>JAJQQW010000003.1:37716652-38916652 GCA_025583905.1 Ia io
CAATGAGGTATCACTTCATACCTGTCAGAATGAATATTATCTATAAATCAACAAACAAGTGCTGAGGAGGATGTGGAGAAAAGGGAATTCTAGTACACTGTTAGCAGGAATGCAGACTAATGCAGCCACTGTGGAAAACAATATGGAGTTTCCTCAAAAAATTAAAAATGGAACTGCGATTCCACTTCTGGGAATATAGTCTAAGAAAACTGACACAGTATTTTGAATGAATATATGCATCCCTATGTTCATTGCAGCAGTATTTAAAATAGCCAAAATCTGGAAACAGTCCAAGTGCCCATCAGTAGATGAGTGGGTACAAAAAAGCTGTAATGGAGTAATACTCAGCAATAAAAGAAGTGGAAATCTTACTTTTTGTGACATCATGGATGGACCTGGAGATTGTTATGCTAAGTGAAATAAGCCAGTCAGAGAATAAATACTATATGAAATCACTCATATGTGTGAATTTAATGAACAAAATAAATGGATGAACAAAATAGAAACCGAGGCATAGGTACATGGAACATGCAGCTGTCAGAGGACAGGGGCGTTGGAGGACTGGATGAAAGAAGGTGAAGGGATCAAGACTATATGTATATCTATATACATAAGGAGGTAATATGCAAATTAGGCTGGGATGCCGTAACGGGTCATGACCAGACAGGAGGAGGTTGCTCGCCCAGGTGAGGCCCTGAGTGGGGACAGAGACAGGGGGGTCAGCCGAGCTGTCGTGCAGCGGCTCGCGCTGGCCCCCCGGAGCCAGAGCAGACAAGGACAGGGACACGGGGGTTGGCCAGCAGCCTCCCCGGCCAGTCACAGGCCCAGAGAGAAAAGGGCGAACCCGCCCGCAGCTTCCGTGGCCAAGCACAGGCGCAGAGTAAAAGGTTGACAGCAAGTCCTTTCAGTATAATTGGGGCATCAGAGGCCCACAGAAGGTTCATTTCCTTCTCTACGAAACACATAACTCTGACATACTATTTACAATTAAATAAGTTCCATATATTTTGACATTTTACAGCCCTGGAAAGTTACATATAATGATCATCAAAGTGAAAAGATGAAAAGACGTTTTAGGCTTTTAAAGATGTAACTAATTTCTGTCTAGAAGACAAACCAATTCAAAAAGTGATGGTTTTATTGTCCTATAGGACATTAGCCAGATTGTATCTAATTTAGCAGTTTTACTTCAGTCTTTCATCTTTGGCAATCTCTTTGAGTGGCATTATCATCCTGCCAGTCCCTTCACTGAGGTAAACAGAACTTTTGCATCTGCTATTATGTATTTGAATAAGAATTATGTATTTAACACATGCAAATTTTTGTTTTGACACAATAAAACAAAAGATCATTTGATTCTTCCCTGGAACACAGAAAAGCACAAACTTGAATCATTGGTGTGGCTTAGGCTAATTTTCCAAATATTGTTAATAAAATTCATGTAGGGATCTTCACAGAGCCAAGAATTCTCTCTTTCAGGCCTACATATTCAGCATCTCCAAGGAGAAGGTCTGTTATTCTGTGTTTTGTTTTGTTTTTTAATACTCACCAGAGAATATTTTTTCACTGCTTTTTAGAGAGAGTAGACTGGAGGAAGAGAGAGAGGGAGAAGGAGAGGGGCATTAGAGGCCCACAGAATGATCATTTCCTTTTCTAGGGGAGAAGGAGAGGGAGAGGGAGAGGGAGAGGGAGAGGGAGAGGGAGAGGGAGAGGGAGAGGGAGAGGGAGAGGGAGAGGGAGAGGGAGAGGGAGAGGGAGAGGGAGAGGGAGAGGGAGTGGGAGAGAGAGAGGGCCCTCACCTCTGCATGTGAGCTGCAGAGGAAACACCTTTTCTGACCGCTCATTGGCTAAGCTCCCTGTACTCTACTCACAGTGTTCTTGGTAACTTGCCTAATAAGAATCCCAGAAAATGATCTAGGGTTATTTCACCTCACTCCTGGAGGAAAAAATGAAGGTCCACTGCTGGAGGGGCTAAGAAATGTCATATTCTGCCCTAGCCAGTTTGGCTCAGTGGATAGACCCTCGGCCTGTGGACCGC
This sequence comes from Ia io, assembly GCA_025583905.1. Classification (NCBI taxonomy): domain Eukaryota; kingdom Metazoa; phylum Chordata; class Mammalia; order Chiroptera; family Vespertilionidae; genus Ia; species Ia io. Next base: position 37,718,691 of record JAJQQW010000003.1, read on the forward strand.
AGGGTCCGGGTTTGATTCTGATCAAGGGCATGTACCTAGGTTGTAGGCTCCTCCCTGTCAGGAGGCAGCCAATCACAGTGTCCCTCTCACATTGATCTTTCTCTCTGTCTTTCCCTCTCTCTTCCACATTCTCTATAAATCAATGGAAAAACATCCTCAAGTGAGGATAAAAAAAAGAAAGAAAGAAAGAAATGTCATATCCTATAAAAGAGACATCTTGCAAATGCCTAAAGAAAATTGTAATTTTTTTGTGGTGAAGGGACTGGGGTCCATGTTGATGAAAACACCTTGGCAGCTGAGGTGGCTGGCAGTAGCAACAGCAGCAGGGTGATGGGGGCAGCACCTTCCCCTGATCAACCAGATTGCCTCCTGCAGAGGGAGGCCTACTGATGGCTTAGGCCCGTGGGGAGTGGGCCTAAGCCATCAGTAGGACATCCCCTGAGGGCTCCTGAACTGTGAGAGGGGACAGGGTGGGCTGAGGGACCATACCCCCAGTGCATGAGTTTTGTGCACTGGGCCTCTATAGGTATATATAGACACAGACAACAGTGTGGAGAAAGGCAGAAGGAAAGGGGGGTGGAGATAATTGGAGATGGGAAAAGGGGAGTAAAATTGGGATGGAAAGAGACTTTGCTTGGGTTGATGAGGGTACAATGCAGTATGTAGATGATTTTATATTGAGTTGTACACATGACACCTGTACCCAATAAATTAAATTTTTAAAAAATGAGCTTTCAATTGCACATTCTTCATTTATGTTTTATACCTTCTAATTTTACTGGCTGATTTTCTTTTTCTAAAAGCACTAGTACCCTTTAATCACAAAATTCCATTTGTTGAATGTTGTTGATGACTCTACAGTGTTGTAGCAATTAGCATCTCTATATTTTCAAGTGCTATAGCTTTGCAACTGTGTTTCTGGTGTCAATCCTCTTACTTTGTCTTTAACCACTTCTATAACCCACAATGATTAATCTTTAATAATTTTATTTAATTTTAGCTTGATGAATTGTTACAAAATTTAAAGGAAAATTATGAGATATTGGTCTTACTTTTCCCACTTGGATACACAACCCTCCCATTAAATAGTTTATGTAACATACTAGAGGCCTGATGCACAAAAGTCGTGCACTTGCGGGGCGGGGAGGTCCCTCAGCCTGGCCTGGGCCCTCTCACTTGGGAGCCCTCAGGGGATGTCTGACTGACAGTTCCCATGGGAAGTGGGCCTAAGCTGGCAGTCAGACGCCCTTAGTGCTTCCCCAGAGGCAGGAGAGGCTTCCGCCACTGCTGCTGCGCTCACCAGCCGTGAGCCAGGCTACTGGCTGAGCAGCACTCCCTCTGTGGGAGTGCCCTGACCACCAGGAGGCAGCTCCTGCATTGAGCGTCTGCCCCCTGGTGGCCAGGGCACATCATAACGAACAGTTGAGTGGCCTTAGCAAGTCATTAATTACACTTTGATTGGTTGAATGACCAACTTAGCATATTAAGCTTTTATTATGTATGATACCCTTATTACTTCTCCTAAGTAAAATGAGTGGCCCCACTCCCCTCTTTGTTTGTCAGTCTGTAAGCATATTCCTTCTACATGTTTTTTAAACCACTCATAACACAATAGCAACTACAGCCACTACTCATACATATATACCACATTCACCCCACCATCCTTTGCAGTCCTCTCGTTTCCTTTTTTGGGAAAATTTCTTAAAGAGGCTATTATTTTCCTGATCTTATATCCAAACGCCCAATTCAATCTACAATTGCCTTAACTATTATATAGTTTATTATTATTACCAATAATTCACTGTCCCCATTTAAAAGGTTTATACATCCCCATTCATTGGCAAGTTATTGCTGTGCTCATGTGTGAGTAGTAAAATTTTTCTAAATCATTGACCAATTTCCGAGTTAGAAATTATGACTTGACTTGGCTAATGGAAGTGAGCTACGTGATCAATTGTTTGTCCTAAAAAAAAAATTAAACACTTAGCACCATTGTCTGCTTACACCTTTTTGCTTTTCTCTGTGCCACAAAAACTGCAGACCAAGATAGAGGCTAATTTTTCATCAGAAGAAATATGAAGCAGAGCCACAGTTGATGCTAGCCAATAAGTAACAAAAGGAGGAAATAAAATTTTGCTCTTGTAAGCAACTCTTTGTTTTGTTGTTGTTGTTTTTTACCACAGCATAATCTGTAAAAATGAAATAAGATATAAGATATACTGGAAGACACAATTTTGGAGGCCAGAAAAATGGTATGCAATGTGGAAATATTTGGTAACACTATCAAAAATGATAATGTGAGAAGTTATACATCAAATGAGCTAGTGGATTTAATGTACTTTGGTGACATTGACTGCATTTAACAAAATACTGCAAGAAAGAGATGACCTGAGAAAAATCTGGCCAGTTGGCATACACACAAAAAACAAAACAGGAAAATCTGAAAATGTTAGGGTTGGATGATGTGATTATTACTGGTAACCAATTAACTAAAGACAAAACATATTGTGTGGTTTTTTGTGTTTTGTTTTTGTTTTTTGTATGTGTGTGGTTTTTTTTGTTTTGTTTTGTTTTTAATATATTTTTATTTATTTCAGAGAGGGAGAGAGAGATAAAAACATCAATGATGGGAGAGAATCATTGATCAGCTGCATCCTGCATGCCCCCTACTGGGGATCAGACCTACAACCTGGGCATGTGCTCTGACCAGGAATCAGACCTTAACATGTAGGTTCATAGGTCATGCTCAACCACTGACACATGCTGGCTGAGCAAGACAAAATATATTGTTGACGGTAACTAAATAATCTGTTTCATGGAGTAGACTGAGTCTAAAATATGATCATGAAGTCCTTTGTTAAAACTGATTTGATATGGATGGATCTTGGTAAGTCTTGTAATTAAAACTAAGATGTACAGAGACATGAGACTGAAGATGTGCTTCACAAAGTATCTGCAAATGAGTTGAGCCAAATTAAAGTATGTCTATACAAATACGCTATTGAAACAGGCATTTTGGGGGGTGAAAATGACAGGTTTTAGGAATTTTTAGAAATTTTGGAAATTAAGGGGACCATGAAGGAAGCACAGAGCTGCAGAGCAAGAGAAGGTATATTCCCATAGAATAGGGAAGCTGAAAAGCTGCAACAGGTACATTTCCATAGAATGAGGGAGCTGGGAACAGCAAAAGGTCTCTATTTACAAAATAAAGAGAAGGAAGCCTTTCATCCAGAAGGAGAAGAAGACAGCCCAAAGGGAATAGGAAAAAAATAAGGAAGGAGAGGGGGAGAACTTCACATGTCCCGTGTGAGGTTCAACCTTTGAGCTCAGGAGTTACTATAGTAACCAGTCCAAGGGAATAGTGACCAATTAGAGGGGATATCAAGGCACCAAGATCTGCAGCCTTTATAAGCCACAGGGAAAAGGAACTCAGTGGGACCCTTTCCCCCTCCCCACGTGGGAGTTTGTTCTGTGGGACTCCTTCCCTCTCCCCATGTGGGAGTCTGTACTTGTTCTTCAATAAATCTCCACCTTTGCTGTACCACTTTCTGTCCATGGATTCATTCTTCAATTCCGGTGGACAAAGAATCCGGGTTCCAGCCCAAAAATTCCATATCACTATGGACTATTGTTATATGGAGTCAAACTTAGCTATGTGTTGAATTGTGTAACCTAAAAAAGATATACTGAGGTCCTTATTCCTGGTGCCTCAGAATGTGACCTTATTTATGAATGAGTTCATTGCAGATGTAATTATGTAGCATTAGGTCTTACTGGAGTATGGCAGGTCCTTCATCCAATATGACGGATGTTCTTATAAGAGTAAAGTTTGGACACAGACACACACACCAAGGCAAGATGGGCACATGAAAATGGAGGCAGAGACTGGGGCTATCCTGCCACAAGCTGAAGAAAATATAGGATTACTAGAAGCTAAAAGAGTCAAAGAATGATTGTCTCCAGAAGCCTTCAGAAGCACATCCCTGCCAGGACCTTGACTTTGGACTTCTAATATCCACAAGTGTGAAAGATGAAATTGTTGTTGTTTTAAAACACCCCATTTGTGGTCATTGTCATAGCAGACCCAGGATACTAACAGATTAGCAAAATGTAACTAATACACTGGCCTTTTACAGAGTCCAGCCAGCACTACTCTCCCAATTTTCATCATTAAACATACAAAACCCTATATTTAAAACACTTGGCACATCACATCCAATATATATCCCAGGTAAAATGCATGATATTTCCCCTAAAAAACTCAGTCATCTATATGTTGTTTTCTCTTAGTTGGTGACAATACTACCAAGTGATCATGCAAACCAAGAGCCTGGAAATAATTCGCACCTCCTCTCCCCACTTTTTCCCTCACATATAATGCACTTTTTATATTACCTCTTAAAATTGTCCTTAAATCCATCACTGCAAATTCTACTGTGGTTCCTGTACTTATCCTCTCACACATGGGCAGTTAACTTGATGTATGAGATAATTCTACTCTTTCCCTTAGCCATCATTACCACACTCTAATCCTCAGAGAGTTTATTCTCATTTTCTTTTAAAGTCTCCTCTTCTGTTGCTTGTCACATTATGTTCAGTAATCCCTAGATTTTTTTCTTCAAGCCTATTATTTTATTACCACACACATGACTACTGGGTGATTTTACTTACTTCTATAGTCACTCTCATATTTTGCACTCTTACTACCTGCTGTTTGATACTCTAGAACCAAACAGATAATAAAGGATCCTTTACTGTTCAAACTTACTATACAAAATCTTGCTATTCAATTTCTCTCAGGAGCAAGTCAGGAGTTGTAATTCATATAGAGTAACTTGACAATATTCAGGTACAAATTATTTCCTAAGCACAAGATCTCTCCTCTTGTAGGGCTGCAGGTACCTTTCTTCCACATGTTTTCAACGTAGATTTCTGTCCCCCAAATTTCTATCTGCTTATTTCTATCTTTCCTCATTCAAAATAGTCTTTTGAATTAATAAACTTTTAACCATCTTATTAAGAAGTTATGAAGCTTTATAGTTATTCCTTGCTCCTCCTTCTCCCCAGCCTTAATATTAAGATCTTTCCCAAGTCCTTTAAATTTTTCCTTTTTAATAATTATGAACTTGGCTCTCCTCACCATCACTATACTTACAGTTCAGTTAGGTTCCTGAATGTAATTCCACCTATATACCCCCAATTCTGAATTCGTTAATTTAGCCCAAATGAACCTCAACAATCTGCTCTAACCCAACTTTCTAAGATTTTCTTCAAACATTTTATACCATATCCACACACAAAGTTTTTTCCCCTGCTATTAGTTATTTATGCTCTCTCTCTTTTTTAAAAAATTCTTTCTTAAGAGTGGTTTATCAGTTAATTTTTCTCAATGCATCAAATTTTGGCTTGGTTGAATTACTTGGTTGAATCATTTACAATATTTTCATTGTATTAACTTTTGCGTTTTTTGTTTTTTTTTCTACCATATCCATCACTTTATTCCTTAGGTTAATTAGCTGTCATTTTTTATTACTGTCTTAAAATGAATGCATAGCTGATTCAATTCTATTATTTATTATCTTTTAATGTAAGCATTTAGGGTTATAATTTTACCTTAAAAGATGGCTTAATTTGCAAGACACATGTTTTGATATCTATTAATTTCATTTTCATGCAATTCAGAATACTTCTAATTTGTATTATAATTGTCTTGATTTATCTGGTAATATTTTTATTTATCCTTTTTTGATAATAATTTATTGCTCAATAAGACTATGTTCAAAAACATAATTTATTTGTTTTCAAATTTTGAAATTTTTTTGAACCTTCCTTAATGGCCTATAATATGTTTAATCTTTGTAATTCTTTGTGTGTGCTAAAAAATATTCATTTGGCAATCTTAAGTATTTAGCATATTAGTTAGGTTAAATAGTTGACTGTGTTGCACCAGTCTGCTATATTTTTTGCTTTTCTTCTATGCATGATGTATCAGCTATTAAGAATAGTTTTAAACATCTCCCAGGGTGATAGTGTATTTGTCATTTTACTTTGAAGCTTTTTCAAATATTGTATTATGTTATGTTATTAGGCAAGGAGCAATTTATTTTTATTTCTTTACTTAAAAATATGTTTATTAAATTTACTGGGGTGACATTGGTTAATAAGATTTTGTAGGTTTCAAGTGAACATTTCTATGATACATGATCTGTATATTGCAATGTGTGACAACCACCCAAAGTTAAATCATCTTCTATCACCATATATTTGGCCCCATTTATCCTTTACTACTCTTTATCCCTCTTCCCTCTGGTAACCACTATACTGTTTTCTGAGATACACAACAATTTAAAACTGTTATGTTTCTAATGAATTGCAACTCTATCACTTCATATCAGTCATTTTCTCCAAGCATGCATTTCATTTGAGTCTATTTTTATTTTTGATATTAGAGCTATACAGCTTTCTTTTGGTTCATCTTGCAAAATATATTTTATTCACATATTTTACATATGTACTTGTGAACAGCATAAATTGCTTTCTCTTTTTTAAATAATTAGAACATTTAACAACTAAATGTTTCAGAGATGTCTTATATAATTGGTTTACTGTATCATATTACATTTTCCTTTTTATTGTTTTTGTTCTGTTGTTTTGATTTTTTTCATGGTAGGTGAAATTCTAATGGCCTACAAGATTCCCACTCCTTTGAAAGGAGTATGATACCCTATCATCAAATGTTTCCACATTGCCTAACATTTTGCCTTTTTTCTAGCTTCCAAAATTGTGCCTTCCAGTATATATTATACCTTATTTAATTTTTAAAGATTATGATGTGGTAAAAGAATGACAACAAAACAAACAGAACAGAACAAGAGAAAAGTATCACTCTCATGATGAGATTGCTATTAAGTTGATTTTGCATTAATCAATTAATCAAAAGGAATAATATCTTAGATGGACCCAAGCCAGTTAGACGAGATATAAAATAAGGTCAAGTATCACAGAGATGTTCTTTTTCTGGTCTTAATGGAGTAAACTGCCATTTGATGGAAAGACCCGCAGGGCAAGTATCTGAGAATGGCCTCTGAATGTAAGTGATACTCAACCAAGAACGAATATGAATACTGGAACCCAAGTCATACAACCACAGGGAAATTAATTTTGCAACAACTTGAGGGAGGGTGGAGAAAGATCTTTCCCTAATCAGTCTTCAGATGAATATGCATCTGCCCAACATTTTTATTTTAGCCTTGTGAGAACCAAAGCAGAGCACCCAGCTAAAACATGTCAGACTTCTCAACTGTGAAAACTGAGATAATAAAGGTGTGTTGTTTTAAACTGCTAAGTTTATGATAATGTGTTATGTTTCAATAGAAAACTAGTTTAATTCTATTGCCTCTTTCTTAAATCATTATTTTAAAATTTTTATTATTTGGGGATCCAAGATAAAGGCTGACAGATAGTGTGTGAGTGAGAGAGTGAAAGGAGAGTGCATGGACGTACAGGGAGTGTCTGTATTTGTGAGTGAGGGACAGCTATATACCACAGGACTATTGGGGACTGGCAGACCAGGCTCCCCTGGCCAGGCAGCCTCTTCAACTGCTGAAATATCTCACGGAGAGGCCAGCTCTGCTGCAGAGACCATGCCATCTTGAAGGGGAAAGCAGCTGTGACCAGAAGCCCAGCCATACCCTCAACCTGGGAGACCTCAGATACCTCCCAGGACCCTACAACCATAAGGCCCAGGGACCAGTTGCTTCAGCTACAAACCACGAACACCAAGACTCCAGCCTCCCCAAGTGCAGGGGCCTAAAAAGTTTGTCCAGAGGGAGACAAAGTGGCATTGAATACACGGATGGGTCCTGTGCCTTCTCACAAAGCAGATAGAAGGAACAGCTGAATCGAATAACATTCACTGGGAATTGGCAAATTAAACACAGCTGGTTAGGCAGTCCATGGATGGAAAGGTCAGAGATCGCCTAAAGAGAGCTCTGCCTCCTCAGATTCATCTGGGTGTTTGTTGTTTACATTTTTTGGATTAGTTGTTGTTTTTTGGAGTTTTCTCCCGATATCCATATTATTCCCCCCTTTTTTTCTTCTCTTTCTGACATTTTTTTTCCTTTTCCCAATATAATTTTTGCATTCTTTTCTCTCCCCAAATTCTCTTTTCTCTGGTGGTCACCTTTATTTGGGGTTACTGAAATCGTGAATGCATTTGTGTTTGGTGCCCTGTGTGTTGTGTCTTGTTGTGTAGTATTTTGTGCATTTAAGTCAGTGCAAGAGAGAGAGAGCTACATAACCAGACACCCTGAGAGGAGCAATCATGGAGAGACAAAGAAACAGCCATCATACAAAAGAAAAGGAGGAATCACCAAAATGGAAAGTAAATGAAATGGAGGCAAGCAATATGTCAAAGAAAGAATTCAGAGGAATGATCATAAGGACTCTGAAAAGGATGGAATACAAATTCAACAATATGTAAAGGAACCAAGAGGAAATGAAGAAGAACCTAGAAGAAATGAAAAAATGACATTGCTGCAATAAATAACACAATAGAAAGCATTAACAGTAGACTAAAAGGAGCAGAGAACTGCATCAGTGAGCTAGAAGACAAGGTGGGAAAAAATACCCAAGCAGAACAGCTTCTAGAGAAAAAAAATTAAAAACCAGGAGGAGAGTCTAAGGGAACTTTGGGACAACACGAAACAAAACAACATCTGCATAAAAGAGGTGTCAGAAGGAGAGGAATCTAAGCAAAGAATAGAAAACCTCATTGAAGAAATAATGACAGAAAACTTCCCTGATATTGGGAAGAACTAAAAATACACACAAGTCCAAGAAGCTCACAAAGTTTCAAAAAAGATGAACCCAAAAAGACTGAGACCAAGACACATTATAATTAAAGTGCCAAACACCAGTGACAAAGTAAGAATCTTAAAGGCTGTCTGAGAGAGACAGAAAGTTACCTAAAAAGGATCTCCCATCAGACTAGTGACTGATTTCTCAACAGAAACACATCAGGCCAGAAGGGAATGGAATAAAATATACAAAGTCATGCAAAGGAAGGGTCTGAATCCAAGAATACTGTACCCAGGAAGGCTATCAATCAAAATTGAGGGTGAAATCAGGAGCTTCACAGACAAAAAAGGACTAAGGGAGCTTATTACCACCAAACCAGCAATGCAAGAAATGCTAAAGGGTCTGCTGTAAAAAGAAATAGGAAGGGAAGAAGGAACAGAGGCATAAATAATAAAAATGGTGACAAACAGGTACCTATCAATAATAAGGTTAAATGTAAATGGATTAAATGCCCCGATCAAAAGACATATGGTAGCTGAGTCGATAAGAAAACATGACACATATATCTACTGTCTACAGTAGACCCATATCTGAACAAAGGACTCACACAGACTGATGGTGAAGGGGTGGAAAAAGATTTTTTCAGGCACATGGAAATGAAAAAAAGCTGGGGTGGCAATACTTATATCTGACAAATTAGACCTCAAAGTGAAAGTCATAAGAAGAGATAAGGAAGGCCACTTCATAATACTAAAGGGAGCAATTCAACAAGAAGATATAACTCTGTTAAACATATATGCACCCAATATAGGAGCACCCAAATACATAAAAAAAAAAAAAAAAAAAAAAAAAAAAAAAAACTTCTGGAGGATATCAAGGGAGAGATTGACAGCAATACAATCATAGTAGGGGAATTTAATACCCCACTAACAACATTGGACAAATTCTCTAAACAAAAAATCAGCAAAGAAACATCAATCTTAAATGACTCACTAGATCAGATGGACTTAGTTGACATCTTCAGAACATTTCACCCCAAAGCCATGAAATATACATTCTTCTCAAGTGCACCTGGGTCATTTTCAAAGATAGACCACATATTGGGGCACAAGCAAAGTCTCTTCAAATTCAAGAACATAGAAATCATATCAAGCATCATCTCAGATCACAAAGGCATAAAATTAGAAATCAACTACAATAAAAACAATGAAAAAAAATTAAACACCTAGAGGCTAAATAGCATGCTATTAAATAATGAATGGATTAGCAAAGAGATCAAAGAAGAAATAAAAAGCATCATAGCAACAAATGACAATGAAAACACAACAATCCAAATTCTATTGGAGACAGTGAAAGCAGTCTTGAGAGGGAAGTTCATAGCTCTACAGGCCTACCTGAAAAAACAAGAAAAAATGGGTAATAAATTATCTAACCCAACAACTCAAAGAGTTTGAAGACAGCATCAAGAAAAGACCAGTGAAAACAGAAGTAAGGAAATGATAAAGATCAGAGTGGAAATAAATGACATAGAGACCAATAAAACAATACAAAAGATCAATAAAACCAAGAGCTGGTTCTTTGAAAGGATAAACAAGATTGCTGAACCTCTAGCCAGGCTCACCAAGAAACAAAGAGTGAGGACCCAAATAAACAAAATCAGAAATGAAAGAGGTGAAGTAAAAACCGATCCCACAGAAATACAAATGATTATGAAAAAAATACTATGAACAACTCTATTTCAACAAAATGGACAACCTAGATGAAATGGACATATTCTTAGAAAAATACAAGGTCCCAAAACTTAATCAGGAAGAATAAAAAAACCTGCATAGGCCGATAACTACTGAAGAAATTGAAGCAGTGATCAAAAATCTTCCAGCAGAAAAATGTCCTGGTCTGGACGGCTTTACAGGGAAGTTCTACCAAGCAGTCAAAGAAGAACTAAACCCTATTCACCTCAGAAGTTCCAGAAAATTCAAGAGGAAGGAACACTTCCAAGTTCTTTCTATGAAGTCAACATTACCCTAATTCCAAAACCAGATAAAGACACCTCAAAAAAAGAGAACTGCAGGCCAATATCCTTGATGAACATAGATGTTAAAATCCTCAACAAAATTCTTGTAAATCAGATTCAGCATTACATTAGAAAGATCATACACCATGGTCAAGTGGGATTTATTCCTGGGTTGCAAGGATGGTACAATATCCACAAATCAATAAATGTAATACATCACATAAACTAATTGAGAGACAAAAATAACATAATCAGAGCATTTGATAAAATCCAACATCCTTTCTTGATAAAAACTCTCAGCAAAGTGAGAACAGAGGGATCATACCTCAACATAATAAAAGCCTTATGACTAACTTACAGCCAACATCATACTCAATGGGAAAAAACTAAACTCATTTCCCCTGAGAATGGGAACAAGACAAGAATGCCCACTTTGACCACTGCTGTTCAATATAGTATTGGAAGTGCTAGCAATAGCGATCAGACAAGAAGAAGAAATAAGAAGCATCCAAATTGGAAAAGAAGAACTAAAACTGTCCTTATTTGCAGATGCCATGATACTATACATAGAAAACCCCAAGGACTCCATAAAAAAACTACTAGAAGTAATAAATGAATCTGGTAATGTAGCAGGATACAAAATTAACACCCAGAAATCTCTGGCCTTTTTATACACCAATAATGAACTCAAAGAAAGATAAATGAAAAAAAAAATAACAAAAGCAATCCCATTTACCATTGCACCAAAAAAATTAAGATACCTAGGAACACTGGTTGGCAAACTCATTAGTGAACAGAGCCAAATATCAATAGTACAACGATTGAAATTTCTTTTAATAGCCAAATTTTTTAAACTTAAACTTCTTCTAATGCCACTTCTTCAAAATAGACTCGCCCAGGCCGTGGTATTTTGTGCAAGAGCCACACTCAAGGGGCCAAAGAACCGCATGTGGCTCGCGAGCCACGGTTTGGCAACTACGGCCTAGGAATAACCTTAACTAAGGAGGTAAAAGACATGTACTCAGAAAACTACAGGACACTGAAAAAAGAGATAAAGACAGACATAAACATATGGAAGAACATACCATGTTCATAGATTAGTAGGACCAACATCATTAAAATGCTCATACTACCCAAAGCAATCTACAGATTCAATGTAATCCCCATTAAACTATCAACGGCATATTTCAAAGATCTAGAATAAACTCTCCAAAAATTCATCTGAATTAAAAAAGACCCCGAATGGCCCAGCAAAGTTGGGGGGATCACAATACCAGATAGCAAGCTATATTACCAAGCCATGGTTCTCAAAACTGACTGGTCCTGGCACAAGAACATATAGACCAGTGGAACAGAACAAAACACCCAGAAATCGACCCAAGCTATTATGCTCAATTAATATTTGACAAAGAAGGCAAGAGTATACAATGGAGTCAAGAGAGTATCTTCAATAAATAGTGATGGAAAATTTGGTCAGATACAGGCAAAAAAAGGAAAGCAGATCACCAACTTACATCATACACAAAAACAAACTCAAAATGGCTAAAGGGCTTAAATGTAGATGGGAAACCATAGAAATCAGCAAAATAGCAGACATATGTCGTAGCAACATCTGTACTGACACAGCTCCTAGGGCAATGAAAATTAAGGAGAAAATAAACAAATGAGACTACATCAAAATAAAAAGCTTCTGCATAGCAAAAGAAACCATCAACAAAACAACAAGAAAGCCCACTTGCATGGGAGTACATATTTGCCAATGTTATCACTGATAAAGGTTTAATCTCTAACATTTACAGGGAACTCATACAACTTAACAAAAGGAAGATAAACAGCCCAATAAAAAAATGGGCAACAGACCTAAATAGATACGTTTCAAAAGAAGAAAGAAGGAAGGCCAAGAGACATGTGAAAACATGCTCAAAATCACTAATCATACCAGAGATGCAAATCAAAATGACAATGCGGTACCATCTCACACCTGTCAGGATGGCTATCATCAACAAATCAACAAACGACAAGTGCTGGCAATGATGTGGAGAAAAAGGAACCCTCATGCACTGCTGGTGGGAATGCAGACTGGTGTAGACATTGTGGAAGACAGTATGGAGTTTCCTCAAAAAGTTAAAAGTGGAACTTCCATTTGACCCAGTTATCCCACTTCTAGGACTATATACCAAGAAACCAGAAACACCAATCAGAAAGGATATATGCACCCCTATGTTCATAGCAGCACAATTTACCATAGCTAAGATTTGGAAACAGCCTAAGTGACCATCAGCAGATGAGTGGATTAAAAAACTGTGGTACATCTACACAATGGAATACTATGTTGCTATAAAAAAGAAGGAACTTTTACCATTTGCAACAGCATGGATGGAACTGGAGAGCATTATGCTAAGTGAAATAAGCCAGTCAGAGGAGGATAAATATCTTATGACCTCACTCATATGTGGGATATAATGATCAACATAATTTTATGAACAAGAATAGATCCAGAGACAAATGGTGGGGATGGGGGGTTAGACATCAACCAAAGGACTTGTATGCATACATATTAGCATAACTAATGGACACAGACACTGGGGTGGTGGGGGCTTGCTTGGGGTTGGAATGGTGGGGGGGTCAATTGGGGAAAATGAAGACATATGTAAAACGTTAGACAATAATAAATAAATAAATAAATAAATAAATAAATAAATAAATAAATAAATTCTGTCTATTATAGCACAACTATAATTAAAAATATGACCAAATGCCACCACCTGGTCATCTCACAATAGATAAGTTAACTTTGTCCTGTTGTGGTTTAGACTTTAAACATTCTGTAATAAATTTTTTGTTTTGTTTATAATAACACAGCCATATTGCAATTGAAATGTGTTAACACACAATAAACCTTAAGTGAAAACCATATATCAAAATCTTTGGATGATTACTAATGTCTCCTCAGTTTGTAAATAGCTGTTAATACTTCAAAATTTTTAGAATATAAAAATAATAACTTTTGTTGTTTTGAGAAAAACATTCTCTTATATTCACCAGGTGTTCTATGTTCCATTATTAATACATTTTGAAGTTTCAGACAGAGAGAGCTCATGCATACAGGTCTATCATCTAAGTTCAGTCATGTTACTAATAAACCCAACATACTTGAGATTTTTATCTCCACAATGGAATATTATGCCGCTATAAAAAAGAAGGAACTTTTACCATTTGCAACAGAATAGATGGAACTGGAGAACATTAAGCTAAGTGAAATAAGCCAGTAGGAGAAAGATAAATATCACATGATCTCACTCATATGTGGGATATAATGATCAACATAATTTGATGAACAAGAATAGATCCAGAGACAAATGGCAGGAGAAGGGGGGTGGTTAGAGAGCAACCTAAGGTCTTGTGTGTATACATATTATCAGAACCAATGGACACAGACACTGGGGCAGTGGGGCTTGTCCTGGGTGGGAATAACTGCATGGGAGTGGGGGCATGGAAAAAAGGAGACATGTAAAACTTTAGACAATAAAAATAAACAAACAAATAAATAAATACATTTTTATTATTCGTTTTTTCTACTCTATAGACTTTGTAGTTATATTTTAACATATCTGTATTGTTTAGCTATAAAACATATCATGCATTCCCAGTTTATCAATAGTAATTTAAATATTTGGTATGCTCATGTTGAATTCGGAATCTCAGAATATATAATATGACTCCTCCCTCTTGAAATATTTTTTAAATTCTGTGTTTATTTAAACCAAATAAGATGTTACTATTTTTATGCCATTAATATTTAGAGTTTTCCACACATTTTCATTTTTTATTTTAAGTGTTCTCACTTCTTCCATGTATAAGCTTCCATCTGGCATCAGTGCCTTCATCTGAAGAAAATCCTTTAGAATATTCTTTAGTTAAGTCACACGTGACAATTTTTTTTTAGTTTTTGTTTGTTTGTTTTGTTTTGTTTTTTTCCCCAAAAACTGTATTTCTTTCAAACTCATCATTGAGGATATATTGGGTAGATATAAAATTCTAGTTTGGCAAGAATTTCCAGGACTCTACTTTTTTTTTTTCCTTTTGCTTTATGTGCCTGCCTGAAACTCTGTTTCACAACCTTACAGCTGCCCCTGTGTGAATGACCAAATCCATAAGTGAAATATGGCCCCAATTACTTCATCTGCCTGAATTTTGTTTTTTCTTGCAACACTGTCTCTTCACTTTGTCATCAATGAAATTATTTTTTTTAATATTCAGATTTTCTGTATTTTTCTCTTGAGGGAAAGATTGGCCCAAATTATCTAAACAACCATCACATAGATGAAAAGAGTTTTATCATACAGTAAAGATAGCTGTTCACCAAGGCAGATCCAAATATGTAATATCAAAGTCCTGGTATTTGGCTTGGTTCGGTTAAGAAAATGAGAGAAAGAGATCCAAGATGGTGGCAACTGGGTGAATGTTATCCTCACCTCTTCCTGATAAACTGGAATTACACCTAAAATATAGAACAATCAGCCTGAATAACCAACTGAAGACTAACGCAAAAGAAGTCTTATAACCAATGATTTACAGAAGAAGCCACAATGAGACAGGAAGGTAGGACAAAGACATGAAAAAAGCTGGCCCTGGTCTCACTGGCTATAGCTGAGATTCCGTAAGGATATGGCGGCGGGGGGGGGGGGGGGGGGGGGGTAGGGGGGGCGGGGGCTCCCCCCTGAGAAGCATGGGATCCCAATCCAGGATCTCCAGCCCAGAGCAACAGAGGTGGGATGAGGCACCCACATACCATCTGGCTATAAAAAGCATCAGGGATTATGTCTTCCAGGAAGAGACAGGTGACTTCTAGAAACATAGGCACACTTCAAAAGGGCCAACACACAAAATCTCATTTGCAACAACTCACCCTGGGATCCAACAGAGGGTGAGTGCGGCAAACTAGAGTTGTATGAGAAAAGACTGGAGTTTGTGGGTCTGGGGGAGAGCTTCGGGGATAGTCACTGGAACACCTGTGCTGAGTCATTCTCCCAAAATGCAGATGCCATCTTCTTTTGGGTGGAACACTCCAGTTCTTATGGCAATAGCCTCGGGTAATGCAATAACCCCAACTTTTAGACTCCCTGTCACCCCATCTTGTGGAGCTTACACCATGCTAAAATGACTTTTTAACCCAGGAAAATCTTATACGCCCAGTCGTCTTATATGCCGGAAAGTACGGTATGTCTAACAAAATGCATTTTAAAGCAAAGGCTATAGTAAGAGACAAAGAACACTACATGATGATAAAGGTTATAATATAAAAGTATATAATACTTGAAAATTGTATGCACATAGGACCATAATTATATAAAGCAAAACTTGATGGACATAAAGAGAGAGATTGATAGTAATACAGTCATAGTAAGGGATTTTAACATCTCATTGACATTAATGAATAAATCATCTAGACAGAAATACAAGCAAACAGAAGCATTTTATGATTAACCAGATCAGATTAATTTAATTAATATCTTTAAAGCATTACATCCCAAAGGAGAAGAATATATATATATATATTTTTTTTCAAATGCACACAGAGCATTTACTAAAATAGACCACATGTTAGGACACAGGACATGTATCAATAAATTTAAGAAGATTAAAATCATATCAAGCATCTTCTATGAGCATAATGGTATGAAACTAAAAATCAATCCCAAGAAAAAAATGGAAAAATGCACAAACACATGGAAGCTAAATAACATGTTACTAAGCAATTAATGGGTTAAGAATGAGATCAAGAAAGAAATCAAAAGATGTTTGAAACTGATGAAAATGAGAGTACAAAAACCATAAATCTATGGACGTAGTAAAAGCAGACATAAGAGAAAAATTTGTAGCATTATAGGCTTACGTCAAGAAACAAGAAAAATCTCAAATAAACACTTACTTTACCCTTAAAGGAACTGGAAAAAAACAGTAACAAACAAAGCCTAAAGTAAGTAGAAAATAAAATAATAAAATCAGAGCAGAAAAAAATGAAATAGAATCTGAAAATACAACACAAAGGATCAATAAAACCAAGAGCTGGTTCTTTGAAAAGATAAACAAGTTTGACAAAACTTTAATCAGACTCATCAAGAAAAAGAGTGAGGACACAAATAAATAAAATAAGAAATGAAAAAGGAGAAGTACTGACTGACACACAAAAAAAATACAAAGTATTGTAAGAAAATATTATGAACACTTATATGCCAACAAATTGACAAAATTATTACATTCCTAGAAACATACAATCTTCCAAAACTGAACCAGGTAGAAACAGAAAATCTGAAAGAACCAATTACAACTAGTGAAATTTAAAGCAGTAATAAAAAAAATTCCCAAACTATTCCAAAAAATTAAGAGGAGGAAAGGCTTCTTAGTTCAATTTATAAGGCCAGCATTATCCAAATTCCAAAACCCAATAGATACTTCAAGGAAAGAAAATTATGGGACAATATTCCTGATGGACATAGTTGCTAAAATTATTAATAAAATATTAGCAAACCAGAACCAACAATCCAATAAAGAGATTAAGCATTATCATCAAATGGGATTTATTTGGAGGATGCAAGGTTAGTACAATATCCACAAATCAATAAATGTAAAACACACATTAATAAAAGGATAAAAACCACATGATTATATCAATAGATGCAGATAAAGCATTTGACAAACTATAGCACCCATTTATGATGAAAACTCTCAGCAAAGTGAAAATGGAGAGAATATACTTCAATGTAATAAAGGTCATATTTGACAAAACCACTGACAATACCTTGCTCAATGAGCAAAAACTAAAAGATTTCCCTTTAGATCAGGAACAAGACAGAAATGTCTACTTTTACCATGGTCATTTAACATAGTTCTAAAGCCCTAGCCACAGCAATCAGACAAGAAGAAATAAAAGGCATCCAAATTGGAAAGGAAGAAGTAAAACTGTCATTGTGTGCAGATGACATGATACTGTATATAGAAAAACCTAACGATCCTACCAAGAAACTATTAGAACTGATAAATGAATTCAGTAAAGTAGCATGTTCTAAAATAAATATCCAGAAATAAATTGTATTTTTATACACTAACTAGAGGCACGGTGCACGAAATCCATGCACGGCGGGGGTTCCCCTCAGCCCAGCCTGAACCCTCTCCAATCTGGGACACCTCGGGGGATGTCTGACTGCTGGTTTCAGCTCGATCCCTGGGGTAAAGATTCCTCTTCTATGGATACATCTGAAGAAACCCGGAACACCAATTCAAAAGAATATATGCACTCCTATGTACATTGCACTGTTATTTACAAAGTCAAGATTTGGAAGCAGCCTAAATGTCCATCACTAGATGAATCGATAAAAAACTGGTAGTACATTTGCACAATGGAATACCTCCATATTATGTTGCCTTAAAAGAAGGAAATCTTACCCTTTGCAAAAGCATAGCTGGACCTGGAAAGTAATATACTAAATGAAGCAAGCCAGTCAGAGAATGGCAACTACCATGTAATTTCACTTATATGTGGAATCTAATGAACAAAATAAACAAACAAGCAAAATAGACGCAGCCTCAGAGATACAAAAAAAACAGACTGCCAGCTGTTAGAGGGGAGGAAGTTTGGGGATGGGTAAAAAGGGTGAAGGATTTAAGCAAGAAAAAGGAAAAAAATCATAGATATAGAAACTGTATGAGGGAAAGGGAGGGTAATTTAGAAGAGGGTGAACGGGTGATAAAAAGAATAGAAGACTTGACATGTGATGTTGACCACACAGTACAATATTGAGATGATGTGTTATAGAATTGTACAACTGAAACCTATATATTTTTACTAACAAATGTCATTCCAAAAAATTCAATAAAAGTTTTTAAACAGAAAAAGAAAATTGTGGAAAGTCTTCTGTAAATGGGCTCTAATACATTTGTCCTGTCACCCATTGTGCTTGCTTTATATTAGTTCTATTGTAAATATTGTTAGTAGTAACTTAATATTCTAAAGATTTATTTTTTTATAATTTGTCTATTCCTTACTACTTTAAAAAGTCCTTCTACCACTAACTTCCTTTACTACTATATATATTGTATAATTTATTGTAATATTATAAAATTCCTATAACATCTTTATAATTAATATAGTTAATCTACTTTGGAAATTAAAAACTTTGGATAAATTATACTTATAATTTGGTTGTTTTCACCTAGTCTGTGAAGCACATTTCTTATTAGGGTATTAATAGAATTTTGTTTTGAGAATGCCTACTTTTATTCACTTCATTTTGGTGCACATAAATATAGTATTAGATTTATTTTTCTTTCCCAGCTCACCTAGTTGTTCTCAATATTTCTTTTTACCTCCATATTCAGCTTCATCTGCTTTTTGAAGCCATGTTATAAAGGCTGCCTCAACTTATGTAATTTGTTTAGAAATTAATTCATTTAGAAAATAAACTAAGACACCGAGACACCTCCTCTCACACATCATTTCAGATGCCAGTATGTGCACTTGTTTAGCTCTCTTGGGTATTATTCTAGTTTATCTGAGGCATGAGTCTTGATTTCTTAGCAGAGATCTTGCCCCTTCTCACATTTCAGTTACTTCTGTCATCTATAATTTATTCTCTTCAATTTAGCCACTGGTTATACTCATTGTAAATGTACTTAGCAACCAGAATCCTCTTATTTAGTTTATTATTGCAACCACTATTGACAGCCATCCTATTAAAAATCTCTAAAATTGATTATAAAACAAGAAGACATACTTCATATTTGATATATGGATGTATTTGTATATGAGCATATATTCATAGTATTGTTAGAAATTATAAATATCATACAACATGAAATTTATCACAGTGATAAGAATTAAATATTATTTATGTTATTATCATTGTTATATTGTCATGATAATACAGTGGTGGGCAACAGTATGGTTACAGTCATAATACAAATAAATACAATATTTAATACGTACAATAATTAAATAAATACAATACGCCCTAACCAGTTTGGCTCAGTGGATAGAGCATTGGCCTGTGGACTCAAGGGTCCCGGTTTCGACTCCAGTCAAGGGCATGTAGCTTGGTTGCAGGCAAATCCCCAGTAAGGGGTGTGTAGGAGGCAGCTGATTGATGTTTCTCTCTCATCGATGTTTCTAACTCTCTCTCCCTCTCCCTTCCTCTCTGTAAAAAATCAATAAAATATGTTTTTAAAAAATAAAATAAATAAATAAATACAATATTATTTAGTAACTAAATAATAATACAATAATAAATTATTTTCACATAAAACAGAAAACCTACTTATATTACAGCAATATTATATTATGAGGATTATATACTTAAATTTGGAAGCTTATTTATGTATTTCTTTTTCTCTTTAGTTTTGCATATGGTTTTCATGTCTAAGATGAAATCAGTAGGGGGAACATACTGATTTCTAAAAAACTTGCTGTTTTTTTTAATGTGTGTCTTTTCATGCTTAACTACCTCCAAAATGTATTTGTTGTTCCTGGAGTAAAATATTCTAAGGCCCACTCACCATCTGGTACTTTTTCTTTTGAAAATGCATTTTTTAATATTGTGGGTAAAGTTATTTTTTATTTTGTTTGTTTGTGACTTAAAACAAATGGCTAAGGGATGAGAAGAAAAAGCAGTAATGAAAACAGTTTAAAATTTGTGTCCACAAAATTTTTAAAATAAACAATGTGTACTTCAGCTTATGCTATTACTAGAAGCCTGGTGCATGAAATTCGTGCATGGGGGGGGGAGGTGTCCCTCAGCCCAGCCTGAACCCTCTCCAATCAGGACCTCCTCAAAAGGATGTCCGACAGCCCGTTTAGGCCTGATCTCGGTAGGATCGGGCCTAAACGGGCAGTCAGACATCCCTCTCACAATCCAGGACTGCTGGCTCCCAAATGCTCGCCTACCTGCCTTCCTGATTGCCCCTAACCACTTCTGCCTGCCAGCCCTATCACCTCCTAACGACTCCCCTGCCAGCCTGATTGATGCCTAACTGCTCCCCCGCCAGCCTGTTTGCCCCTAACTGCCCTCCCCTGCTGGCCTGGTCACTCCTAACTGCCCTCCCCTGCAGGCCTGGGTCCCCCTTAACTGCCCTTCCCTGGAGGTCCAGTCACCCCCAACTTCCCTCCTCTCCTGTCCTGGTCATCCCTAACTGCCCTCCCCTGCAGGTTTGATCACCCCCAACTGCCCTCCCTCGCAGGCCTGGTCCCTAACAACTGCCCTCCCCTGCTGGCCATCTTGTGGCAGCCATCTTGTGTCCACATGGGGGCAGCCATCTTTGACCACATGGGGGCAGCCATCTTGTGTGTTGGAGTGATGGTCAATTTGCATATTACTCTTTTATTAGATAGGATAGAGGCCTGGTGCACAGGTGGGGGCCGGCTGGTTTGCCCTGAAGGGTGTCCTAGATCAGGGTGGGGGTCCCCTTGGGGCATGGGATGGCCTGGGTGAGGGTCCTGTGGTGGTTTGCAGGCCGGCCATGCCCCCCCAATGACCCAAGCGGAAGCCCTGGTATCTGGGATTTATTTATCTTCTATAATTGAAACTTTGTAGCCTTGAGTGGAGGCTTGGGCCTGCCAGGTGTGCGAAGGTTGGCTTCCTCCATTACTGGGGAAACCCAAGCCTCCTGCTCGCTCCATGGCCACAGCCATCTTGGTTGGATTAATTTGCATACTCACTCCTGATTGGCTGGTGGGCGTGGCTTGTTGGTGTAGCAAGGTGGTGGTTAATTTGTATATTACTTTTTTATTAGATAGGATAAATTAAAGTTTCTGTGAAGTTCTTTGATATTATCCAACTCTATACTGCAACACAATAATCTAAACTCTAAGTTCATTGACTGTGATTTTAAGGAATCATTTTTTTTTAATTTGCATAACTATGTGTCCAAAAATATGAAGTCTGGTTAAGAGTAGTTAGCCCAGCCATAGCGGGTTTGGCTCACTGGATAGAGCATTGGCCTGCGGCCTGACAGGTCCCAGGTTGGATTCCGGTCAAGGGCACATGCCCGGGTTGCAGGCTTGATCCCCAGTGGGGGCATGCAAGAGGCAGCCAATCAATGATTCTCTCTCATCATTGATGTTTCTATTCTCTCTCTCTCTTCCTTCCTCTCTGATATCAATAAAAATATATATTTTTAAGAAAGTACTTAGCCTAATGCTATATAACTTGCTATTTTTTAATGTGTGTCTTCTCATGCTTAGGTTGGAGCAGGATGATACTGGTACAGAAAAGAAAACAAAACACTAAAGGTAGCAATTCTTCACAATGTTTTATCTCTATTATGTATTTGTCAAGATGGGCATTAATTTCACTTTAAGAATAAATATAGTTTACATATATGGTGTACTTAAGTGTATGTATCTGTGTGTTGAACACAGTATTGTGGAAGTATATGAAAACCTAAGGAAAAAGATTATTCCAAATGCATTTTATTTACTGATTTTAGAAACAACTTTTTTCCTTGTCCTATTTCTCCCCCTCCATTTCTTCTCCTAGTAATAATACAAACTATGTATCTTCAAGGTTGCATTCAAGATTGCATATAGACAATTTGTTAGCAATTCTGGTCACTTGAATATATTAATTATAATTTTTGCAAAACATTATGGTTTCCATTATATAAAAATTGAGTTTAAGAAAGATTATATAAATTATCTAAGGAGGCATTGCTCATAAATGATGTAACAGCAGTTTATATTAATATCCACAGTATACAATTGTGCATTGAACACAATTTTACTAAAATTCTATTATATAACCATTTATAATTTAATAAATGAATAAGCAACATATTAATAGATTCAAAATACATTACATAATTTCAAATAAGGCACTATGTAAAATGATCTATTGAAAACTATTGAAACTATATATGTATGAAATAAAGCATAGTTTATGACTTAATTTTCTCTTTATATCCATTATATATTATTTTTGCAATATATCTAAATATATCTTTTTAAATGTCACAATTAAGCAATTGTGGCAGAGTATTACATTGGTAGCTCTCATAACCATATATTTTGGCATATGCAATTTTTTGTAGTCTACTGTTAGATCAACTCAGCTTGAACATGTCATTTAGTTTGACCAATATGACATTGGCCAGCATGGTAAAAACAGAGGCTTGATAACTGCCTGCACATTGGGACTTGTTCTCTGTATGCTCTTTAAGAATCAACTAGAGGCCCAGTGCACGAAATTCGTGCATGGGAGGGGGTGTCCCTCAGCCCAGCCTGCACCCTCTCCAATCTGGGATCCCTCTCACTATCCAGGACTGCTGGCTCCCAACTGCTCACCTGCTTGCCTTCCTGATTGCCCTTAACCGCTTCTGCCTGCCAGCCTGATCACCCCCTAACCACTCCCCTGCCAGCCTGATTGATGCCTAACTGCTCCCCTGCCAGCCTGTTTGCCCCTAACTGATGTCCCCTGCAGGCCTGGTCACCCCTAACTGCCCTCCCCTGCAGGCTTGATTGCCCCCAACTGCCCTCCCTTGCAGGCCTGGTCTCTCCCTACTGCCCTCCCCTGCTGGTCATCTTATGGTGGCCATCTTGTGTCCACATGGGGGTAGCCATCTTTGACCACATGGGGGCAGCCCTCTTGTGTGTTGGAGTGATGGTCAATCTGCATATTACTCTTTTATTAGATAGGATAGAGGCCTGGTGAATGGGTGGGGGCCAGCTGGTTTGCCCTGAAGGATGTCCCAGATCAAGATGGGGGTTCCCTTGGGGTGTGGGGCAGCCTGGGAGAGGGTCCTGTGGTGGTTTGTAGGCCGGCCATGCCCCTGGTGACCCAAGTGGAGGCCCTGGTATCTGGCATTTATATATCTTCTACAATTGAAACTTTGTAGTCTGAAGCGGAGCCAAGCCTTCTGCTTGCTCCGTTTCGGCAGCCATTTTTGTTGGGATTTATGTATCTTCTATAATTGAACCTTTGTAGCCTTAGGCGGAGCCTGGGCCAGCCAGGGTGTGTGGAAAGCTTGGCTTCCTCCATCGCCAGGGGCAACCCTAGTCTCCCGCTCTTTCCAGCTCTGTGGCTGCTGCCATTTCTGTTTGGATTTATGTATCTTCTATCATTGAAACTTTGTAGCCTTGAGTGGAGTCCTAGACCGGCAAGGACAGGTGGAAAGCTTGGCTTCCTCCATTGCCAGGGAAACCTGAGCCTCCCTCCTACTCTCTGTGGCCGTAGCCATCTTGGTTGGGTTTATTTGCATATTTGCTCCTGATTGTCTTGTGGGTGTGGTTTGTGGGCATGGCTTGTGGGTGTAGTGGAGTGATGGTTAATTTGCATATTACTCTTTTATTAGATAGGATGTGTATAGATGTCTAGTAACTCTGTTGTAGGTCTACATGGAGAAAAAGCAATGTTCAGTCAGCTCTCAGAAATCCCAGCCATCCCAGGTAAGACTCCAAACATGAAGGAAGCCTCTATCTTGAACATTCCAGCCCTATCAGACACCACAGTGAGCAAAAAATAGCCATCTGTGTCCATCCTCAAATGCAGAATAATGCAGAAAAAAATTATTTTTCTGTTTAAGCCTTTAACTTTTAGGGTTCTCTCATGCTTTAATAGATAACTGAATTAACAAAAAATATCATTTTTTAAGGAAATAATTATGTTAATCTATATTTTTACTAATTTATGTGTTCACCTTTAAAAATTGTATCATATTCCTTTCTTATAGAATAGTTTTCCTTATTCATGAAGTAAATCACTTTGTTTATATGAAAGTGCCTGATGTTTCTCCCTTGTAGTTTAATAGCTCATGCTGACCATTATTTAGTCATCACTCTGTGATTCATTCACTATTGACTCTTGTTAGAAGTCGAATTGTCATTTTTTTTTATAAGTATCCTCCCTTAGTCACCAGTTACTTTTAAAATAACACCTTTATGCATTTTTATTCTATAGTTTCACTTTGATATGATTGGGTATATTTTAATATGATTTTATGGATTGACTGGGTATATTTTTTCTTTCTGTTTGCTTACTATTTATTTTCCTTCATTTTGAATCTGACTTAATAATTCCATCAGTTCTAAACAAATACTAGTCATATGTTCAAATTTTCCTTCTCCCTCGTTATATATTTATTTTCCTTTGGGAAATTTTTTTAGCCGAAACCGGTTTGGCTCAGTGGATAGAGCGTCGGTCTGCGGACTGAAAGGTCCCAGGTTCGATTCCGGTCAAGGGCATGTACATTGGTTGCGGGCACATCCCCGGTGGGGGTTGTGCAGGAGGCAGCTGGTCGATGTATCTCTCTCATCGATGTTTCTAGCTCTCTATCCCTCTCCCTTTCTCTCTGTGAAAAGTCAATAAAATATATTTAAAAAAAAAAAAAAAAATTTTTTTAGCCCACAGTAGAAATTTTCATTCTATTCTCTTTTCTCAAAACCTATGCTTTATATTCTCCCTCTTTTATTTACATTATACAAAACATTTTCTGAACTAACTTCCATTCTCTAGTCATTAATTATTAGTTCTGTGTCTTCAGCTGTGAATAAATATTTTCTCAACCTACTCATTGAATTGAATATATTATTCAATGTACACACATATTTGATATATGGATGTATTCACATATAAGCATATATTCATATATATGCAATATATATGAATGTATATATTTACATTTATATATCTTACTTTCAAATTTTGTTTTTGTTTATCACACCTGCATGGTTATATTTAGTACTTATATTCCTAAATGTGTTTTCAATTCAATTTATTACTTTGCATATTGATATTTTACATTTGTTTTTTATAAGGCCAATGTGGATCCTAGGTCATTGAATTTTCAATTCTGTTGACTATCATTGCTGGCAGTTTGTTCAAGGAAACTTTTATTCCTAATAAATTGTCCTAAAAAAATAAACGTTTTCCCCCTAGCTTTACTGAGGAATAATTGACATATAATTATAAAATGTCTAAAGTGTAACATATGATGATTTTATATATATATTATAAAAAATTTCCACCATCAAGTTAATTAACACATTCATCACGTCACAAATTTCTCTCCTTTTTTTGATGAGAACATGTAAGTTCTGTCTTAGTAAATTTCAAATACACAATACTGTGTTATCAACTATAGTTAACATTTTATACAGTAGATTATCATATCTTATTCATCTCAAATAATTTTTTTGAATTTATGCTTATGAGTGGGCCTAGTTGAGTGTGCTTTTCTCCAAAAAGTAATTGTGTTTTCTTAGGCCAGGGAGTTTTCTACTGGCAGCTGTTTCAATTTAACTTTTTAACTTTGGATATTCCCGACCAAATGACTAACATGTGCTTTCAAATTTGTATCTATCAATCAGAGAAAATATTCTCACTTGCTAAGAGCCATGGCTGAGGTCATGGAGATTGTCTATAATATATTTATTTGATTGGGGCTTTCTTATGATGTCCCCGGTTCCAGTCCCACATCTAGCAAAGGCACAAACATTGTCTTTCATTTTCATTACAGATAGAAAAACACGTGTCTATTTTTCTGTATGAGAACAAGTGGCATTTACAAAAGTTTAAAACCTGTCCTTGAAACTTCTATATCTAGACAGTGAAAATTACCTGAAGTAACCGACCTGGTAGATTATCCACCTACTGGAAAATGTCGAGCTAGAGAGAAGAAAACTTTGCATTATATGCCTTTCCCATATAATATATATTTCACTGATTGTTATCACTCCAGCAATAGTTGGCAAGGGAAAAGTTATGTGAAACTGAAATCTCTTCAATGGTTTTATTTTCAGAACCCTGATAAGTTACTTGATACCAACTGCTAAAATTAGGTTTAGAGATTATCCATGGATAATCCTTTCTCAATTTCACTGTTACTATCAATGAAACCACCATTTTTTTTTTGTCATCCAAAAATCAGGTTATTTTTCACTTGTTTTTCTATATTAAACATCTTTAATTAGTTTCTAAGCCCTTTCATATTTTTTTCTTAAAATTATCTTTATTTTATATACATTCTTAACTATATAACTTTCTTTTTTAAGTCACTTTATTCAGTTATATTATACATATATAATATGTGCAATTTGATGAGTTTGGGGATAGATTGCACAATTTTCTTATTAAGAATGTTCTAATCTCTCTCTTTTACCAATTGGTCAAGGCTTCATTTACACAGTTTAATTTGTGTAACCATACTACATCTGAACTGATAAATTATTTAAACTCAATATTATAAAATAACTTCCTTTTTTGGTTTCAGTTTACTCTTATTTTATCAAATAACATTTAAAACATTTTAATCAGTCCCCAAGTTCTTGACTTCTAAGCAGCTTCATATACCAAACATGATGTAAATATTTAGCAAGAACTCACTAAGTATTCATTAGTTCATTTGAAAAATAAATAAATGTCTGCTTTTAGTAAACCAGCCAATGTTTCTACACTAGGTATATATGACATTAATCTTTAGAGCCTTGTCTTGTATAAGGAACAGACAGTCAATTAAAATAGGCATAACAAGAAAAATTCAAATTGTGAAATACACTATGAAGGAAATTAAAGTATGATTCGTGTCTGTGACAGGCAGGGGAGATTGACTTAGATTGGGTAGTCCTAAAAAGCTTTACTGAGAAATGACATTTGAACTGAGGCATGATGACAGGAAGGAGTCAGCTGTGAACTGATCTAATCACCTAGGTTGGGGCAAAGTTGAATGTGAAAATAATTTTTGTATATTGGAAATTGGACTATAACTTAGTGAATAAGATATAGAGATACATTGAAAGACAAAGGGAATAAAAGTATGATTTTCTTTTTTCTAAAAGAAATGGAGTTTTTATCTTGGGATGGTCATAGACCAATTATTTTATTTGTTTGTTTCTTTGTTTGTTTTTAATGGCCTAAGCACACAGGAGCCTTAGCATGTATAAGTTTCTTCCTTCTTCCCTCTCTCCCTCCCTCCCTCCCTCCCTTCCTCCCTCCCTCCCTCTCTCCTTTCCTTCCTTCCTTCCTTCCTTCCTTCCTTCCTTCCTTCCTTCCTTCCTTCCTTCCTTCCTTCCTTCCTTCATTCCTTCCATCTTACTGTTTTATTGAATGTATAGAGGTGACATTGGTTTATCTGCATATGCTATTAATTGTTCACCATTTAAAGTCAAGTATCCTCCATCACCATTTATCTCCCTTATGCCCTCTTCACCCTCACACCACCCCCTTTCCCTCTGGTAATCACCATATTGTTGTCTGTGCCTATGAGGGTTTTTTTTGTTGTTGGATTTTGCTTTTTAAAGGAACCCTACTCCTTATAACAGCTGTCAGTCTGCTCTTTATCTATGAATCTGTTTCTATTTTGTTTGTTAGTTTATTTTGTTCATTAGATTCCACATATGAGTGAAATCATATCATACTTGTTTTTCTCTTATTTCAGTTAGCATAATGAATTCCAGGTCCATCCATGCTATCACAAAGAATAAGATTTCCTTCTATTTTAATTGCCAAGTAATATTCCACTGTGTACATGTACCATGGATTTTTTTATCCACTCATCTACTGATAGACACTTGAGCTGTTTTCAAATTTTAGTTTTTGTAAATAATGCTGAAATTAACATAGGAGTGCATATATTCTTTCTAATTAGTGTTCAGGCTTTTTGACATATTCCCAGAAGTGAAATCACTGGGTCATAAGTCAGTTCCATTTTTAATTTTTTGAGGTGACTATATAATGCTTTCCACAGTGGCTGCATCAATCTGTGTTCCCACCAAAAATTTATCCGTGTTCTCACCAACACTTGTTGTTTGTTAATTTATTGAATGGTGTGTGATGATAACGCATCATGGTTATAATTTGGATCTCTCTGATAATTGGTGACATTGAGCATTTTTTCGTATATCTATCAGCCATCTGTATGTCATATTTGGAGAAGAGTCTGTTTAGGTCCTTTCCCCATTTTTTTTTGGACTGTTTATTTTTTTGTGTGTGGGTTTTGTAAGTTATTTATAAATTTTGGATATTAACCCCTCATCTGATGTATCATTGGTGAATATACTCTTTCATTCACTGGGTTCTCTTTACCTTTGGTTGATAGTTTACTTTCCTGTGCAAAACTTTTTAGTTTGATGTCATCCCTTTTGTTTATTTTTTTTTCTTTTTTTGCCTTATATATATATCAGAAAAAAATGTTGTTACAAAAAAATGTCTGAGATTTTACTGACTATATTTTCTTCCAGGATTTTTACAGTTTCAAGACTAACATTTAAGTCTTTAATCAATTTTGACTTTATTCTTGTTTTGGTAGAAGAAGTTGGTCTAGTTTTGTTTTCTGTTTTGTTTTGTTTTGTTTTTTGCACATATCTACCTAATTTTCCCAAAACCACTTCTTTAATAGACTATCTTTACCTCATTGTATATTTTTGTCTCCCTTGTCAAATATTAATATGTGGGTTTGTTTCTGGGCTCCCTATTCTGTTCCATTGACCTATATGTCTGCTTTAATGCCAGTACCATGCTGGGGTTTTTTTTGTTTTGTTTTTTTGTTTTGTTTTCTATTACTATGGCCTTTTAGTATAGTTTGGTATCAGGTAACATGATTCTTCCAAGTTTGTTCTTCATTCTCAAGATTACTGTGGTTATTCTGGGTCTTCCATGATTCCATATAAATTTTGGAAAATTTGTTGTAGTTCTGTGAAATATGCCATTGGTATCTTGATAGGAATTATGTTGAATCTATAGATTACTTTGGGTAGTATGGCCATTTTAATGATGTTATTTCTTCCTACCTATGAAGACAATATGTGCTAACACTTATTTGAATCTTCATTAATGTCTTATAATTTTCCAAGTACATGTCTTTCATATCCTTGGTTAAATTTATTCCTAGGTACTTTATTCTTTTTTATGCAATTGTAAATTAGACTGTTTGCTTAGTTTCCCTTACTGATTGTTTATTATTTGTGCAAAAAAATGCAACTGATTTCTGGACATTTATTTTGTATTGTGCTACTTTACTAAATTAATTTATAAATAAGTTCTAGTAGGTTTTTGTGTCACCTTTAGTGTTCTCATTTTGTTTCCAAATAATGACAGTTTTACATCTTGCTTTCCAATTTGAATGCCTTTTTTTTCTTCTTCTTTTCTCATTGCTGTGGCTATGACTTCCAGTACTATCTTGAATAAGTGGTGAAAGTGGACATCTTTGTTTTGTTCCTGATCTAAGGAAAATATTTGTAGTTTTTGCCTTTTGAGAATGATATTAGTTGTAGGTTTGTTACATATGGCCTTTATTATGTTGTCATATGGTCCTTCTACTCCCATTTTACTGAGTCTTTTTATCATAAACTAGAGGCCCAGTGCACAAAATTCATGCATGGGTACAGTCCCTAGGCCTTGCCTGAGATCAGGGCCATCTTCCCCAGCTGCCAGCAGCCAGACCTGTTCTCCACCACCACCCACCCTGGGGGGGCAGGGCCTGCGGGCTAGGGGCAGCTCCTGCGTTGTGCATCGGACCCCTGGTGGTCAGTGTGCATCATAATGACTTCTAAGCAGCTTCATATAACCAACATGATGTAAATATTTAGCAAGTACTGACTAAATATTCATTAATTAATTTGAAAAAAACAAGGAGTGCTTTTAGTAAATCATCCAATGTTTCTACACTAATCTTTAGAGCCTTGTCTTGTATAAGAAATAGACAGTAAAATAGAAACAGGCAGGAAGAGACAAAGCTCAGCAAACTGGGCTGCCAAAGGTCTGGAAGGTGGGGCTAATTGATCTTCCATGAGGGAGAAGCACTAGTCAGGTTCACGGGAAAGTGGCAAAATGTCCTCTATCCTAAAGCCACACAATTCAGCCACTGACATCCCCTGAGTCTGCCCAGACCTCTACACCCTGGTTAAAACAGCTGACTCCTCAGCAGGGGGTAAGCTTTGCAGGGTGAGGCAAGAGTAGTCCAGAGGGTGGGTTATTGTTTTTCCCCAGGCTGATACTTCAGCGTGAGTAGTGCTCCACCCAAGAAATATGGCATCTGTGGTGTTGAAGAATGACTGCTCTCCCTTCAGCTTTCTTTCCAGAGCCACCAATCCCTGACTCTCCTCACACAACTAGTCTGTTCTGTTCCCCCTCTGCTGGAGCCCAGGGTGAGTGACTGAACAAAATTTTGTGTGTTGACCCTTTATGAGGGCACTTATATCTCTAGCAGACTCTCAACTCTCTCTGACAGAAAAAAACAAAAACAAAAATCCTGCTGCTGCCGAAACCGGTTTGGCTCAATGGATAGAGCGTTGGTCTGCAGACTGAAAGGTCCCAGGTTCGATTCCAGTCAAGGGCATGTACATTGGCTGCGGGCACATCCCTGGTAGGGGGTGTGCAGGAGGCAGCTGGTCGATGATTCTCTCTCATCGATGTTTCTAGCTCTCTATCCCTCTCCTTTCCTCTCTGTAAAAAATCAATAAAATATATTTTAAAAAAAAAATCCTGCTGCTTTTCACAGCCTGGTATTATGTATGTCCCGTTCCTGTCTCTGGTGCTTTGATCTGGAAAGTCTAGCTTGGTGATGAAACCACATGCTTCTCAGGGGGAGCCTCCTACACCTGAGACATCTCTTTAGAAGCTCAGCTATGCCTTGTGAGAGCAGTTCTAGTCCTTTTCATGTCTCTGCCCTTTCTACCAGACTCAATGTGACTTTTTTCTATAAAACCTTGATTATAAGACCTCTCTTCACCTAATCTTCAGTTGGTTATTCAGGATGATTGTCCTTTAATTTAGTTGTAATTCCAGATTGGTCCAGAGAGGAGGTGAATGTAGCTTGTACCTACTGTACATTTTGGATTCCCCATAGATCAGTTATTTTGAAATCTCTCCAACTGGATGAAAATAAACTTTTGTTGGAGATGAGAATAATGAAATTCTTGAGACAATTATAAAGATTCAGATAATTAATAGTGGCTTGGCATGGGTTTAGGGTGGAGATTCAGAAGGGTTAATGACTTTGGGATATTAAGAGGACTAATATTTGATTTGGACATTGTGGAAAAGAACTAGGAATGATTCCTAAGTTTTCAGCTTTAGCAAACAGAACAAAAAAAAATAGGGAGCTATGCTGGATATGTGATTATGAGTATACTGGGGAGATCAAGTCCACTGCCATAGTCATGTTAAATTTGAACTATTTGTGGGCATCCAAGCTGTGATACTAAGTAAGCAGTTTGATATATGAGTTTTATGTACAATGCACATATCAATGCTGAAGACAAATCAAGAGTCATTGACAGCTAAATGATCTTTTAATAATTGTTTTATTTTCTTACATAAATAATTTATATAAAATATATTAATTTATTATAAACAAAGCCTGATCCTATTGTATTTTGCCTTTACATTGCTTATTTCCTTTTAGAAAGTAAAATTTATTAAAAGCTTTTTTAAAAACTTAAACTGATTTGTATATCATAAGGGCAATTAGTCTTTTAAATTAATATTTTGATTCTGAAAGTAATTTTTCCAATAATCATGTTTTTTAAAAATAATCTTAAAATATATTTTGTTGCAGAAAATAAGGGAAATGCATATTCATTTTTTACAAATAAATATTTACCCAAAGTAATTACTTCATTTATTCAGAATATTTTAAAATTCCAAGTATAAGTAAAGATGAATCACAGGTAAGAAGGCAATATTTATCTGGCAACTTTTTGTTCAGAGCTTTTACAATGTTGATACAGATCAAAGTCAGAATTCAGAGACTCTTCTAGAATTATTTTTTCTCAAGTTCCATTGGCTGAATTGTAACTGGTAATGGTGTGTAAAAGGAAAGCTAATTTGCCCCTTGATGGAAATTACTGTACCAAATTTGAAAAGAGCTTTAGAAAATGTGACACGTTCTCTATTCAACAGTGAAAGAGTCATTTAGTTTACTAGTTTTGTGTGTGTGTGTGTGTGTGTGTGTGTGTGTGTGTGTGTGTGTGTGTACACAATGGAAATAGGTCATGCTTGTTAATTCTCTTTAATCTACCACATCAGTATCTTAGCATTGCTGTTTATTTCTAAACCTATAGAATTATATTACAAAGAAAGTGTATGGCTCCACATACTTAAAATCTAATTCAATTGTAAATAACTAAATTTTTAAAAACATGATTTATGAGGATAAAACAAGTTGGAACTAAATTTCTATAATTATAAATAAATGTCTTTTAGAGGATAATACATTATTTATTTAGCATCTCTAAGTTTCTTGGTATTACTTTGCATGCTTTTGTTTCTTAAATTAAAATTTAAAAAGTTAGCTGGTCATGCTATAATCATCCACATAGTTAATATCTATGTAGATAGGTCTTTTATCTTAAATGTATTGTAGCATAGAAAAATATAAAACAAATTTGTTACATATAATCATTATATCTACAATAATAAAAGAGTAAATGCAAATTGACTGTACCTTCATGACACCCACCAGCCAATCAGGAGTGAATATTCAAATTAACCCAATAAAGATGGCAGGTTAATTTGCATATGCAGGCACCAAGCAGCTGCGGGCAGGGCGTTCTGCACCACCCCAGCCGCTCCGGGCCTTTGGGCAGTGTGGGAAGTCGGAAAGGCGGCTCTGGGCCAGAGCAAAGGCATTGCAGGCAGCCAGGGTAAGGAAGGCCCATTCTTGCACAAATCTTCATACGTCGGGCCTCTAGTCTATATATATTTATAAAACTAAATTAAGAGATAAATTATGAAATTAAAACCTAATTTTTCCACCTTCCTGCACATTTTAATAAATCCATCTAAAGGTTATATCTGAAACAGTTTTCTATTTAAATATTATTTTTAATATATATTTTATTGATTTCAGAGAGGAAAGGAAAGGGATATAGAAACATCAATTATGGAAAGAATCATTTATTGCATGCCTCCTGCACTGCCCCTACTCTGGATTGAACCCACAACCCCGGGCATGTGCTCTCGACCAGAATCAAACCTGGGACCCTTCAGTCTGCAGGCCTGCGCTCTATCCACTCAGTCAAACTGGCTATGGCTCTAATTAAAATATTAAGGTAAATGAGTTATTCTAATTTTAGAGATGTCTTGTAATCAAATAAGTTGTTAATTTAATTGAAGTGATAATTCAACATACTTTAAGGCTAACCATTACCTGATGTGTTAATACTGGAAAAAAAATTGATAAACTTACAAACATGTCTCTAAAAATGCCAAATTAAACAAAATATTTAAACACATGTCACCTTATGAGTTGACATATTTTGTGGGCTTATGAATAGCTACCTTTTCAATAGAATATTTAAATTATAAATGTCCAGAAATATTTTTATTAATTAATATAGATATACATAGAACATTTACTATAGTAATGAGAGCAAAAAATCATGCAATTTACTTTGAAGTATACATAATAAGTAAATATTATATTTTAGAATAATCTGCATTTCAGATTGTGGGAAAATGATGATGAGGACAGTACAGCTTCCTCATTCCTTCACAAAGATCAATGATTGGATAGAGATCAACAAACAAACAGCTTGGGGAGACCTCTAGTATATACGTGGACATTTTAACCATGGAACAGCAGCAACAACAAAAAACTGAAAAGAATTACACAGGAAGAAAAGGAAGACAACTTCATTTTGCCAGCATCATCCCATCCCTCAAGCAGTATTGTTCAGCATCAAGGAGAAACTTCCAAGCTAGAAAGTATTGCTTCCACCAGGAAGGGAAGAGATGGGTGAATGACCAGCTTCTCCAGCCTTTTGGAGCATTGGTCAAAGGTCTCACATCAATTTCACCCCTGTAAGACTGGCAATCTGAGAGATATTGAGCCATTTAGGGATAAGGATGAAATTTATATAATCCATAGGTTTGGAATAGATCTCAACAATATAAAGTTCAAACTGATCCTGAATGCAGACATTAATGCTCACCTTAAACATTTAAAAATCTACAAAAGATGTTTTTTCACAGATTGTTTATTCATTCATTGAGCAAATATCTGTTAAGTGTCTCCTCCAGGTAGACACTAGGTTAGGCACTGGGGAAATAAGAACAAATCATACATGATTTCTGTGCAAAAGAATTACCACACATGAGCAAATACTATACTTCATAGCAAATTATACATGGGGAGCAGGGGCCACAAATTACATGGGGAAATATCACTCCCATGGAAAAAGTTCCAGAGGTGACACTTGAGCCATGAATGAAGAAAAGAGTTTGCCTGTACAAGAGTGGCAGAAAGAAAACAACATAAGCAAATACACAGGGATATAAAAAACATAATATCCAGGGGAAATGGAAACATTTGTGCATGGCTGGCATATAAAACAAGATAATGAAGGACTTATGTTATTTTCTTAATTATTTCGTTTCTAGCTATAAAACAATCCTTTTTCAGACATCATTCCTTATGGTATTGGTACATGAGTAAACAGACTAATAAAACAGAATGCAAAGTTCAGAAAGAAAAGAAACTACTGAGATTTAAAATTTATTAAATTGGCATTCAGATTACTGAATAAATATGGACTTTTAAACCAATAGAGTTGTGAAAACTGATAGTCGTTGAAATAAGTAACTGGATCTATATGTACACCATATGCCAGAACAAACACCAAAAGAATCAAATATTTATAAATAATAAAATTATATTAGGACTAGAATAAAACAACTGAATATGGGTGAATTGAATTAAAATATTAGAATGAAAAAAATATTTAACTTTCACTCAAATACAAACCTTTATATAGTAAAAAATATTGATAAATTGAACTATAATAAAAATCAAACAAACAAAATATTTGATATAAAAACAATATGAAGGACAAACTTGGGGGGAGGCCTAGGCACTATCAAGATTAATAACAATTATTGTAAAATGCCTATATCAAAACAAAGGATTAATCTTTTTATATGCTGAAGACTTAACACCCTGTAATTCAGACTTTTTTTTTTTTTTTTTTTAGGTAAGGTCTTTAAAGAGGCAATTAATTGAAAAGGAGGCAATTAGTCTGATGTTAAATCAGTCTGATGAGTGTTCATATAAGAAGAGATTATAATATGCAGAAAAATATTAGGGATGTGGACACACAGAAGAAAGGTCATGTGAGGATACAGGGAGAAGGCAGTGGTCTGCAAGTCAAGCCATGAGGCCTCAGAAGAAACTAAACACACTATAACATTTACCTTGGACTTCTTGCCTCCAGAAGAGTTATTAAAAAAAATTCCATTATTTAAGCCACCCAGTCTGTGGTATTTTCTTATGGCAGTTCTTAAAACTAATATATCTCCCTGACATGCAAAGTGGAAGAGATGTAGGAAAAGAACACCCCTAAACCCAACTGAAGAATGGGCAAGAGATATGAAAATACAGTTTACAGAAAACATACAAACATTCTTTAAAAACAAGAAGTTGCTATATTCATTCATAATAAAAGTAATTTACATCAAATGACAACGAAGATGCTTCATTTTACAGATTGTCAAAACCCCTGAAGATGTGGGGAAACTTGGGCTCCTTAGCAAAGGTCAGCTGTCCCCATGCAACCACAAAGACTCCACATTATGCTTATGAGGCAACCATTATCTTGTAGTATAATTTATTCAAACTCAATTAGGCAATGCCCCCATTGCATTTGAAACATGTCATCAGGAATCTAGATATATAAAAGGCTAAGTGACTGACCATACGTCCATCCAACCATCTGACCCATTGACCAGCCAGTACATATGACGCGCACTGGCAATTTAAAAAAAACAAACGTTGACTCGTGCATGTGTGATACATATAAAGTTCTCTCTGGTGCCAGTCACACATGTGTGTTTTGATCTGTCATTGTTGATCTCGAATTTAGTTGTTTTTGTTGACATTCTGAATATACTCGATGGAGATTTTCACACCTATTTGAGTAATGATTCCATCAATTCAATGGATGATGCCGAAAAGGAAAATTTTCCCATCGAATTTCTTAATAGCATTACTCCTTCAGAAATGCCGTGTCATAAATTAAAAATGAAAGTAGATGCAATCATCATGCTACTGAGAAATCTTAATAGTAAATGGGGTCTTTGTAATGGCACTAGATTTATTATCTAAAGATTGCAACCTAACCTAATCAAAGCTGAAGTATTAACAGGATCTGCAGAAAGAAATGTTGTTCTGATTCTAAGAATTGATTTGTCCTCATCTGACACTGGCCTCCCATGTAAATTAATTCGAAGAAAGTTTCCTGTGATGTCAGCATTTGTGATGACTATTAATAAATCACAAAGACAAAGTCTAGACAGAGTAGGAATATTCCTACCTCAACCCGTTTTTGGACATGGTCAGTTATATGTTGCTTTCTCTCAAGTTTGAAGAGTGTGTAACATTAAAGTTAGAATTGTAAATACTTCATAAGAAGGGAAA
Organism: Ia io; assembly: GCA_025583905.1. NCBI lineage: Eukaryota > Metazoa > Chordata > Mammalia > Chiroptera > Vespertilionidae > Ia > Ia io. Next base: position 37,755,901 of record JAJQQW010000003.1, read on the forward strand.
TTAGTCAAGCACTCTGAAAGTGTTTTTACTCTTAATGTGGTATACAGGAAGATATTAGAATAAGTTTAATCAATTTATCAGTCATTGTTTTTATATCATGTTTTTGTTGTTTATACCATGTCTTTGTTGTGGTTATGTTGTTATTGTTTAATTATTAATACATTTATATATTATTTTCATACACATTTTACTAATTTTCTTTCATCTCTGACACTTAATAGCGATATTAAAATATTTTTTCTAATTAATCTCCTTTCAATGTGCACGAATCTATGCACCAGGCCACTAGTACAATATAATTGACAATGCCTGGATACTGAGAATTCCTTGGCAGCAAGATTTTTTTTAATCAAATGCCCATTATTTAGTTGTCACTTGTCTTTTTCCTGGTCTTGCAATTGAAGACCTAAGGTTTTTCTCATTATTATTTGTCTACAACTTTAACCTGCTTTTCAAGACTGTCCTCCAAAGTGTCATGATAGTTTTGACCTTTCCAAGACCCTGCAGATAAATCCTCATCAGGTCACTTTGCTCACTCATTCCCTAGGGCAGGCACTTTAAAAAGCATGCCCTTGGACTTGGAGGAAGGCAGTAAAATCTTCTCAGATTTGTCCCAATGGAACTGCCATTTCTCCTTTCTCCTGTTGCTCACTTCTTTCTCCTTCCTTCCTTTTCTTCTCAAGGGAATCACCTGAGAGAAAGAAAAAATTAGTGTCAGAATGCCAGCAAAAGTTCAAACCTGGATCCACATTACTGAAAAATGCATTGTCTCTGGCCACAATTCTCCAGTCACTTCTTTGTATTTTCCCCTCAATTTGTTTGATATTTTAGTCATACAGAGAATAGATAAAATGAATAACGTTTTTCTGCTCAATGAGCAATACACATTCATAAAAGTTTGCAAATGTATATAAAATATATAAAAAACTATTTTATGAATATACTATATCGTTTTTTAAATTTCTTTATTGATTAAGGTATCACATGTTTGTCCTCATCCCCCCATTCCCATCCCAAACCCCTCCCCACAAATGCCCCCACCCCCCTGTTGTCCCTGACCACTGGTTAGGCTTACATGCATGCATACAGTCCTTTGGTTGATCTCTCCCCCTTATCCCACCCTCCCCTACTTTCCCTCTGAAATTTGACAGTCTGATCGATACTTCCCTGTCTCCGGGTCTGTTTTCGTTCATCAGTTTATGTTGTTCACTAGGGGCCCGTTTTGCAGGAAGATTCCTGCAAGACTTCCGGTGGGCTTCCCTCCTGCCACCACCACCTCTCCCACCCCCCCACATCTCCCGCTGCGGCGGGCGGGGAAGGGCGGGCGGGGCGCGCCCCGCCCCACGCTGCCGCCGCTGCCGCTGCTGTGCGGCCCAACCTACCGCGCCTGCCGCCGCCACCCGCTGCTGCCCGCCTCTGTGGCCGCACGTGCCCCCCGTGCTTTCCCTCCAGCAGCCGCCTTGCTTTCCACTTGCCCTCCCTCTTCCTTCTATGCTGTCTTCAGTCTTCACTCCACCCTCCCTCAGCGTATGCAAATTAACTGCCATCTTGGTTGGGTTAATTTGCATACTCACCCTGATTGGCTGGTGGGCATGGCTTGGGCATAGCAAAGGTGCAGTCAATTTGCATATTACTCTTTTATTAGATAGGATTATTTCCCCTAGATGAGTGAGATCATGTGATACTAGAAATACACTTATAAGAACCGAAAATGAGACAAGCAATATCGTGTGACTTCTAGAAAATTATCTATTCTCTTTATGTAGAAGATTGTGTCTTCATGAGGACATTTATTTTTATCACAATAGCCATATCATTCCTCTTTACATTATATGTAAAATGTGAAGATTGCTATGAAGTTGCTTCCTTTCACACTATGTATGAATTTAAACAAGCAACTATAAGTGGGCCCATGGAAACTAAGTGAAGAACTAGTATTTAGAGTAGCATGTCATTGGGGATCAAAAGTTATGTTTATTATAATTTTATAAAAGCAAACATTGATATTTCAATGGTGTTTTCCTTGCATTCAGAGGTTCCATAGTTTCTTTAATAATGTTTTGGATCTCCTAGTTAAACCTTAATTTTTTTTCTTTTGGAAAATGGCAAATTCATACACTTTCTTTCCATAGTGATAAATTTTGCTAAATTTATCTTGCAATTCTTTACTAAGTATTCTCTTTTCCTGACTGCAATTTAGTTCATGTGCAACAATACAAAAGATATTAGAAAACATTTACATTTTAGTAGAAAAGTCCCTAAGCTCACTAAATAAGGAATATTTTTTCTTGTCCTTTTATATTTGTGTTTTTATTTTCATTTTAAATGGAGATAAAAATAAGGACAGGCATTTGAAAGACACTGTGGAGTTCACACTGCTTTCCAAGAATTTGAGTTTTATAAAACCTTTAGTCTTTGCAGATTCTAAGTTTTTGATTTCATATTACTGTTTATGGTCTCTATAAATGTTAAAGAAATTTTCAAATGTATCCATTGTGCTGTGAATGTGTAAATTCAAAGCTAGGGAATCTCTGAATGTTGTCACACAATGGGAATATTTTATAATTACCTATTTTAATTAGAATAGAAAGTATGATAATTTGAATGAAAATCACTTTGATAAACTACTTCAATGCTGGAAAAAGTCTAATTTTTATTCCATTGTTAAATATAAATTATTTATGATTTTTGTAAGTAAACATCCAAGTATAAAATATAATATGTTTATCATATTTCATTTATAATGAGGTGTTTCACATAAATATTTAGATGCAGTGTGCACTAATTTGAGTCATGATGATGTAGTACTAAATAAAGATTAACTACTCTGCTTTCCTATTTTATGCAATTATCAAAAGTTTGAACCACCTTGTAGAGAAGTGCACCTTTTATCCTGTTTGGCCTGAATCCCTTTTCTGGCCTGTACCCCACTACCCCACTCCTTTGTATGTTCTCCCTAATTTAAGCACGCTATGATCCCCACCCATAGCCATGCTCTCACTCTGCTTGAGGCTTGCCCCCTGCTCTGGGTCACAGCATCACATGCCTCCACCCCAGTACACAGATGTTTGTATTTCTCAGCTAGTTCTTTCTAAAGGCATTTGGTTGTAATTGTTCAAAAAAGGAAGAGAAGGGTGAGGCCATGCGCCCCTGGGTCTGGGTGAAGCTGGATCCCGGGTCCGGGTGAGGCCGCGCACCCCTGGGTCCGGGTGAAGCTGGATCCCGGGTCCGGGTGAGGCCGTGTGCCCCTGGATCCGGGTGATGCTGGGTCCCGGGTCCAGGTGAGGACGCATGCACCTGGGTCCGGGTGAGGCCACGCGCCCCTGGGTCCGGGTGAGGCCATGTGCCCCTGGATCCAGGTGAGGCTGGGTCCCAGGCCCGGGTGAGGCCATGCGCCCCTGGGTCCGGGTGAAGCTGGATCCCGGGTCCGGGTGAGGCCGCGCACCCCTGGGTCCGGGTGAAGCTGGATCCCGGGTCCGGGTGAGGCCGTGTGCCCCTGGATCCGGGTGATGCTGGGTCCCGGGTCCAGGTGAGGACGCACGCACCTGGGTCCGGGTGAGGCCACGCGCCCCTGGGTCCGGGTGAGGCCATGTGCCCCTGGATCCAGGTGAGGCTGGGTCCCGGGCCCGGGTGAGGCCATGCGCCCCTGGGTCCGGGTGAAGCTGGATCCCGGGTCCGGGTGAGGCCGCGCACCCCTGGGTCCGGGTGGGGCCACGCGACCCTGGGTCCGGGTGAAGCCATGCGCCCCTGGGTCTGGGTGAGGCCACGCGCCCCTGGGTCTGGGTGAAGCCGTGCCCCTGGGTCTGGCCAAGACCAAAACAGAGGGTATCGGACCTGCATTACCACCATTTGTCCACCATCCAGAGCTGAGGGGTCAGTACTGACATGTACACATAAGGAACTGGTGGACATTGATATTGGGTCTCAAAAGAACTGTTGGTCCAGAAAGAAACTCACTACAGACTGATTCATTTGCCTGTCAGCATAACTATTATTGCTCGTCTCACATTGAGTTCTTATAAGTATATCTCTAGTGACACATGATCTTGCTCATCTAGGGGAAATGATGAACAACACAGACTGATGAACAAGAACAGAACCAGAAACAGGGAGGCATCGATCAGACTATCGGGCCTCAGAAGGAAGATAGGGGAGTGTGGAGGTAGGGGGGAGAGATCAACCAAAGGACTTGTGTGCATGCATATGAGCCTAACCAATGGTTCAGTTCAACAGGGGGTTGGGGCATCTGTGGGAAGGGGTGTGGGATGGGAATGGGGGGATGAGGACAAATATGTGACACCTTAATCAATAAAGAAATTTAAAATAAAAAAAATGAAAAAAAAAGGAAGAGAAGTAGAAGGGCAGTGGGGGAATTAAAAATAAGGATATAGGGCAAAAATAGAGAAGGGAGAAGAGAAAAGAGTAGATAATATATTTCTACTTTCAATTTATATTTCATAGTTAAAAAATCAAGAGTTTGAGGGTAGGGAAGACGCAGGCCAGAATAAAACATGAAAGACACAGAGAGATCTGTATTCTGGAGTGAAGGGGAGACATGTTGTGTCCAAGAACAGGGCAGCAGAGCCCAAGCCAAATGAGAAGGTGGCCTAGTGTTCAGGATCATTGTCTAAGTTGAGGAAGACATCCATAGAAATGGGGTCAACCCAAACAGGACGGTGAGTACACTCACATAGGAGGTGATGTGTGGGGTGTCACATCCAGATCAAGGTATAGTTTGTGTTTGTGTGGGTGGGGAAGTGAAGTACATATTATGTCCTGAAAAAGTGTATGATATATTGAAAATATACCATTTAAACTCTGATCACTTAGTATTGAGAATAACATATTTTTCCATGATTTTCAGGGTGTTGTTTAAAAATTGTAAAAGAAAACTTGGTGTTAGTCTCTTATTGTATGCCACTTGCTTGTGGATGTTATGCTTGATTCCATAAATACTTTAATATTTCCATTCCTGTTTACTACTTTCTATACATAATTTGTTAAAATGTTATAAATGCCTAGATACATACTAGAGTCTAAAAATTCAAAAGAAAATACCAATGTAGAAAAGTATGTGGAACAACTCTCATACACTGCTTTGTATACTGCAGTTGGGAATGGAATTTTACATCATTTTGGGAAAATGTTTAGCAGTAGCTAGTAAACACTAAAAATCTGAGAAAAGATATATGTTGTATTATCAGCAATAATGACCCTAGGTAGACTCAACATATATGTGCATACATAAATATATATCATTCAAGAACATATATATATATGTGTGTGTGTGTTTGAATATATGTGTTGAATATTCATATGTTTGAATGTTATAAAGATATGTATGTATCAGTATAGGGTATATATATATATATATATATATATATATATATATATATATATTTACTTATCCTATAAAATAAAAGGCTAATATGCAAATTGTCCCCTCGGGAGTTTGACGGAACAGGAGTTCAATTGCTCACTATGATGTGTGCTGACCACCAGGGGGCAGTACAGAACAAAGAAAGGCCCTGGCCGGCGGCCAGTGGCTGGCAGCTGGGGGAAGGAAGGCCCCTATCTGCCCTGATCACTGGCCAGGCCTAGGGACCCTACCTGTGCACGAATTTCATGTACCGGGCCTCTAGTGTTTATATATGTACACTTACATATGGTATACATACACTGAGTGGCCAGATTATTATGATCTCTGAACGCATAATAATCTGGCCACTCAGTGTATAGCCTATCTAATAAAAGAGTAATATGCAAATTGACAGTCACTCCAACATACAGGATGGCTGCCTCCATGTGGTCAAAGATGACTGCCCACATGTGGACACAAGATGGCCGCCACAAGATGGTCAGCAGGGGATGGCAGTTGGGAGGGATCAGGCCTGCAGGGGAGGGCAGTTGGGGGCGATCAAACCTGCAGGGGAGGGCAGTTAGGGGTGACCAAGCCGGCAAAGGAGGGAAGTTGGGGGCAACCGGGCCTGCAGGGAAGGGCAGTTGAGGGGGTCCCAGGTCTGCAGGGGAGGGCAGTTGGGGGAGACCAGGCCTACAGGGGAGGGCAGTTAGGGGTGACCAGGCCTGCAGGGGACAGCAGTTAGGGGCAATCAGGCTTGCAGGGGAGCAGTTAGGCATCAATCAGGCTGGCAGGGGAGTGGTTAGGGGGTGATCAGGTTGGCAGGCAGAAGCAGTTAGGGGCAATCAGGAAAGCAGGCAGGTGAGCAGTTGGGAGCCAGCAGTCCTGGATTGTGAGATGGATGTCCGGCTGCCTGTTTAGGCCCGTTCCAGCAGGGGAGGGCAGTTTGGGGTGATCGGGCAGGAAGGGGAGGACAGTTTGGGGCAAGATCAGGCCAACCAGGGGAGGGCAGTTGGGGACAATCAGGCCAGCAGGGTAGCAGTTAGGCATCAATCAGGCTGGCAGGGGAGTGTTTAGGTGTGATCAGGCTGGCAGGCAGAAGCAGTTAGGGGTAATCAGGCAGGCATGCAGGTGAGCGGTTAGGAGCCAGCAGTCCCGGATTGTGAGAGGCATGTCCGGCAGTTGGACATCCCCCAAGGGGTCCCAGATTGAAGAGGGTGCAGGCTGAACTGAAGGTCATCCCCCACCCCATGCATGAATTTCATGCACCGGGCCACTAGTCCTATATAATAAAAAGCTAATATAAAAATCAACTGAACGGTGGAACGACCAGTCACTATGACACACACTGACCACCAGGGGGAAGACGCTCAACACAGGAGCTGCCCCTGGTGGTCAGTGTGCTCCCACAGGGGGAGCGCCACCCAGCCAGAAGCCCTGAGCCGGGCTCAGGGCTGGTGAGTGCAGTGGTGGTGGCAGGAGCCTCTCCCACCTCCGCTATGGATGTCCAACTCCTGACTTAGGCCTGTATGGGGAGTCGGACATCCCCCGAGGACTCCCAGACTGAGAGAGGACACAGGCCAGGCTGAAGGGACCCCTTCCCCCCTAGTGCATGAATTTCGTGCACAGGGCCTCTAGTATATATATATTAGAGACCCAGTGCATGAATTCGTGCATGGGTGGGGTCCAACCAGCCTGGCCAGGGGGAGGGGACATGGGCAGTTGGCCAGCCTGTCTGCTGGTCGAACTCCTGATCGAGGGGACAATTTGCATATTAACCTTTTATTATATAGGATATAAACTGAGTGGCCAGATTATTATGCATTCAGAGATCATAATAATCTGGCCATTCAGTGTATAGTATGTGTGTGTATGTGTGTGTGTGTATAGGATCATTGCCTGTTTATGGTATACATATGTATGACCTAAGCTGTCAGTTGGACATCTTTAGCGCTGCCACGGAGGTAGGAGAGGCTCCCGCAACCGACGCTGCGCTTGCCAGCTGTGAGCCTGGCTTCTGGCTGAGTGGCACTCACCCTGTGGGAGCACACAGATCACCAGGGGGCAGCTCCTGCATTAAGTGTCTGCCCCCTGGTGGTCAGTGCACGTCATAGCGACCAGTCATTCTGCCATTCAGTCGATTTGCATATTAGCCTTTTATTATATAGGATATTAGGAGAGTTATTTTTCTACTTGTTAGTATATGAAACATTATTATAGTTTAAATATCTTACTTTTCATGCTCTTGATGTATGTTATTATTAATTTCGTATAACCCCTTAATATCAACAGGTATATTGGTTTCTCTAAAAATACAGAAATGTCCAGTGTTCATTCTTAGAAGAAATGATTTCATTTATAGGATATTGACATCTATTTGGGAATTAGGGAAGTGATGTATTAGTATAAAGCACTGAAAGGTTTATGGAGTATTTTTAACCAGCCAACCAAGTGAGCCCTTAGGGAAGATTCAATACCTAAGTTTTACCTGATTTCAAACATTCTTAAGCCTCCTTCTATTTCCTACTTTATTCATTCCAAGATTAGACTGCTCAAACCCTTGTCATGCTCCTTTTTGACAAAATAAACAAAATCTGCTAAAACATACAAGTTACTACCTTATTCCATCAACTATTTGGTTTTAGCTGTATTGATGTATGTATTAACATACAATATTGTGTAAGTTTAAGGTGTACAAGATATTCAACACTTATGTTTTACAATGTAAATTCCACTGTGGGGTTTGATAACACCTCCATTATATCACATAATTACCATTTTCTGCTTTGTGGTGAGAACATTTAAGATTTACTGTTAGCAACTTTCAAATATATACTATAGTACTGTTAACTATAATCACAATGCTGTACATTAGACTCCCCGAAATTATTCATCTTCTAACTGGAAGTTTGTACTCTTGATCATCTACTGCCATATGATCCACTAATCCCACTTACAGATATATATTTAAAGGAAATGAAAACAGGATATTGAACTCCCATATTCCCATGTTCATTGCAGCATTATTCACAATAATCAAGATATAGAAACAACCTAAGTGTCTGTCATCTATTTTTAATTACTAGTTTTTTTTATCAGATAACTTAGTTCAAAGCTTCTGGATTGTAATATTTGATGTAGAATATTTTATATGCATTAAACATAGAGATAAAAAGTGACACTATGAAACAGGAGAAAGGTTTCCATGGAAGGAGAGAAAATGACCAGACACACCCCCCAAGTCAGTGCTTATTCACTAGTTTTTGTTTTCTTTCTTTTGTATCTGCAGTGTCCTCATGCTATCCTAATTTCTATTTTGTGATATCAAAAGTGAAATAAAATATCAGAGTCCCAGTTTGCTTTCTCTATATAAATTCTAAAATTTCCACTCTGGTCAGGAAAATAAACAATTAGGTAAATAAATAGGTAAATAAATAAGATGGAAATAGTTTTATGTAATTTCTGAAGAACTCATAGGTCAATACTCCTACCTAAAAGGTTCTTGTTTTATTTATTGTTAGGAAACAATCCCAAACTCTCAGAGGATGGAAATGCACAAACCATCTACTACCCTGTAAGTGTTGAAAGTAGACAATGAGACTTAATGGATCAAAAAGACAGTTTATTGCTCAGAGCACAGCAATCATGAGCATCAGCAGAATTACACTGGTTCCCCTTTCCCCAAGTCCCAGAGGACGGCTGAGCAATCACAAATAGATATGAGGCATAGAGTGGGCTTTGGGCCACAACTGGAGGAGATTTGAGCTTAAGTAACCATCACTTTTACAGGAAGTAGAAAGCAAGGCAGCTCTTTGTCTGAAAACAAACATACAGGAACACAAAAGGCCCAGAGAAAACTCTCTTCTATCTTCCTAACATGTGTGTGTTTACTTATTAGGAAGTAGTGTGAAGAAGCAAAGTAACAACTTTTGTGAAATATGATTTAGGCAGTATTTTAACCAGCCAACCAAGTGAGCCCTTAGTCAAGATTCAATACCTAAGTTTTACCTGATTTCAAACATTCTTAACTTTCCCAATCTAAATTCACAGAGTTCTAAAACTTCAAGTTTTCATTGAGTTTTGTTATGTTTTTTGGTATCTTAATTGCTCCCACAGAGGCAACACTTGGAGTTTTGGTGAAGAGAGAGACCTGTTGGGAGTGGCAAGGGGAGAGAAGAGGATTGCTATGACTGTTTGTAATTCATATATTTGTAAATCAACGCCTTCCTGTACTCATGAACTGGAACAATACATTTTTTATAAACAGGAGTAGTTCTCACTGCACAGACATGGTTGAAGCTCAGTTTCAATTTCTGAGTCTTTATTTCTGTTAATATGAAATTTTAAAAGCTGGGAAGCTGAATGAAAATGATAAATCATATAACAATATATATGCCTACTACTCATGCTATAGTCCTGCTCAAAGAAACCCTTTGTCTTTTTCTTAATTTAAATACCATTTTCCTCTATAAATTCAGCATAGAGTATTTGTCTCATTCAGTAGTGGTTTTAATACCTACACAGTGCTACCCACCTACCCAGAAGAGGTTTGTTTTTGTAACAAAATGTGCTAAAATCTGCTCCAAGATTCATGAAAAAGTGAGATACAGTCATGCAGACTGTGCCAAGATATTTAAAGAAAAGCTCAAAACAAAAATGACTACAAAAGTATCTATGATAGCAGCTGCATCAGTAAATTATTTTGTGTCATATTCAATATCTAAATTATAACAAAATTTCTGCAAAATGTTAATTTTATTAAAAATCAAATTATAAACCAGGTATTTTCTTCATGGCCACTTATTAATAATGAGAGAGAGAGATCAGGAAAAAGTGTTTACTTGTTTTATTGAGTTTAAAAGATTGGCTCAACAGGAGTAAACTTTAGAATGCTACAATTGGTATTTCAAAGTAAACCAATTAATTCTGTTCCTAAAATCAATAAGAAACTATAATGTGTAAAGTAAGGATTGATTCATAACAAAAGAATAATAAAATATACCAAATTTTATTCTGATTTTGAGCAATTGCATATTTTCTACCCATAAACCCAACCAGAGCAATCCACAAATATAAAAAGAGCATACTTAGATCCATTATGCTTACTCAGAAAAATTGTCTCTAGGGTGAACCAGTCATTTTAAGTGAAGCTTCTTTCAAAGGTGATACAACTAATCGTTTCCTTGGTGCAGAGAATATTGTAATATCTAGGATATTCTGCCAGATGTTGAATATATTAGATACTGCCAGGGAGTAAATTATGTTCCAAAGGTAAATAAAACAATTTGAAAGATAGGAAAGCATTTTCAAGTAATTCGTGCTCTTAATAAATGAAGAAGCAATATCTATAAAAGCACCAAATTCACTTCAATGCAATAGTGCTGTAAGTAACAAGCTGTCTGTGCATTATGTAAATGGGCCTGAAAATAAGTGTACCTTTTCATGAAGAAGAAACATAACAGCCACAGATAACATTCGGACAAATCCTATATTCACCAAGCTACTATTAGAAGACTCTCTTTGGTTTTCAATGGGCAGAACTTCCTATCTGGTTTAAGTTGAAACTAAGGTAATTCCAAAATATAAAGTTTCATAAATCAGAGATAAATATATAAGTATCAATATATGTTTTTCCAGAAGGGAAATGCATGTATTGCCAGGCTTATCAGAAGAGAAGCTTTGAGGGATCAAGGGATTGGAAGATTTGATTTTAAAGCACCTTGATTAATAGCCAGGGTTGATATGCTATTAGACAGAGAAGAGAAAAGAATTGATAACACTTGAAATTATTAAGTGGACCAATAAAATACTACACTTGCAAACTGAACTCTCATAAATATTACACAATTTCATTAAAAATGAGAGAGAAATGCTAAACCCACCTAACTCTAGGGGTTAGTGACAATGCAAGAAAGGGTTGTTTAGGTTTTTCATTGCTTTTAATCACATTGAAATGACAGAGGCTCAATAAACCACAGAGAAGTTTCAATTTTATATGTGGGAACTATAAATCAAAGGGAAGAGTGAAAACCTAGAAAAGATGAAAATTCTGTGCCTCCATTTTGACAATATCAGACAGAATCAGTCTATGCCAACTTTGTAGGTCTAGGTGTCCCAAGGTGACAAGCATTTCATATGACTGTGAGTCATAACCATTACACAGACCCATTCATTCAATAGTTCATTCAGCTAGCCAGTCAGCCATTTCATATCTTTTCATTTACTTATTTAGCAAGGCAGACAGTCAGCCATATTTGTATATTGTTTTATTATTAATGAAGTTTTATCACCTACACTTTTCATTTAATTTCTTTGAAAAACTCATAAAAGGTATAGAATAACACTACCTTAATTTTACAAATAAGGAAATAAATACTTATAAATGCTAAAAGTTACTGTAATTCAGGAAGATATAAACTGTATATTCAGAAATGTTTATGTCATTACAAGTCCTTCATAATCTAGAAGGCAAATGTAATGAAAGGAAGCAGTAAGCTTGTAGTCAATAATTGCACAAATAGTAAGTCAAAATACTTTCAAATTTATGGGGTGGGGGCAAAAATCTAGTCATCGTAGGAAACAAAAAGTTTACTATGGTATCAATTACAAATTAAAAGAGATAAAATGTTTGCTTTGATATATTGTACTTTTCAAATGCCAAATTACAAATGATCAGAAAAATGATCTTTTCCTACTATAAATTGTTAACCTTTTGGTTAATTCATTGCTCATTTCACTGTCTACTTACAGAATAACTAGAGATGAAACAGACAAAAGAAGGCAAAAATGCTATTTTTTTCCAGGTTTTATGTTGAGGTAAAGAATAAGAGGGCACACTGAATGAAATCAGTGACTGTACTGAAAATTTGATATTATTACAAGAATTCAGTTTATATAAAAATTTGAAGTATATTAGCACTGACAATAATTTAGTTATCAGAAATGGAAGTAGAATAGAGATATGGAAGAAATTCAAACTCTTACCCAGTAATATACTTCATATTATTTATTCTAGGATGCTTTAAAAATTCATTATATTCTCAGTGTAGATACACACACACACACACACACACATATTGTGGTATATTAGATGTATTATACACTTAAAATAATTATTAAATGATAGTATTGTGGTTCACAAATTGGACTTAGAGGAATAAAATAATGTAATTCTATATTGAACACCAAACATATTCCAAACTGAAGAAATAAGCACATAGCAACTTAACTTTTATATTTGCATAACTTTAATAATATTATGACCCTGAGACAATCTAAAAATTTTTAAATTAATATTTAATCATGTCAGTATCACATACTCTCTGACGTGATGTGATTTAAAGGAAATTTTCCTATATTTTTTCCCCACAAAAAACATAACCCCCATCTAAGCATGAATTACCTGATGAGCATTTCTTTAAACTTTCGAGATCATGAAAAACAAGCAAAGACTGAGAAACTGTCACAGGTAGGAAGTTAAGGCGCATGATGACTAAATGGTGCTGGACTGCTGCTTTGAAAGAAAGAAAGGACAGTGGAAATCTGGTGAAATCATATCTATAGTTTGTGTAATAGTATTTTACTAATGTTAATGTCTTAGTTTTGACAAATGCACCACAGTTTTATAAGACTAGAGGCCTGGTGCATGAAATTCGTGCACGGGGGGGGGGGGTGTCACTCAGCCCAGCCTTTACCCTCTCCAATCTGGGACCCCTCAGGGGATGTCTGACTGGGATTGGGCCTAAACTGGCAGTCAGACATCCTTCTCACAATCGGGACCGCTGGCTCCTAACCACTAGCCTGCCTGACTGCCTGATTGCCCCTAACCATTCTGCCTGCCAGCCTGAACACACCTAACTGCTCCCCTGCCAGCCTGATTGACACCTAATCACTCCCTTGCTGGTATGTTTGATACCTAACTGCTCCCCTGCCAGCCCGATCACCCCCAACTGGCCTCCCCTGTAGGCCTGGTCGCCCCCAACTGGCCTCCCCTGCTGGCCATCTTGTGACAATGTGGGGACAGTGATCTTGTGACAATATGGGGGCGGCCACCTTGTGGCACCCATCTGCTGACAGTGTGGGGGCGGCCATCTTGTGATGACATGGGGGAGGTTATCTTTTGATGATGTGGGGGAGGCCATCTTGTGACAAGTTGGGGCAGCCATCTTGTGACAATGTGGGGGCGGCCATCTTGTGATGTGAGGGTGTGAGGATCAATTTGTATATTACCTCTTTATTATATAGGATGCTTCCACCAGTAGGGACTGGAAGAAAGATATTGAGATATTGGGAAACTCTCTGTACTACCTTTCTCTCTTTGTAACTTTTTATATACCTGAAATTATTATAAACAAACATTTAATAACTTTAATAAGTAACCTTTATCTTGAGTGGAACATTACCTTGTTCAAAAATATCTGTTAAGAAACATACAAACAATAGCCCTATCATTATTATAAAAGATAATTGCACACTTGTAAAAGAAAAACTGGTAAGTCATCTTTATATTTGACAATTTTAAAATATATTTTTATTGATTTCAGAGAGGAAGGAAGAGGAAGAGAGAGACAGAAACATCAATAATGAGAGAGAAACATTAATTGGCTGCCTCCTACATGCCCCCCACTGGGGATAGAGTCTGCCAGAGCATATGCCCTGACCAGGAATGGAACCATGATCTTCTGGTTCATAGGTTAATGCTCAAATACTCTGCTAGTCGGGCTATATTTGACAATTTTGATGTGATAACTAGGGAATCTTTTTGAGGTATAAAGAGTCTACTGTACTTTAACATCCTTCCCCTCCTCCATTCTCTCTCTTCCCTTCCTCCCTGAAATAAAACCAACTACAATAAGATGACCTTTAGACAACAGTGTACATATGGATACAGCTTCTTTAATAACAGCTTGCCTATTAATAATAGCTACTAATTTTTTAAAAAAATATATAATCTAAAAGATTTTTCCCCAAATCAGTTTTATATACACTTGACTTTGCCACAAAATATTGACTTTTTGAAGTGATTTACCATTATAAATATACTAGAGGCCCAATGCACAAAATTCATGCAAGAGTAGGCCTTCACAGCCCCGGCTGCCTCAGCCACTCTCACAGCCCTGGCTTCATCTGGAAGGTCGTCCGGAAGGTCATCCAGAAGGTTATCCTGATGGTTGTTCTGCTATTCGGCTGTTTGGTCAATTTGCATATTATGCTTTTATTATTATAGATTTTCTTATATGTATCTTTCATTGAATGACTCAACCAAAAATTGCTTTTTGTGTACTTTGTTAGACATGACATTTTTAAATGTAATGGTGTGACTGATAATTAACTAGTTATTATTAATAGGAAAGGAGCAAAGGGGAGGCCAGATATTATAGGCATGTTCCCTGCAAAACATTGGGAGAGGGGGACTGGACAAAAGGAAGATAAATGCATGCTCAGTAAAGTTGGGGTGACATAGGGAAGGTGTTACTGTCAGTCACACCTGGGAACAGAAGCCATTGAGATACTTAGCCCCCTACCAGGGGTGGGAAGCATCTGGCCCACTGGGCATATAAGGCCCATGAAATCACTTGGTCTGGTAAGGCCAAGGCATTAGGGGTGAGTTAATTAATATTTGATCAAATATTGAAGGCTAATTTTTAAGTTGATAATTTTGTATGGCCCATGAATGATGTCATAAATATTTAAATGGCTCTGGGCAGAAAAAAAAGGTTCTCCACCCCTGCAAAGAAGTTCACTCTCTTGTGCTCTTATGCTCTTGGCTCTCTTGGGACTCCTGTGACTCTGAGATTGTGGGCCGCTTTTGCTCCTGCTTTCCTGCATTCACTCACATGGCCCACGGCCATGTGAACCCCACACACAATGGACTAATAGTCTGATGCTGAACTGGACCCAGCTCCAACATGGAAAGGAAACTCTGGACAGTGGCTTTGCTTCTAGCTTTACTGAAACTCCATATGCACTTCTTCTAACTGGACAAAGGGAAATGGGACTTTGGAAAACCAGGGATTTAATCCCACACAAATGAAAACCACTCATTCTCCCATGGAAGTCTCAGAAAATTTCTTTATTGGGATTAATAAAGAAATTATTTATTTGGGGCTGCTGGGAGTAAGGACTCCACTCCCAGCAGCCCCAGTAGGAAAGAAGACCCCCCACTTCATCGGATAACATGACTATCTGGAAATATCTATACTTCTAGCCAACACTATGAAACATTTCTCATGCTATGTAAGTTTTTAGCACTTAATTATTTTAATCATTAAAAATTTTTTTCTATTAATCTTTTGAAAAAGAAGTGTATTTGTTAATGAATAAATGTCATTTCCATTGCCATATTATTCTTCAAATATTAATTGAGCTTTTTTGAGGGGGGAACAGATAAAGAACGTGAATTATCTTACTTTAAGAATCTTAACAGAAGTTTTCTGATAAGATGTACTTAGTATAATGTAGGCATGTTCCTTTAGTAGTATTTAATATAAATCTTATAACAACCTTCTAAATATTACCATAATATTTATTAAAATTTATTTTAAGTTTCAGATTGAGTTTTACATGGCTTTAATCATTGTAGAAAACAATGATTAGATGGCTTTCATACTTTCAATGTTTTAAAATTCTTGCTTATGAAGGAATTTCTGTAGCATCTTTATCCATTATTTCAAGGGACAATAAAGTTTAGGTAAGGTTAATTACTGATGACAATTGATCCAGTTCTGTATTTCACATAAATTCATTATGTGATGAATTTGTGTGAAAAATAAACTCATTGATTAAATTTTTATCAGATAAGTTTATCTTTTATTTTTCTTTTATGAGCCTAATATCTCTACTTGCAATAACTTTAGTTCTGCAATTTTCTTGATCACTTTAACTGCAATCTTAATATTAATCTAAATAGTGATTCATTTTTACAAATTTCTTTAAAATATTTTGTTTGCCTGTAAAAGATGAGTTTGATTGAATTAAGATAATATAATCCAGTAATTACTGTTCTAATATGTAGAAATCAATTAAGCGTAACTGTTAGGGTCCCTAAGTATCACAGATCCTCATTACACTCAGGCCACCTCCAATAAAGCTCCTGACCCACGGCAGTCTGGCGAATACAGTATACTGATTGAGAACACCTATATAAAATCTTATATCAAATATTAATTAAGTTAAATGTCACTATATTTTATAGAAATAATCTCAATAGGTATCACTGCTGTTTCTCCTTACCCCAGTGAATCAGCATAAAAGCTGTTTGCCTTCTTCCAGGATCAAAGTACAGGGACATTAAAATTTGGAAAATATTCACCATGAAGAACTAGTAAACACCTCAAGTATGGCATTTCTGCTTTTGAATGCCTCAGGGACACCCTCTTTGTTAAGCATAATGATATCACAAACTTAGAGCAAAAACTTTAAGATATTCTCTGCAGTTTAGCTCTCTGATCATACAGAAACAGAAGCAATTTTGTAACAAGTATCCACTTTTGAAATGCAATACCCTTCAATGAAATTACATCAGAGCTTTCTCTTTAAAAAAATAATTCATCCCAAATTTTTCTGGATCCCAACAACTGTGTGCTAAACCAATTTACTAGAAGTAGAAACTTTAAGCATTCATTATTCTAGTCATATAAACTCAAGTGAAATTTAGTATTAATGTACAGCAGAAATATATATCTATACATAGAAATATTATAATAATGAAAAATTTGTTTTTAAGGCATTCAATTATTACTTGAAAACATCAGTGTCAGTAGCTACACCATTATCTCACCAGCCTACTACATGTATGTAAAAGTTGTCTTATGAGGAATTCATAAAAGCATAAAATTTTTAGTTTAAGAAACTAGACATGAAATTGTGGTTTATATACCTCTGTTTTTCAGCTTTATTAATGTATCTCCTATAAAAATATTTCTAGGAATGTGAATCCTGAGCTATTCAAAAATAATAATGTGTCATTATCTCAGTAGGAAGATGAATCAATATTTTACCTACAAAGGCAAATTGCACATTTTAATCTCAAACATTTTATACTTTATTTTTTCTAGATATGTTAAAGTGGTCATCATTTCTATATCTACCTATTTCATTTTTAAAATAGGCTAACATTAACAATCACTTTGCCAAAAAAATTTTTAAATGAAATTCTGAAGTAAAATTTAGTTGCAAATAAATATTAACTTGCAAAATTATGTGAGCTAATAATAATATACATAAGACAGCTAATGAGTGAGATCGGGTTGTTCCATGGCTATGGACAAAAACGTCTACAAGTCTGGGAACACTGGAAGAACAAAGACAAATTTATCCTTCTTTAAAATTACATTCTGTCCATCAAACCACAAGCCTTTGGCCACACTCTATGCTTATAATAACAGCTCTTGCCTATTGCTCCTAAATTCTTCCAATCAGCTCTTCTTTGTCAGTTCTTTAATATAACACCTTCCACTTAACATTAAGTTATCAGAAGATTCTGTGGATGTCAACCACTGAAATCACCATCTTCTTAAAACCTCAGCAAGTAAGAGAACTCAAAATGAATTAGCAGATAAATGACTAGGAACTAGGAAAGCATGTCTTTATGGTAATTTCTTGACTGATTGCCTTAGTGTTGAACTTTAAATCTCTAAAATTTTTGTGGGAAGTTTAGAACTATAAAATTTCAACTTCCTGATTTTTAAAAATATCATTATGGGTCAAGTTAATAACAGACTCACCATTTTAATAATTCATCATTAATTCATTTGTTACAGTAATTGGTATTTAATATTTATGAATTTGGACAATTTACCTTTGATTAAATTGATTTATTAAATTTCCTTCAAAATGGTAAGACACAGAATGTTTTAACAAAAACATATAGATTTAAAGATAATATCATTTTAGGTGAAAGAATTAAAATTATGAAACACTTAATAACATATTTTAACATGGTTATCTCTAATAGTTTCCACATAAACCGTTTCTGAAACAGTAATTACATCCTCAACAGCATAAGTTAACACTTAAAATGAAAGGCACTTTTTTTCTCATAATTTCAAATCTGATTTATTTCTAAATTTGCAATCACATAATCAGAACATATTTTTTTCTATGTGTGCTAGAGTGAGATGAAAGAAAAAACTGTAAGTCAGAAAACTAAAATACATTGTCTAAGATTATACTAGAAAGTACATAATATATAGAAATTGACATCCAGTTTGTTCATACTCTAATCTCTTCTGTGTTGTACACACACATTATCTTTAATCAGCCTTGACCCCCATAACAGAGAAACCCATATGCATTAGAAGAGCAATATCAAGATTAAACTACTTTCTCTCCCAAGTAAGAAAGTCTATGAGAATGAAGAAAATGAAGTCATATTATCTGCACCTACCCACTCTCGGACCCCAGACCTACCATTTCAGTTGTTTTATTTTAGTTTATTTTTTCCTTCTTTTAGCATATTTCTCAGGGGATGTTTTTCTGTATAAAATTCTTTTTATTCCTGATGACAAATAATCCTGAGTGATTACCATCATTCTTCCTGTCAAATTCCTTCAAACACAAAAAATGTAAAGATAGTAAGTCCTTTTACTATTGGGCTTTTTCCCCTTCATTTGTTGCTTTTGTTTTTAAAACAACTTCTCCTGAGATACAAAAGGTGGTGTGGAATGGCCTTTACTTTGAAGGTTTATTTGTGTCTTTCTGCTGAGATGTCTAAAATATTCACTTTGTATCAATCTTTTGAAATAGTGGTGAAGTTTGTCAGGATTTTGTTCACTAAACTTGTTGCCACTCCTTTCTTTAAGCTAAGAGGGTGCTGGGTGTAGGAAGCAGAGTGGCTGTGGAGGCCCCCTGGTCTCTTCCCCAAACTACCACACATTCTCTTCGCAGCCGCCATATTTAAAAGTCAAGCCATAATGTTGTACCTTATTCCTTCCTTAGCTGATACTGCTTTCTAATTTAATTTACCATCATATCCTGGGTTCTGACATCATCTTCTACCTTAAAGACCTGTCAAAATATAACGTCTATAAGAACTTGAGAAAGAGCACGTAGATTGCTAACAATTCCCCTTCATTGCAGAATGTATAATGAACAATGAGACAACCCTCTATTAAATAAATTGTTTGACATTTTTTTTCTTTATTGAAGAATAAATCAACGTTTTGGCTAGCCACACCAACTTGATATAATTCCTGATTCCTCTTTTTCTTCTTTTAGATCTTTGTAAATCATATTAGTGTCACCTATTATATTTTGTGTCAGTTAGCTTTATTCACCTGAAATAATGTTTAATTTATATATTTAAATTATCTCAGGAACTTATATTCAAAGTTAACATTCCCTGTGAAAGTTCTAGGGATGCTGTGTTTTGATTATTTTTAGCATTTTTGAAATCATCAGGTTGTTTTGATTATAGCATGGAAGAAGTTATTTTAAAAAAATGTTAACAAATGAGTGTTGCTGTTCCAATAAAACTTTTTTTTTTTTTTTTTTTTTTTTTACAAAAGCAGGCATTGGCCCAGATTTGGCCCACAGGCTCCGGTTTGTCAATCCTGTATCTAATGAATAAAAAGACATGTTCTAAAAGTTTATTTTACTATGGAAATTTATGTTCAAGTTTAAATTTAGCTTAATCCGTTAATATCTACATTTCTTTGTTAAGAAAAGGATATATATTTTTACCTAATTTCTAAAATATATAATTACTTGAAATATGGTTAAATTATTTATTCCTAGAGCTTGGAATATATGTGAAAACTTTCTTTGAAAGTCTTAATCTATGCATATTTAATATAAAAATGTGAAACAAAATATATGAATCACAGATTTGAGTTATAAAATTATTTAAACACATTCTCCATGAAAAGCTAGCCTGTCACCATTTCTGCACATTCTCTAATTTTTATTACTAAACTCTATTATATCTATTTTCATGGAAATGTAAGAGAGAAAACTCATGTGGACACTAAATTCAATAAGCCATTAAATAGGTGACAATAATTATGATAGTTTCTCTGAATATTAATTAGGATAAAGATATACTTATTGAAATGATCACCTAGATTGGCCCAAAGAGAATATTTCCATAAAACCTTGCTTACAACCAAGAAGGAAAAATAAAGTTTTATTCGTTAAAAACTAAACTGCATTAAGTAGTTGAATAACTGAAGTTAATTTTAGGATTTGTTTTAAGTATTTCTCCTGATTATTTGCATTTTTAGATACAAGAGACAAGGAGGGATATTTTCTTATTGTTGATTTCATTCTGTTTCAAACTTTAAAAAAATATCTGGGTCTGATAGTAGTTACTGCTTAGCTAACTTATATGGATAAATCATAGTTTAGAAACATGATGTATCATGTTTTAAGTAAAACTTTTAAAGAATTAAAAATTCCTGAGTTTCCATGTAATTATACAATAATCCTATATAATGAAAGCCTAATATGCTAAGTGTCTAGTTGTCTGGTTGGCCATTCCAACAATCAAAGCGTAATATGCTAATGATATGCTAAGGCCACACAGCTGCTCGGGGGCGGACAGTTGATGGGTTGACTAGTTACTATGATGTGCACTGACCACCAGGGTGCAAATTCTCCAACCAGTAGGTTAGCTTGCTGATGGGGTTCAACGGATCAGGACTTAGTGAGATGGGCCGGACACGCCCTGGAGGCCTCCCACGGTCCCTCCCCAGCTAGCCAACCTCCCGCATCTCTCCCCGGCCCCAATTGTGCACCGGTGGGGTCCCTTGGCCTGGCCTGCGCCCTCTCGCAATCCAGGACCCCTCGGGGGATGTCAGAGAGCAGGTTTCAGCCCAATCCCGCAGGCCAGGTTGAGGGACCTCACTGCTGCATGAATTCGTGCACCGGGCCTCTAGTTTTAAAATAATAGTTAATGATTTTAAATTACTGACTTTATTCCATGTACTATTCCTCAAATCAACAGTAGAAAACAGATGTTAATATCTCTGTTTTGCTAGTGGATAGACTGAGGTACAGAGACTTTAGATAACTTAACTATGGTCCAACAATTCTTAAGATGAAGAGCCTCAGGCAGTCTGCCATGATTCTGTGCTCTTAACCTCTAAGCACATCACCTTATGGGGAGAAAAACTGTATCATGGCACAACCTTATCTAGGCTTTTCCAGGGATTATACAGTTCTGAATAAGATCACATTGTAGGTCACATAAAATTAGAAATACAAAATCTGTTAATTAATATATTGATTTCACATATATTTTCTGATTTCCTTTCCTTTTATTTTATGTTATTTAGTTTTATGTTATTTTACTTTATTTGGTTATTTTTCAATAATAAGCAGGATGAATGGAAGCTGTTAAAGAAGCAGCAGAATGTGTTCTCCCTTAGAGCAGTTAGGCAACTAGAAAATGAGATTTACAGGCATTAACCTATTTATTTATGTGTCACATTTGTTTGTTTCTTTTTCTTTCACACACATATGCACAAATACACACAGAGAACACTCATGCACACTTTCATGTATATACCAACTCATTCTGCAGAACTATACTGAACTGGCTCTAGACCTTGCTCTATAATTAGCTGAATAAATTTTGAAAATTGGCATAGTGCTTTTTGTCTCTATGAAACTGGGAAGGAGTTTTGGTAGCTTAAATATTTCTAAGAAACTCGTTTTCTTTTAAAGTCCATTATTTTGTATTAATTTAATTGATTATGATTTAATAGGGTAGAGTGCTTTGGTGATTCTTTTACAGGTTTGTTACCATAGCCATCCACGTCTTTTATCACTTAAAATGTATCAGGCAACCCAAAAGAAAAGGAACTTATCCCATGACAGTATATAAGATGCCTCTATAGTCTGAAAAATTCTATGTCTTGGTTACATAATCTCTCTTACGTTGTTTTCTAATGGGTCCTTTTGGGAAGGAAGCCACTTCATTTTTCCATTTTGTAAAAATATTTGTGGATGTTGTAGGCTGACAGTGTTGTTTCTATGTCTGCTATGCCCAGATTGAAATACATTCTGTTGATATTCATGGACCACCCACTAAACAACCTCAGGTATAAAAATCAATATGGGCCCAACCCTGGAAAATAATTGGCTTTTGCTGCCTGACTGACCTTTCTGCTGAATTCATCAGACTTACAGAGAGCTTTGCCATTCTGAGGCTTATTACAAGTGAATTCAAGTTTTTCTTGTGTCCTGACAATTATCCTGCTTGAGTTATAAAAAAAATACATTCCGCCACTTTTTTTTTTAATTTCTAGACTTTGATCAGTGATGATATGCTAGCTGTCTCATTAGTAGAAAATAATGCAATGTTGTTTCCACTAGCAAACACAATTTATCAATTGTACTTGTTATTGTTTCCCATGGAAAACAACTTCTGGTCACCGTGGATTGATGTAAAAACCACACACCATGTCCAAGTAGCTTGGAAAATAAAACATGTCAGTACACTATATTCAATGACTGTCTAAAAAATAATAAATAAGCCAAATTATTCTGCAATGTCATGATGTATGGGCATGGTTTCAGTGAACACAATGTATTATTTCATAGCATTCAAATGGCTATAACTAATTAAGAAATATATTCAAATTTTTAAAAAATATCTTGGTCTGATAGGAGCTACTGTTTAGTTAACTTATACAGATAAATTATAGTTTAGAAATCCCAAATCCAATAGAAATGAACTTAAACTTCTAGAAAGGATAAAAGTTTGTATCTGACTTTTACTCATAAACACTAATACTGAATAATTTTTATATTGGAGAAAATCTAGGAATGTAATTTATGAAGTATCATTATAGAGAATGATTTTTTAAAGTTTAAAATATAAATTAACTAATTAATATATTCATAAAATGATAGTAAGTAAACTGTGATAACTTTCTAGAATATGTTTCTTTCACTAGTGTTATGCCTTTCTCATATTTTAATGTGTGTGTGTTTTTTTTGCAATTGGAGACAAAGAACATGTAGCTTGACATTTGGAGGTTGGATAGTAATAGCTTTTCATTGGAATCCTTGTATCATGAAATGGTCATGTTTCTTAACTTCATCTTTTAAATTTCTAATCTTTAAAGTAGAATTAATTTTAATTTTCCAAGAAAGTAAAAAAAAGGTAATTTGTAATGACACCCATTTATCCAATTATTTGTTAAAAGGTGCAGCATTAAGTCTAAAAGTTCATTCTTGAGACATGCATTTTACTCTTTCTTGACCAGTCCAGATTTTATACTTTTTTTCATAATAAACTGAAATTCAGTAATATTTAAAAATCAAACAAAATTATAATCTAAATGGACATATAAATTCAAGGACTATTTTTTCTTTGTAAATTTAATGGACTTTAGGTAACTCATATAAGCAGACATATCAGACCTAAAAATGAGTAATATGGTGTTAAAATAAATACCACTTAATTAGAATTTATTATATACTAGGGGCCTGGTGCACAGATTTGTGCACTGGTGGGGTCCCTCAGCCTGGCTTGTGCCCTCTCACAATCCGTGACCACTCGGGGGATGTCGGAGAGCCAGTTTCGGCCTGATCCCCTGCAGGCCAGGCCGAGGAACCCCACAGGTGCACGAATCCATGCACTGGACCTCTAGTATGCATATAAGATCTTTGGTTAATCTTCCCACCGTCCCCCTCCCCCGTTTCCTCTGAGATTCATCAGTCTGTTCCATGTTTCCATGTCTGTGTATTGAGCATCTGTCCCCTGTTGGTCAGTGTGCATCATAGCTAACAGCTGGTCGGCTGGTCGACTGGTCAGCCAGTCAGCCGGTCAGCTGGTCGGTCGGTCGATCGGTCGTCTGGTCGCTTAGGCTTTTATATATATAGATGTTAATATTACACATAAATAATCAATTAAAAATAACTGATGCTCTAGGGAATAATAGCCGGATACTTAAATACCAGAAAATGTTCTTTGTACATTATTGGGCCAGAATGTCCCATTGTGTCAGTCAATAGATGAGTTTTATCATTATCAAAGGATAACATCATAAATAAATACTGTTTGTGTGTATTATAAAATAAAAAGTAAAATCACAGAGAAGAAATATTGTACATAAATTTTTGAGATTTGGTTACCTGTAGAAGTGATGTTATTTAAAAACCTAAAAGTTTTGTGAGTAAACTGTATTTTATCTTTTTAGTGATCCTAATAGAAATGCTGATGACACCTTCCTTATCTTTACTAGTATACCTAAATATTAATGAATATCACTTTAAAATATAAATTTTCTGTCTCCCTATTGATTATAACACTGGACATTTTTCTTTCTTCCAACACTAATAAAATCCTCATATATTTCTGTCGATTTTGAGGCTTCTTGACTATTTTAAGTTTCTTTGCATAACAGTTAGCTATATTAGTATTTTAAATATCAGAAAAAAAGGTCTTGTCTCCTTGGTGGAAACTATGATACATAGGTAACAAAGTGACAGACAAATGACCATGTATCGGTTGCTGCACTAATTACTGTAATGGTTTCATAAAATTATTAAATAACCACATAATTATGTATATAAGTTTGTATATGTGTAGTGAAGAGTTATAGATTTCTTATCCTATAATACTCTTCTTCATTATAAATAAATTTAATCCCCTAATTACTGAGTGCTTCCAGTTACAAATCTCTTGTCTTGCAGCTATCATTTAAATATAACAATAACCTTATAAGAGCAGTTATCATTCTGCCTATTTTCTTCATGCAGAAATTGAAACTGATTGAAGTTCAGCCAATAGACAAATGCACAGATTTAAAAAGGGGTGGAGATTGGCTGAAAACTTAGGTCTCTGACTCCTAACTCAGTTCTCTTTATAACACTACACTACTTACAGCTTTATTTCCTCCTTAGCAACATTGCTAGTGCCCTTTCTAAGCCTCATCTGCATTGACTAACAAAAATTCTGTCCACAACTCATTATTGTCATCTGTTCATACTTATTTCCAATAGGTTTTATCCCTTTTATGAACCAGGTCAACATCTTTCTATTTATAAAGTCTCTAGAGACTTGTTAATGCTTACCTCACATTCATTTATTTTATATTCTAACCACCTCATCCTGAATCCAGTAGCACTTGTCTTCTCAATAGTGTCAAAAGCCTTCTAGCCTGCAGCATCCTCTATAAAAAACAGTACTCTTCTACACCTATAACTCATTAATGACCTAATATGCTGTGCCTCTCTACAACTGCATTTAACTTTCTTGTCAACCATATTATAGGTGTGGGCAAAAATTGTTTATAGTTGTGAGTACACTAAATGCATATTTATTCTTGTGTTCTTATTTAATAATTATTGTATTATTTTTCATATAAACAACTGTAAACCAACTTTTGCCCATGCCTGTATATCACACATGTGATAATATTCATCCTATCTAATAAAAGAGTAATATGCAAATTGACCATAACTCCAACACACAAGATGGCCACCTCCATGTGGACACAAGATGGCCAGCAGGGGAGGGCAGTTGGGGGGAACCAGGCCTGCAGGGAAGGGCAGTTTGGGGGGGACCAGGCCAGCAGGAGAGCAGTTAGGAGTTGATCAGGCTGGCAGGGGAGTGGTTTGGGGGTGATCAGGTTGGCAGGCAGAAGAGGTTAAGGGCAATCAGGCAGGCAGGCAGGTAGGCGAGCAGTTGGGAGCCAGCAATCCTGGATTGTGAAAGGGATGTCCGACTGCCCATTTAGGTGGGATCAGGGCTAAATGGGCAGTCAGACATCCCTTGAGGGGTCCTAGATTGGAGAGGGTGCCGGCTGGGCTGAGGGACACCCCCTCTTTGCACGAATTTCGTGCACTGGGCCTCTAGTATATATATATAGCACTTCTGCACTTTTTTTTTTTTTTTTAGGGAATCTCTTTTGCTGTCTTAAAATAATATAATCATATACCAAAAAAATTATTTACTATCCTGGATTATGGTGTAAAGAAATATGTTGTAAAAGAAACATGTGAGCTACAAAATATACAATTCCTTAGACCAGGATTTTATATTTAAAACATTACAAGTTCTTATGCAGATCCCTTTTGTATTTTGTGAATAAGGCCCTTGTGCTTGTATTATTACATTTATTTGTTGTTCAGTCCAATGGGACCTTACACAATTTAATGAATCCTGTATGAAAAAATAGAATCTGTTATCTGATGTTGACTGATCTGAAGTCTGCATGAAACTGTATTTGCTGAAAAAGAATAGATAAGACAGGTTGTCTCAAATTGTACCTGGGACATGCAAATGATGGGCTTTTTATATGACAAGGGGAACAATATCACTCCAGACCAATGACACCACGTCTGTAAAACTGTAAAGTAATGAATCTAATCTCTTGCTACCCAAATAAGATCTATGCAGGAAAATTAATAAGTAAATGCCTTCCTTTTATCATGATGGCATTTGGGAGTTTTAGAGCTCTGTAGCCCATTAGTCAGTTTAGTTAACGACTCTGCTTATCCTCTTAATCATGTGCAACACATTGACTGAGCTTCATTTAGTTCAAAGTGCCTTTCAAAAGCCTGAACTGAATCCTAGTTGTGAAAAATCTTACCTTCCTGGAGTGTAAAATATATTTAGTTCACATCCCTTATATTTTATGTTGTCTTCAGAAACTTTGATGTTCTTCTAAGTACGGAAAATGAAAATTTAGATAAGGCCCAAGTAGGTCATGGTTTCAATGTTTTGGCTATTTCCACTTCTGTGGCTTATTTAATGCTGAAAATACATACATCAATCACAAGAAATTCAAATAATAAAAAAGCCAAATACAATAAATACCATTTTAATAGAAATCTCTTTCCTAGTATAATATGTGAATGTATATAAATCTATGTTTTAGAAAAATACCTCAAACTTTACTATGGGCTTCCAGTCAAGATGGCACCATAGATAAATGTGGTACTTGAATCCTTCCACAACCACATCCAGATTACAACTAAACTATAAAACAACCATCATTTAGAACTGCCTGAAATCTAGGTGAACAGAAATCTTACAACTAAAGATATAAAGAAGAATCCACATATAGACTGGTAAGAGGAGTAGAGATGGGAATGGACTGAACCCACACCCGTGTGTGGCAAATAAAACTCATAGGGGTATCTCAGCTTTCGAGTCCCCCCTCTGAAGAATGAAGGGTCCCAGTCCAAAATCAGGAGTCCCATCCTAGGGTACTAGTACCCAGAAGAAATTCCCCATAACTTCTGGCTGTAAAAACTAGTGGGGATTGTGACTAAGTGAGAGGAAGGGCTGCTAAAGTCCCAGGAGCCTTTGTAAAGGGCCTGCACATGGATTTACTCAGACTCAGTTGCTCTGAGCTCCAACACTGGGCCAGCAGCTCCAAAGGAACCAGGGACTTACAGGGTGGAACTGAATTGTCTGGTATTAGGGTGAGAGCTGGGGAAGGGGCAGCTTTCTCCCAAACAGAAGTACTGGCAGAGGCCATTGTTCCTTTCTGAGCCCTCCCCCAACAGAACCAGAAGACCAGTGCCATATCTGAGTCTCCAACAATCTGGCCATCGCCGTTTTCCCCACCCTGGAGATTTCCTGCAACCATGCCCCACCCAACTTGTGGGCCCACCCAAACTTTTTCATAAGAACAACCTGACTCATGCTTCATACTTGCCTAACATTTCTCAAAAAATTGCATCTGGCCTCAGCATGCCAAGCATCTCTCACTAAATGGCCCCAGGCCTGTACTAGTAGTAGCTGACCTTGGATCACAGCTTGGCCTCTCCTGGACACCTGCAAGTCCAACACAAGTAGCAACCATCTGCATATCACTTTGTAGCTCATGTTGGGTGGCCCAGGTCTGAACACAGTGGCTGACCTTGGCCTGCATCTCCCAGGAGGTCCCAGAGCCAGCACATCTGATGGACAGTTTCAGACCATCTCAAAGTCCTACCCACACAACTCCACAAACAACACAGTCAAGGGACAGATTCAGTGGGAACCAGAGCCGCACTGAAGGAAGTTCTGCTCTGTAAGGTCAGCACCTTCACAATTGATCCTCCACAATGGAAATAGCCAGTCCTTGTGGCCAATTGTCCTTGAGGGCAAATCCCTCCCATTGACATTCTAATAGTAAGCAAGGTCAACTACAACAGGAGGGTGTGTACACAAGTGCACAAGGAGGCGGGGGATGGGGAGTGCATCTGGAGTGCCCAGCTTGAGTAAAAAGGAAAGCTGTGCCACTGGACCTGAAAAGACACCTACTACATAGGCTCATCTACCAAGCCTGGGAGACACAGAAGCTCTACCCAATACATACAAACAAACACAAGAAAGCTGCAAAAATGAGGAGACAAACAGAGAGTCCCAAGCAAGATGAACCCGAAGAGGCCCACACAAAGACACAGCATAATTAAAAATTGCCAAAGGTTAAAGATAAAGAGAGTTTTAAAAGCAGCAAGAGAAAAGCAGTTAGTTACCTACATGGGAGCTCTCATTAGACTGCCCACTGATTTCTCAATAGAAATTTTGCAGGTCAGAAGGGAATGAATGGCAAGAAATATTTCCAAGTGATGAAAGCAAGGACCTACAATCAAGATTACTCTACCCAGCAAAGTTATCATTTAGAATTGTAGGACATTAGTTTCCCAGACAACAAAAAGCCTTTCAGAAGAGGAGCTTGAGGTCCTCCAAGGGCTCACAGGAGTACTGGTCACTCTGATCCAGTGTCACTGGATTCTCCTCCTGGTCTTCCTCCCTCTCAGCCACAACCAGTGTCCAGCCCTTCACTCTCAGGTAATGGATCCAATTCTGTTGGAGTCAATTCTGTTGACCTTGGCTGCCATGGGTATAGACAGGATACTATATATGGCCCTTCCCAAAGAAGTCTGAGGGTGAATAAGAGAGAAGGGAGGGACTTTATCAATACTAAATCTCCAGGAGAGAAGAGAGAAATGCCAGGAAGCTGTTGTAAAGTCTGTTGGAACTTGGCTAGGGCTGCAATATTCTGTGCTTGTGCAGCTGTTTCCTTGTCTAACAACAAATCATTAGTAAGGAATGGACGGCCGTATAACGTCTCATAAGGGCTAAGGCCTAAATTTTGAGATGTGTTTCTAATTCTAAGTAATGCTACGGGGAGAACTGTGGGCCAGGGAAGGGGAGTCTCCTGGGTGAGTTTTCAGAGATGCCTCTTTAAGATCTCATTAAAGTTCGCCACTTTTCCTGAGGACTGTGCCCTCCAAGCATAATGTAAATGATATGGAATCTCCAAAGCCTTTGAGACCCCCTGGGTGACATTCACTTTAAATGATGGATCATTGTTACTTCAGAGGGTCCTAGGTAGCCCGAATCAGGGAATGATTTCTGAGACTAAAATTTTAACTGCTTCTTGTGTTTTCTTAGTTCTGTAAAGGAATGCCTCCACCCAATTAGTGACAGTGTCTACCCACACACGGAGGGACTGATTGCCTCTTGATTTAGGCATGTGGGTGAAATCAATCTGCCAGTCTTCCCCAGGATGTTTTCTTGTCCTCTGAGTTCCTGGTTGGGCAAGCTTTTTGTTCTAGGGATTATTCTTCTGGCATATCTCACAGGCCCTCACAGCCTGTTGGTTAGGTGGTTTTCAGGAGATTCTTGCCAGTAAATAACTGCTGGGTCATCAGGTGGGTGGTATCACTCCCCAAGTGAAAGGCCTGGTGTAGGGTTTGAATAAATTTCCACCTACTGGCCCCCAGCAAAAGCAGTTTACCTTCCTTGGTTTATATCCATCCAGAGGTATGCAGAGAATGTCCCCTAGCGAGGGGGGAGAGGGAGTATTGAGGTTCCAATTCTCTAAGGGAATTCTCCCAGATGAAAGGTGCTTCCATGGTCTCAGTTAATGGCCCTCTAGCAGCCTCCTTGGCAGCGAGGTCAGCCTCCCTGTTTTCTTCTGAAGTCCCCACCATGCCCTTTGGATGTCCTCAGCAAGTATAACTGCTACTTCTAGGGGGAAGTAGGCTGCTGATAGAAGTCTATCGATCTCCTCATGATGTTTAATAGCAGATCCGTTAGCCGTCAGGAAATGTCCTTACTTTCAAATGACTGTGAGCATGGAGAACCAGAAATGCACACTTAGAGTCTGTGTAAATGTTTCTTCTCTGACCTCAGCTTAACTCTAAGGCTTTGTGAGGGCAACCAGTTCAGTCAGCCCCTCTCATAAAGGCGCCTGGTACCTGAGCAGATGGCTGTCCTAGAGCCATAGTCCTCCCTTAGAGGTTAAGAGGTTAGACACATTATGGGGGCAGGGAGGCCCACAGTTAAGTCTCTTCCCAGTTTTAGTTTAGAAGCTTCTGGTATCAGCAAGGCGACTGCAGCTATTGCAGTGAAGGCCATGAGGAAGAATCATGGGTTCATTCTCAGCTGGGTTCCTGCAGGGAGCGAGGTTCTCTCAGATGCCAGATCCACCACCTGAGGTCAGGATCCGAGGGACGCTGGTTTCCGCCTCCCACCCCATTGGAGCAGGATGATACATTACAGAGAAAGAGGGGAATCGGGCTCAGAACTGACCCAACATTCTCCTAAAGAGGAAGTATTAGAATGGCCATTCCCAGAGAAACCTGTCCCCTGTGTCTACTTCCCACAGGCCCACTATTCACTATTGACTGGCTGACAGGGTCCCCATATCTTTGCCTCCAGATAAAAGAAAAGGAGCAAGAGTGAAAGAGTCTGCTTCACTTACCATCCCACAGATCTTGGTGGAACCTCCAAAGATTATGCCATAGTGCTGTGCTTGGGTCCCATTTCACTGTCTCAGGAAATCAGAGAATGCTTTCATGGACAAAGAGGTAAGCAAAAGCAAAGTTTCACTGAAAGACAGACAGACTCCCTCTAGCAGGGAGGGACCCAAATGTGTTACCCAGAAGCTTTCTGTCCAGGGGTAGACATATGCCTTGCTGGCTTCTGATTGGTTCTTCCAGGGAGCTCTCTGTGGAGGGGAGAGGGAGCTCTCTGTGGAGGAGGGGAGGGAGCTTTCTGTGGAGGGGGGGAGGCAGGTCTCTGTGGAGGGGGTAGGGAGGTCTCTGTGGAGGGGAGAGGAAGCTCTCTGTGGAGGGGGAGAGGGAGGTCTCTGTGGAGGATAGAGAGAGCTCTCTGTGGAGGGGGAGGGAGCTCTCTGGGGAGGGGGAGAGGGAGGTTTCTGTGGAGGGGGGAGGGAGCTCTCTGTGGAGGGGGAGAGGGAGCTCTCTTTCTAGGACTAGAGGAGGCTTTCTGTCTAGGGCTGCTTTTTCTTCCCTGCAGAGTTGAGTTGCCCCAGCAACTCCCTTCTAGCTGGGTTTTTGCCCACTGGGTTGCTTTAGTCAGCAAGCTATATCCTGTTATTCTTGGACTTCCCTATTTTCCTCCCCTCCCATGGTCCTGTCCCTAACTACCTAGCCCGCTTCTATCTCCTCAAAGCATAAAAAACTTAACTCTGTCATAATAGCATTAAGCTGTCATAGGCAATATATAAACAAATGAGTGTGGCTGTGTTCCAATAAAACTTTGTTTATAAAAATAGGCCATTGCCAGATTTGTCCTCAGGACATTGCTTTCTAAAACTTAATGTATATAAATAGTAAAATAACTGTGAACAAGGTCAGGAATAATGATGAAAAAAAAGATGAGGTAGGCACAAAAATTATAAAAAATGACAGAGAAGGATCAGAAGCTTAACAGTAGAGTTATGAAAAATAAAATAATAAAAGTCTAGAGAAATAATTTTAGGAGAATATCTTTGTAATTCAATTTATGAAAGCCATAATGCAAACAAAGAAACAAGCCACACACACACACACACACACACTGATGAATTAAGAATTCCTGTTCAAAGAAAAACAACATAGAGAAATTAAAACACAAAGGGTAAAATGAGAGAAAATAATTATGTGTCTTTAGACAGTTTTAAAACTTTTATTTTCCAGAAAGTAAAGATTTTTAAAATTGTCAGGAGTAAGGCTGGAAACAAAAAAGAACCAGCTTGAAGAAAATCCCCAATTTTTGATATTATGTCTTTAAGGAAAAAAAAATATATAATTGTGTTCAATTTTAACAACTGAGTTCATGAAAGACTATTATTTAATAGTGATACCTAAAAGAGTAAGTCACTATGAGGTGGTCAAAGTGTCCCTGGAATAACATGTGTTTAACTTACTTTTAATTTGAATAAAATGTTTATGTTTATTAATAAAAATATTTTATTATTTTGGTTTTACATTGAATATATGTTTGTGAAATATATTTATATGTATATGAATTTTATTATATATTAATAAGAAAGAATAAAGAAAATATTAAGAAGGAATAAAAACAACACAGTAAATAGAAAACATAACCAGCATTCTCCAAGATGATATTTTAGTTATAAATCCTAAGAGGAGAACTCACAATTCAGTCCTTATCCCTTGGAATAACATTTTTAGGTGACTAGACTAATTTTGGAGAAATATTGTTAGGATATACATAAGTTTCCAATTATAACAATATAACTAGGCCAATAAATCACAATGACAGAACAATAAGTTGGGTTCATCTGGCCTCACAAAATTCAAAGGAAATATCCTTTCTGGGAAATCTACCAAGACTAAAAAAATAAAATCTATATGAAGCAAAGAACTTAAACACAAATAATGAAAGAAATAAAACTTTATTTTAAAAGGAAACTAAATTCAGGTTTAAACTATTTTTTATTGCAAAAATAAGTACAATGACCAGAACAAAAACCGACTAATGAAAACTCAGATCCTGAAACCAATGCCAATATGAGAATGCCTTCCTTCCTTCCCTTTTTCCACACTTTCTTCCTTCTTACATCCCTCCTCTCTCTCTCTTTCTCTACTCTCTTCCTCTCTCTCTTTCTCTCCTCTCTCTCTCTCGTCTCTCTCTCTCTTTCTCTCTCTCCATTCTTCCTGCCTCCCTTCCTTTTACTTTTAGGTATGATTTAAATATTGAAATCTTAGCTCAGTTGATTGGACTGACCTCCAGATGTGCTAAGGTTGCAGGTTCAATCCCTGGTCAGAGCACATTCAAGAATCAACCATTGAATGCATAAGTGGGTGGAACAACAAATTGATGTCTCTCTTTTGAAAACAAACAAACAAATGAACAAACAAACAAACAAACAACATTATAGCCAAGATTTGGAAGCAGCCCAACTGTCCATCAGTAGATGAGTGGGTAAAAAAGTTGTGGTAGGTACATTTATATAAAAGAATGCTACTCAGCCATAGAAAAGAAAGAAATCTTACCCTTTGAGACAGCATGGATGGGCCTGGAGAGATTATGCTAAGAGAAAAAGCCAGTCAGAAAAAGACAAATACCATATGATTTCACTCATCTGTGAAGTCTAATAAACAAAGTGAACTAGCCAACCAGCAAAATAGAGACAGACTCATAGATAGAGAGAAAACTGATAGCTCTCAGGGAGGGTTGGGGACTAAGAATGGGGATGGATGGGTTGAGCAAAAAAGAAAAAAAGAGGAAAGAGAAAAAACATATAAAATTTATAAAACTTCTCAAAATCTCAAATTCAGTCATCCTAGTCTCTGTCCATCTCTGATCTTTTCAGGTAACATATGTTAGAAACCACACTGCAAAATTCATTCTATGGAGATCCCCAGCCAACGGATACTGCTTCAATTTTGTCCTTACCTAGTTTGGATTTCATAGCGCATCATTATAATTCTTACCTCCCTTGTGCCACCCTCTGCCGTACTAGACTATAAAGTTGCACATTTCTTTAACTCAGCACCTCATCTATCTTGTGTTCACACACACAGCTAAACCTGTCTGGAGCAGAATGCATGCTGCACTGAGTTACTGCACTTTACATTTATAGCACGTTTCATATAATTCCTAAGCTGGTCACGCTTGATATGTTTCCAAGTCAATTTCATCTCTCAATTTCAAAAATAGAAATTTTACATCTACTTTTTGTCTTCCAAACATTTCTATGTCCTTCTGCTTCCTCATACTTCAGAGATTTTTATATTTAGCATTCACAGAGGCATTTGGGGTCTGTGGAGGAAACTCAGATTTTCATAGACTTGGAAAGGAAAATAATATACAATATTTTGATTAATATGTAACTGATATTAACTATGAATTAAAAAGCAACCATTTTAAACAAAGTCTATGGACTTTGACACCAATAGAAAATGCATATATTTAACACAGCATTGCAGTTGTTGCAGGCATCCTGAAATAGGCCTATCTTCATCACGACTGCCAAGTGATGCAGTTTTAAAATCTAGTGTTCAGCCTTGTAATGTAATACATTAATAAAGCACCACATTTCTTCTTACATTAAAGTTAGTCCTTTACAGTTTAGGAAGTATTTAGCAATCTTTCAGTATAACTGACTTTTTTTGTAATTTTATGCAGTTTTTTCAAATGAATTTGTGAGTAGAGTGCCAGAGTACTAAAATATCTATGACACATATACACACCCAAAATTAAGATATGCTTACTGATGACCTGATTCCTTTTTAAAAAATATGCTTTTATTGATTTCAGAGGAAGGGAGAGGGAGATAGAGATAGAAACATCAATGATGAGAGAGAATCATTGATCAGGTTCCTCTTGCACATCCCCGACTAGGGACCAAGCACACAACCCTGGCATGTGTACCCTGACTGGGAATCAAACTGTGATCTCCTGGTTCATGGTCAATGTTCAACCACTGAACCACATTGATGAGGGAGATGACTTAACTTCTTAATTCAGAGAAGCAAGGATAACAGAAGAGAATAACTTCACCTTCACCCTATGAAATCTATCCATTTGATCCTGTGTTCTTATTTTCCGCTTTATTTCCATTTAAAATAATGATTCTCTACTAGCTACTAAGGTCAAGTGTTCCATTTATGTACAGGATTCTTTTCCTCCCTCCTACATGAAACATTTGTCTTTGAATGGATACCCTCTCATCCTGCATCAACTTTTCCTTTCTTACTTGCTGATAGAAATGCATCAACAATGAAAGAGCCTTTTGTATCTCTTGTATTAGAAATGAACAAATATTTCAATGATTCTGTGCATTCTTAATCTCTTCAAATACTTCCATATCTTTCATAGTTTTTGTTTTTGATTTTGACTAAGGCTAATCTTGCTCCTGGAATATGATGCTGGAGAACAGGATCTTGGTCTGTTTTACTCACAACTATCACAGCCTACACAACTATCACAATATAGTAGGAACTCAATAAATTTGCAGATGGAAGATTTACTGTAAAATTGAACTCACAAGAGTAGACAGAAAAGTCTAACTATCCTAGAATAAGATATATTTAGTAAATATATACTTGGAACCATGGTAGCATTAGTATAAAAGTTACTAAAAATATCTAAGATAAGCACTGATGTACAAGAAGGATCCCACTGTAATCAGAATGAGCCCTTGTTAAATGGTGAAATATTACGCTACTGAAAATGGTAAACATAGAATGCTGATCACAAAAACTGATGGTGAAATACTAAATGTAGCAAAATTGATGAATGACACTGTAACATTTTCACAGGGCCAGCTTCATGACCATAATCATGTGACCTGTGAGGTCCACAGAGCTTCTCACTGAGAAGAACCCCAGGCTTGGTTTAATCATCTTACTAATTTCTGTACTCTTGAAATTCTTAATACTTTTGAGCAAGAGACTCTACATTTTATTTGGAACTTCAAAATATGTAGCCAGACCTGCAGAAAATATGAACTTACACATTTAATTTACATTTCTTTATTATCATGAGGAACAGAACACAATAATTGCCTCATTTCATATTTGTATTACTCATGTGCTTGGTGTTAGATGCCCTTATCATATCCAAATTATTTTTTATAAGCTTTTGCAAGATTTTATTTTTCAGAATGCATTGGTACATTTGTCAAGTAATAAAATGATTACTTAAATAGATCACCTGTATACTTAGATCTTTTATATGCTTATATCATAATTTACCTAAAAATAAAATGAAATTTAGTTTTATTAAAGATATTAAAGGTATACATTTTTAAACTTGGTTTAAATGGTTTAAAATGTAAACTTACTAAACATAAAGTTTTCCAGTGAATTTTATTTTTTCAGAGGTAATGTGCCCAATCACTGAGTAGATGAATTTTATTTTATTTATTTTATGATTTTTGTTTTTATTGTGCCCAAATCTTTTCCAAATAATCACAAAATTATTGTAGTAAGAAACATCATAATTTCTAACATGTTAAATATGCCTTTTACTTTTGGAAGTTACTAGTTTTATTAACTGTGAGTTACAAAGTTTTGAGCTACCTACTACTACCATATGTCTCAAGAATAAAATTTAAAACTTAAAAGCATGTTTTATATACAAAAAATGTGTTGCATACAAGAAAATTAACAAGTAGAAAAACATCACATGATAATGATGATCTCTGCACACCTTTTGCAAGAAAGATTCAGGGTATGTCTCTCCTTGGTTTTTATCTCAGTATAAATCAGAGGAAAGAAAAAAATAAAAATACCTTTCTGTATTACAGTTTTATATCCTGATAATTTGTACTAGCCTGAGACTCAGGTAGTAAGTCTAGTCCGATTCTAATCCTAACTCTGTCCCTAACTAGTTTTATGATTTGGAAAATAATGTTAACCTCCTTGAGCATTGGTATTGGGATTATTATTTATAAAATGTGAAGTTTTTATCTGAACTCTACACAGGGAGTCTATATGTAAGTATCTAAATCATTAAAGATTAAGCAAGATAAAGACAACTCATTCTCAACTGAAGCTATGGAAATGTGCTCTCATGAAAACGTTGTCTCCTGTGTTAAATTTAATCATCTTACTAAATTCTTGAACTATAAAACAGTATCTAAATGTAACTGTTTTACATCCTTAAGTTCTTCCACACCAATAGTTGTTTCATATTCATCTTTTTATCCTTAAGGCAAAGCTCATTGCCTTGCAATAGAAAGTTCTTAATACATTTATTCCTCATAAATAAATATTCTATTCATTGTTTGGCCCACTAGAAAACATAGTATATTAATCCCCATTCTCAGACGCAATAAAGTAGCTTGGAGGGTTCCTATTCTGCTCTATAAAATTGTAATGTCTTGCCCTTTGTTCATATGCAAACTTATAAACTCAAAATTAATTGTTTGGCTTAAGCTTGGTTTTAGTTGATCCTGTCTTTTCAACCAAATTAAACATATGTCTGAATTAGGGTTATGAGAGCACAATGTTAAAATTATATTGGCCAGGTTATCCACAGTTTAAATAGTAAGCTTTTCATGGTAATAATTTTAACATAGTCTAGAATATAGGGATCGGAATGTCTATTTTAAACTACATTGTCAGTAGAAATGTTTAGGACATATATGCTTACACATATATGAACATTCTTGCAACATAAGCTTAAGAATTTTATGAGTTAAAGAGATTTTGAGGAATCAGCTGTTTACTATTTATTTAAAAAAAAACTATTTGTCACATGCTTAAGGCGTGTTAGGCATTCTACTAGGTTATGTGGCCCTAATAACAAATATAATTGCTTGCTTTTAACCAGGTGTCATAGACTGAATGGTGGACCCAATTAAAAGCTTAATTCACACCGAATTACCAAAAACTGTGAATATTAAATTATGTGGTAAAAGAATAAATAAACTTACAGTTAAGAGATGTGATTAACTTAAAATTTTTAAAAGGAGGAGCATATCTGAGTTATTCAGATCAGCCGTAAGTCTAATAAAAAGTGTCTTTAAGTGTGGTCACAGGGACATATTATAGAGATAAGAAGAGATAGGCCACGTTAAGATGGAAACAGAGAATAAAATGATGGAGCCACAAACCAAGGAATGCTAATAGCCACCAGAAGCTTGAAGAAAACAAGGATTAGGATTTCCTCCAGAAATTATAGAAGTTAGCACAGCCCTGCTGACCTTGATTTCAGAATTCTGGCCTCAAAAAATGTGAGAAAATAAATTTCTGTGTTTTTAAATCAACAAGTTTATGGTAATTGTTAAGATAATCCTAAGAAAGAATATACCAGATAATCAAAATGTCTTGTGGGAGTTCATAAGAAGATACTCAATTCAGTCCTAAAAATCATTTTAAACTCCCTAGTGTTATATCATTAAAACTATTGAGATTTCTGTATTCATATGATCTATGTCTCTTCTTTTAGCATCATTTTAAGGAATTTCATTGGAGTTGGAAAAGGACTATTTAGAGATAATTTGGCATGATTCTAATATGATTCTCAAGCTTAAGAAAATATAAAAATCACCTGAAAAATTTTAAAATAAAAATTCTAGAACATACCCAGATCTAAAAATTAAAATAACTGAAAGTGAGATTCCATGATGTGCCTTTTTTTAACATGTTTTTATTGATTTCAAAGAGAGAAAGTGAGATGGATAAAGAGAGAGAATGATGAGAGAATCATAGATTGGCTGCCTCCTGCACACACCTTACTGGAGGGTTGAGTCCACAGCCTGAGCATGAGCCCTGATTGGGAATCAAACCATGACCTCCAGGTTCATAGGTCGGCACTCAACCACCGAGCCACACTAGCTGGGCTTTGATGTGTCTTTTAAGCAAATATCAGAGATATATATATATAAAGAAGTAGATGTACTCAAATCTTTATACAATTGCTTGATACAGTGCCTACTTACCCTGGGCAAGCACCGCCTCTGACCCAGGCCCTGAGCTCTGGAATTCCTGCCTTGACATTGTTTATGTTCTTCTCTGGCGAATTGGAACTGATCAGGCTATCAGTGCTGTCTTAGTGGGGTTCACCTAGTCTGGACTGGCACCTGTGTGGGTTCTTTGCTCTGTTTCTTCCCTTTGGGGTGATCTCTAATCCTCTATGCTCCAGGCAGGCAGTGTAGCCCAGAAGTCACTTTCTCTAGCCACCTGGTATGGTATTATGTGCTAGACTAAGATGTCAGCACTCTTTTATCGAAACCTAACAACTAATCCTTGGCTTAAGCCACATATATGGGTCTCCATATGGGCTCTAACCTATGTTCCAACCCTGATCCAACTCTGGTACAGCTCCCAAGAATTGCAGGGATGGCAGCAGGCACCCTGTACCTGTGCAACTCATGTTACTAGCTTCCCATAACAATCCAATGTCCCCTCATAGGCTTCATACCCACATCAGATCGTGCTCTAGAGTGTCTGTCATCTCATCTGTGCAAGTACTGGCTAAAGACAGGAGAGGGCAGATTCATCATAGTCAAGGGATTCATCCACTGCAATGGACTTGCTATTCTTATTCTCCCAAAGGCCACTCCTCTCAACTCTCTGCTGGGGGCCACATTCTAAGAATGCAGAGAATACAGCCCAATGAGTTCGGACATGACAGGAAGTTATATTGTTCTACCTTGATGCTATAAAATTCCTGTTAGCAAATTTAAGGTGAAAGGAAAATGAACCACCCTTTATATTCTTTAGAATACTCTTGGAAATACTTGTAATTCACAAAGGAAACATAGTTAACAACCTTTGAGAGAGTCATTGGAAGCAATTATTCACATATTGGGCTACACAGTGTCATGACTGTTATTAAAAGCATTAAAAATGTATTAAGGAGCTGCATTTCAAAGGAAATCTATATTCTTCAATGCAGATTCCCTAAAATGGCAATGTGATGAATAATTTTCTATCTTTGTCTTATGATAGAAAATACTAAATTTACTCAGGAACAGTGCATTTGACTATATAGCGCAGGACAAGCTGATTCCTAAATCTAAACAGGAAGAGATGGGTTGTGAACTCTGAGCCTTGCAAAGGATCTTCACATGCACTAATTAGACAATAAAATAAGAGGTATAAAAGCATCACTTTATTCTAAACCATTGACAAATCTCTATATCTACTATGGACCAATTGATTTTGTAATACATGTGTGTCCTTTTTGTTTTTAATATAGAAAATATTTCATTAAAAATATTTGTTTTGACCCCTTCATACTTGGGAGCAGCCCAGATTTGAAAAGTTGCTCTAATTCCAGGGCCAGTATACATAATAGTAGCTGGGCCTGCTACAACACAAAAATGTAGGACCCTGTGCTAAAATCAAAGAGATTTAGAAATCCCAAGAAACAGGTAGAAGAATTAAGCCTTAATGTAATAGAAAATAAAAGTATATTGGAGTTTCACTACATTGCTGAGCAAGAAAATTGCATGACAACAATGATGTGATAAGATGAGTAACTTGAGAATGGGACCAGTGTGGGAAAAGCAATTGGAACAAGATGGAGAATGGGCTGAATGGGCAGGTGCAGTGTTCCAGATGGGAAAGTGGTAAATTTTAGGATAGTGGTAAAAATTATGATAGTTGGGAGAAATGTGTAGGTAAGGACAAAACCAAATGAATTTTCAAGAACAAACATGACAGGCTTTGGTAATATTTGGATACAAGGAAATATGAAGATGACAAACCAGCAAATGCATAGTATCATAAAGTTACATAGATTCTCTAATTTTCTTAAACATAGGAAAATTTTAGTATGTCCTCAGATGCCCTTAAATTAGCTGGAGTACTTTCCCAGTTGTACCATTCAGGGTATTAAATATTATGAACCATCTTAAAATTATGTGTTTTAATATTGGTTTCATAAACTTGATTTTTGAGTTGAAATACCAGTACTTTTCAATTAAAACCAAAACATCATATCCCAAAGGAGTGCATTGTCTTATTTTTAAATTGCCCAATAAAGCTTATTATGCATATTTTAAAATTAAATATAAAGCAATAGGAAATTTTGTAACTTAATTGCAAGGAAGCTTGGTTATATAAGTAAAGAAAGTCAATACAATTGAGGAGTAATTTATAGTTATATGATTATTGGGTTTTTTTGCTCTTATAATACTTACTTGCTAAATTTGAATTTGAAAAGCTATCTTCATTTAAATGTAATCTTGATTGTTAAAAGAGTAAATTGAAATGCAATATACATGTATAAAGAAAAAAGTAAACTTGTCAGCATTAAATTAGATAGTTCTTTCAAACAATTATATTCCAATAAAAATATATTGGGCACAGCAGTACCAAAAAACATGTGCATTCAGTTCCTTGTCATATATCTAAAGATCCCACAATTCATTCAGCCCTCGTGATAAGTTTTGATGACTCTTTTCACTTCAGTCATAACATTCTTCTAAAACACAACTGCAATTAATTTCCAGAAAAAAGGTCCTAAAATATTCTTTACATGTGCTAAGTCCTGCCATTATGCTGTTTTTAGAACGAGTTTAAAGATGATGAATTAAAATAATACATTTAAATTGTACCCTTTCTCAAACGTGTTGAAAATCACAATAAATAAAAGTAAAATAAAAATGAAAATAAATAAGCAATAAAGAGTTTCCAGAAATGTTAAAGAATACCATGGGCTACTATTT
The DNA here is from genome assembly GCA_025583905.1 of Ia io. NCBI lineage: Eukaryota > Metazoa > Chordata > Mammalia > Chiroptera > Vespertilionidae > Ia > Ia io. Next base: position 37,797,598 of record JAJQQW010000003.1, read on the forward strand.
TAATTGAAGGGCATTAGGAAGAGATGCCCAGAGGTCAATATAATGAGACAACGGTAAACTTTTGCAGCACAGATATCCCTAAGGAAACAATGACCATGAGGAGTGTTCTTCCCACTTTAAACAAAGCTCCATTTGCCTTCATTTTGGGAACGCTCATCAGAAGCACACTGCATAAGCTTCAGTTGTCATTACATGGTAGAAGGAGAAAAGGGATTTCTGAGGGAGCCAAAGCCCAAACTATTTAGAGGTTTATAGAGTAAAGTCAACATCCTTGAATCGCAATTTTAAGCAAATGGGTAGTCAGTGCAGGCTGTGGAAAATTGGTATTATGCACTCCCTGTGGCTTGTACCACTTAGTTGCTGAGCCGCAGAATTCAGCCTATGTAGAAGCTTCTGGGTGGTATTGAAGGCTGGGGTGATACTAAGGGAAATAAAGCCGATGTTCATCCAAGCATACCTTCAACCCAAACTTTACAATCGTTTGGATGAGTGCAGTGCACAATCTAAGGAAAAAGCTCAACAACTGGAGACAAAAAACTGAGAAAAAGTTCGAAGTTGCAGACCTCACTCGGTTCACTTCTGCTTTCACTAAGTAATTGGAGTCTGAACAGAGGTTAAAGAGATGAATGCCAACATTTACATTTCACTCCAAGTAAAAAAATAGGGAAATGGATTATTCATTGTGAAAGAATCATAGGGGATGAAGAGATGAAACTATGTGTGAACTACCCTTTTATAACGTGTCTCAGGTCCAATCCTCCACTTGGCATATATAGATTTCATGAACAGACAAAGCACATTGTTTTATATGGTAAATGGTACATGAAAAGTCCTAGGCAAAATAATAAATTATTTGAAATATTTCTAGCTTGATGCCTCATTCTTTTAATCCTCATATTGTCTGCATTTTCTAAAACTTCTGTACTCTCAAACTACCCTCTTCAAACCAAAAATTTCCATCAAAAACATACTTTCATCCACACAGAACTTTATGTCAAGGATAATAAATAAAAGCATTATCCTTTCTAAGGTTATTGACATTTTAAACATAAATAATGATTAGTTTTTATTGGTTTAAGGAAAAGAGATTTCAGGGACCCAGATATGCAATAATTTTATAACTATCTTTTGTAAAGAAACTACACAGAATATTTAGTCACTTCCAATTGTGTAACCCAGTTAAATGTTGATAAAAATTTAAAAACTCTGATTTATATTTCCTATACATTTTATAAGCATTTCTCTCTTGATAATTTTTCCCCCTCACTTATTTAACAACTACAAAAAAAGTGGCCTGAACAATTGAAGTCAAATTAGAGAGTGATAACAAGGATCCAGATAAACTACTTTCCCTCCATGCTATTCTTAAAAGAACACACCTATCAAAAATAAATAATCAAAGATAATATACAAAATCAGTGTCAGTTCCCCACCTTAGTGGCAGCTCCCCCATGCCCCATAGTCCTTGTTTCTCATGGAAAGGCTCCCACTCTTTACTTGTCTTAATTCCCTGTACAGAGTAAGAAATATGACAGGTTAGAGAAACCCAGAGCATGGGCTGAATGCCAAAGGAGTTGGAGGTAACCTTGCCAATGCACCCAACACATACAAACACATAGTTCCAGTGCCACTTACATATCCTGTTCGTACTTCTTTTTCTGTTGTCACCTGTCACACCACAGGATTGAGACACTATTACTATAAAAGTGATACTGTTGTGTATTTTTTCTCTTTAAGGTCATTATACCATTGTGGCTGAAATACAGTAGTAGTATGAGTTGTTACTATCCAAATGTTATTCTTTTATTTATTTAACCAGCATTTTTAGACACACAGATAAAAAATGAAAAGCTCTCACTTATCAATACTACTACTAACATAACTAGTATCATTGCATACACTATCCTAATATATAAAAAGCCAGGGTCTGTCACAACCTAAATGACAGGACAGACAACTGAACACCAGGATAGGGTCCTGGCCGGCGTGGTGGGAGTGAGTGTGGGTCCCAACTGGCATGGCGGGAGTGAGTCCTGGGTCCCGGCCACTTGCGGTTCGACGGCAAAAGGGAGCTGTGGGAATGGAGCCATGCTGCCATCGGACTGGCCTCTTGGTCCCTACCCCCAGCCTGCAGGCTCTGGGGAACCAGAGCCATGCTGAGATCTGGGAATCTTGCCCCCCCCCCCCAACAAGTGCATGAATTTTCATGCACCAGGCCTCTAGTTATTAATAATATTAATGAGTTGAAATGAAATAATACTGTCAGGCATTGTGCTAAGTACTTTGGAATTATTAACTTGTTTAATTCTAACAAAAATTATCTGGGTATATGGGATATGAATGTGTCCGTTTCACAGAAGAATTCAGCTTAAAGAGGCTAAGTAATGTGCTCAAAGACAAACATATAGAATGTGATAAAAATGGGATGTGCCTTCATATATCTGCATGATTTCTAAGCTAATCTGCTTCACTTTAATGCCTATTGAGGAATAAATTACTCCTTTCTCTAAAAAAAGTAAGTTTTGTTAGGGACCTTTCTAGTTAAGAATGAATATAATGAGAGCAAATAAGTGATAATGAGGATATAAGCAAATTTAAAGTTCTGCTTGATCTGAAAGAATAGGACAAACTGTAAATTGTCCTAAAAGATAGGAGATGGGCTTTTGGGAAAATCTTACCTTTGAGCAATACCATGACCAGGAAGTAACCCAGTGAAAAAATAGACAGTGTTACTTCTGCATATTGGAAAAAGCTTATACAAAAATATAACCATGAAAATGAAATAACACTCTTGAGGAATGTAACACATAAGTAAGGACTGGATTGTGAAAAAATGCCTCATGTATCTGGTTCAGGAATTTCGATGATATTTTTGGTAAAGGCTATGGAAAGTTCCCAAATGATTTCTTAAAAGATGAGTTAATTGGTCTCCACACATGGGAGGTACTATGGGACAACACCATTAAAATATAAGGCAATTTTCTCAGCTTAAAAAAAAACCCTGAAGTCTAGAATCAACAATGGTAAAATGATTTTAAACTATTTATTAAATTTAATAATATGTACTGATTATTAATTTGACAAGAATATGTCATAAAAGACCAATAACACATACAAAAGAATAAGCCTCAAAAATGTGGTCACAGCCCTGGCTGGTTTGACTCAGTGGATAAAGCATCGGCCTGCGGACTAAAGGATTCTGAGTTCTATTCCAGTCAAGGGCACATGCTGGGTCGTGTGCTCAATCCCCAGTAGGGGGTGTGCAGGAGGTAGTCAATCAATGATTCTCTCTTATCATTGATGTTTCTGTCTCTCTCTCACTCACCCTTCCTCTCTGAAATTAAAAAAAATATATAATAATAAAAGCATAATATGCTAATTAGACTGGATGACCTTCTGGATGAAGCCAGGGCTGCGAGGGAAGCCCAGGTCCTGGGTGCCTGCCAGCAGCCAGAGGGAAGCTGGTGCTGGCAGCTGGGGGAAGGAAGGCCTACTCTTGCACAAATTTCGTGCATTGGGCCTCTAGTAAATAAATAAATGAGGTCACAATTAATGGGAAATATTTTTTTTAACTTAAAACCAAACTGTGAAAAGCCTAGAGTCAGCTAGATGGCTCTGAGCAGTCAATTATTATTATACTAGAGGCCTGGTGCATGAAATTCGTACACTTGGTGGGGGGAGGCATCCCTCAACCTGGTCTGCACCCTCTTGCAGTCCGGGAGCCCTTGGGGGATGTCCAACTGTTGGCTTAACGCTGCCACGGAGGCAGGAGAGACTCCCGCCTTCACTGCGCTCGTTAGCCATGAGCCCACCTTCTGGCTGAGCAGCACTCCTCCTGTGGGAGTGCACTGACCACGAGGGGGCAGCTCCTGCATTAAGCATCTGCCCCCTGGTGGTCAGTATGCATCATAGCGACTGGTCATTCTGCCATTCAGTCAATTTGCATATTAGCCTTTTATTATATAGGACTAGACACCTGATGCACGAAGATTTGTGCAAGAATGGGCCTTCCTTCCCCTGGCTTCTGGCACCACCTTCACTCTGACCGGAGCCGCCTTTTCGCTCCTGCCCAGAGCTGCCTTTCCGCCTTCCCACGCTGCCCAGCGGCCGGGAGTGGCTGGGGCAGTACAGAACGCCTGCGTTGTTGCCATGGGGATGATGCAAGTGCCATGCCCCGCCCCCAGCCTCTCAGTGCCTGCGTATGCAAATTAACCCACCATCTTTGTTGGGTTAATTTGCATACTCACTCCTGATTGGCTGGTGGGCTTCTCGAAGGTATGGTCAATTTGCATCTTACTTTTTTATTAGTATAGAAGTTCTTAAGACAAAGAGTGATGAGCTGAGGGCAATGTCTCTAGAACTTTGGTCTGGTGTTGATTTGGGTAGTAGAAGGGGTTGGTGTCCTGCCCCTAAGGCCTTGCCATTGCAGTGCATGGGCACCCTTCAAACTACCTAACAGTTTTCTATTGAGACTGCAGTTATCCTTGCCTTTGTACTTAGCAGGCTGAAATAATCAGAAAAATAATTATGGCCCTGCCTCTGAAACAACCCTCAAACAATGACTGGTTGATATGTTCTTGAAATCCCAGCCCCTCTGGGCGAGATAATTATCTTTACTACTCACTGCCAGAGTCCCAGCAGCAGCATTCCCAGTTACCCAGAGGTAATTGACTTGATAGCATACCCTTTATTCACTATCTTTCTTTCACTTTATCTCTTTTTTTAAGGATATATTTTTATTGATTTCAGAGAGGAAGGGAGAGGGAGAGAGAGATAGAAACATCAATGATGAGAGAGTATCATTGATTGGCTGCCTCCTGCATGTCCCACACTGGGGATCGAGCCCACAACTCAAGTATGTGCCCTTGACCAGAATCGAACCCAGGATTCTTCAGCTCACAGGCCGGCACTCTATCCACTGAATAAAACCAACTAGGGCTTTATCTCTTTCTTATTTTCCTGTGAATGATACCTGGAATCACCTGCCAAAAACTGAATTCCTGTCTCAATGCCTAGCTGAGATAATATAAACTAAGGCAATATGTAATAGATTGAGACCAAGAAATTTAACATCAGTAATTTAGGTTATAGGCCCTTTGAAAAGCCTGATGTTTTAATTTTTAGACTCACTGCCTTCCAAATGTGTACACATGCATGCGCACATAGTCACTTATTCAGTCATTCATTTAATTATTGTTTATTGATGTTCTGCAATTAGCCAGGCACTATTAGATTAAGTCACCTATATACCCTAGTGCAGTGATGGGCAACCTTTTGAGCTTGGTGTGTCAAACTTTGCCAAAAAACTGAGCATAACTCAGGTAGTGTGTCACTTTGAGGAAAAAACATTATTTCACAATATTTATAGTTTAAATAACATAAATGTATAATTGTTATATATAATTGTATTTAATAAACCAAAAACTAAATATTTAACTTACCTGCTTAGTGACTTCTTTGTTCATCTGTCAGTCGGTTTCTTTTGTTGGTTTTGATATTATTTAGCTTGTGTGGGGTGCCGTGAACTAAGATAAGTGAGGGGGAGGGGGAATTCTTTAACTAACCTGCCTATTAGTGACTTTTTTGTTGCTGAATTTCATTGGCTAAATCTTCAATTGAAGGTTGGTATTTTGTACACTTCAGGCCCAAGCAAGCACTACTAACTTCATCTGTCAATCTGTTTCTTTTGTTTGTTTTGATATTATTTAACGCTGAGAATAAGGTCTCACAAAAGTATGTAGAGGGAAAAATTGTGAGTAAAGCCATTGCTATATTTTTCAGGGTGCTAAAAGTATCTGATAGTCGGTTCAGGCACTCCAAATTTCCTGTTTGTACTGGCACTCATCTTGATTCTCCAAGCAGCACCTTTCCAGATTCTCAAGCTTTGACCTCAAGTCAACAAACACCTGAGCCCAGATACTGTCTTGAAATTCTGCAAGTTGCATCTCCAAATCATCAATTTGCATACATTGGAAACCATTTAATTCCAAACTACTGTAGACTACTACATCAGGATACTTAATTATTTTCATGGTCTGTTCTAGACTTCTAAATTGACTAAATCTATCACTAAACTGGTCAAGTAATGAGTCTAAAACATGCTGGTACTTCATATGCAAGAGTTCCATTTCATTTTGTACAGCTGCACTGGCCTTCTCAAAATACTTTGTTACTCAATGGAAATACTTATAAGTTTTAGTTTCTACATCTCGCTTAAAAATTTTAACTTTACTTTCAAAAGCTTTTATGTATCCAAATATAATGTCAATACTTTTGCCAAAACCTTGTAACTTTAAGTTTAGTTCATTAATATGAACAGAGAGATCTGTAAAAAACATCAGGGTATTGACCCACTTATCATCATTAAGCTGAGGAAAGTTTCCCAGATCCTATCGTCAAGAAATACCTTAATTTCTTCAAAGCACTCCAGAAAGCGCTCAAGAACTTTGTCTCGCCTCAGCCATCTTACATTATTGTACATCAGCAGTCCACTGTAGGTGGAATCAACCTCCAGTAAAAGTGCCGAAAATTCTCGCTTGTGAAGGGGGTGAGCAGCTATTAAATTAACTATTTTTGTAACAACTGACATTAAGTCATTTAAGTCGGTAAATCCTGCCTTGGCACATAAAGCCTCCTGATGGATAATATAATGAAAAGGCACAATCGGATGTCCAATAGCTTCTGTAAACAATTTGACAAATCCGACTTTTTTCCCCCACCATATTTGGTGCCCCATCTGTCGTCACTGACACAACTTTAGAGATATCAATGCTTAGGTCACGAAATGTTTGTATAACAACCTTACACATTTCGCTTCCTGATTTACTTGTTGACACTGCTACTAACTTTATCAACTCTTCTCTCATTGTGAGACCATCAGAATATCGACCAATAATGGCCAACTGAGAATGTGATGTGACATCAGTAGTTTCATCAAGAGAGATCGAAAAATATTTACACTTCCTTATGTCTTTCTTTAATTGATGTTGTACGTTTGTGTTCAGTCTCATTATTCGGTCTTTTACGATATTTCTACTGAGTGGTAACTCAGATATTGTCTTAATAATTGCATCTTTATTCTGCATATCGTGAAATAGAACTGGTGCACATCTTAGGAGAGTTTCTTTAATAAATTCTCCCTCACTGAGCGCTTTTCCATGCTGAGCTATAGAGTGAGCAATGCTCAAACTTGCAGATGTTAAATTTGTAGAGCCTTTCATAAATTTAAGGATGGAATTAGATTGGCTCTTATAAAGGTGTAGCTGTCTGGAAATGTATTCCTTCCTTTCATCCTCACTTTTTTCCAAGAGCTGGGAATGATTAGTTTCAAAATGTCTATTTATATTCCACGTTCTGCTTACTACCGTTTCAGTACATAGAACGCAAAATGACCTGCCATTTCTTTCTGTAAAGCCATACATCTCGGTCCATGTCTCTTGAAAGGGTCGGCCACTACTACTACCACTTCCTTTACTTAACCTTAGTTTTTTATTTTTTGGGTTCTCCATCAGGGGAGCAGTGACAGAAGATAGAATTATAGATAGCTTGTTAGGCCTGCAGGCAATTAGGGGTTAACTAGCCTAACTAACCACAAAATGGTACTTATAAGAAAGGGCAGGGTTAATAAACAGAAATAGGGGTTAATAAGGATGCACAATAGTAATAGTGGTGAAATGGATTCTGCACTATGGAGCAAGATGGTGTTCCTTATGTGAATTAAAATGGCTGCCGTTATTTCTAATTGCGGGAAATGACACCCATAGCACACCACAAACCCTCGCCTCTCCCAGCCTCCCCCTCACTTATCTCAGTAATGATGGATTAGAAATCCATGACACCCCAGAACAGTAGATAATGGTTGCTGTGGTTAACTGTTATTTGGTTACTGGTAATGGCAGATCCCCCAGTGATGCATCCCCCACTGCATTCCGCTGCTCCCTGCTCTGCCGGCGGAAGTGAGGGCAAAGATCCCGGCTCAACCGGAAGTCCCAGAACTAGACGCTCTGTTCCGGACTTCTGTTGTTTTGGCCTACAGACCTCTGGCACATAGTGTCTAATAGGGGAGGATGAAACATTTGAAACTAGAGTCTTGGAGCTAACTCCAAGACTCTAGTCGCAAATGTTTCATCCTCAGGAGCAGCAAATGTTTCATCCTCTGCATGCGGCTGCCTCGGCGGCCGTATGTCATCAGAAATGGCTACGCGTGTCAGTGCTGACACGCGTGTCATAGGTTCGCCATCACTGCCCTAGTGGAAGCTCTTACAAAACTTATAGGTAGACATATACATTTTTATATGATTTCTTTATTTTTTTTTCAGTTACACTGAAGTTTACACATGAGGACTCTTGGTGCTATGGACCCCATGTTCAAAGTTTCTGGAGAGGATAGATGGAGACATACATTTAAAATAATAAATTCAAGAATAACAAAAATAACTATGAGGATTAAGCAAAATATTAGGATGGTGAAAAAGTCAGGTGATAAAACTATTGACAATGTCCTCACTGTGGGAACAAAAATTATCAAGAAACTATAAATAATGCTGGTTTTAAAAAATGGGTTAGTTAAGGTGTTAAGCTTACTGAACTCAAACGATTGAGTTTGACTATCTGGCCAAAGTCCAAGTCATTGAAGTTTTGAGGTGAGAGCACCCGAGGGTCCCTGCAGCAGCTAGTTTTTAAATGAATCACATTTCTTAGGATTCAGGCTCTTACGTAGTCCCTTCCAACCCTGAACTGAATCTGACACTGTAGCTTCTATAAACCAGTAGAATATGGTGAAAGTGATTATGCACAAGTTTGAGATCTAAGCCTTAAGAAGTCGTGGCATGTTTGTCCTTGGCACACTTGGAACACTGGGCCATCATATTAGAAGTCCAGCTGTTACCGGTGGAAATGGGATTCTTGGGGTACCATTGGAATGAGCATTTCTGGAGCTCCCCATAAGAGGAAGAGGTTTTATAGAAAGTTTTATTTCTATGGAATTACACCACTGAGTTTCTAAAGTCCTATTTTCCTTTACCCCCCATGACCCCAAAGAAGTGTAACTGGGGCTTCAGCTGAGCTAAAATCAGAGCCAGTATCCAGAGTTTCCTTTCCATGTTAGAGCAATGACCAATCCAGCATCAGCTAGTTTAGCTTGTGTTTCCTACTGAAGTCCATCAGTCCATTGCATGTGGGTCTACAGGACCACATGGCTATGAGGGAGTTGCAGGTGAATGCAAGAGAGCCAAGAGAGTCAAGGGCCAAGAGCCAAAAGCACAAGAACAATAAGAAAGAGAATTCTGTTGTTCAGGGGATTATGCATTCCCATATTTTCATGGGTTTGCAGTGGCCACGCCCATTTTGATCAATAATCTCTATTCCCAGATTTGACTGACAGTAAGCACCTTCCCTATGTCACCCCAACTTCACTGTGAATGCTTCTATCTCCCTTTTGTTGGATCCCTCAATGTTTTGCAGGGAATGGACCGATGCTCCCCTGGAGAGTACAAAGTTGCAGCTTCCTGGTGAAGCTGCTCTAATGACATGCCTATAGTGTCTGGCATCTTCTTTGCTCTTTTCCTATTATTAACTAGCTAATTACAATGGTATCACAGTTACTCTGCTGGAGAGACCAGGTGTAAAGAACACATTGACGACAACATAGAGAAATGAGAAGGACTCTGGCTTTCGGCTATCCCTGACACGGTTGTCAGATATATGAATGAGCCATCCTGGATATCTCCAACTTGTGAGCTCCCAGATAACTATAGTTCCAGATAACATCATATGGAGTACAAAAACTTCCCAGCTTACTCTCATAACCCATGGAGTTTGTGAGAGATAAAATTATAATTTTGTTAAACCATTAAGTTCTGGGTAAGAAATGTAACCACTGACATAACCACTTAGCTTCAAACATGGGCCATTTCTTTAGAAAATGAAGGGTAACTCAGATACTGTATCCAAGTGCCACAGAATTGGGACATCATAAATAGGGAGTTCTTACCTTTTTAATATTGGGGACATATTTGCATATACCTGACTAGATATAGAGTTGCTATGGATCAATGACTGGAATAGTTTTCTACACTCCCTGTACCTTTTGAATGCAAGTATCCATTGTGGTTCTTCTGCTCTATATGTTTTCTTCCCATTGTATGTTAGATATGTATGCATGTGGGGAGAAGGTAGGTAGGGCAGATAACTTGTCGCTTTAGATCATCACTCTTCAGACAAAAAAAGGAACAACACTTAAAGAAGCCTCACTGCAAGTAGGCCTGATTTGGGTGAGATTTTTAATCCTGATGGCAAAAGTAAAGTGAGCTTTGAGGGGGAGGTGGGGTACACTTGGCATATGGGAGGAATGTGAATCAATAGGGATCCGAGGGAGGACTGTATGGCTAATATCCAAAGGTGATCTCTAAAAAAAACCTATTTCCCACATTAATGCCCTCATATAGTTTCTCCAAATCAAATCTGGGCTGGCTATATGTCTTTAACTAACAATACATGGCAAAAATAATTCTCTGCTTATTTGAGACTGGAACTTTAAGAAAGCTTGCCATTCCTTCTTCATACATCTTTGAGATGATGTGTAATAAGCTGAGCTATCCAATGGAGAGGACAGATAGAGAGGGAAAGTTATATAACTGCTTGGAGTAAAACCTAACTCGCCAGTTTTCCTCTGCCTCCAGGCTTCCCAGTACCCTGGATGGCCAATATTCCAGTTATACCCATCAAGTTTCCAAATGGCTGCATACCCATCCAACAAGACTGAGCAAAGAACTATCTAGTGGAACCCAATCAACCATAAAATCAAGAAAGATGATGACAAGTTTCTTGTCTTATGTTGCTATGTTTTGAGGGGTTCTACTACATAGAAATATGTATCTGAAAATGTCTTATCTGCTTTGGGGATTACTTTACTTCCTGTGCTGACATAGCATGTTTTGTCCAACCATTACTTTCTGAATTCCACTCCCTTTGGGCCTGACTCTAACTTACCTCAGCATATATTTTTTTTTTCTTTCTATTCTTTTAAAATGTATAATATATATATTCTTTCCTAATAGCTTTCTAAACTAAAATCTTACAGAATGAGTGGCTTGCAGCTGCTTTTTGAAAACTATTTCTGTTGGCTAAGCTGTTTCCCCACATAAGAATTGTGAAAGGGATCACTCTTCATGAAGCCTAATCAGCTAAGAGTCATCAGGATCAAACCTGAAGTTTAACAGAATGACAGTTGTAGACTCGCTGCAGGTGACATACTTCCAGAGGAAATGTGGAATGCCACTCTGTAAGAGGAAGCCAGGAAGCTTCTTTTTTAAAGGTCTGGTTCATGTTGACGTATTCTGAGGAAGGTCTGAGTGAAGCAGGTGTTTCTAAGGAGGGTTTAGGAGAAACACTGATTAACCAGGGACTGGTGCTGTGTCAAGGCAAGGACAATTTAACAATTAGGTATTCTCTATAATTCATGAAAATAGCCAAGTGGGTTTGGGGCCTCATTTGCAAGACAGCAATAATCACTCAAAAAGAGGGTCATTAAGGTGTTTTACAATTACTGCATGACTTTGTGAAAAGCAACGTGTTCTCTTAGTCTTGCATGTGGTTCTGTTTATCCTCTCAGCCTGAATAATGGCCGAGTGCTTTTGTTTTCTCAATCCAAGCTGATTTTTATTCTTTCTATCTAACATAGGTCTGTTCTACTGTACTTTTACATCTTGAAATTATATATTTAAAAACATGCTAGGTATAACTTTTAATGTAAAAAGTAATTTTAAAATTCTACTTTTTATTTTTCGTCACTACAGCTTATGAAATTTGGTAGATTAAAAAGCACTGTTATGTATAGCTCTTGTCAGATAAACCACATAAATTATTTGTTTTATTTTTTTAATTTAAATTTTATTTTCCAGTTTTATTGAGATATAATTGACACATAAGATTGCATTAGTTTAATGTATACAATATATTGATGTGATATATGTATACATTGCAAAATAATTACCACAGTAAATTAGTTTCACCACCTTATAATTTTTTCTTGTGATAACACTTTTAAAATCTTCTGTCTTAGCAACTTTTAAATATACAACAAAGTATTGTTAACTATAATCACCACATTGCTTCCCCAGAATTTATGTACTTATCTGAATTAGTTTAATGGTAAACTTATAAATAATTTCAACAAATTTATTTTAGTCATCTACTAGGTTATGTATAGAGGTTTCAAATGAACAGATAATACTGATGATTCATAAAACTTTTATGTATTTATTCCAGTCCAGTTCTCTTTTTAATTTTTGTTTTAATTTATTGATTTAAGAGAAAGAAAGAGAAACATTGATTCATTGTTCCACTTATTTATGCATTCATTGGTTGATTGTTGTATGTGTCCTGACTGGGAAAGAACCCACAACATTGGTGTATCAGGGTGAAGCTCTCACCCAGTGAGCTACCAGGCCAGGGCTTGTCCAGTTCTTTTACTTTTCTTTCTTTCTTTTTTTTTTTTTTAGTTAAATACTTAATTTAGCGATATGATTGTAGGTCAAATTATGTGTACCAATTTAGAAAGTCCTAAATCTCAAATAAATTTAGTAGAATTACTTCTAAAGATGCACAGCAGATGTGATGTAAATATGGATGTAATCATTCTCAAGTGCTAGAACCTTTTTCACAGTCTTTGACTACACAGTAGAAAATTATCACACACCATCTGGTCTGTTTTATATCTATATGGCAATTTTTCTAATATAAATTGTTCAAGGACAATCTTTCTCTAAGCTCCTTAATGTGCAAAATCTAATATAGGCTTAACATTACCATATATAAATAATTAGCATTGTTTATATCAGACAACTGCAAAACAAAGTTATAAATTTCAAGCATGATTTCCATAATGAATGTATCATTAATATGAAAATGAGTACTTTACTAAAAATTTAAATTTTGGAGAACAATGGAGGTTTTTTTTTTATTAAGAATCAGTTTCTGAATGACACTATACTGATAATTTTATTTTTTCTATATACTTGATTCATATTTGAAGTGAATTTATCATTTTTCTCTTCTGTTCAGTATATTTCTACCATAAGATTGTAGTTAAGCAAGTTTCTTATGTGTTTTGAAGATGAGCCTTATATGAAGAAAGGTTTTATGTATCAACCATTACCAATGGGTTTTATTTCTGACTTAGAACTTTAAAAACATATGTTTTTATTTGGGGATGATTTTAATGTAAGATGACTAAAATTTTTAGAAGTTTAACTTGTTTTGTTTTCCCTGAATTGTTGGTCATCTCTTTTATATTAAATTTGTGTCCATGATAAAGTAAAAGTGTATGAATAATTTCCAGAAAATTATTGACAATATAGAGATAACTTTAAAAAAAGCAATTAAGCAATCTGGTTAGTGTCATGAAGACAAAATGATAGATTGACTTAAATAGTCATTCTCAAATAATTGGTTTGTCATGTTAGAGAAACATCTAAAATTATGTTATTAAAGTAAAAGTATCAAAGTAAAGAAAATGAATTAAATATTATTTATAGCAGAAACAACAATAGTGATAAAACAAGAATCAGACTGACATCAGACTTCTCATCAGCAGCCATGGTTGTTAGAGAGTAACAAAATACTGCTTTAAGTTTCTGATGGAAATGATTTTTAAATTATTGTTAATATTAAACTAATTTACTTTGGACATTCAAAAACTCACAAACTTCAATCCTTACAAATATTTTAGAAATTCTTTAGAATGTACTTCATCAAAATTAGATACTAAATCAAAGAAGCCAAGGATAGAGAATAAAAAAACAAATGTCTTCCCCAGTGAAGTAAAAAACAGGAAGTCACATGTGAACGGCTCTGCAGGAGGCAGGAGAACATTTATTTCAGATTGAACTAGGAAGGGACCCCAACACATAGTTGTAGACCCCAGACACATAGTTCTGATGGGAAAAGAGTTGATATGAAATAGTATGCCGAGATTTCAGGACAAATTCATAAGGTGACAAATTAAAGAAAAAATCAATTCCGGGTTAAATAATAGAGATATTTGGGTTAAAATTATTGACATTGATGAAATTAGATCAACCAAGAGTTAAATCAAATTAGATAATTTAGGAATTAGTAAGTAATGGAAAAATCTCAGATAATAAATAGTTCGGATAAGGTTAATAAAGCATTAAATTTGGCAGGAAGGGATTTTCTCTAGCTTCAAGGATGCCCGAGGACTTGATCTTTATTCCAATCATCCTTCAAATCCCAATTCAAGGTATTTATACCAGCATCTTTGGAGATACATAGATTGCTATGTATAGACCTAGCACCTGCTCCTCACTAGCAACATTGATTTTTACCTAATTTGTCATTGATTAGTAACTGGTAATTGATTGGATGTAGCAGAGAATAAGAGCTTATCATATACATACTTCAGAATCCTATCTGACTAGGAAATTCAAAAAGTGAAAAGACCTCATAGCTGTTCATGTCCCCGCATTAAGTTAACCAGCATCACTTAGCCTTGCTCCAGGGGCTTATATGAGACCCAAATGCTATGCGATTCATGAATGTCAGAAACTGCACCTGGAATGCAGGAGGCTTCTGTTCTACTACTGCTGTGTAGATGGTGCCCCTCTTACACTCAGGTAAACTTGATAGGGGAAGCCTAATGTGTTAGTTCTCTTTTTCAAGACACAGAAGCCAACACAACATTGCACGTGCGAGAGATTATGCAGTGAATGAAAAAAAAGGGGAAATGCTGGAGGGTCTTCAAACTTCAAGCTCTCTGACTGCTGTAAAAGAGAGAGAGAGAGAGACCTAAAAGGGATTAGATAGGAAAATTCTCAGACAGCAACACTGTTTCCTAAGAAAGTCTTAGCCAGACCAATGGGATGTCCCAGTACTAAAATTGCCTGTGAAGAGGGTTCTGCCTCTTGGAGAAATGACCCTGCATAATACCACCACCTTTCTCCGTCATTGATTGGGAGCAGCCTGTGGGTATTGTGGCTTCAGCACAAATGAGGAGGTGGCTCCAGAAAAGTAGTGTCTCAACCATTGATCAATATGCTTCCTGTAGAAGATCCGAGAGTTTTATTTTAAAGAGCATGACAACCCACCACTCATAACTCACAGTGGTACCAACGTACACTAGTTTCCAGAAGCAGCTTCTCCATGACTCCCTCGGGCCTCTCTTCCTGAGAGGAGACTTAGAAAAAGCAGGTCAGTGGAATGAACTTTTTGTGTCAGGGCCATAACTGGTACTTATCCTCTCCTTCCATTTTCCATCCTAAATACCCCTCACCTTCATCTATCTCCTTGAATGTCTTGACGTATTACATAATGATGTGACTCAAACCTAAATTCTTATGGGATCTTAGTCATTGGAAATCATACCGGTTTTAGTTTGAGTTAATGTCCATTCAGCAACTGTGGGGTATGGGAGTACCAGGAGATGCACAGTGGATTTCCTGGGTCCCATACATATAAAATTATCCTGAACTTGTCAGGCAATAGCAGTCCTGTCTCCTCTTGCTGATCACAGTCAATTACAACTACTATTTGATGACTCTCCCCTAGCCTCATGGTCCCTGGACACAAGGAGTCCTAAGTGCTCAGGTGGCAGGTATGGAACATTTACTGTATTCTGTGACAAGAATGAGTCACATTTGGGGAATGAATGTCAACTGTGCAGAGCCAGGTATTGCAGGAATGGGAAGCACAAAATATCCTTGTGCAGCATTGGGAGTAATTGCAAATGGGGCCACTCCTACTTCCACCACTTGGTTTTCAGACCCATTTGGGGACACAGAGCTATGTGGAAGCTTCTTAAAGTATATTCTACATCCTGAAAAATGACAATCCATTCTTTCAAAATAATGCCCCCAAGTTAGTGTTTTATTGTTGTCTTTAGAAGACTGTTCCAGACTTCTATGAGACCAGCTGCTTCTAAGCAGTACAACAGTGATACAAGTAGGTCTCTGTAATAGGCTCACACTCACATTGCTTTTGCTTTGAAATGAGTCCCCTGGTTGCAAGCAATGCTGTCTGGTCTCTTGTAGTAGGCAAAATTCTAAAACGATTCCCAAGTTACCATACCCTGATATACACAAACTCTATAATCCAGCATACATGATCCTCATTTTATGACTGCCTACAAGCTTTTTTGAATTCATAATTTAATAGATTTATAAAAACACAAGTTCTGAATGCCTGGTCAAGCACTCAGTCTCAGTCAAGGCTCAGTGACATGCAATAAGTCATTTTTCAAAAGACATATTAATTTTTGCCGGAGATTTTATGTCCTTGCTGAGTTTCATTTGGCTTTCCCCACTACAATAGCCATTACTCCACAGGCCCAGGAATCAATGTGTAGCGCTTATCCTACTGGCACGTATAACTGCTCCCTTGACTATCTAATCAGATGAGTCCTTTCAAAAGAGGATCTGGAGATTAGAGATAGAGTAAGTCAGAGATTTGAAATTGCAGAAGTTGTTCTTCTGTTGACCTTGAAAAAGAAAACGACATGTCATTAAGATTCATGTGGCAGAAAATGGCAGGCAGCCTATAGGAGCTGAGAGTGCCCCCCTGCCTGGACAGCCACAGAAACCTCTTTCTGGTAAGTTGTGCATTCCAAATAGATGGTAGCTAGACTGATCTTGGTAAGTAGAAGTCCATGTTGCTGAGTTAATTCATAGCCTCCATTTCTGCCACTCACTCCACTAGCAGCAGGTGCTAATTAGGGTTTGATTGCTGAAGAAGACTCACAAGTTCTGAGATGAAATACGTACAAATCTATATTTTTATAAGAAAAGGATATATTAGAAACAGCATTGAAGTAAGCATACACATCACAGCCAAAGACTGTCGTACAGCCAGGGGCCCAGGGACATCAGGGGTGGGATTCTTTTATAATCCCTCTTTGAGGGCCATTTTTTTTTTTTTTTTTTGAATCAGGAACCAGCATTGTGTGCATGGAACACCTTGGAATTAGGAAGCTCAAAATGGAATCTTGGCTGGAGATTTTTATTTTTTGCTGCCCATGTAACATATTTCTGCTATATAACCAGCTTTAACAGCAAAGTCCTCCAGGGTCTCACAGAGACCAGGTGCAAATCATCAATCTTATTGTTATCAATAAACAATGCTGACGAGCTGGAATAAATGGGCCAGAAATTCTTCAGATCCATGGTTATAAAGCAACACTATTAATCAGAATGTTTCATGCATTGATGCAGGGTCATTGCCATGCACAATCTTAAGCAAGATGGTTCAAGCTAATTCTGAACTGTAATTAACCTTCACAACATAGCCATTATTCCATTTGTTTGCTTATCATGCCAGTCCCAAAATGGCATATGAAGTTTTGCTAGCAGCAATTGGCCAAGTAATTTTATCTTTTTTATTATCTAGTGCCGCTTTCATCATGGATGTTTTATAATGGGCATCGGCATGTGATCCAATATCTTCACACATGGTGTCTACTTCTATGTGCCATCCATCCATGTGCCACTTGTGCTACCATACAAAGTTGGTGGCCAGTTTCATTGTTAGCAGTTCCACCCATTGGGAAACATTTTCTTTCCAGCATCATTTATAGCCACCCTGAATATGGCTGTAGTGCTAATGTCAATCATTTCCACATTGTGAGCCAGCTCATTCATAAATGAAGCCTGGAGGTTATTCCTTTTCCTTCAATTCAACATAGGGACACCAGTACCAACAAGGATGTGAGCTATGAAGGGTTTATTTGTGTAACTTTAGTGGTGACATGGGGGTCTGGTTATTCATCCATGCAAATTTATCTATGCCCACTTAGATAGCTCAGCCCGGGATACAGCATTCCCAAATTATGACTGCTGATAGAACTTTCTGAATTTGTAACTTTGTGAGTCCAGCAGAACACAGCTCATAAGGGGCAGTTCCAGATGCATTGTCACTTATTGCTCCATGATCAGGTGTTCTTTCTCTACTAGGGTTCAGTGACATGCCATGAGCTATTTCTCCAAAGGTGTATAAACCTCTGCTGCAGATGTTATGCTATTCCTGGGGGTGTGAGTGGTTTCAGAGTTTCATTTGGCTTCCCCCAATATGATAGATCTTACTCTACAGGCCAAGGAATCAATGTAAGGATTATTTCAACTAGCTAGTGTAGCAGTGCTAATTATACACTTGGAAACAAGGGAGATGACCACTAGGTGCCTGCTGAGCCCACAGGTCCACTGTGAGCTAGACTTTTTAGCCAGGGCCCCGTTTACTGTCTGTTTTCCCCATTCTAACAAAGGAGATATGACAATTTATATCAGTGTCAACCAGATTTTTTGCCAGTACTTCTCAAAATATCCAGATATTATCCTTTGCCAAATATAGAATCCACTGAGGTTCCTTTGGTAAAACTTGGAAAATCGTTAAAGATATATAATTGCTGTAAAATATTAGGGTCTTTCCTTCTAGGGAGCTGACTACTTCTTATGCCAATGAGTTCTCGATTCAAAACTGAGTCAGATGTGAGTACTAAGGGATTGAGTCTTCAGCCCTTGCCTTCTTTCCTTGCATGGTTGGGTATTTTAAGAAGCACTCTTTTTGCTGCCTATTGATTTTGTCTATAGAAACGCCATGATCTATTTAATCTTTCCCACTTCTTGTTATTCAGTCCCCCTCAGCATCTTCAATGCCCTTTAGCATTGGTGGTCAGATCTGAGCACAAAGTAGGCACCAAATGTGAGGTTTAATAATTCTTTTAGTCTCATATAATTTTTCCTTTCCCATAAAAATAGATAGCTGAACAACAAAGAGCCACGTCCGAAATTGATGAAGATGGTTAAACATCACCCATTGATTGTGGGCTGAGATGAGTGCTCTATCAAGATGAGACTTGACTTGAACATGCATAAGAGATGGTGAATTTGTTCTTTTGTGTGAAGTGTTCAGCTTTTTGTGACTAGAAAGAAAGACTGACCCACAGTATTTGTGATCCTTTTTCTTTAGAAAACAGTTACTGCCCAGAATGCCTTGTGAGCATTTCCTTGAATCTCACCATGGAACCTTGCTTGCCTATTTATTATGAATAGCAATGGCAAGTGGTACTTCAGATCCTGAATATAAGGAGTGGCTGTGCATTGTCTACATTCTTCTTCTGCTTCTGCTAGCTGTATGAAGACAAAGACAAGACCATAGGACAGGGATTTTCAAAGTGTACAACAGCACCAGCAGCACCTGGGAACATACTTAAAGCAAGTTTCCAGGCCTACCTACACCTGACTTTATAAATAAGAAATACTTGGTTCAAAAGGGTGTGAGGGTTGAAAGCAATCTTTGTCTTAACATGTCCTCCAGCTAATTCTGGGGCACTGTAAATTTCTGTAACAGCCCTAGGGAAGAGTAGATGCAAAAGATAAAAGGAGACCAGACCCCTGAATCACAAAGTTGAGCAAAGCCCCTGCAATCCCCAAGCTCACCACTGAACTGAGTGAGAAATAGATTCTCTTTTTAGATCTGTCATAAAATTTTAAGTCTATTATCTGCAATAGTGTATCATTATCATAACTAGTATAAATACAACATAAGGGAATGGTGATAGTGAATTTCAAGTGTATTGTTAGGACTATACTCCTCAACAATGATTCAAGAATGATAGTAGCGGGACGATAACCAAAAGTAGATGGAGATGCAAAAAATAATTTCTTAACTAGGAGAGATTTTGCAATTTATACACCCTGAGAGGAAGAGAATATGTGTCTTTTTAGTTTTGAAAATGATCTTGTGGACTAAACAAGGTTTTGAAAGTACTCACTTTTCAGTACATAAATAGAATTATGTTATAGATCTAATTGTGTCTGTTAACATCTTTTTTTACTCAGCACTGTGCTTTTAAGATCATTCATGCAGATGAGATATAAGATACAAATATAGACAATAAAGCAGAAATAAGAAAAATGTGACAAGATATGAGAAAGGCGATAGTGATAGGAAGGGCTATGTAAAGATTTTAATTCTTTAAAACTACGGATTTTGTTTTGATGCTTGTGATCTGCATAATTGATTGAAATATATGATTTCATAAAACTATCATGTAGGAGGTAACATGTAAACCAGAAGCGTCATAATTTCACTGTATAGTTAGAACCACACTATTGTTTTGTGGATGAACATAATTTCTAGGGTTTGGACCAATTCAAGTCAAAAGCCAGAAATGTTTCTTCTAAATAGCAGTTGACCAATTAACAGTTCATGGATTTCAAGGGCTTAACTTTTCATTCTTTTTTTTTTTCTTTTTGTCCAATCAACTATACCTAAAAAAAATTAGAAGGGATGATATACATTAGGTAACGTTTATTTCATTTTATGAAAATATTTTTTTATACCAAGAACGCATACTCTATAGCAAACTGTAAAATTCCCCCTAAAATGTTTGATGAAATAGAAAATTCTGAGGATAGCTTTGTCCTTGTTGGAGGCACATTCAGGCTCTAGGCCAGGAGTGAAAGCTTACTTTTCTCCAGAGTTAAGAACACTGCCTTGATAAATTTGAGGTACTCTACCCTAGGGTAGCCTGACATGTCAATGCCAGACTCTTCCTTCAAAGAAAACAGCTAATGGGAGTCTAATGCTTGTGGCAGCAGATGGTGAAGCAGTTTTAAGTATAGCATTCATTTTTATTAAAAATGTAAATTTTAGGTATTGTGAATAAGAAAACAAAGCAAAATATATACTACATAGTATTTTCAATGAATATTAATGTCAAGTATTGTTTTTGAAAACTCTGCTAGTGTGTTTAAAAACATGTCACAAGGAATTTATTTCCCTGTTTGACAAACCTATTATCTAGGACATACACTAATAAAAAAATTATATCTACCATTCTTCAGATGTTTAACAATTAAAATTTATATTCATTTTAGAGGTTTATGTATATGAAACTTCAGGTGGAACATTTTTTTTTAATTTCTTTATTGATTAAGGTGTCACATATTTGTCCTCATCCCTTCATTCCGATTGCACACCCCTCCCCACGGAAGCTCCCACCCCTGTGTTGTCCTTAACCATTGGTTAGGCTCGTATGCATGCACACAAGTCCTTTGGTTGATCTCTCCCCCCTACCCCGACCCTCCCCTACCTTCCCTCTGAGGCCTGACAGTCCGATCAATGCCTCCTTGTTTCTTGGTCTGTTCCTATTCATCAGTCTATGTTGTTCATCATTTCCCCTAGATGAGTGAGATCATGTGATACTAGAAATATACTTATAAGAACCGAATGTGAGACGAGCAATAATAGTTATGCTGACAGGCAAATGAATCAGTCTGTAGTGAGTTTTTTTCTGGACCAACAGTTCTTTTGAGACCCAATTTCAATGTCTACCAGTTCCTTATGTGTACATGTCGGCACTGACTTTTCAGCTCTGGATGGTGGACAAATGGTGGTAATGCAGGTCCCACTCCCTCTGGTTTGGTCTCACCCAGACCCAGGGGCACGGCTTCACCCGGACTCAGGGGCGCATGGCCTCACCCGGACCCAGGGGCACGTGGCCTCACCCGGGCCTGGGACCCAGCCTCATCCCAACCCAGGGGCGCGTGGCCTCTCCCGGACCCAGGGGTGTGGTCTCACCCGGACCCGAGACCCAGCCTCACCCAGATCCAGGGGCGCACGGCCTCACCCGGACCCGAGATCCAGCTTCACCCAGACCCAGGGGCGCGTGGCCTCTCCCGGACCCAGGGGTGTGGTCTCACCCAGACCCGAGACCCAGCCTCACCCAGATCCAGGAGCGCACGGCTTCACCCGGACCCAGGATCCTGCTTCACCCGGACCCAGGGGAACGTGGCCTCTCCCGGACCCAGGGGCGCGGCCTCACCTGGACCCGGGACCCAGCCTCACCCAGATCCAGTGGTGCATGGCCTCACCCGGACCAGGGATTCAGCTTTACCCGGACCCAGGGGCGCACGACCTCACCCAGACCTGGGACCCAGCTACACCCGGACCCAGGGATGCATGGCCTCACCCGGATCCAGGGGCGTGAGGCCTCGCCCGGACCCGGGACCCAGCCTCACCCAGATCCAGGGGCACACGGCCTCACCCGGACCTGGGACCCAGCTACACCCGGACCCAGGGACGCATGGCCTCACCCGGACCCAGGGGCATGGCCTCACCTGGACCTGGGACCCAGCCTCACCCAGACCCAAGGGTGTGCGGCCTCACCTGGACCAAAGGGCACGTGGCCTCACCCGGACCCAAGGGTGCACGGCCTCACCCGGGCCCGGGACCCAGCCTCATCCCAACCCAGGGGCGTGCAGCCTCACCCGGATCCAGGGTCATGAGGCCTCGCCCGGACCCAGGGGTGCGCCACTTCACCCGGACCTGGGACTCAGCCTCACCCTGACCCAGGTCCCAGCCTCACCCGGACCCAGGGGCCCGTGGCCTCATCCAGACCCGGGACCCAGCGGGGCTTCATCTTCTTGATCCCAATTCCTGTCAGTCAATTCCCTCTCAGCAATTCCTTCGGACATTTTCTCAAAGCTCCGGAGCAGCTGCTGCGGATTTCGTTAGGCAGCGGGCTCGGTGAAGCTCCTGTGCACCCAGTGCACAGCAGCAGGCTGGTCCGAGGTCGTTGTGGCGGCACTCGGGTCTGCAGCGGCGACCAGTCGCCAGGCGAGCGCTCCTGTATCCAGGACGCAGCGGGGCCTCGTCTTCACGATCCCAGCTCTCATCTGTCAATTCCTTCTCAGCAATTCCTCTGGCCATTTTCTCAAAGCTCCGGGGCGGCTGTCGCGGAACTCGATGGGCAGCAGGCTCGGCGAAGCTCCGGTGTGCCCAGTGTGCGGTGGCGGGCTGGTCCGGGGTCGCTATGTCGGCACTCGGGTCTGCAGCGGCGGCCAGTCGCTGGGCGTGCACACCTGGCTGCTTCCAGGGCCCTGAGATTCTTGAAGGCCTCGGAGGTCAGCAAGCGCGGGGTCTCCCACCCCATGTCTCCCAGGGGCTCGTCTGTTCGTGCTCGGCAGCGAGTGGAGCCGTCCCCTCAGCTGGAGACCGCCGGGGGAACTGCGCCAAGCACATTCCAGGCCGCCATTGTGTCACCAGAGCCGTAGTTCTTAAAGTGTGGTCTTTGGCTCACCGGCATCAGCATCTTCCCACGTACCCCTCTCTTTTATTCTAGTTGTAGAGCATCTGCTCAGCCAGCCCTCCGGTGGTTCTGGATGGTGTCTGCTCTGTTTTCCCGTTGTAGTTTCAAAATTGTTGTGGTAGGCAACAATCAGGCGTCCGCCCTATGCCTCCATCTTGGTCCTCCTTTGTGTAGTTAAGTCTTAATTGTTGTTTGTGTCACTGGGAGGAATTTTCCTCCAGGCCAATTGGCTGTGAGGACCCACTGTATCCACAAAGGAAGAGTTGCTGTGCAGGAGACACGTTTATGGGCCGAGACTTGTTCCACTAAGGCTTTGGCGCTCACTGAGTCTGCCTCTTGAATGTGTCCCTTATGCGAGTGGTTGAAATCTGGTGTCGTCTTACACCGACCACCAGATGCCCCCGTCTCTGAGTCTCCAATGGGGTGCAGGTCAGCTACTGTCTGAGGCCACTCAGCAGGAGTTACAGCAAAAGCCCCAGTTTTCTCCTCCTGCTTGAGTGGTTTTGGAGCAGTCTGACTGGAACTGCAGTTCATCTGGTTAAGCTGCCACAGGGCAGGCCTTTCACATGCAAAAGCTGCTGTTTGGAGCCTGGGTGGGTTTGTAGAATGTGCGGGGCGGGTCTCAGGGCGGGGCGGTGTCTCAGGGTGGGGCGGGGTCTCAGGGCGTCACTAGGCTAGGGCATGGCAAACCGCAATGGCTGCAAGTCTGCCTTTTCTGCCTTTTCTGCCTTTCCGCGTTTCCAAGTCCCCACATCCCATGCTCCAGCGCAGTAAGCACTGATTGCTGGACACACCTCTGCAAGAAAGTTGCTCTCACTCTCCGAGACGATGGCCGAGAGTCCAGCTTCTCCCCATAGGTGTCTGGGTCTCCCTTGCGTCCCCAGAAACTGGATTTCAGAGTGATGGGGAGCTTGTCTCCCCTAGGGTTGGAAAAAAAGCCGCGCATCCCTTCACTCGCCACCAGCCCGACCCACGTGCCTCTGCACCTCAGCCCCTCGGCTTTTGCTCTTTCCTCTTCCCTCTTAGTTGTAAATCCACCATTCAGCCAGCTCTCCTGTGGTTCTGGGTGGCAGACGCTCTGTCCTCTAGTTGTATTTTTTAAATTGCTGTGCACGGCGCAGTTCATTTGTTTAACTTTGCCATCTTGGTTCTCTCCAGGTGGAACATTTTTTTAAATGTTGTGGCTTTTAATATATGTTTAACCCTTCATTTGAAAAGAAACATGGTATTCTACCAAATTTGAAATAAAATATAACTTTGTTATTTTCCCTTATATTTCACTAAAATAATACATTGATTTGGGTGGTATTGACATTTACATTATACTAAGTAATTGCCTCTGATTTTATGGCAATTCTCTCATTTGTTTCTTTTTTGAAATTTGTAGATTACATTATATTTTTTTATATTAGGGTATGAACATTGTACAATTCTTTCCAAATGTATTTATTTTTTAATAATTGCTTATTGCTACATTTGAGGAAACAATTACTTTACTTCTATATTTTGCATTTAATTTTTTTGGTGAAGTTAACACTATACAGAGAAGTAACTGCCTATATATCTATTTAAGAGAATAATTATTTAGTCCTATATACAAATACCCAAGTTTATAAGAAAAAATAATACTTTGGATCATCTATTTTTCTTCTATCTCATACATGCATTTGAGTAAATGGTTTTCCAACAATATCAAACATTTATCCTTTTAATTATGTTATGTTAGGTAATTTTTATTTATTTATTTATTTTTTAAATATATTTTATTGATTTTTTACAGAGAGGAAGAGAGAGGGATAGAGAGTTAGAAACATTGATGAGAGAGAAACATCGATCAGCTGCCTCTTGCACAACCCCTACTGGGGATGTGCCCGCAACCAAGGTACATGCCCTTGACCGGAATCGAACCTGGGACACTTGAGTCCACAGGCCGACACTCTATCCACTGAGCCAAACCGGTTTCGGCTGTTAGGTAAATTTTAATATTCAGTCTGTTACCTTGCTAAAAATAGAAAATATATTCAAGCATAGTTATTGCAGACAAAGATATATTTTTTATTTTGTCATATTAAATATGTATCTTAATAGTGTCTTATTATTTCTCATCACTTTTCAGTTGATTGACTCAGATATTTTATGTAGAAAATGCTATTCTTTTGCAAATAATTATTATTCTGGTACCAGATTTCTAATGTTTCTTATTTGAATATCTTCTTTTATTTTTTTAGTTTTCCAATAGCACTGTTGAAATGTATATTTTTTTAAATCTTCACCCAAGGAAATGTTTTTATTTATTTTATTTTTTTTATTTTTTAAAGAGAGAGGAAAAGAGAGGGGAGAGAGAGAGAAATGGATATGAGAGAGAAACATCAGTTGCCTCCCTTACACACCCAAACCACAGAACAAACCTGTAATCTTTTGGCATAAAGAATGATGCTCCAACCAACTAAGCCACACTTGCCACCATGTAATGTTAAAAATATTGATGACAGTGGGAATCTTAGTGATATTATGAATAATTTTGAAAGAGAGTACAAGAAGTAAAAGGTGGAGAAAGAAACAAATAGACTGAATTTAAATGAACTTTCAGTACATATCAAAATATAATGTTCTCTTTTTTATTTAACACTAGAGGCCCAGTGCACAGATTCATGCACTGGTGAGGTCCCTCTGCCTGGCCTGAGGGGATTGGGCCAAAACCGGCTCTCCGACATCCCTCGAGGGGTCCCAGATTGTGATAGGGCTGTTCTCAGGTGATGCACCCTGGAATTGGCTCCCTCCTCTCTGGTTCCAGGTGCATCACCCGAGAACCACAGCTGCCAAGTTACCACAGCTTGGCAGCTCCTGCGTTGTGTGTCTGCCACCTGGTGGTCATTACATATCATAGTTAATGGTTGGATGTTTGAATGGTCGGACAGTCGCTTCGGTTTTTATATATATAAAAGATAATTAAATATATGAACACATATCCTAATGTTAACAGTACTGTAATCCATACATGAGCCCATTTTTTTTTTTTTTTTTTAAATATGTTTTATTGATTTTTTTACAGAGAGGAAGGGAGAGGGATAGAGAGCTAGAAACGTCGATGAGAGAGAAACATCGACCAGCTGCCTCCTGCACTCCCCCCATCAGGGATGTGCCCGCAACCAATGTACATGCCCTTGACCGGAATCGAACCTGGGACCCTTCAGTCCGCAGACCGACGCTCTATCCATTGAGCCAAACCGGTTTCGGCATGAGCCCATTTTTTAATGGCCTATTCATTACTCTTTTAGCATATCATAAGCTTCTAGGAGATAATATACTTAAATTAATATATTTATTAAAATTAATATGTATTATATGATTGTGTACTATCTCTATTTTGTTATTGTTTTAGATAATGCTACTTTGTAAGTGCCATTGGCAACTTTTCTTATCCTTGTTACTTTGGAAAAGTTAATGTGGCACAGGTATTGCTTATTCTGGGATATATTTTAGAAGCTCTTTTAATGCTTATAGTCATTAGTATCCTTAGATATTTAAAGTGTTTTAATTATTTTTTATTTATGTTTTCTTAGATAATTAATATAATTAATTAGCATAAAGTCTTCAAATTTATTTAGATAAATTTGTGAAAATTATTATTTTAGATATTAAATTAACTTTATAAATATAATTTTATGTCTGCCTCATTATAAGTTTTGGTTATTCATGGATACTTTTAAAATATATATATATATATATTTCAAAGAGGAAGGGAGAGGGAGAGAGAGATAGAAACATCAATGATGAGATAGAATCATTAATGGGCTGCCTCCTGCACACCCCCCACTGGGGATGGAGCCCACAACCTGGGGATGTGTCCTGACCAGGAATTGAACCATGATATCCTGGTTCATAGGTTGATGCTTAACCACTGAGCCATTCCAGCTGCGTGAAACTTTCTTTATTAAAATTCTATCTATTGTTTCTTTCACAACAATAACTCTGAAATCTATTTACCATAAAACAGTTTTCTAGTTGACTGTTTTTTTGTATTTATATTTAATAATCTCTTAGTCCTATACTATTTGATTTTTTATTAAAAAATGTTTACTGCTAAATTTCAAGGTTTAATTTATTTTATTAGGTAAAGCAATTTATTATATGTCTATATCCTTTATTGAAAGTAGTTCTGAACTCATCAAGATGTTTATTATTGGCATTGTTTTCAATCTATTATTTTGAATTATTATTCCAGTTTTATCAAGGTATAACTGATCTATAACATTACATTAGTTTAAGCTATATAAAGTTTTTTATGATAATTTTTATGATCTACTCTCTTAACAACTTTCAAATATAAAATATAGTATTGTTAACTGGAATCACCATGCTACATATTATATCCCCAGAACTTATAAATGTAAAGTTGTACCTTTTGACCCCCTTCACCTATTTCTCCTACTATATATGCCCCATCACTGGCAGCCACCAATTTGATTCCTGTTTTTATGTTATTTGAGATTCCACATATAAGAAAGACTAGAGGCCTGGTGCATGGAATTTGTGAACTTAGGCGGGGAGGGGATCCCTCAGCCTGGATTGTGAGAGGGTGCAGGCCAGGCCAAGGGACCCCACCAATGCATGATCGGGGCCGCGGAGGGACACGGGAGGTTGGTCAGCCAGGAAGAGACTGTGGGAGGGCTCCAGGGCATGTCCAACCAATCTCGCTCAGTCCTGATCAGCTAGATCTCAGTAGCAAGCTAATCTACCAGTTGGAGCATCTGCCCCCTGGTGGTCAGTGCACATCATAGTGACTGGTAGACAGGTTGACTGCTTGCCCCCTGCTGATCAGTGCATGTCATAGCAAGCGGTTGAGCAGCCTTAGCATATCATTAACATATTACTCTTTGATGGATTGAATGGCCGACCAGATGACTGGACACTTAGCATATTAGGCTTTTATTATATAGGATTATACAATATTTGTCTTTGTTCAACTTACTTCACTTAGTATAATGCCTTCAAGGTCCATCCACAAATGTAATCAAAGTTTTTGTTTACTTATCACAACTAACACAGGCAAATTACTTTTATTGTATTTCATTTATGGGTATAATTATTATATTTTTTATTATAATCAGCTTATAGGAAGAAAAAATAAAAATCACCTTTATATGGTTGGAGATTTTATTTTGCAAAGATGGATACAAAAGCATCGCTCATCCTAGGTTAATTTATTATGTGGTCTTGTCACTTTCCCTATAAAAAGTGAAGTCTAATTATTTTAATTCTCTTAACTATGGATTTACTTAGTAACTTACTTGTAACCGATACAACGGGACAGAAGATTCACATGGAAATTCTGAGTCTAACATAGAAAAGTCCATGCATTGTTCTGTTAAACAATTTGCTCTTTTGTTGCTGCCTTTTGGGATGCCACTTCCTCTGGAATCCAGGTGCAAAAACCCAAACAAAATATGAAATGTGCATATAGAGTTACATTTGGGAGTGCCACTTAACCCCAGCCTTGGAATTTCTACTGCCCAGGCACCACACATGTGGGTAAAGGTGCCTCCAGATAATTCATCCCCTAGCTTCTTGAAGTACCTTCAGTCATTCAACCCCTTTCAGCTCAACATTAGATATGATGGGACAAAGAACAGATATCCCCAATGCACCTTATCCAAAATTCCTGATGCAAAAAATCTGGCATCATAATAAAATATTTGTTTTTTAATGCCACAGAATTTTTGGTAGTTGGTTCTAAAGTAATATTTGTATTTAACATTTGTATTTTAATAGAAGACATTTCTTCTTGAACAGTTATTTTTACCTCTAATGAGACAACCAAAATCCAACTGTGAAATTTTTAAAAAATATAAAAACATATGGTCTCCTTTGTGATGCTCTAGTTTAGAAGTTGTGTAGGATTTATTTGTTTAAAATATCCATGAGTAAACTTCCAGAATAAGTAAGAATCAGATCATTCTGTTAATGCCAAATTATACATATTAACCTCAGCACTATAGGAGATATTTCCAGGATACCTTGTTACCAAAAGCAAATTTTCGACTGATTTTCATAAGATTACTATTGAATTAATAATTATACATTAATCAGTTGCTAGAACTTTGCTTATATTGACACTATTTGGTCCATAGAAGCTCTTATAAATAACTAGAGGCCTGATGCATGAAAAATGAGCAAGGGTCTCGGCCCTTGCAGCTGCGGCGGCTGCCTCAGCCCTCACAGCCCCAGCTTTGTCTGGAAGGACGTGCGGTCTAATTAGCATATTACACTTTTATTATTATAGATGATAAGAGCCTTGATATAATTTGGAAGTAGATGTTGTTTCTATTTGTTACTTAATTATTACCCTTAATGTTATTCCTCTAGCTTACATAAAATTCAAATTTATTTCTCCAGATAGCAAATTTAACCATTTACCATTGCTTCTACCTTAGTCTGTATATTTTTAACTCTTATGTATTGATAAAGCTTATTTATTATTTATCATCATAATTGCCTAAAAAGGAAGAAAAAGTATTACATATTACATTTCCTTTAATTGACTTAATCCTTCATTATTGAGTATTAGAGGCCCGGTACACAAAACTTCGTACAATGCGGGGGTGTCCCTGAGCCCAGCCTGTGCCCTTTTGAAGTCTGGGACCCCTCGCTCCTTACTGCCCACCTGCAGAGGAGGTGGGAGAGGCTCCTGCTATTGCCTCTGCACTCGCCAGTGCTCGCCAGCCATGAGCCGAGCTTCTGGCTGAGCAGTGTGCCCCCTGTGGGAGCACATTGACCACCAGGGGGCAGCTCCTGCATTGAGCGTCTTTCCTCTGGTGGCCAGTGAGAGTCATAGTGACCGGTCATTCCACTATTTGGTTGATTTGCATATTAGGATTTTATTATATAGGATGAGCTTACAATTAAATTTATAAATTAGGAGAGTCAGATGGCAGCCAGAAGATGGCAGTGAGGGAGACAGTGTGACTGAGTGAGGGAGCAAAAGAGGAGTCTATGGATGTGTGTGGTGTGTGTGTATGTGAGTGAGGGACAGTTAGATTCTGCAAGACTTTTGGGGGCTGGTGGACTAGGTTCTCCTAGATGGCGAGCCTCTGCTACCATTGCAGTCACTCCCGGGGTGGCTGGCCCTGACACAGTAACCATGCCATCTTGAAGGGGAGAGCAGCTGTGACTAGGATCCCAGCCTCACCAATACCCATACTGGCCCCAGACGCCACCCCAGGCCCTACAGGAACTCCAGCCAAAGGTCTGGTAACTTGTCTGCAGATCCACAGACATGGGAACTCCAGCCTACCTGGCTGAGGACTCCTGTGAGCCCTGGAGCAAGCTCCCCTCCCACTGGCTAGCCTCTTTAGCTCAGGCCCCACATGTCCCAGCAATTGGGCCCACCGGCAAATCTCAGACTGTGCAACCCACCTGCCTAGCCCACAGCCTCAGCCTTGGGCCCTGTGCATCCTGGCACCTAGACCCTCCAGGAAATCTCAAAGCATGCAACCCTCAAACCCAGCCTGCCACTGCAGTCAGAGGCCTGATGTGACTTGGCACCTAGATCCATCAGTGATAGTAAAAATGGGGAGACAAACCCCCAAAGGGCCATGGTGGTAGTGGGTGGGAGTTGGGGCCAAGGCCATTGCATGAATTTCATGCATTGGGCCCCTAGTCAATAATAACCTTAAACATAAATAGATTAAATGCTCCAATCAAAAGACATAGAGTGACTGAATAGATAAGAAAACATGACCCAGAGCAGCAGTGGCTGCGTTTTGGTGTGGTGTTACTCCAGGGTGGTGACGGGGCATGTGTCCCACTTTGGGGAAGCCACTCAGATTGTTGGTGCCAGTTATCTGGCACTGAAAATGAGACCCAAAAACAAGAAGAACACAAATCATGTCCCAAGGACTTCCAAAGCAGAAACCAATGGAAGGTGTTAAGCAAGTTATAGTCATGGCTTCTTGAAAGGGTGGATTTGGAAAGTCTTAAACAGCAGTTAACCTTGCACTTGCACTAGCAGCAAATGATTCATCAAAGGAGAATGGTTTGTTAGATGTAGATGTATATGGCCGATCAATTCCAAAGTTGATGAATCTGAAAGGAAATCCAGAATTATCACAGACTACTTCATGCAAAGTATGATATATGAAGACTTTATATGTCATACAGCTAACTGAATATAGTGTCATTCCTTCTGTCATCTTCAAAATCATTCCTTCCCAAATGCCTGACAATCCCTTTAACTTGAAGATAACACATAGTTTTCATCTTAAATAACAGCTGGTTACCTGAAACATAATGTTTAAAAAATTCTGAGTCAAAGCCACCACCTGCAACAGCACAAGCAGCAGTTGCCCCACAACCCCCCTCAGAGCAGCTGCCACCCACAACCACGTGAGGAGCAGCCGCCTTGCTACTGCATGAGGAGCAGTAGCCCGTGAGAGAAGTAGCCACTGCCCGCAACCAGGTAACCCGCCACCAAGCTCACTGCTGCAGGCACAGGTCCCATGCGACTCGACACCTAGATCCTTTGGTGAGAGCAAAAATTGGGAGACCTAAGAACAACTCCCAAAAGAAAGAAAGGAGGAATTGTCAGAAAAAGAACTAAATGAAACAGAGGCATGCAATATGTAAGAAAGAGAATTCAGAATAAGGATCATACAGTTCATAAACTAGATGGATGAGAAAATCAACAACTAATGAAAGAATCAGGAGGAAATAAAGAGTGATACAGCTGCAGTTAAAAAAAAAAAAACACTATGGAAGCTTTCAAAAGTAGACTAGGAGAAGCTGAGGATGAATTAGTGAATTAGAAGACAGGGAAGCAAAACACCTCCAATCTAAACTGCAATTGGAGAAAAGAATCAAAAGACAGGAGAAGAGTCTGAAGGAGCTTTGGGGCAACATGAAACAAAATAACATACAGATAATAGGGATGCCAGAATGACCATAAGAGAGCAAGGGTAGAAAAAATATTTGAAGAAATAATGTCAGAAAACTTCCCTGATGTGGGGAAGAAAAAAGTCGTAAAAACACAGAGGCCCAAACAAGATGAACCCCAAAACACCCACACCAAGACATGTCAAAATTACAATTACAAATGTTAACAACAAACAGAATCTTAAAGGCTGCAAGAGAGAGACAGAAAGTTACATACAAGGGAGCTCCCATTAGATTATCAAATAATTTCTCAACAGGAACACATCAGGCCATGAAGGAATGGAAGGAAATATACTAAGTGATGCAAAGTAAGGGACTGAATCCAAGAATACTCTATCCAGCAAGGCTATCATTCAAAATTGAAGGTGAAATAAAGAGCTTCACTGAGAAAAAAAAAGGATAAGGGAATTTATCACTACTAAGCCAGCAATGCAATAAATGCTAAAGGGACTGTTGTAAAAAGAAGAAATAAAAAGATAAGAAAGAATACCGGCACAAAAAATAAAAATGGCTGCAAACAATTACCTTTCAATAATAACTTTAAACTTAAATGTACTAAATGCTCCAATCAAAAGACATCTAGTGAATGAATGGATAAAAAAACATAACCCATATATATGCTGTCTACAAGAGACCCACCTCAGAACAAGGGACTGACACAGACTGAAAGTGAAGGGATGGAAAAATATTGTTCAGGCAAATGGAAATGAAAAATAAAAGCTGGGGTAGCAATACTTACATCTGACAAAATAGACCTCAAAGTGAAGGCCATAACAAGAGATATGGAAGGTCATTTCATAATATTAAAGGGATCGATACAACAAGAGGATATAACCCTGATAAACATATATGCACCCAATGCAGAAGCACCCAAATACATAAAAAAAAAAAAAACTCCTGGAAGATATCAAGGGAGAGATCAACAACAATATCATCATAGTAGGGGACTTTAATACACCATTGGCATTACTGGATAAATCCACTAGAAAAAATTAAGCAAAAAAACAGCAACCCTAAATGACTCATTTGATAAGATGGACTTAATTGACATCTTCAGAACATTTCACCCCAAAGGCACGGAATATACGTTCTTCTCAAGTGCACATGGGACATTTTCAAAAATAGACCACATATTGGGTCACAAGCAAAGTCTACCCAAATTCAAGAAGATTGAAATTATATCAAGCATTTTCTCAGACCACAATGGCAAAATATTAGAAATAAACTACAATAAAAACAGCCCAAAAAATTCAAATACTTGGAAGCTGAATAGCATGCTATTAAACAGTGATTGGGTTACCAAAGAGATCAAAGAAGAAATTAAAAACATCCTGGAAACTAATGACAATAAAAACACAACAATCCAAAATCTATGGGACACAATGAAAGCAATCCTGAGAGGAAAGTTTATAGCGCTACAGGCCTAACTCAAAAAACAAGAAAAAATGGTAATAAATCATCTAACTCAAAGAAGTAGAAACAGAGCAACAAGAAAAGCCCAGAGTGAGCATAAGGAAGGAGATAATAAAGATCAGAGCAGAAATAAATGACATTGAGACCAAAAAAAAACAAAACAAAAAAAAAAAAGATCAATGTAACCAAGAGCTGGTTCTTTGAAAGGATAAACAAGATTGATGAACCTCTAGCCAGGCTCACCAAGAAGCAAAGAGAGAGGACCCAAATAAACAAAATCAGAAATGAAAGAGGTGAAATAACAACAGACCCCAGAGAAATACAAAGGATTGTCAAAAAAATACTATGAACAACTCTATTCCAACCAACTAGACAACCTAGAGGAAATGACATATTCCTAGAAAAATACAAGCTCCCAAAACTCAATCAGGAAGAATAAAAAAACCTGAATAGGCCGATAACTATGGAAGAAATTGAAGCAGTCATCAAAAAGCTTCACACAAACAAAAGCCCGGAGCCAGACGGTTTCATAGGGGAGTTTTACCAAACATTCAAGGAAGAACTAAAACCTATCCTCCTAAGACTACTTCAAAAAATTCAAGAGAAAGGAACACTTCCAACCTCATTCTGTGAAGCCAGCATCACCCTAATACCAAAACCAGATAAAGACAACACAATGAAAGAGAATTACAGGCCAATATCCCTCATGAACATTGATGCCAAAATCCTCAACAAAATTCTAGAAAATCAGATCCAGCAGTACATCAGAAAGATCATACACCATGACCAAGTAGGATTTATCCCAGGAATGCAAGGATGGTACAATATCTGCAAATCAATAAACATGATACATCACATAAACAAATTGAGAGATAAAAATCACATAGTCATATCAATTGATGCAGAAAAAGCATTTGACAAAAATCCAACACCCTTTTTTAATAAAAACTCTCAACAAGGTGGGAATAGAAGGCTCATACCTCAACATAATAAAAGCCACTTATGACAAACCCACAGCCAGCATCATACTCAATGGGCAAAAACTAAAACCATTTCCCTTAAGAACAAGAACAAGATGGATGTCCACTCTCACTATTCCTGTTTGACATAGTACTGGAATTATTAGCCATTTTGATTAGACAAGAAGAAGAAATAAAAGGCATCTAAACTGGAAAAGAAGAAGTAAAACTGTCCTTATTCGCAGATGACATGATACTGTACATAGAAAACCTTAAAGACTCCATCAAAAATTATTAGATTTAACCCTACCAGACTGCTGTACCGATTTTTTGGTAATTTCCAAATCTGCCGCTATACCGCCGCTGTACCTAATTTTCGGTACTTTGCCTAGTACGTGAAAAAAATGCATCACAAACTAAAAATAACCAACCAATCGTGATCAAACCTCATGGTTAGCCATTGCAAATGTCTGCCCCCATGTGTTAGAATTGACTTTGTGTGGTTTGACATGAAAAAATTCTGAAAATTCACAATGAAACGAGCGGCTGATGAACCAAGCACTTCAACAGGAAAGCGAAGTAGGTCTAGGCTTATCACAGTCCAACAGGTGATCGATACTTTGGTTGATTCAGACTCTGAGGAGTCAGAATTTCATCAAGAATACGTTTCCAGTTCAAGTGACACAGACAGTGAGAGCTAGAGTGATGAGGAGAATCTTGAACCTTATAAAAGACTTGGGCACAGTAGGAAATACAGTCGTTCATCTCCTGGCCTCATGTGCAATGGAAAATAAATCTCATGTGGTTATCATGGACCGGTTCTACAACTCCGTAACCCTTGCTAAATATGCACTGTCAGAATTACACACAGGAATTGTGGGAACCCTGCAGCAAAACAGGAATCAGTTTCCTAAGTCGCTGAAAAGTGTAAAAAAACTTGCTAGGGGTGACAGTCACTATCTATGTCAAGAAAGTGTAACATGTTTAGTTTGGCAGGGTAGAAAGCCCATCACATTTATTTCGAACTACCACGATCCAGCCCAAAATGTAGTAATAAGCAGAAGAAATAAAGATGGCAGTGTGCTAGAAATACAGATGCGACAACTGGTGAAGGACTATAATAAATATATGGGTGGCTGTGACAAAAATGACCAGATGACCCGCTTTCACCGGTCTCGTCATCATTACTGGTGGACCGGCAGCTTTTCATAAAATTTTTTATGTGGGCCAGTTATAATTCTTATATCTTGTATGCTTCAAAGCAGCAAGCTGCTTCAAAAAAGCCAGTTTATTTCACCAGATATATTCAGAAACTGTGCCTGCAGCTTATTGGTGGATACAGGACATCACCCCACTGCCACCCACAAAAGGAACCCTGCCCTCAACGGATGACCCCAGGCAATCATTTTCAAGAGATTCCCCCTGGGACATCGTCTAATCATATCTGTGTTTTGTGCATGGAAAAGCACTCCAGGTACAACAAGCAAAATCCTGGAGTGTCTTACAAAGACAATCCATGCAAGAAGGTGAAGAGCAACATCTGGTGCTCACTTTGCAAGAAGTACTTCTGTGTGAAGCAAGGCTCATCCTGCTGGACGGATTGGTACACAAAGGTGGAATATTGGTGCTAAATGAAAGGTAAACCTTATTTTCTACAATGTCTCCAAGTTCCATCTTATTCTAACCACTTGTTTGCATGTAACTAACATTTTTCTATATCATGTTGATTTTTTCTCTTTGATGCTCAGGAGCTCAGGTATAGGGGACAGTTAGGTTCAGGGCCTCAGATCTGGTAGGTTAATAAATGAATTTGGCAATGTAGCAGGATACAAAATTAATGCCAAGAAACCTATGGCATTTCTATACACCAATAATGAACTTACAGAAAGAGAGACTAAAAAAGCAATCCCATTTACCATTGCACCAAAAAAATTAAGATACCTAGGAATAATCTTATCTAAGGGGGTAAAAGAACTATATGCAGAAAACTACAGGACACTGAAAAAGAGATAGAGGAAGACATAAACTGATGGAAGAACATACCGTGTTCATGGATTGGTAGAATCAACATCATTGAAATGTCCATACTACCCAAAGCAATCTATTGATTCAATGCACTCCCCATTAAAATACCAATGGGATATTTCACAGACGTAGAACGAACTATCCAAAAATTCATCTGGAATAAAAATAGACCCCGAATAGCTGCAACAATCCTGAGAAAGAAGAACAAAGTAGATGGGATCTCGAATACCAGATATCAAGCTGTATTACAAAGCCCTGTTCTCAAAGCAGCCTGGTACTGGCACAAGAACAGACATATAGATCAATGGAATAGAATAGAGAACCCAGAAATCGACCCAAGCTACTATGCTCAATTAATATTTGACAAAGGAGGCATGAACATACAATGGAGTTAAGACAGTCTCTTCAATAAATGGTGCTGGGGAAATTGGACAGGTACATGCAAAAAAATGAAACTAGACCACCAACTTTCACCATACACAAAAATAAACTCAAAATGGATACAGGACTTAAACGTAAGATGGGAAACCATAAAAATACTAGAGGAATCCACTGGCAGCAAAATCTCAGACATATGCTGAAGCAATTTCTTCACTGATACTGCTCCTAGGGCAATGGAAACTAAAGAGAAAATAAACAAATGGGACTACATCAAAATAAAAAGCTTTTGCACAGCAAAAGAAACCATCAACAAAACAACAAGAAAGCCCACTTCATGGGAGTACATATTTGCCAATGTTATCACTGATAAAGGTTTAATCTCTAACATTTACAGGGAACTCACACAACTTAACAAAAGGAAGATAAACAGCCCAATGAAAAAATGGGCAACAGACCTAAATAGATACGTTTTGAAAGAAGAAAGAAGGAAGGCCAAGAGGCATATGAAAACATGCTCAAAATCACTAATCATACCAAAGATGCAAATTAAAATGACAATGCGGTACCA
This sequence comes from Ia io, assembly GCA_025583905.1. Lineage (NCBI taxonomy): Eukaryota > Metazoa > Chordata > Mammalia > Chiroptera > Vespertilionidae > Ia > Ia io. The sequence goes on from JAJQQW010000003.1 coordinate 37,834,973, forward strand.
TCTCACACCTGTCAAAATGGCTATCATCAACAAATCAACAAACCACAAGTGCTGGCAAGGATGTGAAGAAAAGGGAACCTTCGTGCACTGCTGGTGGGAATGCAGACTGGTGCAGCCAGTGTGGAAAACAGTATAGAGTTTCCTCAAAAAACTAAAAGTGGAATTCCCATTTGACCCAGTAATTCCACTTCTAGGAATATGTCCCAAGAAACTAAAAACACCAATTAGAAAGGATATATGTACCCCTATGTTCAAAGCAGCACAATTCACCATAGCTAAGATTTGGAAACAGCCTAAGTGGCTATCAGAAGTTGAGTGGATTAAAAAACTGTGGTACATCTACACAATGGAATACTATGCTGCTGTAAAAATGAAGGAGTTCTTACCATTTGCAACAACGTGGATGGAATTGGAGAGCATTATGCTAAGTGAAATAAGCCAGTTAGAGAAAGATAAATATCACATGATCTCATTCATTTGTGGAATATAATGAACAACATAAACTGATGAACAAAAAGGAATCCAAAGACAGAGAAACATCGATCAGACCTTCAAACCTCAGAGGGAAGGTAGGGGAGGGTGGGGATAAGGGGGAGAGATCAACCAAAGGACTTGTATGCATGCATATAAGCCTAACCAATGAACACAGACAACAGGGGGGTGAGGGCATGAGTGTGGGGGGTTGGGGGGGTTAATGGGGGAATAAGGACACATATGTAACACCTTAATCAATAAATATTTTTTTTTTAAAAAAAGAGAAATATTCTCAGGTGAGGATTAAAACAAACAAACAAAAAATGGGCAAGGGGCCTAAATAGACACTTTACAAAAGAGAACGTACAGAAGGCCAGGAGACTTTTGAAAACAGTAGAGGCCCGGTGCACAAAAATTATGCATGGGTAGGGTCCCTAGGCCTGGCTGGCGATCAGGTACTGATTGGGGCCTTCTGGCTGCCTGTCAGAGCCTCCCTTCCCTGGCTGCCAGCTGTTGACTGGGCCTTCATTCATTCCGTGCCACCCCCTAGTGGCCAGTGCATGTCGTTGTGAGCGATCCAACTCCCAGTGTCCAGGCTGAACTCCCAGGGGGATAATTTGGGATAATATATATATATGCTCCAAGTCACTAATCATCCCAGAGATGCAAATCAAAATGACAATGAGGTACCATCTCATACCTGTCAGAATGGCTATCATCAACAAATCAACAAACGACAAGTGCTGGAGAGGATTTGGAGAAAAAGGGACCCTCGTGCACTGCTGGTGGGAATGCAGACTGGTGCAGCCACTGTGGAGAACAGTATGGAGTTTCTTCAAAAAATTAAAAATGGAACTCCCATTTGATCCAGTAATCTAATTTCTAGGAATATATCCCAAGAAAACAGAAACAGCAATCAGAAAGGATGTATGCACCCTTATATTCCTAGCAACACAATTATGATAGCTAAGATTTGGAAACAGCCTAAGAGCCCATCCACAGATGAATGGATTAAAAAACAGTGGTACATCTGCACAATGGAATACTGTAGGGAGCGTCTCTAGGGTTAAGCCTCAGACTGATGTGTGGCAGGGCCACAAACAAGTCCCAGCTTGGAGGGCAGAGCCCTTTTAGCATAATTAAGCTTAACCTTATAGCTCTCCCTAATTCCTTCCTAGGTAGCTAATAGGTTGTGGGAGGTGCTGCAAGTGTTCTCAAAACAAGGGGAAACTCACAAGTACATTGTAAACATGTTGACCACTACCCTTGTTTTGATCTGACTGTAAAATAAAGCTTCAGCTTGCAGGCTGGATCTTTCTGTGTCCTCATCCAGGCATGGGAGATCCTCCCAGACCCAGCTGTATTCTCTTGTCTGTCTTCTTTAATCCTTCACCAGCCCTCCTCAGGTTCACCCTTGGCCATGCTGCTGCGGTACAGAATACTATGCTGTTGTAAAAAAGAAGGAACTCTTACTATTTGCAACAGCATGGATGGACCTGGAAAGCATTATGCTAAGTGAAGTTAGTCAGTCAGAGAAAGATAAATATCACATGATCTCACTCATTTGCAGAACATAATGAACAACATAAACTGATGAACAAAAATAGATCCAGAGACAGAGAAGCAGGGAACAGACCATCAAACCTCAGAGGGAAGGCGGAGTGGGGGTTGGTAAGAGATCATCCAAAAGACTTGTATGCATGCATATAAGCATAACCTATGGACACAAACATTAGGAGGGTGAGGGCATGTGCTGGGGGAGTGGCCAGGGAGAGGTCAATGCGGGGAAAAGGAGACATGTAATACTTTAATCAATAAAGAATAAATTAAACAATAATAATAATAAATTAAATAGGGATAATCAAAATAACTAAGAGAATGACCAAATAAACTTATAATAAACTAGTAGCCCATTTTCCGGAAGAATCCTTCAAGCGGCCGCTGCGACCGTGTGTGCTGCCACTGCCGCCATCAGCGGCCGCCGCGCTTGCACCCGCGGGCTGCTGCCGCCCGCCCCGCTCCGCCCCGCCCGGGCTTTCCCTCTGGCAGCCACCTTGCTTTCCGGTTTTCCTCCCTCTTCCTTCTAAGTTGTCTTCAGTCTTCACACCTCCCTCCCTCAGTGTATGCAAATTAACTGCCATCTTTGTTGGGTAATTTGCATACTCACCCTGATTGGCTGGTGGGCATGGTTTTGGCTGGTAGGCGTGGCTTGGGAGTAGCGAGGGTGTGGTCAATTTGCATATTACTATTTTATTAGGTAGGATGAATATAAGATAAATGAGGGCCTATGGGAGCAAAATAATATCTATATAATAAGAACCCAGTTGTGGTAATACTGTAACAACCAAAGAAAATACAAACCAGGAGTTCCCTTGATGGGTCCTGCAGCTCTGGCGGGACATAATGCTGTTTCCCGTGGCACCTGTGGGTCTTGATGCTGGGTCCTGCAGTGTGCCATATCTGGGTCTTGCGTGATTTCAAGCGCTGGGCCCCTAGTTTATACATAAGTGTAGAGGTAAAATTGAAAAGTTAGGCTATCCTTCTAATACACACACACACATGCATTAACTCACATAAAAACTAGATGCTATGAAATAACATACCATCAGTGAACAGTAAAGCATTATTTATAATTTGAACTTTGGTTACTAAAATAGAAATAGGATATAAGTACTAGGGTTAGAAAATTACCCTGAGGCAATAGTCTCCCAAAAGAAAATGGATGGTGGTGAGCAAGGGAAGGAAGAAGTATGGGAGAGAGGAAGAAAGAGAGAGAAGGAGGGAGACAGGAAGAAGCAACAATGACAGGAAAATTGTCAGTTTCTTATAAAATTAAGTTATATTCACTATAATTATTTTCTCGAGAGAAAAGAAATCATATGTTCATACAAGAACATGTGCATGAATATTCAGAGAAGCTTTACATGCAATCATTAAAACAGGAAACAACACAAATGGCCATTGACAGCTCTATGTATAAACAATTTGTAGAACATCTATCCACTGGGATGATATTTACCAAATAAGAATGATTATTGATAAAAAACAAAACAAAACAAAAACAAAACAAGAATAAAACTGAAAATAAATATTCAGAGGAAATAAGTCAGACAAAAGAACACATACAATGTAATTCCATTTTAAATGAAATATAGAAAAATACAAACTATAGTGAAAGAAGGCAGAACTTTTCTGATTGGAAATATGTTCACTATTTTGATTATTGTAAGGTTTCATTGACACACACACAGACTTTCCTAGCAAATGCACAATTTATTATGTGCATCTTATTATATCAGTCATACTTTAATAAATATTAACATTAATATCTTAGAGGTTAATTTTAATAGCAGTTTGAGAAAAAAACTTAAAAATAGTAGGGAAGGCAATATTGAAAAGTTGGTGACATTTTTGCTCACTTTGACAGCACATAACTAAAAGTAGATGACATTCTAGCATGGAAGTTAGGCACAAGTGTTCAGTAAGAATAGCCCATTGAATGTCAAGCTGTTTATATTTAAAAGGCCCACAGAAAAGCTTATTCTCTTATAAAAATAAGCTTATAATCTTAAAAGATTTGAAGAAGAATATATGTAATCACCAGAAAATAAAAATCAGATTTGTCTACCCGTTTTCTATAACAATATGAACAAAAATGCCTTTAACTTTCTAAGAGAATATAATTTGAAATATTAATTCAACACTAACCAAAATAGGAATGGATTGTGAAGGCAAATAAGGTGATGAAATGCAACAAAATTAAGACATATGATCAACATATAAATAAAACATTGACCTACAACTGAAGTGCAAAATAGTAAATTCCAAGGATTTAGCTTTAATGAAGTCCTAGAAAGTAGTTAGAGCAGAGTGAAACAGGAGGGCAAAATTCTCTGGAAATTGTAGAATAATATAGTGGAAGGATAATATGGATAGAATACCGACATCTGTTTATTGTGCGAGCAAAAAGAAAGAGTATTACTAATACCAAATAAGTAATATTAAGTATTAATAATAGCAAGTAGTATCAATGAGGTTATGACTCATTTATGAAGCAAAGTTGAATATAATTTTAAATAATTGATGGAAAATTAAAAAATAATGTATTTAAAATTAACATTATAGATGTTTTCCCTTGAGATATGCAGAAATGAAGGCAGTGAGTCAATGACAAAGACCATATAAGTCTATTTCACATTTGGTTAAGTATTCAACAATGTTATAGCATAATCATAATGCTGTAAATGTAACATTTTCAAAGATCTCCAATGTTAAAGGTAAAATTGTTTACAAAGTATGAGACATCTAATTATGCATATACTGTAGAAATATGCATAAAAACTAATCTTTGATAATTGATACTTATTTTATACTTGAATAGAATTAGAAACTATTTTTTTCTGAGACAGAGAGAAGGTGAAAAAAGTGAGAAGGTGACAATGACCCATCATTAAACTATCTAACATAGATATAACAAAAATTAGGAGTACAATTATCATAGAGCTATTTGTATATTTCTCTAGGTTTAATGGTAAAAATTATTAAAATGTTAAATAACATTGTTAGGTGTTTATTAAGTGCCAGAGTGAGAGTTTTAGTCAAGATTTGAATTCAGGCAATCAAACAATATGCTAATTTAAATTAATTGACTGAACTGAATTAACTACTAACTAAATAAAATTAATAACTTTCAACCAGTGTCACCCCAACAAATTCAATAAAATAAAATCTCTCCTTTTATGGAAATTTAATCTCTTAAGTAAAGTTAATATGAATTTAGAAAGTGAATGATAGATGAACATAAGCAAATATGGAAAGACAATAGATAGTAAAAAACATGTTTATGAAAAATAACTATAAATTCATACAATATGTATTTTTGGAGTAAGCACTTGAATACGTGAATACTCCAAAGATAAAAGAATTTTCCTTTAGAAAGTGAGCTGGAAGTTGGTAGACGGTTTTAGAACCTTATTTTTTTTTATATTTTGTTGTTACACAACCTTTTTTATTTGTGTATATTAATTGACTAGAGGCCTGGTACATGAAATTCTTGCATGGGGAGGTTGGGGGGGTCCCTCAGCGCAGCCTGCACCCTCTCGAAATCTGGGACTGCTGGCTCCTAACTGCTTACCTGCCTGCCTGCCTGATGGCCCCTAATCACTTGCCCACCTGCCTCATTACCCCTAACTGCTTGCCTGCCTTCCTGATCACCCTTAACTGCTCTCCTGCCTGCCTGATCACCCCAACCACTCTGCCTGCCTTGCCTGCCTGATCGCCCCTAACCACTCTGCCTGCCTGCCTCATATCCCCTAGCTGCTCGCCTGCCTGATCATCCCTAACTGCTCGACTGCCTGCCTGACCACCCCAACCACTCTACCTGCCTTTCTGATTGCCCGTAACTGCTTCTGCCTCAGCCCCCGCTGCCACGGCTTTGTCTGGAAGGATGTCCGGAATGACGTCCGGAAGGTTGTTCAGTTATCCGGTCTAGTTAGCATATTATGGTTTTATTATTATAGATGATATGTAAAAAATGCATACCCAAGCATTAAATAAAGTTTCCTTGCAAACTTTTTTTAACAACAGATCCCTGTGCACATATTTAATGGATAGATATGTGCACACAGAGTATCTAATTCTGAATTAAGAAAACTGTTAATTCATATCCTCTCACATAATATAAAATGCATATGATTCAGTGTATATCAGAGTATATTGAAAGAGATATTCTAGTCAGGAAATTTTTGAGTTGCTGGAGTATTACAAAAAAATTAGATTTAGTACAATTGCCATGCTCACTAACCTGATTTCAAAAAGCATACCTCCTCCATTTTAACTTTATTGTAGTTATTTATTATTTATTATAGTTGTCATGTTCTTATGTATTCATTAGACATTCTTCAGAAATAGAGGCTGAGTTGTTCAGAAGTAAAGCAGTAAATACAGTGAACTTGGGAACAGAGATGAAAAGAAAAAACAAGGAGAATATAAACTGTCTTTAGGTTGAAATTTTTTAAAGGGCTCTACAAATTTACTAGCACTCTTTTTTAAGATATGGAAATGTATTAACCCTGTGGGTTTTACTACAAATTACTTTTAGCAGCTAATAAATATATAGAAAATAGTTAATGGTTTGGAAAGTTTCTACCATCAACATAAGTCACTTTTATACAATGATTTGACACTATTATGAGAATTTGTAAGTGACAGAAGTCCACCTATACTTTCATTCCTATCCTTCATCAAAGCAACAGCAATATTTCATTATATTTACTCTGAATTCAAAGCACCTTTTAAAAAATGTTAAAAATTGTCTCTCCTTTCCAATTTTTGCAATGATAAGATTTTTAAAATACATAAAAATGTATTCGCCTTCACAAAAAATGCATCCAACTTCAAAGTATTGTACTTTATGTGCCAAATGTAATATTGTCATAAAAAGTTCACCATTCCATCTCTTAGGAACAAAGAATGGCATATATATGAGTTTTCTAGATATAACTGATCAGGTGGATGATATCTATATAAATGAAACATGAATATAAGGCAGATGCTTTGATTTCAAAACATAGATCTTTCTTTTAATGGGCAGGTCTGCAGATTTTATAGTCCATGCATTTCTATCAGTGCTCTTTAAATGTTTTTTTTTCTCTTTAAATTTCTCTCATCTGTGACAAAAATAATAACATCTCTCCAACATTGCCCTATTAATGGGTGTCCCTTAGTCTTAACTCTGTTCTTCTCTCTGTCTGTCACTATTCCCTCAAATACATTTTTATATCTCTGCAAATTTAGAAAGGGGAGTGATTTAAAAAATAGTTTTAGGGATGTTTTGAATTTAAAGTAAAAGTGTGGGAATAGCTTTGTTGAAGAATAAGGGTGAAAGTATAATTGTACCTCAGTCACTTAAATTCTCACAATAATGTTTAAAAACTATCATTTTTTGTTCACGTCCTTATTGTCAGGAACTGACTTTGACACCTCTGGCTTTAATGAGAGAAATCATGTCAAGCCTACTTTGGTCACCATATGACTACCTAAAACTCAAAGGTACTTTTACAAAATAGAAAAACAGAACAGTACATACAGCATAGCAACAATCAGGCTCTGTGTCTGCCACCCTCTCTTTGTTATCTAACACACAGATTCAACACTCCCAAAATGAAACAACACGAATCTGTTATTATTGTCACACCCATATACAGGTCTGATATAGTTCTAATTGTGGGTATCAGTTTACATGTAGCTATTTGTGGTCTAGTGACCAATATAACCTAATGAAAAAAAAATATCTTAATACTTCACAGCCAATGCCCAATGGTGGAATATGAACAGGGTAGGTGCACTAAAAATTTTCATTAGGAAATCAAAAGAATGAGAAGCTCCCAGCAGGAGCATCTGGTTCATAGAGTTATAAAATATTGTTGGGCAGGGCCCAAGTTACTTGTAGAGAGCCTGGTTTTGCTCTCTGGGTTGACTCCGATTGCATTGTGTCTTGTGGTCCCGGGCTTTGCTCACTGGGAAAACACCTCCTTGCTCAATCTTTTCTGTGGGCACAGCAGAAGTTTGAGACCCAACAGCTATCACAGCTGGCTGCCATCTGGTGCAGGTTTGAAGCCCAAGGTTCGCCTTAGGCATCAAAACACAACTGTAGTTTTTCAGGCCAGACTTGTGGGTTTTGGGCAATGTAAGTCTCTGGAAACTGATTTGGCTTTGGATATATTTTCTTTCAGTCAGTTTTCTAGGCAAGGGAGCATGGAAACCTTGTGTAAACAAAATACTGACTTGTGCTTTGTCTATTTTCAATGACTTTGTACTGAGTCTTTCTCTTCTCTTAATTGTGGCAAGCTTGAGGGCATCTCAGATTACAGGCTTTGATAAGAGAGTGACATCTGATATTTGTTCTTTAGCTTTGAGCTGCCTCTTATTATCTGGCAGGCTTAGAGTGAGGCTCTTGGAAATTTTTGCAGTCTTGTTTCCTGCTAAGGGTGCTTCTTCACAGCCACCTGTTATAGTAATTTGCTTAAAGTCTAAAGCAGTAGCCAATAGTTACATTTTGAGATTTACAAAATAGTTCTAGTAATGTTTGTTCAGCCTCTTAGTAACATGGGCAGCCATTGAGAATAAACACAGGTTGAAGTTTCATAAAATATTTTGCCACAAATAACTAGGGTTCTTTGCCTTTTATATAGTCAACTGGAGGCCCGGTGCATGAAATTTGTGCATGGGGTGGGGGGAGGAGGTGTCCCTCAGCCCAGCCAGCACCCTCTCCAATCTGGGACCCCTTGAGGGATATCCGACTGCCCGTTTAGGCCTGATCCCACCGGGGAGTCGGACATCCCTCTTGTGATGTCCAGGACTGCTGGCTCCCAACTGCTTGCCTGCCTGCCTTCCTGATTGCCCCTAACCGCTTTTGCCTGCCAGCCTGATCACCCCCTAACCACTCCCCTGCCAGCCTGATTGATGCCTAACTGCTCCGCTGCCAGTCTTTTTGCTCCTAACTGCCCTCCCCTGCAGGCCTGGGTCTCTCCCAACTGCCCTTCCCTGCAGGCCTGGTCGCCCTCAACTTCCCTCCTCTGCCAGCTTGGTCACCCCTAACTGCCCTTCCCTGCAGGCTTGATCGCCCCCAACTGCCCTCCCTTGCAGGCCTGGTCCCTCCCAACTGCCCTCCCCTGCTGGCCATCTTGTAGTGGCCATCTTGTATCCACATGGGGGCAGGATCTTTGACCACTTGGGGGCAGCCATCTTGTGTGTTGGAGTGATGGTCAATCTGCATATTACTCTTTTATTAGATAGGATAGAGGCCTGGTGCATGGGTGGGGGCCAGCTGGTTTGCCCTGAAGGGTGTCCCAGATCAGGGTGGGGGTTCACTTGGAGTGTGAGGTGGCCTGGGCAAGGGGACTGTGGTGGTTTGCTGGCTGGCCACACCCCCTGGTGACCCAAGTGGAGGCCCTGGTATCTGGGGTTTATTTATCTTCTACAATTGAAACTTTGTAGCCTGGAGCGGAGCCAAGCCTTCTGCTTGCTCTGTGGCGGCAGCCATTTCTGTTGGGATTTATGTATCTTCTATGATTGAAACTTTGTAGCCTTAAGCGGAGGCCTGGGCCAGCCAGGGCAGGCAGAAAGCTTGGCTTCCTCCATTGCAGGGGAAAACCAAGCTTCCCTCCTGCTCTCTGTGGCCGTAGCCATCTTGGTTGGGTTTATTTGCATATTAGCTCCTGATTGGCTGGTGGGCATGGTTCATGGGCGTGGTTTGTGGGTGTAGCGAATTGGTGGTTAATGTGCATATTACTCTTTTATTAGATAGGATGACTATATTGTCAATGACATATATTTTAGCTCTCTTTTGATATCATCTACTTCTTCAGTCTGAATTGGAAACAATAAATAAATCCAATTTTAATTATGTTAAATTATAATATATTTAGCTGTAAATAGTGTGTATTTGCAATGCTGTTGAAAGTGATAGAGGCTTGCCCTAGCTGGTTTGGCTCAGTGGATAGAGCGTCAGCCTGCAGACTGAAGAGTCCCAGGTTCGATTCCAGCCAAGGGCACATGCCTGGGTTGTGGGCTTGATCCCCAGTAGGGGGCATACAGGAGGCAGCCAATCAATGATTCTCTCTCATCATTGATGTTTCTATCTCTCTATCCCTCTCCCTTCCTCTCTGAAATCAATGAAGAAATATATATTAAAAAAAAAGTGATAGAGGCTTTAGGCAGGGATTCCATGAATGAATCATTAAAAAAAAAGTCACAAAAATATAATTACCCATAAAGGAAGGTACCACTTATCAGGCCAACACAAGATTGTTGATTTAAAAGCTCTTGAGGATCAAAGCTATGTGAGGATCAAAAAAGTAAAAATAAGAGGCCAACACCACTACCGCCACTAGGATTTAAATGAAACATGGATAATGAATATTGTGATGGTGGTAAAAAATTAAAAGTTGTCTAAAACATTGTCTAACATGCAGAAAACTTGCCAAAAGAAGTAGGAAATACCCTCTGCATTGATTTGCCTTAATATCTAGTGTAAGTGCACCTAATCAGAAAAAAACAAGTTTGCATTTAGAATTCTAGCCACAAAAGTGTGCAGGATATGCAGTTATCAAACTTCTAAGCTTCTGTGATATAAGAAGGCATCCTTGAAGGAGTGTAGAATAGAGACTATACAAGTGATGGCGAACCTATGACACGCGTGTCAGCACTGACACACGTAGCCATTTCTAATGACACACGGCTGCTGAGGCGGCCGCATGCCAAGGATGAAACATTTGCAAAATAATGTTTTTTCCTCAAAGTGACACACTACCCAAGTTATGCTCAGTTTTTTGGCAAAGTTTGACACACCTAGCTCAAAAGGTTGCCCATCACTGGTCTATACTAATAAAAGGGTAATATGTTAACTAGACCGGACATCTTCTGGACGGCCTTCCGGACAAAGCCATGGTGGCAGGGCAGAGGCAGGGGTGGTTAGGGATGATCAGGCTGACAGGGGAAAGCAGCTAGGGGGATCAGACCAGCAGGGGAGAGCAGTTAGGGAGACGAGGCCATCAGGAGAGAGCAGTTACTGGGATCAGGCTCAGGAGTAACTATAGTAACCAGTCTCAGGAAATAGTGACCAATCAGAGGGGATATCAAGGCACCAGGATCTTCAGCCTTTATAAGCCATAGGGAAAAGGAATTCGGTGGGACCCTTTTCCCCCTCCCCACATGGGCGTCTGTACTTGTTCTTCAATAAATCTCCACCTTTGCTGTACTACTTTCTGTCCATGGATTCATTCTTCAATTCTGGCAGACAAAGAATCTGGGTTCCAGTCCAAAAATTCTGTTTCACTTTCAGGGGTATAACCACACACCTCCAAGCAGGGTAATCACATTGAATTCCTTTGATAATGGAGGGAACAGTGGTTTGTTCTCATTGGAATAAACATTTATTCTGATTATAAATGTTTCTTCTCAGTCCAAAATGCTTTCTTTAAAACTACCAGCTGTGAATTTATTAAATGTTTTCTTCATAGTAATTGTACACCACACAATATTGCTTTTAACTAAGGAATTTAAGTTACAGCAATAGGAATGGAACAATGATCAATAGAAATAAAAGGATGGTCTGTTTTTAGCACTAGTCATAAGACCATGGCTGGTATAGTAAAAGTCTACCTGAATTTGATAAGTTAGGGTTGAAATTAAAACAAAAACAAGCAAAAATAAAAACAAATAAACAAACAAAAAACCTTAAAATCATGGTCGTGTTTTTTTCTGGTAAAATAGTTGACTCATCCAGTAGCTTTTTCCAAAGCAGGAATTAGTAGTCTAATTAAACTACTTGTTTCATGATAAATTTGCAGAGTGTGGGATACGCTCAAGTTTAATACATTTGAGTATGCTGTTTTAATGAATTTTCAGGGCCACTAGAAATGAAAACTTTGAGTAGAGATCAAATAACAAAAAGCTTTATGTTTGCTGTAAGCTACAGTTAAAACAATGACCTTTCCTCTCCTCTATTATGGCTGGAAATAATGGAAAAATGATAATAAACAGATAGCCTTGGGGAAGTTATACATCAATAGTTCAATGTAATATATACTTGTGATCTACGCAAGCACTAGGAAAAGAAGTGAGAAAGTTCTTCATTAATAAACATTGTGGATTAATTCTGTGGATGCCAAGTAATGGGCTTATGAACAAGTTGTTATAGTTGTAGAATGAAGGTTATGCTATTGTTGAACAATAGAGATGCATAAAACAGCATCTCGTAGTACCACCACTGATATGTTCCCATTGGTGGAAGCAAGTACTTCATCTCCTGTCCCACATTTAAACACTCATTGATCAAAAACAAGAACACCCCAAAAACAAACAAACAAAAAACCCACAGAACATATTCCCAGAAATCATAGCTCTTACATTGCACCAAATTTAATAATACCAAAAATACACACGAAAACCCGGCATAGAAATAACATTTCTCATACCTATGGGGCTCTAAACTTTCAAATTATTTCTTTGCAGCATTGGTACATATTTTGTTTCTAGAGACTCAGGCTAACGCTAATTATATGTGGGAGACATGAGCTCAGATGAAGCTATTTAAATATGGAGGTTAGTTTTTATACTCTATTAATCACACTAGTAGCCCTGCACATGAATTTATGCACCAGTAGCTCACCAGTAGCTCCCTGCTGCCCTCCAGTAGCTCTCACTGCCCTGCCCTCCTGTAGCTCCCTCTGCCCTGCCCTCCTGTAGCTCCCTCTGCCCTGCCCTCCTGTAGCTCCCTCTGCTCCCCCTCATAGCTTGCTGCCCTGCCCGCTCCTGTAGCTCTCCACCGCTCACTTGTAGCTCACTGCCTCACCCTCCTGCTGATCTGTGATCCGGTCATTACATGGTCAGTCATTATGCCTCACAGCGTAATGACCATTTGCATATTACATCTTTATTATATAGGATAAGCTGTAGTATTTATATGCATAACTTTCACTTCACAGCCACAGTTGTTTCAGAGAAGCAGTCTGGGTGAACCAAGTATACTCTGCTAAAAACATGTCTAGGTAATTACATTGGTTATCTTCCTTCTAGTAAAATTGTTTCAGCATGTTTACAAGGAGGCTTATGAGGTTAAAACAGATGTAGGCATCCTCAAGGAGGCAGGAAATAAGTTACATATTTGCTATGATTTTCTTGCTTCTCAGGTACCATACATGGGGGAAAACAGATAGAAAACTAATTAATTACTTTGGGCTTTTTCTATAATTGGTGGCAGCAGGATTAGACATATTTTGCATTGCACACATATCCTGCCCATCATATTTTTCTTATTAATTTTATTTTTATGGTCACTGGTCCTATGAAAACTTTTTAATCCATGCAACTTTGCTTCTGAAAAACAACGACAATTTTTTTTCTGTTGAAGGAATAAAGATATCATGTGATTTACCTGGGTTACTCTATGCTACATCAGCCAGAAAATATAGCCTCGTATTTTATTGAAATGCTAGAAGACTATAGCTTGTAAGCTGAAAGATGCTGTTAAGATATTGTATATTTTTTTACCTAACAAATGAAATAAATTACTGTTCTTTTCATTTTAAGATTTCACCGAATTGAGACCCAAATATTAGAAGTGGGATGACTTCTCTTATAATTACATCCTATTAATCATTAGTAAATTTTTACCATTCTTCCCTATGATTCTGGGGTCTGCTGATATCATGATGTGAGAACCCCAAACAAAATTGCTTTTATTATGGATCCCAATATCTATCACACCGTTGTTGGCAGTTAAGCCTGCCACCTGTGTATTTCAGAATACTCATGACTGAGTCATAAGCAAAATGTGCAGTGTGTCACCTTCTGAGCTGACTAATTCTGACCTTTAAAGTGGTACAAAAATTTATATCATACCTTGAGGTTATGGAGACATATGAATCAAAGACAGGGATCTCTGAGGTTCTGCATTGTTTCATAATATCAAGTAATGAATGGTAGGGCAAGTCTTGGTAATTGGGGTAATTTTCTGAGTTTTGTAATGTTAGTGTGATTCATTGTTGCATCATACCTGTAAGGTTTTGTAGCTGAAGGGAAACAAGAGAGAGAGAGAGAGAGAGAGAGGAAGAAGGGAGAAAAAAGAAAAAGAAGATAAAAGAAGATGAACTCCCTTTCCATATTTGTCTGTGGGGCAAGGGCAGTACTTGGCAATGTAGCAATGTTAGATAACAGTGATTTCTGATCAAATTAACTCTCTAGTGTAATCCGTGAAATATCGTTTTTTCCAATTTGTAAACCTAGTCATCTATACTAATTTTGTTATATTATCCACTTACATAACTCCCATAAACCAATGTTAACCCTTATTGTTTGCAAAACATAATTCATATTGATATTTTTTATGTGGGTTTTATTGTTACTTTGGAAAAAATTTGTTGCCAATTGGAATTTTTTTCTTTGTAGGTAACTATTTTCTTCTTTCTGAAGACATTTCTATACTTGTTGATGTTTTAACTTTATTTTGTTTTTCTTCTGCTTTGTCACATTTTCTTTTCAATTTTATTTTATTTTAATATAATCTCAGGTACCTCATGCAAGTCCTGTAAGAAGGATGAGATATTTTTGAATTATGTGGTGTCTTACAATTTATTCACATTTTTCAAATTTTCTGTATTCAAAATCAGATTTTCATTGTCATCTACATTTACAGTGCTCTGTAGGCTATTAATTAAAAATTTTCTTCCGAGTTCAGAAAAAAATATATTAAAATTTAAAAATCTGGTTATTTATCTAAATAATAGCTAGTTTTTCTTACTTTTATGGATATATTATAATTGTAACATTTAAAATTTATAGTATCTTACCTGATACTATTTTTTAGAGTTAAATTTTCCATATATTGGTACTGAAATCATTTGATTATTTCAAAATATTTAATTTCCTGGTTTGGGGGGATTTGTCAATTGAAAATCAGAATTTATTCTTAAATGTAGGATTATATTATAGTAGTGATACGGAATTTTTGCACTGGAACCTGGATTCTTTGTCTATCAGAGTCAAAGAATGAATCCACGGACAGAGGTTAGTATAGCAAAAGTGGAGATTTATTGAAGAACAAGTACAGACTCCCATGTGGGGATGGAGAAATGGTCCCACAGAATGGACTCCCATGTGGGGAGGGGGAAAGGGTCCCACTGACTTCCTGTTTCCATGGTTTATAAAGGCTGCAGTCCCTTTCGAATTGGTTACTATAGTAACTCCTGGGGCCCTCCCCCCTCAATGTCCTCCTATTCCTTCTGGGCTTTCTTCCTCCTTCTTTATTTTTTAAATATATACCTTTTGGCTATATCCAGTTCCCTTGTCTTATGGAAATGTACTAGTAACTGCACCTGGCTTCCTTGTGTTATGGAAATGTATTTTCTCCCAGTCTGTAGCCCTGTGTTTTTCCATGAACCCCAATTTTAAAAATTCCTTAATCCTGCCTATATTTCCCTAAAATTCCTGTTTCAGTAGTATATTTAGTTGTGTATTTATATACTATTAGTGTATATAAATAGTACTGGAAGGAACTTTAGGGATAAAACAGGCAGGATTAGGGAGTCTTAGGAATAAAGAGGGTCCATGGGGGAGGAATGCAGAGGTGAGGGCTTGGAGCCTCTAGAAGGCATACATTCACAGAGAATAGAAATGTGCCACAGGATAAGGGGGGAGGAAGGCATGCATTCACAGAGGATAAAGCAAAGTCACAGAGTAGCAGGAAGAAGGAAACAATTTCACAGAGGATAGAGAAATGTGCACAGATGCTGGAAAGAGGGAAACATATTTTCACAGGAGATAGAGGAATGCTGCAAGATAAAGGGGAGAAAAAAAAGGGGAGCACCACTTGGGTTTAGGACTTTTGATATCGAATTTTTGGACTAGAACCCGGATTCTTTGTCCATCAGATTCGAAGAATGAATCCACGGACAGAAAGTGGTATAGCAAAGGTGGAGATTTATTGAAGAACAAGTACAGACTCCCATGTAGGGAGGGGGAAGAGTCCCCACAGAGTTCCTTTTCCCTATGGTTTATATAGGCTACAGATCTTGTTGCCTTGATATCCCCCTCTGATTGGTCACTATTCCAGTAGACTGGTTACCATAGTAACTCCTGAGATCAAAGGTTCGCCCGCCTCCTTCCTTATTGTTTTCTTATTCCCTCTGGGCTTTCTTCTCCTCCTCCTGAATGAAGGGCTTCCTTCTCTTTATTATGTAAATATAGACCTTTCTTGGCTATTTCCAGTTCCCTTGTCTTATGTAAATATACTTGTTGCTGCCTTCTCCTCTTATGGAAATGTAACTACACCTGGTTTCCTTGTGTTATGGAAATGTACCTTCTCCCAGTCTGCAGCCCCGCTCTTTTTCCATGGACCCCAATTCTAAAAAATCCCTAAGCCTGCCTATGTTCCCTCCAAATTCCTTCTTCACTTTGAAACAAAAGAGTGTCCAACTAGGAGAGCACATGATCATAAAATGGGGACAGAGTCTAATGAGAAGGGAGCATGAAGAGACAAAGAACTACAGGTTTATAAACCTTAGAAAAAGGGGCTTAGGTTGGTTACCCCTTTGGGAACCCCTACCTACAATGGAGTTTGTATTTGCTTCCAATGAATTTCCACCTTTTTACTAACAAGTCCTTTTAGTCCACAAATTTTATTCTTCAAACTTGGTGAGGCAAGAACCTGCAAGGGGGAGATCCACTCCCTGAACCCCACATTTCAGTAGTATATAGTAAAATATTTAGGATCTCTTTGAGTCCTGAACCTCAAAATCAAATGCTATTTTACATTGGGACTTTCTCTCTTAGGTCACAATATTGGTTGAAATTTGAAGATTTTTAACTAAAAATAGAGTACAGCAGGTTTTAATAATGCAGTATATTTATAATTTAGGTATAAATGATATATTTAAAAAGTATTAATGTGTTTATTTAATGTAAATAAATTGGTAAATTGTTTTACAATGGGTAACCTCGTTCGTTCCTAACTTCATAGATGTTCTATACCAGTGCTTCCCAAATTCTACTCTACACACATTCTATCTGGAATTGTTATTAATCCTCATCCGAGGATATTTTTCTATTGAATTTTAGGGAGAGTAGAAGATAGAGGAAAGGACAGAGAGAAACAATGATGTGAGAGAAACTCATCAATTGGTTGCCTCCTGAATGAACCCTAACAAGGGCCTGGGCCAGCCGGCCAGGAGCCTGCAACTGAGGTACGTGTCCTTGACCGGAATTGAACCTGAGACCCTTTCGTCCACAGGTCAATGCTCTATCAACTGAGCCAAACCAGCTAGGGCTGGAATCGTTATTAAATTGCAGTTGATTCAATTGTTTTATAAAGAGGCCAAGACCATCATTTATAAAAGGCCAAGACCATCATTTATAAAACACTCCCAGGTGCTACTAATGTTGGGACAGTTGATCAAACATTTGTTTTCTCTTCATTTGATTTTACTTTTTCATCACCATTTATCCCCCCTATACCCTCTCCCACCTCTATCCACTGCTCCCCTCCTGGAAATCACCATTCTGTTGAATTATAAGAATGTACTTAGGAATTATGATTACTACAATTATTTAGGCCTTTAAGAATATCTCCATATATGTGTTAATTAACCCAATGTTGAAAATCCTTTCACAATGTGTAATTATATCAACTCATCACATTGTACACTTTATCTTACCTTATATTTGTCAATTATACCTCAATAGAGCACAGAAAGGTCAAATTATACTGTTTTAAATATTAAAAAAATAAAGAATATCACCAAATATATTTCAGAAGCAGTTTGACTTGACATTGTTAGGGTTTGGCTGGTGACAGGCTGTAAATGAATTCACAAGTAAAAGAATAGATGTAGTGAGGAAGCTTATTTTACTTTTCCAAAGGGAAAGGGCTGGTCTGTTGCATTGCTAGTCAATAAAGGGCAAGAAACAGAAAGTTCTTCCCTTTTTAAAGGGTAATGTCTGCTATTGCTAGTTGACAAGGAAGGGAGGAGGATTTGGGGGCTGAAACTGAGCAGACATGGAGGGGGTTACAGTTTGTTTTTCAGGAGACAGTACAGACAGATGTACTTAGGGAGATGTTTTATCAGTATTTTTCCCAAGCCTGTAAAACATGCTTAGAGCAAAATTTATGAAGAGTTCAAAAGAGGCTTGTTTGAAGGAGAGAGAGGAAGGGAACTTTCTATTAACTAGAGACTCCCTGGTGTGAATTATTCCTTAGTTCTAAAACAGCAGGGGTAGGGGTATGCAAGAATGTAGCCTTGAGAGTAGCTTATTTTGTCCAGCAGTTTGAACAGAGGGGCTGATTTAATCAGAGGAGCTAACAAATTGGAGTTTAATTACCAGGTGTTTCTCATAAACTGTGGAAAGCTACAGTGAAGAAAAATAAAGGCCTTTTTTTCTTATCCTTACTGACATGCTGAATCTCTTATCGGTGAAGCTACTGTGTATACTTACTGAAACCTCATTGTAGAGTCATGATACTTTCCTCAAGTGTTAAGGGGGCTACAGTACCCATGTCTGGTCTCAATTCTCCACCACTTCTTGTTCAGCTTCATGTCTGGAGTGTTAAAAGTGTCACCCTTTATTCTCTCTTGATGTGGTGATCCTCCAGTCCCACCTCTAGTGTGTCAAAGCGTAGTTGGAAAGCATTGATAATTCTTGGTATTGTTTCACTTACGATTGTGTTAATTTGTATAAAAATGTCATGAAAGTGGAAAGTTCTCTTGATTTTTATCTTTGGAGAAATGCAGTCCACATATGATTAAAAGAAGTAGTTTTCTCTACTGACTATAGGAAGGTGAAAGATGGGTGGCAGTGGGGCTGTACAGGCCGCCTAGCTTCTGCATCGTGAGGCCTTTAGCTTTCAAGTCCCTTTTATAAGCTATCATTTTAACGAGATGCACCATTGTGAATCTAGTCCCAGTTACACTCTTATTCCTCTCTTGTAACTCCAATTTCTGTAACCAGTACTAGGAATTCATCCTTGCACCAGAGTTATTGTTTTACACTTACAGCCATGCCATAATGACATTTTGGTCAACAATGGACCACATATAGTACTGTGGTCCCATTATAATGAAGCTGAAAATTTATCTTACCTACTGTCATTTAGCCAAGGTAATATCATAGCACAATATATGACACAAATATTTACCATTATGTTAAAACTAGAAGCCTGGTGCATGAAATTCGTGCATGGAGGGGGGTTGTCCCTCAGCCCAGCCTGTACCCTCTCCAATCTGGGATCCCTCTCACAATCCAGGACTGCTGGCTCCCAACTGCTTGCCTGCCTGCCTTCCTGATTGCCCCTAACCGCTTCTGCCTGCCAGCCTGATCACCCCTAACCACTCCGCTGCCAGCCTGGTTGATGCTTAACTGCTCCCCTGCCAGCCTGTTTGCCCCAAACTTCCCTCCTCTGCCGGCCTGGTCACCCCTAACTGCCCTCTCCTGCAGGGTTTATCACCTCCAACTGCCCTCCCTTGCAAGCCTGGTCCCTCTCAACTACCCTCCCTTGCAGGCCTGGTCCCTCTCAACTACCCTCCCTTGCAGGCCTGGTCCCTCTCAACTGCCCTCCCTTGCAGGTCGGGTGCCTCCCAACTGCCCTCTCCTGCTGGCCATCTTGTGGTGGCCATCCTGTGTCCACATGGGGGCAGGATCTTTGACCACATGGGGGAAACCATATTGTGTGTTGGAGTGATGGTCAATCTGCATATTACTCTTTTATTAGATAGGATAGAGGCCTGGTGCATGGGTGGGGGCCAGCTGGTTTGCCCTGAAGGGTGTCCCAGATTAGGGTGGGGGTTCCCTTGGGGTGTGGGGCCGCCTGAGCGAGGAGCCTGTGGTGGTTTGCAGGCCAGCCACGTCCCCTGGCAACCCAAGCAGAGGCCCTGGTATCTGGAATTTATTTTCCTTTTACAATTGAAACTTTGTAGCCTGGAGCAGAGCCAAGCCTGCTGCTCCCTCCGCGGCCGGCAGCCATTTCTGTGGCAGTTAATTCACCTTCTATAATTGAAACTTTGTAGCCTGGAGTGGAGCCAAGCCTGCTGCTCCCTCCGCAGCGGCAGCCATTTCTGTTGGGGTTATAATTGAAACTTTGTAACCTTAAGCGGCTGGGCCCGGACAAGGTGTGCGGAAAGCTTTGCTTCCCCTGCTGCCGCCGGCAACCCTGGCTTACTCTCTCAAGCTCCATTGTGCCACCATTTCTATTTGAATTTGTTTACCTTATATAATTGAAACTTTGTAGCTTGAGTGGAGGCTTAGGCCTACAACGGCTTGCAGAAAGCTTGGCTTGCTCTGTTACCTGGGAAACCTTGCTCTCTGTGGCTGTAGCCATCTTGGTTGGGTTAATTTGCATACTTGCTCTGATTAGCTGGTGGGCGTGGCTTATGGGCATGGCTTGTGGGTGTGTCGATGGTACGGTCAATTTGCATATTACCTTTTTATTAGGTAGGATTGCCTACAGTATTCAGTACAGTTACATGCTATACAAGTTTGTAGCCTAGGAGCTATTGGGCAACAGAATCTGTCACCCCAAAATATGTCTATTTGACATAACATTATTTTAGGCTGCCTAATTAAAAAAAAAAAAAACAGACATGAAAGAATCTCTGAAAACCAAGTAAAAGACATTTATCTTTGTAAGAAATCTCTATTTGTTTTGTTGTTGTTTTTCACATAAAAGTTTCAGATTTATTAAGAATAACTTATTTGGTTTTAGTGTATATACAATGGATCACATAAAAAGTCATCGTATATTCAAATCAAGTACAAAATGGAAAAAGAACATAAAGTATATTTTAAACAAAATTTTTATGTCTGTCTCACTAAAGGGAGGCAGTATCATATTTGAAATGTCAGGCTTACCTCCAGTCTTATTTTTTTTAACCTTTTGTTGTTGTTGTTGCTTATAGTATTACAGATCTTTATCATTTCCTCCCCTTTTCCTAGCCCCTACCCACCAGAAATCTCTATTTGGAGTCATGCCCTCCTTGCTGTACCAGGAAGGGCAGGTGTGTGACCTTATCTTAGGAAACTCATCAATGCAGAAGATAAATACATAAATCCGCATAGCAAACTTACCCTGCCCCAGCCCTAATATCTTGTTTTGTATTTAAGGTGATGTCTTCAGGTATTTCTGGAAGTTACTCAAGTTAAGTTTCTTGGGTATATCTCAGTATACAGGAGGTATACATACTGATAAACCTTTGTTTGTTTTTCTCCCATTAATATCTCATTTATTACAGTGGGGGCTTAGCCAGGAAGCCAGAAGGGTAAAGAGAAAATTATTTTTCTCCCCTTTAGCGCAATAGGCTATACTATATAGCCTAGGTGTGTAGTAGGCTATATCATCATACCATCTAGATTTGTGTAAGTGTACTCTATAATGATTGCACACATTGAAATCTCCTAGGAGGCATTTCTCCAACTTATCTTTGTCATTAAGCTGATCATGACTATACATTTTAGTCTTCCTCTGATCTTTTGGCAATATCTGGAGATATTTCAGGATCTAGTTTGCAACACCTGTAACCTATGTAAGAAAACTATCCAAAAAGATACTTATTTGGAAAGAAGCCATATACACATATATATTTACTAGAGGCCCAGTGCATGAAAATTCATGCACTGGAGGGAGGGTCCCTCAGCCCGGTCTGCCCCCTCTCACAGTCACGGAGCCCTCAGGGGTAGGAGGCAACCTGGCAATAAGGGGAAGACAATGCCCCCTCACACCTCTGCTGCTGCCACTGCCGGTAGCGCAAGCCTGAGGCGGCCCTGGGCGGCTGGGCAGCTGCCATCCGAGGCTTGCCTGCGTCTCGGGCTGGCCCTGGGCAGCTGGGGGGCTGAGGAGACTGGGGGACTCTGGAAGCAGGCACACGGCAAGGCTGGGGCTGCCACCCTGGCAAAGCTGAGGGGACTGGGCACCGCCATCTTTGAGGGCGGGGAAGTCAATTAGCATATTTCCTCCTTATTGGCTGTGGGCACTGCCCTCTTTGCAATGGCTTTAGGGTCAATTAGCATATTCTGTCTTTATTAGATAGGATCTTTATTGAAAGTATTACATATGTCTCCCTTTTTTTCCCCATAGATACCCACCCCCCTCCCCCACACATACAGCCCTATACTTCTTAATTTGTTGGAAATCATCATTGCTATTGCCTCTCAGCACAGGAAGTTTATGGGGGAGTGATTGTATTGCATTAATAAATTTTTCTTTTGCCTTGCTTCAGATTTTTTTATTGCTCTTTTTTATTAGTTTACTGTAAGCTTTAAAATTTCTGGCAATAATCTTATTCTGTGTTTGTTTTCCCCAGAAATAAATTTGAATTGTGACCTTTTATTCTACTGTCTCTGCAAATCTGTTCTTTTAGCCATTTATCTATCTATATATTTATACACTTTAATTTATTTATTAACTATGAAATATTACAAACATATAATACCAAAGTAGAGAAAATAGAATGAACCACTAAAGACTCATTGCCCAAATTAATCAACTATCAGCATTTTGTAACTTTATCTCCTTTTTTAAGTTTGCTAGCTTTTTACTGCTGCAATATTTTAGAGCAAATCTTCTTCATGCCATTGTTCTATATCACTTTACATCTTTTAAAATACTGCTATTTTATTACATAGCAGCAATGCCTTCATCACCATCACAAAACTAAAAAATAATTCTTGGCATCATTTGATATCTACTGTATGTTAAACATGGTTTGCAAAATACACTTGCATATTTTTATTTTTGTAAGTCAGGATTTCAATTGTTTGTCTGATTTTTTTCTATATTATTTAACTGGTAATTCTACTCAGTTCATCCCTGAAAGAAAACTTAAAATTTACTTTTTAATGGTTTGATTAAATTTTGGTTTACATATTTTAGTTAGGAGCATTTTAAAAGTTGTGCTATGTACTTCATATTTTCTCACATCCCAGATAATAATTAATTGGCTCACACTAGTGATGTTAAGCTTGATTATTAGATTTATAAAGTTTTCTATAATAATTTTATAAAATAGTTGCACATTAAGAAGCTTTGTTTGAATTAGCTTTTAATTAGGAATTCCAAAATTATAATTTTTAAAAATTCTTATCATAACTGTTAGCTGGACTTTCATAGAAAATAATTTCATCAGTTAGGGCCATCTCCTTATCCATAAATACAGTTATTTCAGTAAAGACAAGATAAACTCTTAATTATTTCCCTTTGCTTAGATTTTTATGACAATATTGGTGACCTAGTTGCTGCCCATGATAAATCTGGATTTTTATATATTGAATCTGTTTGAATAAATCTTAGTCAATTTTTTAGTGTTCAAATTACCCCTTCTTTGACCAACTGAACCTATTCAGTCTTTTTGAAAGTTTACTTGCTTTGCAGAATGAAATATTCCAGTCTCATTTCACACATCATGACAGAAATGTGTCATTTCTTTAAGGAGCCTTGGCTCCTCTAGGTGGGTAATATATCTGGGTACCATATGCAGGCATTAGTTATGCTTCTTCAACTGAGCTGTTATTCCTTCTTGGCCTTTACAGGGGCAGAGAGAAACATTTATATTTGAAATGGATAAGCTCCTAATGATACTGATCATTTAAAACGTAAGGTATTTAGTTAAATTATTTGATTTTATACTTTTTTTTTTCTCTGTAACACTCTTGTCTTGGTTCTGAACAGCATTAATAAAATTATTTATTTGCTTTATCCACCTACATATATACACAACATATGAAATATATATATATATATTTAAATTTGAATATAACTGTGTGTGTGTGTGTGTGTGTGTGTGTGTGTGTGTTTTACATTCTGTTGAGTCAGTTCTAACACTTGGTGACTGTGAATGTGTGATGTCTACAATGTCCTGTCCTGTTCAGCTCCTGTGTTTTCCTGTCTATGGGTTCTTTTATGGAGTCAGTCAATCTCACATTTGGTCTTTCTCTTTTCCTACTGCCCTCTATTTCTCCTGGCATCATTGTCTTTTCCAAAGAATCCTGCCTTCTCCTGATGTGCCTGAAGTAAGGCAGCTTCAGTTTTGTCATTTTGGCCTCCAACATTAAGAAAACACCATAAATAAACTAAATAGTTTATTAGAATTCCATCAGTTTTCTCATAGTAGGCTTTTTAAAAATATATATTCCATTTTATTGAGATATAATTGATGTATAACAATGCATAACATTAAGGTTCACAATGTGATGATTTTATCCACATATATATTGTAAAATGTTCACCACAATAAGGTTAGTTAACACATCCTTTACCTAACAGAATGACAATGTTGTTATGGTGAGAAAATTAAAGCTCTAATCTTATAGTAACTTTCAAGTATGCCATACGGATCTTAAACAATACTCACCATATTGTACTTTAGAGTCCTGGAACTTATTCATCTTATGATTGAATATTTGTACCCTCTGACCAACATCTCATTTTCTCTACCTATAAACCCCTGGTAAATACTATTTTATTCTCTGTTCCTATGAGTTTTATTGATCTCAAATATAAGTAAGATCATATAGTATTTGTGCTTCCTGTAACTTATTTCACCTCACATAATGCCTTTAAGATCCACCATGTTGTCCCAAAGGGCAAGATATCCTCTATTTTTATCGCTGAATAAGATATCATTCCAATTATATACTAGTATATATACTAGAGGCCTGATACACGAAATTCATGCAAGAGTAAGCCTTCCTTCCCCTGGCTGCTGGCACTGGCTTCCCTCACAGCCCCAGCTTTGTCCGGAAGGTCGTCCAGAAGGATGTCCTGTCTAATTAGCATATTATACTATATATATATATATATATATATATATATATGTGTGTATGTGTGTGTGTGTGTGTGTGTGTGTGTGTGTGTGTGTGTGTGTGTGTGTGTCTGTGTGTGTCTGTGTGTGTGTGTGTGTATATATATATATATATATATATATATATATATATATATATATATATATATACACATATCTATTTCATTGACAACTGCATGGCCCTTGACAAGCAGAGCAGGTGCTCCATAGTAGCTAAAAAGACTATTTGGGTCCTCAATGTCACCTTTAGGTTCAGAGGCTAAGGATTGGGATAGGCAGTGGTGGTGGTGATACCAGTGGTGTGCACACACCCATTTGTGGGAGGCCAGTTACAGGTGACTTTTGTAGTGTTATGGGCTGATTGCAGACACAACCTGAGTGAGGTCCAAGGACACTGTGGTCCACTGGCAGCTGCAGGAGTCCTGGTTGTTGTGCATTCCTGTGCTGCAGGGTTTTCCTGTGGGCACACGCATGGCAGCAGAAACCACTGATGGGTGTTTGGCCTCTGAGGCTCAGGTACACAGCTGAAGGAGATAGCTCCAGGGAAGCCCAATGGTGCAGGCCAGTGACAGGAGATAGGCCCTAATTCAGGTTCAAATGCAGCTTGGGGGTCCTGGCTATTGGTGCATATGCCTGTGGCTGCAGGGTTTACCCCAGGATTATGTACACAGCAATGGAAGCCAGTATGGAGGCCAGTGATGGCAGGTCGGCTGGGGGTGTGTAGGTACATACCTAGGGTGCTAGCTACAGGTGAGGCCAGTGGCGCAGGCTAAGGACTGGAGAAAGGGCCAAATCCAGACCCATAAGCAGCTGTGGGAGCCCTGGCTGTAGGCATACATTTCTGTGCCTGCAGGATCTCAGCACGCAGAGGGCAGTGATGCCCAGTGACAGCAGTCAGGCCAGTGATGTGCAGGTGCAGAGCTGGAAGGGTTATGCCCAAGCGTGCGCATGGCAGTAGGGGTCTGCTGTGGGGGTTTACTCTGCTGCCTTGAATCTGAGCAAAAGGAAGTCTTGAGCAGGCTGCCAGTGAAGAGGGGGAGGCCTTTAAAACTGGGACATCATGGGAATTTTAACTCTCAAATGTGTCCACACCCAGCCTCTAGCAATTCATCAATTACGATTTAGCTATTCTTTTTCTGCTCCTGGTTCCCACAAAAGAGAAGACTTCAGTAAGCCAAGATTCCCTGTCTCTTTGTATCTCCAACGATGGGGCAGAAGTTTGCCCTGACCTCAATTCTCTGTGGAACCTAAGAGGAGTTGTTTTGAGTTTGTTCATCTTTTTTTTCTTGTGTGCATGACAACTTCCAAGTTTCTTTCATGCGAGACCAAACACCAAAAATGACACTCCAATTCTGTACAGTTAATTCCCACTCTTTGAAATATCTAGAGCAATCTCTATTTTTCACACAGGACTAAATCATACATCACAAAAATTAAGAGGTTAATCATATTATCTAAAATTATGGTAATACCTACCTGACAAATCTATAATAATAAAAGCATAATATGCTAATTAGACTGGATGTCCTTCTGGACGTCCTTCCGTCTTTCTGGATGAAGCCAGGGCTGCAGGGGAAGCCCGGGTCCCAGGTGCCAGAAGGAAGCCAGTGCCAGAGCCAGGGGAAGGAAGCCCTATACTTGCACAAATTTCGTGCATCTGGCCTCTAGTATTAATATAAATGGTTAAAACTGATTTTTGAAAAAGGGAGCTATAAGGAAGACACTTAATATTTTTGTAGTATATTAAAATATTGTTTTTAAATTGTGTCCATGTATTATGCTTACATACTTAAAGTTATTCAAGAAAGAAATAAGCAAAGGAAGGTATCTACACTAATAAAAGAGATGCAAGTTGACCTTACCTTCATGACTCCCACCAGCCAATCAGGAGTGAGTATGCAAATTAACCCAACAAAGATGGTGGGTTAATTTGCATATGCAGGCGCCAAGTGACCTGGGGTAGGGCGGTACGCTTGTGTCATCACCATGGCGACGATGCAAGCATTCCACACCGCCCCAGCAGCTCTGGGCCTCTGGGCAGCGTGGGAAGGCTGAAAGGCGGCTCCAGGCCTGAGAGAAGGTGGTGCAGGCAGCCAGGGGAAGGAAGGCCCATTCTTGGACGAAACTTCGTGCATCGGGCCTCTAATGGAGATAATAAAGAAAAAAAGGGGCAGGAAACAAGAAAGATAGTAGAAGAAAAGGGGGAAATGGATAGGAACAATTGATGCTATTTATTAAGAGACTAGTAGTAGCTTCTAATAGATTTCAAACTAAAGTTAGAGGACCATTCTAATACAGCAAGATGTTAAGTAGTAAGAGAGTGATAAACATATATACTCTATGTTTGAAATTCAAGTTCACTTATTCTTAAAAAGTTAGAGAGAAGTAACACAATATATAAAGGCTAACTGGATCAAAGTGAATTTTAGTTCTTATTTTGTTTAGAATAGACCATTATTTTGTTGAAAATGGGATCAAAGGCCGAGGGTCAGCAGAGTGATTGATGGCAGGAGAGAGAGATTAGACATTTGATAATGTATTCTCCTGGAGGATATGGAGAAGGTTGAATTTGAAAGCACCGGTATTTTAAAAAATGATGCTATTAAACTGTTTCCCCTCCTGGGAATAGTTTAGGTGTCTGTTATAAAAGGACACCTTTTCCTTTGGGCAAAATATCCAAAGCAAAGCTGAGAGATAGGATTGCTAAACCAGGCTACTGCGGATATGGGAGATGGTCCCTGCACCATTTTATACATATAACCTTGAAAAAGTCCTTTAGTGCTTGCTCTCTGTGTTACTTACCTCATCAGTAATATAAATATAATAGGGATTTGGGAAAGCTTAGTGAGATAATGTCTCTAATGTGGATTTAGAAATAAATTAAAGAAATTAGTTTCTGGCATGTACAGCCACTGGCAGGAGTGATAAAGTGAACGTTTGCAGCAGGTGCTGTGTCAGAGGGCCCTTCAGGAAAATACATTCACACCTTTAAACTTATGAATAAACTAACATAAAACACTGGTTATGATTTTTTAATTAATTCTAAATTTGCTATTTAAACATTGTTAGCAAACTCAAAATCCCCACATGGAAACAGTGTGGGATTAATTTTTATTTATTAATACAAATCTCAATTTCCATCCTATAAACTAGGCCAAATAATAAAAACTTCTGCATTTTCAATATTTATTATCCTGGAATCTCATCTAACTTGGAAATAAGTGGTTATAAGGGAGTTTTTAGGTGTAGTACTTTAGAGCACTGATTTTTGTCATAAGGAAAAAGATAACTTGTGGTTTACCACTCAAAAATCTTTGTCCAAGAATAAATATCTCCAAACTCTTTTTTGTAATCCTTTTGTCTTTGAAACCTCTTTTAATTAGAAGTGTATTTGTTAAACGGGATTTCATTATGTTTTAATCAGAAGAGTCCTCCTCTTGTGACATCAATATGTAAGTCTATTTTTTTACACTGCCATTCTCTTAGTTTCCCATTGTCTCAGTGCCTCGTCACTACCCATTCCCATGCAAAGCAAAGAAACATCTCCCTCATATGAGATTATTTTCTGATAGAATGGAGAATCGTAGAATGAGACAGTTAAAAATATAGCTTTGACAGATAGTGGAGTAAAATATGGTAAAACTGGATAACAGGAGTGTACAAGAGACAACACTGAGTTCAGCAAACTCTTTCATTTTCTTCCTGTGCTCAAAGGAAGACTGCATATCTCTGGTACCATGTGTCTATGTGAGCTCATGAGACAACTTCTGACCAATAGACACTGAGTAACACGTCCAGGCCAGGTGCATAAAACATCCCTAGTAAATGATTCTCCTCTTTCTTCCTCTTCCATAGCAAACTTGATGGTCTTTTGTTGAGAATAGTGAGCCCAAAATAGAGGAAGACATTAGGTCTATGAGAAATTGAATATAGTATAGTATGTTATAATTAGAGTTTTCTTCTCCAACTAATTTGGACTCTGATGTTATTGAGCATTGAATTTTCATTATGTTCCGCTATATCAATTTTAGTCACCTATCAATTCTTTTCTCTGTCTGAATCTTAACACTATTTGATGTGGACTTTGGTTTTTTAACCTTAACAGTCTGGACATTTTGAGTCAGATAATTACTTGTTTTGGGGGCTTTCCTGTGCATTATAGAATGTTTAAGAGCATCTTTGGTCACTATCCATACCCCCTTCTCCACCCCAAACCCTGCTATTTGTGATAACCAAGAGTGTCTCCCAACTTTGCTAAAAATCTTCTAAGGGACAAAATCACCCCCAGTTGAGAACCACACTATAGAAGTTAAGCTAGGTTTAAGTTAAATCTTGGAGGCTTATAAGATAGTCTTGGCCACAAGACAGTCTAGGGGTTGGAGATAAATTATTCCTGAAGAGTGTCACAATCTGAAGATGAATACATTATTCTGTTCACCTGCTAATCCAATTACTCTTTCTGCTGACTTTTTTTTTCTCACTATGGTTTTATACTTTTTGTTAAAATGTTAAAAGATGACATTATATGTAATGCCAGAAAAGGAAGGGGTGTAAATTAAATTTTGAGTGGGAGTTTTTAGGGATATATTCTTTAAGTCTATGTGGTAAATGCAATCACAATTATGATGAGATTTTTAAGAAAGTGAATTTCACAAGATACAGAGCCCAGTCAGTTTCTCTGAAAAAATACTACCTCTCATCTCAATCTTAGAAAACAAGAGTTTGAATTTATGTATTTTATTACTATAGAAATATTGTTCATCAGTATTTGATAGGACATGTGTAAATACAATTTAGTATTTTGAAGACCAGAATATAGAGTGTCTAGATCCCAGACAACAGAGTCTCTTGCACTGTTCTTATATTAGGGATGAAAGTGGACATTGAATTTATCTTAATTTGCAAATAGTGCTAAACAGATATGGATAGGAAAAAATCCACTGTTTTTCTACTTGCAAGCTAACAGTGAAACTGGATGAGTCAGCAGATAATTGGCAGGTATGTGTCAATGTAGTGATTTATCATATAGAGAAGATGTAATGAGAACAACTTCACTCTATTCTTATCAAGGGACTCTCATGTAAATTACATAGAAGTCTGTTTAGAGAGACTTCTAAACACAAATTTAGAGACACTTCTAAACACAAATTTGTTTAGAGAGACTTCTAAACAAAAATTTAGATGTTGAGCTGGGCTTGTATAAAAATATAATTATATGGAGTTGATGTAATGTCACTGCAAAGTAAAACCCTATATAATAAAAGCCTAATATGCTAAGTGTCCGGTTGAACAGTCAGCGTTTCAGCCAACCAAAGTGTAATATCCTAATGTTATGCTAAAGCCGCTCAACCGCTTGGTACGATGTGCACTGACCACCAATATGCACCGGTAGGTTAGCTTGCTGCTGGTAAATAAATAAAAGTTTTGTGAGGATATAAGTTTTAAAGTATTTTGGAAGTAAGTTGTCATTAGTTAAGACTGTAAACTCACTCTATTTGGAATCCTAATTTAACTTACAAGTTTTTCGGATCTTTCACAATACTCGAAGTTACTAGTTAATGGGTGACTGATTAACTGCAAAATGCTCCCAGAAAACATTCTAATGGGCTGCCAAGTAGAACACAAAGACCTACAAGGTTCTAACATTATAAAATAATTATTGAATGGAGAACCAAATATATATATTTGGTATGTCTCTCTCATATTGATGTTTCTCTCTTTTTCCCTCCCTCCTTTTCATATATAGTTAATACTCACCCGAGGATATTTTTTCCATTGAGAGAGAGTGGAAGGGAGGGAGGGGGAGAGAGAGAGAGAAACATCAATGTGAGAGAGACACATCGATTGTGACTTCCTACATACAACCTGACCAGGGCCAGGGAGCAAACTCAAAACCCAGGTACGTGCACTTGACCTGGAATCAAACCTGTGTGTGACCCTTAGATTCACAGTGCTCTAACCAGTTAGCAACACAGTCAGGGCCCAAAAATAATTTTTAATGGGTGTATCATCATTCTACAAGAATATTTGTATTTTTACTTGATACATCAAAAGAAGATACAAAACATAATGGAATACTACGCTGCAGTAAAGAAGAAGGAGTTCTTACCATTTGCAACAACATGGATGGAATTGGAGAGCATTATGCTAAGCGAAATTAGCCAGGCAGACAAAGACAAATATCACATAATCTCACTCATTTGTGGAATATAATGAATAATATAAACTGATGAACAAAAATAGATCCAGAGACAGAGAAACATCAATCAGAACGTCAAACCTCCGGGAAGGTGGGGGTCGGTGGGAGTAAGGGGGAGAGACCAACAGAGGGAATGTGTGCATGCATATGAGCCTAATAAATGGACACAGACAACAGGGGGGTGGGGGGTAATGGGGGAATAGGGACACATATGTAAAAAATAAAAATTAAAAAAATAATAAATAAAAATTTTATAAGAAAAAATTAATAAATAAATAAATAAATAAATAAATAAATAAAAGAAGATACAAAATTTGAAAATAGTGGAAAAAACATAAACATTTAAAGGGTTTTGAAGGACATCATTTCCTAAATGAGCACAGTTAGTCAATTAAATATTAGGTTAGGAAGAGTGAAGTCTTAGATAATGTGTGATATTTGGAGAGTACATACTTTACTTATATTAATAAAATCATGAAAGATGTGTGAAATATATTGCATCATATTCTCTTCTTATTTTCCTCACTTCTTTCAAGAGCCATAATGAATAAAATATTTAGGAGCTGCAGTCTAACTTCCAACCCATTATCTCCTTTTATCTGATACTAGAGGCCGGGTGCATGAATTCATGCATGGGTGGGGTCCAGCAGTCTGATCAGGGGCAGGACCAGCCAGGGGGGGCGGGCTGTGGGCAGTTGGCCAGTCTACCAACCCCCTGGTCGAACTCCCAGTTGAACTCCCGGTCGAAGGGACAATTTGCATATTAGGCTTTTATTATATAGGATACAATTTCTAAATATTATAACAATGCCTCAGATAATCACTTATTTTAAGGTTGAAAGGGAAGGAAATTATGTGTGACAATGAAGCACCTATATATTCATTTTTCATTCACATTCTAAACAAGTCATTAGTAACATAGTCCTTTTCTATTTTTGGGTTATGTTATACACTTGCTTCAGGTAACTGAGTTATGACTTTAAGGTTCATAAAATTTTATATTAATTTATTATTTGTTTCTGATTTTTTGCTAAAAGTAATGTATTTGGCAAATAATATCTAATTTTATTATTAATTTATAATGAGGAGAAAAATCACTTACAATATGTAATAAGATATATATTATTTGCAATAAATATACTGTAAATGATATGATAAAATAACTTCATATTTTATTGAATCCCCCCCCCATGCATGAAATTCATGCAAGAATAGGCCTTCCTTTCCCCAGCTGCTGGCACCAGCTTCCCTCTAGCCACTGGCAGACACCTGGGGCTCGGGCTTCCCTTGCAGCCCCGGCTTCTTCTGGAAGGTCATCTGGTCTAATTAGCATATTATGCTTTTACTATTATAGATGCCCATTGAATTAGAATTTATTTAATGTTTTTCTGTTGGTTTTAGCCAAAGTTGTTTTTGTATGTACATATATACTATCAGTTTAAATATATGCCAAATAAATATCAAATATATATATATATATATATGTATATACACACACATACACACATATATGTATAACATATATCAAAACTATATTGGTAGTTTTGAAAAACCATTAGAATTTAAATGATCAACATCTCTAATCAATGCTGATTTGGCTGCTTGAAGGGCTTGAGAATGCCTGAAAATAATGTATCATTTTTAAACATGTGAAAAATAGATGACATTTGGCATTCTGTATCTTATTAATGTGTATTTGGTTTGTTCTCCTGAGACTTTCTTATGAGTGAGGCTGTTTTTGACAACTTTCAAGAAATGAAAGAACTTAAGTGAATATGCTGATGTGGAAAAATCTTTACCTACGTAAATCTATTTTTGTGACTTAACCAATATGCCTTGCTGATCACAGGAATGTTTATATTTAAAGTTATATGTAATGCATATGCTAAGTCTTGATGTGGATAGGTCTTTGTCTGTTTTCTCTGGAATATGGTGTATTAATGTCAATATGTAAACTTGACATTTCTGTTTGTTTTTTTAGAAAGGTATCAAATGATATTTTAAAACATTTCTATGCTATTGATTAGTTAGCTCCTCTATGGTCTTCAAATGTATGTAATGTATGTGTGTGTGTGTGTGTGTATGTGTGTGTGCGTGTATATATATATAATTTTCACCTTATAAACAAATTTTATATACATATAAATTCTTAGTTTCTACAGCTAATACTCTCCTCCTCCAATTATTTTTTTGTTTGCCACATTCATTATGATAGATAGACATATACAAAATTTCAGTATACACACAATTATATGTATATATACATAATATCCTATAGTCATATATATTATATGCCCTTGAATTTATCTCTTTACTGCTTGTGACAACAATTTCCACTCAGAGTGAGGTCTTTGCCTTCTAGGTGAATACTTGCTGCTAGTTCCTGGCTTCTGACAGTCTGACCTCCAGATCTCATTACATGAACCCGCTAGACTCTTATGAAACTTCATTCCAGTTCTGCTTGTTTTGGCTGTTTGTAAATATTTACACAAAGTTTGCAAAAAGCCAAATTTCTCAGTTTGATATTTTCATATGAGATGTACTTGGTTCCATTTTTATGCTATTTTTCTCCTTATATAATTTCCAAGCGGAATAGTAAAATCATTTACACTAAATAGTGGCCATACTGTACAAAATTACTCTGGAAGAATTTCTGGTAGAATAAATATAGGGAATAGTATCTGGGAAAGATTAGAATTTGGAAAATTCGATCTCTTATTTTTTTTCTTTGCTTAGACATCTCTGTTACCCTGGAATTGCATTTTCCAAAATATATGTACGTCTGTTTAAAGATAATTTTCTTAAAATAGTGGCATACCTGGTGAGTTCATGAAAGTATGGAGTTTTAAAAGAGAAGAAAAGAAGTCATGAGAAGGTGGAATTAAGGAAAAGTAGAGGAACTAAAAACAAAGAAGTGAGTCAGGATTGTGATGAAATGGCTAAATACTAATAGTTAATATATATTTGTCTTTTTTTCCATTGATTTCTGTTTAGTGAGTATCTTTCTTATGGATGAGCATAAAGAGAATTTGAAAGGTTAAATCAAATTCCCAAATTCATTAAGCTACAAAACAACAGAGTTTAATTCAAACAGAGTTGATTTAGGGGCTCAAGCTTCTATTTGATGTGAGAATGTAGCATGAAAAACTGGAGCCTCTTGCTTGGGAAGAGTGTCAGAAGCAGACTGCGATAGCTGCTGCTCTATGGTCCTCAAAGGAACTCAGCAGTGACTGGACAGACTGATACATCTTGAACAATGTTCTAAATTACTCTAAGTGTCACGATGCTACTGACTCTCTTTTTGTTTTTCATGCTTCCATGTATGTCCTCAAAACAAAAGTTTATAACACCATAAATTTGAGTTTCCATTTCTTAGAACCTGAGATTCTAACTAAAATATATAGTTATAGCAATAGTCTTAAATATAGCACCTCAAAAATGCAATTACTTCTCTTTAATAAAGTACATATTCCTTATAATAAAATCCACTATTCCCCATTTTCTTTTACTCTGAGAGTCACACCTATATGTAATTTAAAATCCTGCTTAAATAAAACAAACCTTCATTGTGTGCAGCTATCCTATATAATAAAAGACTAATATGCAAATTGTCCTTGACAGGGAATTCAACCAGGAGTTTGACCAGGGGTCAAGGCTGGCTGGCCAACCACCTGTGGCCCCTCCTCCTGGCTGGCAACAACCTCTTCCCCCAGCCAACCCCCCACCATCGGTCCCCACACCCCGTTCTGGGGCGGGGTCAGGTGGCCAACCTACCTGTGGCCCTTCCCCCAGCCAGCCTGGCCTGATTGGCCCTGATCAGGACAGGCCCACCAGACCCCATCCATACATGAATTTGTGCACCAGGCCTCTAGTTTAAAATAATTCCATTAGCACATTTTAGTTTTATTTGATTTTTTTAAAGTTTTATTCTTCATAGTTTTTAAATGCTTTTTCTTGTATTTTGAGATATGTATTTTGCTTATTTTTGTTTTCTACTGTCTCTTTATATTTATAAACACACCCTTATGGGGAACTGACCTAGTTAATAGTTATAAACATTAAAATATGGGGAAATGGTCATTCCCATAATCATTTCCTGAATTTCAGATCATTTTTCTCTCTTTGGTCTCTTGTTTCATTTCAAATATGTGACATATTTTAATTATATGACTATGAACACACGCCCTCACCACCTATCTCATTGTGCATAAATGTGATGTAAACATTTAAATAGGGATTCTGCTTCTGATTAGATATAAAAGGTGTCTCTGTTCAACCACTCAACCAGTCAATAACATAATTGTATCTATTTTTTAAAGGCAATTTCATTTATTGAAATTACATATCATTTTAATCTGCTAAATCCATTTAAAAAATATATTTTATTAATTTTGAAGCAGGAATTTTAGGGAGATATAGGCAGGCTAAGGGATTTTTTAGAATTGGGGTACATGGAAAGCACGGAGCTGCAGACTGGGAGAAGATACATTTCAATAACACAAGGAAGCCAGCTGCAGTTACATTTCCATAAGACAAGGAGGCAGCAACAGGTATATTTCCATAAGACAAGGGAACTAGAAGTAGCCAAGAAAGGTCTATATTTACAAAATAAAGAGAAGGAAGCCCTTCATTCAGAAGGAAGGAGGGGGGAGAACCTCACTTGTCCTATGTGAGTTTCAACCTTTGAGCCCAGGAGTTACTATAGTAACCAGTCTAAGGGAATAGTGACCAATCAGAGGGGATATCAAGGCCCCAAGTTCTGCAGCCTATATAAGCCTTGGGGAAAAAGAATCCAGTGGAACCCTTTTCCCCCTCCCCACGTGGGAGTCCGTTCTGTGTTACTCTTCCCTCTCCCCACGTGGGAGTCTGTACTTGTTCTTCAATAAATCTCCATCTTTGCTATACCAATTCTGTTCGTGGATTCATTCTTCGATTCTGGCGGACAAAGAATCTGGGGTCCAGTCCAAAATTTTGGTATCAATTTCAGAGAGGACGGGAAAAGGAGAGAGAGATAGAAACATCAATGATGAGAGAGAATCATTGATTGGCTGCCTCCTGCATGCCCCCTACTGGGGATCGAGCCCATAACCCAGGCATGTGCCCTGACTGGGAATCCACCCTTGACCTCCTGGTTCATAGGTCGACACTCAACCACTGAGCCACACAGGCTGGGCAATCATATCTATTTTTAGTATAATCATTCACTCTACTCCTGTTTAAAGAGATGCATGCCTAAGATACTTGCCATTTTACAGAATTAAATTAAGCAAGAAAATTGTAGTTTGTCAACAAACTTAACACTTCCTACTATATAATGATCCTAAATAAATGTGTTAGAGATAGCATATCTAGAATGTAGTTTTTCTACAAGAATTTTAGCCTTTTGCATGTGAAACAGGAATTTTATGGGTAAAATAGGACAGGTTTAGGAAATTTTAGAAATTAAGGGGACCATGGAGGAAGCACAGGGCTGCAGAGGAGCAGAAGGTATATTTCCATAGACTGGGGGAGCTGGAAAAGCTGCAACAGGTCCATTTCCATAGAATGAGGGAGCTGGGAACAGCAAAAGGTCCATATTTACAAAATAAAGAGAAGGAAGCCCTTCATCCAGAAGGAGAGGAAGACAGCCCAAAGGGATAGGGAAACAATAAGGAAGGAGGGGGGAGAACTTCACATGTGCCATGTGAGGTTCGTCCTTTGAGCCCAGGAGTTACTATAGTAACCAGTCCAAGGGAATAGTGACCAATCAGAGGGGATATCAAGGCACCAGGATCTGCAGCCTTTATAAGCCACAGGGAAAAGGAACTCAGTGGGACCCTTTCCCCCTCCCCACGTGGGCGCCTGTTCTGTGGGACTCTTCCCTTTTCCCACGTGCGAGTCTGTACTTGCTCTTCAATAAATCTCCACCTTTGCTATACCACTTTCTGTCCGTGGATTCATTCTTCAATTCTGGTGGACAAGGAATCCAGGTTCCAGTCCAAAAATTTTGTTTCACATGTCTCATATTTAATTTATTTTATATACGTGTTTTAACACAGTTGAAATTTTGTAAATATTGATTACAGAAAGGTGAAAAAACTCTCAAAAATGCAAGGAGGTATAAAATATCAGCGTTTAATTTAAAGTTAGAAATTAAAACTAGATTTTCTTTTGTTTCACAGATTATATCTAGTGGATGATCTAAATATATGGTTCTTGTCTTATGTCACTACCATCTTCTCATGATCTACATAAAATACTTATATATTTTATGGACAAAAGTTGACATAATTGGAATCCTTCTGACATCTAAACTGAGGCAGCAGGGATTGAATTGTCCTATCCCACAGGTGGTTCCTCAAGCTCAGGCCTGAGGCATTGTTTCAGAGAAAAGCATGAATAGAGAGAGAATGCTACCGCTATTGTATATAAAAATAGAAGACTTGTCAACTAAGTTGTCATCTTGGCATCTTCCATGAATGCTGATATCACTTCTAAAACAGGGAGAATTATATATGGTGAAAAGATAAATCACTCTAGAAGATAATGTCTATAAGCTCATGATAGGTTTGGGAATGTAATTTTTCACACGTTTCTTGTTTAGTCACACAGTAAATGACCACTTACTGTCCTAATTAAGTTTGTGCTGAAGCTATTTTTGTAGCTCCAATGTATGCAAGCAAGACACAAGCAAGATTTGCGTTTAGTCTGGGGGTGGGGGAAGGCCAGGGGCGGGGACGGGGATAAAAGTACAGAGCATCTATAAAAAGATTATCTGTCCCTAATTCTTAAATTTGGAGGTGTACCAAGATTAGAAGATGACAAAGAACCAATTTAGGACAGCTGGGGAAAAAAAGAAGCCCTTAAAGTCCCTGCCTACATTGAAATCCCATGTTCTAAATTCTCTGATTCTGGTAAAGATCTATGAAAACACATTGTAGAGAAATGGTCAGTTGCTACGGACTTTGCATCTCTCAAGTGTCTTATACTATACTATATTGTTCAGCATATTGTGCTAGGCAGTGAGCACCAATTGAAATGATCTCAATAATAACTACTGCTCAATGTTATGAAAATAACCAGAATCTACAGCCAGCTGTCCCAACTGCACCTGATCCTGTTAAACTTTTTGGATCACAACTGTTGGAGCCATAAGCTCAGAAGAACTGAAAAACCCATGTTAGATTCTGCTTTCCATTATCACCACCGTGCAGATGGTACATTTCCAGCTGTATTTTTAAAGCCATTACTTACTTTAAAATTCTACATATAAGAAGCCATTTTTGCCTTATCCGTTTTTTTTTCTCAGTGGTTAGAGTATCGACCCTTGGACTGAAGGGCTGCGGGTTCGATTCTAGTCAAGGGCAGGTACCTTGGTTGCATGTTCCAGCCCACCCAGGTGAGGGCACTGCAGGAGGAAACCAGTCAATATATGTCTTTCACGTAGATGTTCCTCTTTCTCTGCCTCTCCCTCTCCTTTCCAATCTCTCTAAAAATCAATGGGAAAAACATGCTTGGGTGAAGATTAACAACAATGAAAAAGCCAATTTTTAATTAGTTCTATTTTAGGGTGATACGTTGATAGAACATTTAAAATAATTGTAACTAATTATTTGAACATTTATCAAAATAAATACATCCATTGTAAGAGACAATTAACAAAACCTTATATTTTATTCTTTTTTAATCAGTGTAGCACATTATTCAAACTAAGGATATCAGTAAAAAATAACAGGAAGACATTTATTAAACCTCAAGTATTTGCTTTTTTATTATTAGTCAAAATGTGACTTAGAATTTATACTGTTGAGGTTAAATTCTAAGAGCCTCTGTAACTAATTATTTGAATACTTATCAAAATAAATACATCCGTTGTAAGAGACAATTAACAAAACCTTATATTTTATTCTTTTTCAATCAGTGTAGCACATTATTCAAACTAAGGATATCAGTAACAAATAACAAGAAGACATTTATTAAACCTCAAGTATTTGCCTTTTTATTTTTAGTCAAAATGTGACTTAGAAAGAATTTATACTGTTGAGGTTAAACTCTAAGAGCTTCTGTTCAGTTTGTGGTGAAAAACAATATTCACAGCATGAGTACAAAAAAAGACAGGATTTTCAAGAACCAAGTGAAAACATCATCACAGTTTTGTGTAGATTCTTCATAAAATAAAATCACTTTAATATTATCTCTTAAATTATGAAAGGTACCCTATATGTTGAGGTCATTATGAGTGTATTTTATGACTTTATAGCATATGACCCATGCTTGGACCAAAGCATTCAGCATCTTAAGTGATCAACATTAAGAATGTTTATCTTAAGTGTTTCCACCCTCTTATAAACTCCGACCTTGCACTTTGATACAATTTCTGGTTTTACATTTCCCTACATGACATTTATAGATGAAATTGAATCATTAATCACCCTAAGCACTTTCTTTGCGACAAACTTACTTTGAATTTTCACAATATAGCTTTTTATATGCAAATAAAGCTTCCCTGTTTTCTAAAATGTCTTTCTCCTCAAAGCAAGGGATTAGAGGTTGGTATTCTCAGCTGCAAGCTCCTGACAGGCCTATTGCAGCTCTGTTTTTGCATCAGTCGCAGCCTGTTACAAGTAAGCGGTTGTAAATTCCAGCTGCTCTTTTTTTTCTTTCCCATGTTGCTGTTCATAGGAGCTAGTGAAATATGAAACTCTTCTTCAATTCTACCCTCTTCTGTCAGTTAAAATAACCAAATTCAACCTCCCACCCCCTTCCCAGAATATAATTGAGATACAGGAAGTCATTCTAAGAAACACTGAGCATTTTGTCCAGGAATCAAATCGGTTTCTCATTCTGCCCTCTCACCAAATAAAAGGCTTTATAATTTTGTTACTTGCGTGGGAAATGTTCAGAGAGCCCTGCCAAGTATAAGGGTGCTCTTCTGTTTCCCTCTAGTTCTCTGTCACCCTCTGTCCATTTGTTGCAGTGTTACCATGGCATCTTCCTTTATCATACTTTGTTCAAGGCCACAGTAACTGAAAGGAAAAAAAAAAGATAAAAACATATAAACATTTTTCTCAAAGAAGTTCATTATAATATGCGCACAAAAGCCAACATATATGTAAAAGTAGAGCTTCCAAACATAAGTAAAAAATAAAGTGCCTGCATTTTATATTCCAACTATTGAAAATGTTTTCTTTAATCCCAGACTAAATAAAATACACTCCAAAAGATATTTGAGAGATTTACATAATTTTTGAATAGACATGGCATTTTCATTAAAATATATGTGATGAAGCCAGTATGCATTTATAAAAAGTGCAAATATCAGATGACTTTGCTAAACACTTTTCTTATTTTTTAGTTGTAGTATCAAATTTAAATTTCTGCACTGTTATAAAGGATATGATCCCCATTTCTTGTGTTGCCAGTTCAAAATTTGTGTGCACGGCCCTTCAAAAGGCCAAAACTCAAAACATCAGATTTTGGAGTAAGAAAAGGTGTATTGATCTAGAAAGTGGCAACCAAGAAGATAAGAGACTCATTAGTTTCTGAAATCCATCTTAAGAAAATACAGAATTTAGGCTTCTTTTATGTCAAGGGAAGGAAAATTGGAAAAGACTGTTCTTATAAAAACTCAATCTCTGCCCCACTGAAGTGGCTCAGTTGATTGAGTGTTGTGTTCCTGTGAACCGAAGGGTTGTGGTTCAATTCCCAGTCAGGGCACATACCTAGATTATGGGTTTGATTCCTGGTTTGGGAGCCTACACAAGGTATCCAATTGACGTTTCTATCTCACATCAATGTCTCTGTCTCTCTCTTTTTTTTTTCTCTCTCTAAGTATGTCCTTAGATGAGAATAAAAACAAACAAATAGCCCTGGCTTGTTTTCTCAGTGGTTAGAGCATCAAACTATGCACCAAAGGGATGTGGGTTCAATTTTCAGTCAAGGGCTGTACCTGGGTTGCAGGTTTGATCTCTGCCCTGGTCTGGGCGTGTGTCGGAGGCAACAAATCAATGTGGCTCTCACACAGTGATGTCTTTCTCTATCTCCTTCCCTCCCTTCCACTCTCTCTAAAAAATCAATGGAAACATAAATAAATAAATAAATAAATAAATAAATAAATAAATAACAAAAAAATTCACGCCCCAAGCAGAATTCCCTTAATGATAAACGTGCCTAAAGGCAATGAAAACAACTCAGGTATTGAGAAGGCTAAAAAAGGGTAATTCCAATGTAACCCTGATATTTGGAGGATAGTGATCTGAATCCAAGCCAGCAAGCTCCGTGTACATTCTTGATAACCTATAATTCAGTCACTGCCTCCTTCCCAGATACTGGTCTTGCAGAACCGGTTACAGAGGCCATGGGGCTGTGGACAGTGCACTGCCCTGGAGGGAGGGTTATTAACGCTGGTGCCAGGCCAGACCAACAGATATGGCCTGGAGACCCCCAACACCTGGGGGCCTTCTTGCAAGGCCCACGAAAAGGACCGGAAGCATAATCCATATTTCTGGGACAAAGACCAGAGGGAAATATAAGGGAGGGCCCCATGCATGTTCCTTCACTCAGATTTGGAAGGCTGTTCCCTGAGTCCGCCAGTGTATTAAACAGTGTCCCTCCTCTTCTTTGAAGCGTCCTTGGTTTTCTTTGGTTTTCTGCAACAGCATGAACAAGTTAGAGTCAGAGAAACTGAACATTTCACCCTGTTACACTTGAAGGAAAACAAGAAGAATTTCTGGGACAAAAGAGGATTGTGTATCATTTAGAAATCATAAATAGAAAATAAGCAGAAATTTACCCCAAAGTCATATCTCACCAAAGGAAACATTCAGTATTCTTTACTCTATTCTATTGAGTCTACAAAACTTCTACAATTAACATTTAACAAAACTAACTTATTCAGAAAACTGAAGTTTTCCAGGAAACATTTGGTCATAACACATCACACTGACTAATACGTTTAGAAAAAGATAAATATAGGTCAGGAAAAGCAGCATGAACATTGATTGATGAAACCCATTGGGAAAAGTTCTTGAGGTTATTCACAGTATAGGGGTTCATAATTATGAGTTAAGTATCTGAAAATTATAAGGACTATATCAATTGTCAGAATTTTTGAGGAAAATAATCAAGTGACTTAATTAGATTACAGTAATGTGTATTGTATTTGCATTAGTGGTTGAAAACTATAATGTAGTAAAATTAGCTATATATTTTTTCTGGAAAATATTTAATACATATCCTGTTTAGATCTAAAAGGTATAATTCTTGGTATTTTTTTGAAAATTAAGACCTAGAATTGTTACCAGTAGAATGGTTGTTACATTGGACTATGGGGAGTGGGGTTATTTAATGTGTATGGAGTTTCAAATTGAAAGATGAAAAAGTTCTGGAGAATGTGAATATTTAACACTACTGAACTATCTATAATAATAAAAGCATAATATGCTAATTAGACCAGACGATCTTCTGGACAAAGCCAGGGCTGCGGGGAAGCCTGGATCCCAGGTGCCAGAGGGAAGCCAGTGCCAGCAGATGGGGAAAGGAGGGCCTACTCTTGCATGAATTTCATGCATCGGGCCTCTAGCACATATAATAATGGCAAACATGATCAATTTTATATTATGTGGGTTGTTGTTGTTCTTTTGTTTTGTTTGTTTAACACACACACACACACACACACACACACACACACACACACACACACCCCTATCCTGTTAATTTTATTGTACAGTGCAATTTCCATATTTCCATATACAGTTTGAATTATTGCTTAAACCAATTTGACTGTACCTATATTTTTGTTTTTATGTTTTTGAGGTACATATATTAATACCTTAAAGCAATGTAACATGAAACATATTTTGATAAAATGTTTCTGGATCTTTATTGTTGAAAATTAAGATTGTAAAACTTTAAACCCATCCATCTCAGAGTCAAATTTCTATTTTTCCAACTTATTATTCTCTCTTCATGGAAATATTTTTAACTTCATTATTTACTTTAGAACCCATTTAGATTTTTGCTATCAGGAAGTTATGAGAAACTACCTCTGATTCACTTATATATTCTCAAAACATTTAATAGTACAGGTTTAATAGGGTCTAGATAAAAAGAGAATTCTGTGCATCTTTCTCAAAACTTTCCCCTGGACTATTTTTTACAAAATAACAATATGTTGTTTCCCTTATCCAAAATAGAAATGCTTAAATCTACTTATACTCAGACTGTATTAT
Source organism: Ia io (assembly GCA_025583905.1). Lineage (NCBI taxonomy): Eukaryota > Metazoa > Chordata > Mammalia > Chiroptera > Vespertilionidae > Ia > Ia io. The sequence goes on from JAJQQW010000003.1 coordinate 37,878,199, forward strand.
TCCATATAATATCCTACTAATAAAAGGGAAGTATGCAAATAACTATCACTCCGCTACGCCCACGATTGGGCCGGCGGCAGGCTGGGGGTGGAACTTGGGGTGGCCAATTGGGCTGACAGGATGAGCGGGGCGGGGACTCATGAGGACCGGCACTGCAGGAGGACTGATGGAGCCGGCGGAAGGCACCGGGGGCGGAACTCGGGGTGGCCGATTGCGTGGCTGCCAGCACCAGTTTTCTGCCAGTAGCAGTTTTCCTCTGGCCACCTGCCGATCGGAGCGCCTCCTGATCGGAGTTCCTCTCGGGGTGGCCAATCGCGCTGGCAGGAGGCGCTCCAATCGGCGGGTGGCCAGAGGAAAACTGCTGCTGGCGGAAAACTGGTGCCGGCAGCCAGGTGAAGGAAGGTCTATTGCACGAAACTTCGTGCAATGGGCTTCTAGTACAAATATAAGAACAATAATGTCAAATACATGTTAAAATCATAGCATGCCATATTCTGACTATATTTTGCTCTTAATATTGGCCAATCTATATATACAAAACCCTTATATGAAAATAGACCAAAAGGCAGAACAACCGAACAACTGGTAGCTATAATTTGCGCTGACCACCAGGGGGTGTGCAGGGAACATGGCATGCATCAGCAGTAAGTGGCAGAGCATGGAACATAGCGGGCGTCAACTGTGGTGGGATGGTGGAGCAGGTGAGCAGGGGCGCCAGTCACTGTCATCAGGGTGAGTCTCTGGTGGTTACTGAAAATTCTTTGCTCCCATGTGCTGCAGTCCCACCCGGTGCTCACACCTGCTGCCAGCGCTGGCCCTGCTCTCATCCGCTACCGGCATTGGAGTGCTGCTCACACCCACTGCTGGTGCCTGGCACCGGTCCCAATCACTTGGCACCATCAGTGAATGCAAGCAGTGGCTGGAGGTCCTGATCGCCCCTCAGGGCTTCTCCACCTCCCCCTGCTCCTGAGGGGCGATCAGGGCCAGCAGCCACCTCTTGCACCCGCTGCTGGCCATGGCCCTACTCACACCCACTGCCGGCACCAGTGCTTGTCCCAATCACTCAATGCTGTCAGTGGGTGCAAGTGGTGGCTGCCGGCCTGATCATTCTGCACCATCAGCGCATGCGAGTGGGGCTGGCGCCATCAGTACATGGGAGCAACGGTGGCGAGAGTGGGCTGCCAGTAGAGAGGGGACCAGGTGGCTGCAATGGGAGGGGCTGGGCAATGGTGCAGAAGATGCACTGAGACCCATCCCTATGCCCACTGAAGCCCCGCGGCCCACAGTTTCTTTCAAAGTGCACGAATTCATGCACTGGGGCCCTAGTTATAAAATAAACATGATTTACTTTGTTGATGTTTCCTTTTTTTTAATCTTTATTGTTGAAGTATTACAGATGTCCCTGTTTTGCCCTTCTGCCCCATCAACCTCTTCTATCTCACAGCTGTCCCTCCCCCCGTCACATTCACTCCAGGCCTTTACCACACTCTTGTCTGTGTCTATAGGTTTCACATATATGCACATAAACTCTTTGGTTAATCTCTTCCTACCCATCCATCTCCACCTTCCCTCTGAGATTCTACACTCTGTTCCATGCTTCTATGTCTCTGGATCTATTTTGTTCATCAGTTTATTTTGTTCATTAGTTTCCACATATAAGTGAGATTATGTGATACTTCTCTTTCTCTGGCTGGCTTATTTTGCTTAGTATAACACTCTCCAGGTCCCTCCATGCTGTCCTCAAAGGGTAATATATCCTTCTATTTACTGCTGCATAGTATCCATGGTATAAATGTACCACAGCTTTTTTATCCACTCATCTACTGATGGGCACTTGGGCTCTTTACAGATCTTATCTATTGTAAATAGCTCTGCTATGACCATAGGGGTGCATACATTCTTTCTGATTGGTATTTAGGTTTCTTGGGATATTTCCTAAAAGTGGAATCAATGAGTCAAATAGCAGTTTTAGTTCCTCCTTTCCAATTTAGATGCCTTTTATTTCTTTGTCTTGTCTGATTGCTATGGCTAGCATGTCTAGTACTATGTCAAATAAGAGTGATGAAAGCACACATCTCTGTCTGGTTCCTTTACTTAGGGGAAATGGTTTTATTTTTTTTCCCCATTGAGTATGATGTTGGCTGTAAGTTTGCCATATATGGTCTTTATTATGTTGAAGTGTGATCTTTATTCCCATTTTGCTGAGAGTTTTTTGGTTTTTTTTTTTTTAAAATAAAAAATGGTGGTGGATTTTCTCAAATGCTTTTTATGTATCCATTGATACAATCATGTAATTTTTGTCTTTCAATTTGTTCATATGCTATACCACATTCATTGATTTGTGACTATTGTACCAACTTGCACCCCAGGAATAAATCCCAGTTGGTCATGCTGTATGATCTTTTTAATGAAAGTAATAATATTCACTTTATATGAATACCAGAAGTTGAAGATAGTGAATTTGGGATAGTTTGTTTGAAGAAATAATGACAGAAAACTTCCCTAACATGGTGAAGGAAAAAATCACACAAGTTCAGCAGGCACAGACAGCCCCAAGCAAGAAGAACTCAAACAGTCTGCACTAAGACATGTCATAATTGAAAAGCCAAAAATTTAAGATAAAGAGAAAATCTTAAAGGATTTTAAGTAAGAGGAAAGCAATTTCTTACCTACAAAGGAGCTCCCACAAGACTGCCAGCTGATTTCTTATCAGAAACTACAGCCTGAAGGAAATGGCATTAAGTATTCAAGGTAATGAAAAGCAGTATATGAAATCAGGATTATTATATCCAGCAAGGCTAGCATTCAAAATAGATGGTGAAATAAAGAGATTCCTAGACAAAAGAGTCTAAAAGAGCTTATCACCACCAAACCAGCATTGCAAGAAATTCTAGAGGGACAGCTATAATGAGAACAATAAATATATAGAGAGAAACATAGGCTTAAAGAATGAAAATGGCCAAAAATGGCCTATCAATAGTAACCTTAAATGTAAATGGATTAAATACTTTAATCAAAGGATATAGGGTAGCTAAATGGGTTCAAAAACATGACTCATATATATGCTGTCTGCAAGAGACCTACCTCAGTACAAAAGTCTCACACAGGTTGAGAGTGAAGGGATGGGAAATTTTTTTTCAATGGAAATGGAAATGAAAAAGAGCTGGGGTATCAATACTCATATCTCAAAAAATAGACTTAAAAATGAAGGCCATCACAAGGGATAACAATGGTCACTACGTAATACTTAAAGGGGTCGATACAACAAGAGAATATAACCTGGTAAACATATACACACCCAATATATATATAACTTCTGGAGGATTTTAAGGGAGCGATCAACAGCAATACAATCTTAGTAGGGGACTTTACCACCCTGCTGACTTCACTGGATAGAACTTCTAGACAAAAAAACTGAGGAAACAGTAACTTTAAATGACACACTGGATCAGATGGATTTAATTGATATTTACGTTACATTTCACCCCAAAGTTGCAGAATATATATTCTTCTCAAATGCACATGGGACATTCCTAAAGATAGACCACATGTTAGGACACAAAACAAGTCTCTACAAGTTCAAGAAGATTGAAATCATGTGAAGCATCTTTTCAGGTCACAATGAAATTAAATCAGAAATCAACTACAATAAAACCATTCAAAAACATTCAAATCCATGGAGGATGAATAGCATGTTATTAAACAATGAATGGCTTACCAATGGGATCAAGAAAGAAATAAAAACCTTCCTGAAAACAAATGAAAAGGAACGCACAACAACCCAAAATCTCCAGGATACAGCAAAAGCAGTCCAGAGAGGGAAGTTCATCGCACTACAATCCTACCTCAAAAAGAAGAAAAATCAATAATAAACTATTTAACCCTGAAACTGAAAGAATTAGAAAGAGAACAACAATAAAACCCTAGAGTAAGTAGAAGGAAGGAAATAATAAAGATCAGAGTAGAAACAAATGACACAGAGACTAAAACACAATTCAAAAGATCAATGAAACCAAAAGCTGGTTATTTGAAAAGATAAACAAGATTGATTAACTTTTAGCCAGATTCATCAAGAAACAAAAAGAGAGGACCCAAATAAATAAAATAAAAAACAAAAGATGTGAAGTAACAACTAACACCACAGAGATACAAAGGATTATAAGAAAATACTATGAATAACTATATGCCAAAACACTGGACAATGTGCATTAAATGGGCAAATTCCTAGAAAAATACAATCTCTCAAAACTGAATCAGGAAGAATTAGAAATCCTGAAAAGGCCAATAACAACTGATGAAATTGAAGCAGTAATAAAAAAAACTTCCAGCAAACAAAAGCCCTGGCCAGGATGCCTTCACAGGGAAATTTTACCAAATATCCAAAGAATATCCAAAGAACTAACACTTCTCATCCTCAAACTATTCCAAAAAATACAAGAAGAAAGAACAATTTCAAGCTCTATTTATGAAGCCAGCATTATGCTAATTCCAAAACCAGATAAAGACAGTACAAAGAAAGAGATTTACAGGCTAATATCCCTGATGAACATAGATGCTAAAATCCTCAACACAATATTAGCAAATCAAATCCAGCAATATATTAAAAAGATCATACACCATGACCAAGTGGGATTTATTCCAGGAATGCAAGGCTTGTAAAATATTTGCAAATCAATTAACATTATACATGACATAATCAAATTATTGATGTTTTCTTAACAATCCCAATCCAATTAAATCCCAATAATTGTCTATATTTTTGTAAATTCTTTAAAAGCTCATAAACAATTGCAGAATTTTTATTATAGTGTCTATAAGTAAAACCTCAATTTCTTGGGAAAGAATATTATAAAAAACAAAAAATAAATAAATGGAAATAAATGAATATATCCAATGGATTATCACAAAATAAGGTTGACCTACTCATTAAATTCAATTCCATACAAAGCCATAACACTAGTATGGAATATGGAGAAAACTTTTTTTATGTTGTCAATACATGCTAAAATTCATAATTGACCCCTGATACAGAAACTGATTTAAATTGATAATGTTATTAAAATCCTTCTAAGGTCTCAGACATCACCTGCTTCAAAATGTAATTTAAATTTTAATTCAATACAGTAAGATTAAAATAATACACAGAGCTAATTTATTCAGAAAATAACATTTTGAAGTTTTATTATTGTTGTAATTGCTTCATCATTCATTTCACCTGCATAAATATTGACTTCACATTGACTTTATAGATATAGATGCATAGAACCTATCCACTTCTCCTATGTTTAAAGAGACTTATGAATAGTAGGAGACATATATATATATATATATATATATATATATATATATATATATACACACACAGTAGGACATCTGTAGTACTTTCATCTGTAATACTTTCAACTTAAGAATAATATGTATATATGTATATATAAATACACACACACACACACACACACACACACACACACACACACACACACACACATACTAGAGGCCTGGTGCACAAAATTCGTGCACAGAGGGGGGTGTCCCTCAGCCCAGCCTGCACCCTCTCCAATTTGGGATCCCTCAGACATCCCTCTCACAATCCGGAACTGCTGGCTTCTTACCTCTAGCCTGCCTGCCTGCCTGATTGCCCCTAACTGCTTCTGCCTGCCAGTCTGATTGCCCCCTAACCACTCCCCTGCTGGACCAATCGCCCCCAATTGCCCTCCCTTGCTGGCCTGATTGCCCACATCTGCCCTGTCCTGCAGGCCTGATCTCACTCCCAATGGCCCTCCCCTGCCAGCCTGGTCACCCCTAACTGCCCTCCCCTGCAGGCCTGCTGGCCCCCAACTGCCCTCCCCTGCAGGCCTGGTTGTCACCAACTGCCCTCCCCTGCTGGCCTGTTTGCCCCCAACTTTCCTCCCCTGTCAGCCTGATCGCCCACAACTGCTTTCCCTGCTGGCCATCTTGTGGCACCATCTTGTGATGACATGAGGGTGGCCATCTTGTGGCAGCCATCTTGTGGCAGCCATCTTGTGATGATGTCGCAGTGGCTATCTTATGACAACTTTGCGGGACACCACCTAGGCTTTTATTATATAGGATATATAATCTTTCATAAAAAATATTAAAATCTGTAATGGGTCTCTTTTATTCATAAAATTCTATACTTTCTTTTTTTTCTTTTTGAGTATTGGAATAAAATGTTAAATTTCATATTTTTCTTTTTCTCTTTAATACAGGAAAGTTTTTAAAAAGTCTATCAGAATGCACTACTATAGTATTTAGTTTCCTGTACAGAATTTTTCTCTATAGTTCTTTCTCATCATATTTTCAACTTCTATAATTTTGACTTAGTTATTTCCAGTTGTTACGTAAGCATGTAACACTGTATTTATAGGGAAAATAGCTTCCAACCTGAATAGAAAAATTGTAAATTTATCTAGGCAGGTGTTTTTTTTATTATTATATCTTCTTCTAGTCATTAAGTATTGCATTTATTCTTATCAACCTCAGCAAACAGAGAACAATCAGAATCATTAAGACTGCATCTACAATCTTGTGGTCTATTCAATTCATGATACCTGGAAATATAGATATTTGAAAACTGAAGAATACTGTCATTTTGCAAAGATCCATTTAAAAATGAGTTCAGCTTGCCTAGGAAGTTGAATGTGGAAAAGTCTGTTATAGAACAGCAAATCAATCTCCCCTTTTCTCCCATAAAAATTTGAAATACAATATTATAAAATGTTTAATTTTATTATGTTTTCTGACATATTAGTAATTGAGTATAGTCAAATCATGTAATGTGGAAGTAATGAATTTAAAACATAATTGTTAACCATTTTGATGTGTAAGTGACAAGTTTCTCAGGTGTTGTGCTCTGCTGATAGAGATGGTAGTTTCCCTCTTACTGTTCACCTGTCATGGCAGCAATTTAATAGACCAACTCCTCCCACCTTCACTAACCAAAGCTTAACATCATTCCCTAATTTTTCTTAGTCATCTTTATTGAACCAGGCCAGATTCCTTTTCTATTTTTGTACATGTTCTTGAAGCATTGCTGACCTTAACTTTTATAGGTTGTAAACAGCAACTGCAAAAGATACCTGTAAAATTAAGCTGTCAATCAATAAATACTCACTAAATGAATGTTCTGTTTTTAGAACTCTGCTAAAACATAATTAAAATCATTCTGCTATATCAATCATCATTAAAAATAATATTATGTAAAAGACACAACTAAGCACTTTTTGTGAGCAATGAGCATATCTCAAAAACAAAACAGAGAAAATCGTTGCATTTTTTGAGATCCCTGTGGGGGAAAAAATCTAATTTTTCCTTTAGCTAATAACTAAATTTAAGTTAATAATTGTGTCAGGACAGTGTTGAAGTGATTAATTGTTTAATTGAATAAGGTAAAATCAGAATTTAAATGAGAATTAAATGCAGGTATATTCTGTTAATATACACTATTAATAATTGATCATATAACATGGTAATGTTTATAATTGTATCATGGTTATCTATTGCTCTGAAACATATCAGCTAACCCTTTTTGGATTGAATAAATATTTATTTGCCCATGAATCTGCAATTTGGGCAGTTGCCATTTGGACAACTCTTTTTTCACACAGCATTTGCTGTAACAACACAACTGGGTCTACAGAATGCACCTTTAAGATGGTTCACTCCCATAGGTAGCAAGTTACAGACTCTTTCTCTACATAGGAGCCTTTCTGTGCTGCATTTCAAGAGCAAGCTTCAAAACTGACAGAAGGTAGAAAATGGCAATTCCTTATGGTCTAAACTTATGAACTGGCCTACAGTCACCAATGCTTTATTCTATTGGTCAAGCAGTTACAAAGTCCATATTTAAGAGAAATAAACTATCCATGAGATGAGCATAAATAAAGGGGTGATGCTTTAAAATTCTAATTTAATTTTGTCATCAACAAACATCTCTTGACAAACACATTAAGTTCTAGTATAGTAGTGATGATCTTTTATCAACAAATATATTATGAAATATATTGCTGAGATATTCTCCAAGCCAATAGGGATGCAGTTCCCATCAATTAGGTTGGTGACACTAGATTTTATTTGCTTGGCAAGCTACTTTGCCAGTGGATTAATACTGACCCAAAATAAATTAATTAGATTCTGTATTTTAGAAATTTGGAATTGGGTCTGAGAGATAGTCAATCACCTTTGAAAATGGATTGATTTCAGATAGGTAAACAAAAATTTTGCAGAGATTATTTCAGGCTATGTGCACACAGAAAAAGTGAAATTGACTTAAGAGAAATAAGCAATGAATCAAATAGGATCAAAGAAAATAAAAGTAAATGAGAAGAAGATTTTCCAGATACCTGATTGCTGACCATTCCCAGATTTTATTCCCTCAGTCATTAATGCAGTAATTCATATTTGATTAATTTTTACCCTGGGCCAGGCTCTGGTTATACCTTGGTAAACAAAAAAGACAATAGCCCTGCCTCCAGGAAATTTGCATGACAATGACATAAATAAAGATCTATATATAAAGATCTATATATAAAAAAGCCTAAGCAATCCTTACAACTGAATGACTGGAACAATCAGTCGCTATGATGTGCACTGACCACTAGGGGCAGACACACAACACAGGAGCTGCCCCCTAGTGGTTAGTGCACTTCCACGGCCAACCTCCCACGGCCCCTCTCCCCAGCTGGCTGGCCCTCCCAATAGGCCCTAATAAGGGGGCCAGCAGGCTAACCTCCCAGAGTCCCTCCCCCTGGCTGGCCAGCCCCCTGATAGTCCTCGATCGCTGGACAGGCTAAGAGACCCCACCTGTGCACGAATTCGTGCACAGGGTCTCTAGTAAATATATAAACTGTGGATTGAAAAGGGGCCCTGTTTCTTATGTTGACAAAACAAACATGACATTTTCATATAAAAGAAGCTTTTGGATTGAATGTAGGTTTTATAGACAGGATTTTCACAAATGGCCTTAATTTCTTGGTTAGTAACATATTCTACATGGATGTACTGTTCACTTAATAATCATAAATCTTCATTATAACTTCTTAATAAAATTGGCTGTAACTTTATGTAATGTAGATCAGAAGTAATTACAATGATTCAATTCATGCAAAGAACTCATAAGATTAAAATGAGGCTTTAATCCCAAAGATCCCCTACTATGTATGACAAAGGAATATAATTTTACCTTCTCCCACCCTTTTTTTTTTTTAAATTAAAAATATACTGTCAGAGCAAAAAAATAGTTTTTAAGAGCTAAGAGTGAGGGCATGTGGATCATAGGCCATCTATGTTTGCTAATCAGCTTTACCCAAAGGAAAAGTGAGCTTTCTTATACCTTCTTGACTGGAAAGTATTTTCACAATTTGAAGAACATTGCTTTTTGTTAGGCCCCTACTATCCCACAAAAATTGAGAGAAACAGTGCTGTCTATCTTGAAGATTATATTTCAAAGGAATGACTCTCAGTTTCCATAGAAAAAGCATCCCTGCTGTGCAAATCTGGCAAGAAGAATTTGAAAAGATTTACATCTGAGAGGGAAGAGAAATAATTTGCACAATTACTAGTTTTCTAAAGTAAATGCTCAAAGTAAAGGGAGGTCAGACATTTGGGTTTAGATCCAGTGAATTATGTTAAGAACAGAGGCTAGGCCAGAGGTCAGAGGCAGGAAGAAGTTTATCTAGCAGATGATTAAGCTCAGGGAATAATTAGGGCTTCATGGATACATGGATGTGGGGGAGACAGAGAAAGATGTACTATAATGGATATTTATTATAGATATTATACATACATAATATATATCTCTATACAGTACAAATAGTTTAGTATAGCATTATCTATTGTAACCCAGCATACATATATGAGCATCATTGAGAACATATACAGATACATCTATATATATAAAAGCCTAAGCAACCCATGACCGGTCGACCGGTCGCTATGATGCACACTGACAACCAGGGGGCAGATGCTCAATGCAGGAGCTGCCGCTTGGTGGTCAGTGTGCTCTCATAGCAGAAGTGCCACTCAACTGAAGTGCCGCTCATCTTCATCAGTCTTTACAACCCGTCCCTGTGGCCCACCAGTCTGGCAACAGCCACTCACTCCCCCAGTAGTCCTGTAGGTCCAATCTCTGGAGAACAGGCCAGGCACCAAAGGACTGGCTCTGCTGGCATGATCCCAACAGTGCCATAGGCCTCCTTGATTCTCCACAAGGAAGAAATGATATAAAAGCGGTCACCAGGTGGATCCCAACAACCTATGCAAACGTCAGTGGGATGGATCCGGGTCCTGGGCTGATAAGGGAGTTCAGCACCCACCTGGAGGACCAATTGTGCCCTGGCACATCCACCCCCCTCAGGATGGGTGCCAGACACAGGGCTCATGGCTGGCGAGCGCCATTGCTGTGGCGCAAGCCTCTCTCAATAGGGACTGACTGGGCGTGAGCCTGCTGCAGGCGCAGCAGGGCCAGGACGAGTAGGATCAGCAGGCAGGAGCATCAGGCAGCATTGGACTGCCAGTTTCGGCTCGATCCCCACAGGCCACCCCGAGGGACCCCACCCGTTCATGAATTTGTGCACTGGGCCTCTAGGATATAATAAGTTAAAAACAAGGTTTTAATGGCAAAGATCCCCTGGTATGTATGACATCGAAATATAACTATATAATATTTATTTATTTTAATTTATTTAAAAATGTTTATTGTTGAAAATATTAAATATGTCCAGTTTTTTCCCCCTTCAGGCCATCCTGCCTCCCACCCCAGGCTTTTAACACCCTATTGTCTGTGTCCATGGGTTATGCATATATGCATACGAGTTCTTTGGGTGATCACTTCCTACCCATACACCTTCCCCCGCCTTCCCTCCAAGAATCCACTGTTCCATGCTTCCATGTCTTTAGATTCACTCCATTCATCAACTTTTTTTGGGGATTCCACATATGAGTGAGATCATGTGATACTTGTCTTATAATATTTATAATACTATACTGCAGTAAAAAGACAAAAGCCAGTGAACTTAAGACTTGTCTGTAACCAATGTTTTAGTATTTCATGTTAATTTAAAATATTTAGATATTCAACACATTTAATTAAAATTCATTAATTTAGAAAGGAATAGTTGAAATAAAGTGATTTGCTTAGGTGGCTAGGGGTCTCTTTTTTTAAAATAAGATTTACCTTTCAGAGATGTGTATTTAAAAATAAAACACCCGCGACAAGAGTTCTTGGTATTTGCATTTTAAAGGTTCTGGGACTTTGCTTTCAGAAAGTCAATTAATTATCTTTATGCCTCTTGAAATGAATAGAGGAGGTTGGGGAAGTTAAAAGGATTTGGTGGGCTTTGAATTGTTTCTAGAATCACACCTCTGGCCCTGCAAAGTCTGCATTGTAAAACAAGGACAGTATTTTTTATTTAACACCTCAACAATGGACTGGCAAGTTAATTCCCACATTTTTTGGGGGTAGGGAGAGGGATGTTTCTTTTTATTTGGGTACAGTTTTCTAGTTTACAGAAATTGCATAGCTTAGGGTCACTTCTGAGAACCATAAAGGCTTTTAGATATATGGAACCTCTGTCCATTTCCCTTGGTAATTGTAAAACAGATCCTAGCTGAATGGTGCCATTAACCAGCCAAACTAGACCATGTTATAAAAGAAGATTACCTTTTTCTTGACAGTCCCAGAGTCAAATTTCTCCCAGTTGGTGAGTATGTACTCCAAACAGGGAACTCTCAAGGCACCGTGGCCTGGTCTCCTGTGGGGAAGCATGAGACTTGGTTGGAAAGTTTGTAAGGAAGACATTCTGAGAAAAGGGTGTGCAGAAGGCTGCCTGCCCTGTTTATCAGAATTCCGACTTAGGGGAGTGCTGAAGGCAGTGCCCCTAATTACTCCTTGACCTTTCCAAACAAGTCTGTGCATGAGCACACCCCCAGGTGTTTACTGGAATCCTTATGCTTAATCTTTGGGTGCCCTTGCTTAAAAGACACTACAAACACATGTATCCTCCCAAGATTACTTACCCTAGTGATGGTATCTAAAAGATAAACTTTATCTCAAACTGCTGCTACAATAAAAGCCTAACGAGGCAGGCAATTGAGACTGCCTGGTTCCTTTAGCCAGGCAGTCCCTTAGCCCTTTTCTTTCATAGCAAAAAGTTGTGTTGGAGCAATCCATTCATCTGTTGTTCAGGGTCTGCTGGCCAGGCCCAGTAGTTCCCCATCTACAGAGAGGCATTTGTAACAAACTGAGAGTTAGAGGCAAGTCTCTGGGCTATTCCGGGCCATTCTGAGTAGGGTGGGCCCTCTGTTAAGGAGTTTCTCAGACTCTCATGGAAGTTAAGAATGAAGAAAAGATGGTTAGCAAATGTTTAGTCAGTCTCAAGATTAGTTTCCTCTTGGGAAGTTCCCTTTTTAAAATCATCATTTTCCTTTCGGTTCAGTATCTGGTTCATTTTGTTCTAAATACATATTACCCTCCTGGAAAAAGCATTTGTGGGTATCATAGGTATCAAGACAATCTCTCCCTATTGATACCTTGAATGGCAAGCTGGGATTCTCCTCACAGGTTCTTATCTCACAAAGTTTGAAGAATAAATTCACAGACTAAAGATGTTAAGCAAAAGTGTGGGAGTTTATTGCAAGCATATACAAACTCCTCCTGAGGAGGGATCCCCAAATTGGGAAAAACCTGCTCTCTCTATAAAATGGAAAAAAAATCAGTTCAATGAGTCTCTTTGTCTTCAGGTTTATAAATTCTGGCAGCTCTTTGTCTGTTTATGACACTTTCTAATAGGACCCTTTCTTAATTTATGTTCTCCATGCTTTCCTAATTGGTCACTTTCCCCCTTTTCCCTGTATGGTATCAGTTTCAAAGTTTCAAAGCTCACCCGGTGTGTCCCCCCCCCCCCCTCCCCCCCCCCCCCCCCCCCCCCCCCCCCCCCACCGCCTGCTTTTCTTCTTCCACTTATCTTGTAACATTCTTGAAAACATTCTGGCAGCTTGGAGCTGTCTCTGTCAATCACATATGCATTCCTGTCCCATGGACCCCCCTTTCCCTAACTGCCTCTCCTGTCTCTAAATTCCTTTCACTATCAGGTGAATTGGGGCTGATTTGACTAGTAAAAATATATGTTGCCTTGTAACATGCCCAGGTGAAAGGGAGAGGGTGTGATTTTAAAACAGTCATTGGTTGGTAAAGTACCCCTACCATTTGCACAAAAGCTTTACTCTGAGGTAGGGAAACTTAGTTGGGTAGGGATTATGAAGGGATAAAGTAACCCCAGTATTTACAATGGCCTTAGTAACTTCCCCTTTCATGATAATTTCAATTTCTCATAAAGTATTGGTAAGGAGAAGAGGAAATATCTTCTCATAGTCCTTAGAGCAGCCCTATGTTTACTTCTGTTTTCCTTTTTGTAAATCCCATTTTAGTTTTCTACAATCTTTCTTAAGATAACCTGGCTTTTTACAGTAAAAAACTGCCTCCTTTATAATTTCACAGCAGACCCTATTTAATAATTCTGTTACCTCACACTCAGAAAATAGTAGGCATATTCATTGGAATAGGTCACAATAGCTATTACATATTCTAACAGTTAATTTTTTTGTGAATCCATCAGGGTCCTGGATAAAGTCGGGTTCCTCTCTAGCTGAGACCAGTGTTTTTTTTTCCCAAGGGAGGTGTTAGAATTCCTATTTTCATTTTCCTTTAAATCAGTGGAAGGTGGAGGAGACAGAAGGGGAAAGAAGAAGGGAGGGGAAAGGCAAGTCTGGACAAGGAAGCTCAGAAAGCAAAGGATGTAGTGGAGGAAATACAGAAGGGGGAAGAATGGGGTGTAAGGCATTTACTAGCTTCAGAAGAGTTCAGAGACAGTCTCTAAAATGTCTTATTAATTTCTTTTTTTAAAGAATTTATCTATGTTTCTCCTTAGAAGCTTCTAATGTCCAAATCAAGATATGCTTCACATTCATTCAGTTTAATTTCAGAGCCAGCATTTTTCTAATTTTTCATGCAAAATGTTAATTTATGTTTCCAATTACAACTGCATTTTGGCTATTTTTAAGTTGATGTTTTCTAGTTAAATCTTCCTATTTCTGTAAAGCACTTGCAAGTAAAGGCTTCCTATCAAGACTATTAAATCAGGTTGGGGTTTGGAAGTTTCCGGCACACTTTCCCATGTTAATTTTAGGGTTGTGTTTTTTTGTTTGTTTTTTTCATATCTACAAAGTCTGTGGAAATTTTCCAGGGATGTTATGTAGTAGGTCAAAGTGTGCCGCATATGGGTTGAGCTCTACAAGGCTCTCATTCAGTCCCTCAAGCCGCATTCAACCCTCAGTTTCTCTCCTGGTTGTATAAAACAACTGGAAGGGTTCGGGATGTTGGCAGACCAAACCTCATGGAACTCCCTGAGGAGCCTGAGAGCTTCATTACAATTGAGTTAGAATTTCCCTAGGGGACTCCTGTCCATCATGAGGAATGACCTCTGACTCATCTACAAAGGTTCTTAGTCACCTTAGAATACCTGAGATTCAGGCTAGAGGGAGGATGTACCTCGTTATCTTCAGAGCTAAATGAGTTAAGCTCTCATTTAGGTGAAGGATTTTTTGCTCAGACTCTCAGAAAGCAACTGTAATTAAAAAACTGAAATCAAAGCCAATCACCCTTTTTTTTTTCCTTCTGTCTCACCTTAGCTTGGGTTCTTTTAACTTTAGTTCCACCTTGAGGACTTAAAAATATAGCTCAAATAAAGTCACACACTCTACCAAAAATCAAGGGAAAGTCCTGGGTCCAAGAGACAACTCACGCAAGTTCACCCAGTGGGCAGGGAACTGGTGGGCTCAGTGGGCCCTTTGCCGATCATAGCACCAGGTCTGGGTCTGTGGGGTGTTCCTGGGTGAGCTTCTTTGAAATTATGCCAACTATGCCAAGTAATATGAACATAAGAAACATTAAAACCTGTAAATAATTATTTGTGAGTTTGAGTCAAACTGTTGACAATTGCTGGGAAGCAGAATCTCAAAGGATTGAGATAAGGCTCCAGAGAATAGCAGTTTTGCATCTTGTTTTATATATCACAATCAGAAGAGGAGCTGTAAATGGGTTACATGGAATCCATTGGTGGTAGA
This sequence comes from Ia io, assembly GCA_025583905.1. Taxonomy (NCBI): domain Eukaryota; kingdom Metazoa; phylum Chordata; class Mammalia; order Chiroptera; family Vespertilionidae; genus Ia; species Ia io. The sequence goes on from JAJQQW010000003.1 coordinate 37,893,340, forward strand.
AAGGGAGGCGGGAGAAAGCAAAGTGGGAAAACCTCTGAGATTGGATAAGATAAATGATAGACACATATTCTTTGACTTACATGGGTGTAGGATAGTGAACAGTCAACAATTAACTCAATAACAATGAGGGTATTTGTGGTATTCGCAGAGTGGTGTCTGTGCTTTGAGGAGTCCAGAAAAAGGAAAATTACTTTGACATTTCAATGATAATATCATAGATGCAAAAAGACAATAGGCTCAGTTAAGGTAAAGATTGACCTTTGTCAGGGAAGATATCAGCCTCAGACATGACAACTCACCATAAACTCTTTTTAACTTAAAAATGTTTTCATTTGAGACTATCCTTTGTGGTAACTTTAGGTTTCTGAGTTTTCAAGTCTGCCACACAGGACTTCCTTGAACTAGTCAGGTTAGTATGTGGCCCCTTTTCATTCACAATGGTGATGGAAGAAGACTTTACTTGGGGTGATGAACACACTATACAATACACAGATGATGTATTATAAAATTTTACACCTGAAACATAATTTTATTAACCAACGTCACCCCAATAACTTTAATAAAAAATTTGAAGATTTTCTACCACATCAGAGATTCAATGATGGCAGTGTTCAAACTGAATACTCTCCATGTGAGAAGAAAAACAGGTTATCCTATCTAATAAAAGAGAAACATGCAAATTGACCATACCTCCACTATGCCCACAAGCCATGCCCACCAGCCAATCAGGAGAGAGTATGCAAATTAATCCAACCAAGATGGTGGTTAATTTGCATATGCAGGCACAGAGCAAAGATTGAAGACAGTGTAGAAGGAAGCCAAGCACTGCAGAAGGGAGCGAAGCTGTGGAGAAGCAAGCAAGCAGGGTGGCAGAGAAGGGAGGGAAGCAGGCAGGGTGGCGGAGAAGGGAGGGAAGCAGGCGGGGTGGCGGAAACGGCCTCAGGAAGCCCTATTCTTGCAGGAATCTTCCTGCAATGGGTCTCTAGTCCTACCTAATAAAACAGTAATATGCAAATTGACCACACCTTCACTATTCCCAAGCCACGCCCACCAGCCACACCCACCATCCAATCAGAGCGAGTATGCATATAAACCTGACCAAGATGGCGGTTAATTTGCATACATAGGTGCCCTGAGCTGACCTCCTGCCACGGATTGCAGGGAGCTGGGGTCCGCTCTGGCACCAGACCGAAAGCCTCCACTGGAGGCTTTTGGCCTGGAGCTGGAGCGGACACCCAGCTCTCCCTTTTGATGGATGGTGGGCGTGGCGGACACCCAGCTCCTCACTCTGATTGGATGGTGGGCATGGCGAGCACACCCCCTGCCATTGAAAGCGGGGAGCTGGGTGTCCGCTCCGGCTCCAGACCAAAAGCCTCCACCGGAGGCTTTTGGCCTGGTGCACGAGCGGACACCCTGCCATCGATTGCAGGGAACTGGGGGTCTGCTGTTGGCCTGGTACACCAGCGGACCCCCTGTGATTGATCACCTGGGCAGGGAGCTGGGGGTCTGCATTCGGCCTGGGCATGAGTGGACCCCCTGCGATTGATTGTAGGGAGCTGGGGGTCCGCTCCTGCCCAAGAGGCTTTCGATCTGGGCAGGCCTGGGCAGGGGCTGAGCCGGTGATCAGAGAGAGCTGGAGAGCTCTGCCCAGGCCTAAAGCTTTGGCCAGAGGCTTTAGGCCTGGGCACGGCCCAGCCCTCCATTAGTGTGAACTATAGAGGAAACACCTTTTCTGACTGCACATTGGCTAACCTTCCTGTATGCCACTGGTAATATTCTTAGTAACTTGGGTAATAAGAATCCAAAAAGGTGATCTAGGTTTTTTCCACCACACTTCTGGAGAAAAAAATGAAGGTCCGCTGCTGGAAGGCTAAGAAATGTCATATCCTGCCCTAGCCAGTTTGACTCAGTGGATAATGCCTCAGCCTGCAGACAGCAGGGTCTGGGTTTGATTCTGATCAAAGGCATGTACCTAGGTTGCAGGCTCCTCCCTGGCCAGGGCCCAGATCAGGGCTCATGCAGGAGGCAACCAATCAAAGTGTTTCTCTTTGTCTTTCCCTTTCTCTTCCACATTCTCTAAAAGTCAGTGGAAACATACACTCAGGGGAGGATAAAAAATAAATAAAGAAATCCATATCCTATGAAAGACACATCTTGAAAATGCCTAAAGAAAGTTGCCATTTTTTTCTTGGTGAAGGGACTGGAGTCCGTGTTGATGAAAACACTTTGGCAGCTGCGGTGACTGACAGTGGCTGCAGCAGTAGGGTGATGGGGCTGGTGCCTTCCCCTGACCAGCCCGGTTGCCTCCCACAAAGGGAGGCCGGATTGAGGCTTAGGTACGCTCCCTGTGGGCGCGCGGGCCTAAGCTGTCAGTAGGACATCCCCTGAGGGCTCCCAGTATGTGAGAGGGGGCAGGTTGGGCTGAGGGACCCCCGACCCCCAGTGCACGAATTTCATGCACCGGGCCCCCAGTAATTTAATAAAAGTTTTATAGTTTGTGAAAATAATTAGAAATAGTATAGATTATTTCATGAAAATAAAAATAATATCCAGCAATTATTAAATATATTCTATATAGTAGTCACAATGCTAAGTGCTTAATATATGTAATTTTGTTTAATTCTTACAACTATCAATGATTTCCATATGAGAAACTTGATTCTCTGGTATGGTTACATGCTGAGGTTGACCAGAAGACCCTGAGCGATGGGTGAATGATTACTCTGACACAAATTTCTGTGAAAGACAGGGCTAAGGGACTGCTTGGCTTGAGAAACCAAACAGCCCCGTTGGCCTGCCTCCTTAAGCTTTTATTATAACAACAGCTTGAACTAAAATTAATTATTAGGTACTATCAGCAGGGGAAGCATCCTTGAGAAGACACATACATCTGCAGGGTCCTCTAAGCAAGGACGTCTGAAGACTAAACACAAAGGTCCCAGGAAAACACCCAGGGGCTTGGACTTGTTTGGAAAAGTCAAGGCAGGGTCTGTCGCCTTCGGCAAGGCCCCCCTAGAGGCCTCCAACCTTTTGGAGATTCCTCCTTACAGACTTTACTACCAAGTCCCATGTTTTCCCACAGTTAAATAACTGTCCCTGACTAATAACAGTAGTAAGTGGTGTTATGGCAGAAATCAGGTCGGCGGGAAGCGACAAACTAAATGCACTCTAGGTTCAGAAAAGTACTGCTTATTTGCACCCATGATGGACCAGTGGAGTCCTCTCCAAAGGCTGAGCACCAAATGCAGTGAGGTTTTGCCTTATATATATATCCCCAGGTTCTTTGTCTCCCATGTATGGCATACGTACACATTCTAGACATTCTTTCTACATTACAGGTTGAGCTTCCAGATATTTCACACCCATTGCAGTTCGCACTGAAGGCATGTTGCCTAGGCTACAGATGGAGGATTCAGTTCCCTATCTGAGCCTAGGGGAAAGTCCTTGGACCACTGGCAGAGAGTGCCACATGTGCACACAGGCAGACCTCTCCTGCTTCTCACTGTCAATCAGCCAAGAAGTGAGCAAGATTACAGAAGCCACAAGCATGGATATGGTGGTGCTGACAAAAGGGGAGGGTCTATCTGCTTTCAATTTGCCTTCTCAGTGGTAAGGTGAAATTTACAAGAAGGCCTAATTTTAAAGCATGTTTGTGTTTGGGATATATATATATATATATATATATATATATATATATATATATATATATAATAAAGGCCCATTGCAGGAAGATTCCTGCAATAGGACTTCCTGAAGCGGTCTGCTTCCCTCCCTTCTCCACCACCCCGCTTGCTTGCTTCTCCACAGATTCGCTCCCTTCTGCAGTGCTTGGCTTCCCTCTACACTGTCCTCAGTCTTTGCTCTGCACCTGGATATGCAAATTAACCTCCATCTTGGTTGGGTTGATTTGCATACTCGCTCCTGATTGGCTGGTGGGCGTGGGTGGTGGGTGTGACTTGTGGGCATAGCAGAGGTATGGGAGGTATGGTCAATTTGCATGTTTCTCTTTTATTAGATAGGATATATTTCTGAGAGGAAGGGAGAGAGAGATAGAAACATTAATGATGAGAGAGAATCATTGATCAGCTACCTCCTGCATGCCCCCCACTGGGGATCTAACCTGAAATCAGGCATGTGTCCTGAATCAAACCATGACCTCTTGGTTCATAGGTTGACACTCAGTCACTGAGCTACACTAGCTGGGCATGTTTGGAACAATTTTAATGAGTTGTACAGCCTCAAAACAACCAACTAAATTTAACACATATTTTGCAATGTTGATTATTTATTTAATACAAATTAAGATTGCTAGAACTGCCTATTAACACAGTAGATCTAATATGGATAAAGCAGAGTAAAGTAGGAATTTTTTATCTGAGTTCGTGGAGTATCTGATATTTCATCATTACTTTTGTTTCTGTATGCCTTTCAATACTGTTGTATCTGTATTGACCAAGACTAATACTAATATGTGAAAATATTGTGTGCCTACTAGTGCTACATAACATTTTGCCCCAGAATCTAATATCTTCAAATAATAATTTTATTTTTCTCCAGGTTTCAAGAATGGCTCAATGGGCAATTCGAACTTGAGGTCTTTCATGTAGTTACAGTCAGATATTGATGGGTCTGCAGACCTCCAAAATGGCTCAGTCACTTGGTTTGGGTTTGATACTGACTGCCTACTGTGAGCTCATTTGCAGCTGAGTGTCAGGTCTCCCCAGTCTGACAACCTCAGGGATAATGGCAATATCACAAAAACATGTTCAGAAGTCACAGGTTATAACTTCTGCTGCTTTCTACAGGCTACAAACAAGTTACTAAATTCAGTAAGAAGGGGGAAACTTCATTTCTTTATGTGTATTATGTCAAGGAATTTGCAATTATGTTTTACAACTTTCACCAGTATATTGGGGATATACTGGTACATATAACACAAAATGATTATCTCCAAATACAGTAGGAATTAAAAAAAAAAACTTTATCTAAGTAAATAATTTATTTTAAAATATCTCAGTAAATTTTTTGTATATTTTATCTTACTCTTTTTCCTATTTGAATGCATTCTATATTTATTTGCCAAATTTGAAAAATACTTGAATGAATAATGAAGTATTGGGCCTCTAACCCAATGATAACTACTATGATATTTTGTTTCTTTCTAGTCTTATTAAGATCACAAAGAAGTTTTACTTAAGATTGAAATACGTATATAAAATACAATTCTCTCGGTTTCTCATTTCCCATGCATGCTGCTCAGTTCTCCTTTTGTTACCAGTGTCCCCCAGGTTTACAGAGTAGGCCAGGTCCTGTCAGCACCCCTTTAGGCTATATGGAAACCAGTCTGCAGGCATCTTCAGTCACTATCCTATTATTCTAATACCAAACGTTTTAAATTATTTGGTGGCATATAGTACATTTAATGTTTAATAGATAGTATTAATTCCTTGTCTTATTTATTTTTCATTATCTTTCCTTGTTTATCTAAATTTCTACATGAATTAACCTGAGATAACAAAATACTCAACTCTGTATTCTCTTTCCATGTTCCACAGAATCTCAATGCTGCTAATTCACAACACAAAGGCTTCTCAGATTAGTATAGCTTTATCTTATCTGAGTTGGAAGGTACCTGTGGAAATCAGCCAAATAGGTCTCTTTATTTTTCTCTCAGTTAGAATATCTTTATTGAAGCAAAATGTTTCCATTCATGGAAAATATTTCTTTATCCAGATTTCTTAATATTATCTTTAGGATAATGTTTCTTGAATTTTCTAGTGTATGACATATTTTGTGTGTGTGTGTGTGTGGTTGCTTACTAGTAATGTGTTTTTGTTTCCTCTGTGTGTGTGTGTGTGTGTGTGTGTGTAAAGTGTTTAGAAATTTTAAAATGAAACTTGTTTTTAGTAAGTGTGAAAATGACTAGACTTCGAAGCATTGAGCAGTTGAAAGAAATGTAAAAAACATAGTCTCTTCTCTCAGAAAAATCATTCTATACTGGGTTCTGACAACACAAGAAAACAAAATTTTAGTTGTGGGTAGCATAAAATATGTAAGTTTTATATAAATGACTATCTTAAATAGTAATATCGATATTTTGGATTAAATCAGTTTTACCTCTGGCCCAATAACATTACTAACTTTTAGAACAGCCCCCAAAATACAAAGCCAGGAAAATTGAAGACAAGAAGAAGATGCCTAGTAATCCTGGGGAAGTTGCAACTGCTGAAATTCCTACCTAAATATAGTGACATGACTGCAATTTAAGTGTAAGCTATGGTAAAGGTAGTTTTACATGACATAAAAAAGAAAGCATTTTTATAAAGAATAAAAGTCAGAAAACCAAATGGGAAAGAATCACTCTTATGCATATAGAGTTATAAACATAAAATATTTTTATTTGTTCTCAATTTTAAAATTTATTTAACATTATAATAGTATGTCTAAAAGATAATTTTGGTTGTAAGTTTTGTGATTTAATTAGTCTTGCCTTAAAAATAGATCCTAGAAATTAGCCTACCACACTATAATTATCTGTAAATGAAATAAATTAACTATAAAACAAATGGTCATCTCAAATTGCACTAATTATAAAAATGTTATTCTGATAAAGGGAAATCTACACTAATAAAAGAGTAAGATTCAAATTGACTGTACCTTCGCGACACCCATGAGCCAATCAGGAGTGAGTATGCAAATTAACCCAACAAAGATGGAGGGTTAATTTGCATACACAGGTGCCTAGCGGCCGGGGGTGGGATGGGACACTTGCGTCATCGCCATGGCGATGACGCAGGCATTCCGCACTACCCCAGCTGCTCAGGGCCTCTGGGCAGTGTGGGAAGGCAGAAAGGCGGCTCCAGCCAGAGTGAAAATGGTGCCGGCAGCCAGGGTGAGGAAGGCCCATTCTTGCACGAATCTTTGTGCATCAGGCCTCTAGTTAAAATATAATATTTAAGGGAGACTAACAGGTAAAATAACTTTATTATGAGTATAATTTCAAATTGAGAGCCACAAATATTTTCTCAATCATGCCTATGATTTAATTGAGTATAATCTAAATACAGTTAACACTGTCATAAACTCTTTTAATCTTCTTATATAGAGTTTTCATGGGTAAATAATACAGAGAGTGAATTATTATTGTATATGCTTACTAAGCATATGAAGTTAGCATATGCTCAGTAAAGCCGTGAAGAATGTACTCCTATAGTCAGAATACATTGGTTTAAGATATAGCCCCTAATACTGTCTACCTGTATAATTTAGTTTCCTCATCTGTAAAATATGGAAAACGGGCACGTAACCTACAGTTATTTTGAGTAGTGAACTTTATAAATAAAATATTAATATTAGCTACAATTAATGTTAAAATTGTACAGTCTCTTTGCAACCAGGGTTTTAATTATTCGGTTCATTTTATTTTTTATTTTAGTTTACTTTAAGAGGCATGGGGACTTAAATAAATTGGCACTTATATAAATTGAGTCCAGAATTCATGATACTTGGTCACAATTAAGGGCTCATCTATCCTAGAGAACACCAAAAAACAAAGTAAGTTTTCATTGTCAAATGCAAATTCTGAAGATCATTTGATATACACTTGATTCAGCTTATCAAATTAAAAGGTATTATGTTGAATTTTATTATAAAACTGTGTGTATATAAATACATATACAAAAATGTTTTCAGAACAATTGTGATATTAGAATTTTAGTTGGTAAATAAACTTATTAGAGATAAAAACGTTTATACATTGTACATGATCAAAATGGAATAGAAATACATTGCTAACAATAAATAATTCAAACCTCAAACTTACGTATGTAGAAAAAAATCAGGAGTTTCCTTTGGCTAGCTATATTTTTTTTCTGATAGATATACATCAGAGATTTTACTGGATCCTTAGGTTGTTAGACTGAAAGTAACTATCTAGGTTAGCTACCCCAAAGCTCTTATCATAGAGCTATGTTTAAAAACAAACAAACAAACAACAACAATAACAAACTGATTGGCAAAAGTAAATGAATTAAGGGCCTCATATGTCTCTGGCCCTGACATAAAAATGTTGAAATTGCATTCTTAAATGAATTCAAGATGAAGAACTTTGTAAAATCCATTAACTGAATGCTTCACCACATTTATTAGTTGATTTCTTGATCCTTCTTTTCAATATGAAAATTATTTAAACAGATTAAAACTTACATCATTAATTATATTCATATAGCAATAATAATATGTACCACCAGATATAATCCTGCATATTATATGCTATCCATGAGTTACTACATTTCATTCATTCTAAGATGGATTTTTTTCACATTTTAAACCTTTAATTTTAAATCACACAATTGATATGATTAGAAGATACAGACAGTCCTCGGGTTATGTCAGACTCAACGTACATCTTTTCATGGTTATGTCGCCATCTCTGATGTATGTACATATGTGTTTTATGTTTTTTATTACTTATTTACCACAAGTAAAGGTCAGGAATTGTTATCTTTATTTTAATTTTTTTTTTTTTTTTTTTTTTTACTGTTTCACTTCATTACTGCTGTGTATGTGCTCCATGTGAGTGACATAGGTGCTTATGTAGGTGGGTTCCGACTTATGGCAGATATCACATTATGTCGCACCATAGGACCTATTGTCTTGGGTATATTTTAATTGACGTATTTTTAATTGTTAGCTTCTTAACATGATGTAAAGTAATGATGCACTTTATAATTTGTGTCATCTTTCATCTTTCAATTTATGGCAGGTTTTTCTTTTAGCCTATACTAGAGGCCCAGTGCATAGAATTCATGCACTTGGCGGGGTGGTGGTCCCTCAGCCAGGCCTGCTCCCTCTTGAAGTCCGGGAGCCCTTGGGGAATGTCCAACTGCTGGCTAAGGCCCACTCCTGGCAGTTGGACATCCTTAGCATTGCTCTGGAGGTGGGAAATGCTCCCGCCACTGCTGCTTCGCTCGCCAGCTGAGCCCAGCTTCTATGTGAGTGGTGCTCCTCCTGTGGGAGCACACTGACCACCATGGGGCAGACACTCAGCTTAGGAACTGCCCCCTTGTGGTAAGTGCATGTCATAGTGACCAGTCATACTGTTGTTGGATTGATTTGCATATTAGCCTCTTATTATATAGGACTAGAGGCCTGGTGCATGAAATTCATGCATGGGAGGGTCCCTCAGCCTAGCCTGCACCCTCTCCAATCCAGGACTCCTCGGGGGATGTCTGACTGCCAGTTTAGGCCCGATCCCACAGGGGCCTAAACTGGCAGTCAGACATCCCTCTCACAATCCAGGACCACTGGCTCCTAACCGCTCACCTGCCTGCCAGCCTGATGCCCCTAACTGCTCTCCCCTGCCGGCCTGATCACCCCTACCTGCCTATACCTTGGCCCCACCACCATGGCTTTGTCCGGAAGGATGTCTGGAAGGTTGTCTGGAAGATGTCTGCTCTAATTAGCATATTACCCTTTTATTAGTATAGATAATAAAAGGCTAATCTGCAAATTGTCCCCTCGAATGGGACTTCAACTGGGAGTTTGGCCAGGGGGCAGAGCTAGTCCGCCATCCATCCATGGCCCTTCCCCCTGCTGGCCCCACCCCATAATCATCCCGCCCACCCCGATTGGGGATGGGGCAGCTGACCAACTGCCCATGGCCCCTCCCCTTGGCTGGTCCCACCCCTGATTGCCTCCCCCACCCCGATAGGGTGTGGGGTTGGCCAACCTCCCACGTTCCCTTACCCCTAGCTTGCCCGGCCCAATCAGCCCTGATCAGGGCAGGCCAGCCAGACTCCACCCATGCACAAATTCGTGCATTGGGCCTCTAGTTATATAATAAAACCTTATTTATATTTCAGATGTGTATTTACTTTATAGTGGCAGTAATGAATCAGAAGATAGGTGCTTTGTGAGAGCAAAGCTTGGTGGACTCACTCTGCGTGAGGGCACAATCGAGGAGAAAGACACGTGGATGCCAGGATGTTGAAGTCAACCTTGGGATGCTTCATAGAAAATAGAGGCAGTAACTCTGGCCATCGGTGACTCTAATTTTTGGTCATTATTCTGCTGTGATCAATGACATTCTGGTCTCCTTTAAAATTGTCCTGAAATGAAAGATCAAAGTGAGCAAGGATCTCAGTTAATCAGATAAATAATAAAAAAGTAATAATCATATGATGAGATTATGATCATGATTATCTATAGATCCACCAGTCTATCTAATGTGTGATTAGAGAAAATAAGCAGTTTATATGCCTCTTTGTTTATGAAGTTTTCTTGGTCTGTTTTGAAAAGAAATATTCTTTCCCTATGTAGAGAACAGTGGGGAGGAGGCTTCCTATCACTTCTTTCTTATCCTTGTCTCTATAAAGTGGATGGCATCAAAGTCTGACATCAGCTGGACCATGATTTATTAGAAGTGTAAAGGGCTCACTTTATTAGACAATTATCATTTAAAACATTCCTCTCTATGCTTCTTCTTTTTGCTTCATGGATTACTAGGAAGCGGGACCTTATTTCTCCATTTCAAAGTCACATACTCCTGTTCATTCTCTCACACAGAAATAAGAAACAGACTGTTTCCCAGGTCATAAGCTGGGCAATCAAGGCTAGAAAGGAACTAAGCATGAGAAACAGAGAATTTATCTCCCTCTCCACTACCAAGCCTGAGTGAGAGTCAAGCACATAGTCTTACCCAAAGGCTATGTGAACAGACTTGGAATTTGTTCTGAAGACCTAGTTACCTTGCTTTCTTTTCCTACAGATACAGCACAGGATGCAGCTCTCAAACTTAAGGTTGCATGATTTCATGAAGGAAGCATTTAGCCTTTGTCCTAAATCATATTCTCCAATATATTTGGTTACTACCTTTCCCCTGTATATTCAGAACTGAAAGAAGTAAGGAGGGATGAGAATATCACAAAAGTATTAGCAGGTATCATTACAACCTAATTCATTTCTACACCATATGTCCTTTAGATATTTTATCTTGTTTAATCCACTCAACATTTCTATATAAAAATGGTTACCCTCACTTATTGGATAAGATAATGTAGCCTCATCACGGTTAAAAATTCACTTTGGTCTGACAGGTGGCAAATGACACAGTCAGAGGTCAAACCACAGTCATTTTGATTCTAGAACTTAAGTTCTCACACTGTATTGAACACAGGCCAGTGCTTTGGGCTTAGTGACTCTAAGAAAGCAGCTGCTAAGAAAAGATCATAGACGTTTCCACTGTGATTCAAAAGACACAACTGCTGTTCCTGCTGTTGCTTCCTTGCTTGCATGTGGAGCCATAAACGTCAGCGCAGATCTGAGGACGTTTGCTTTTGATTGTGACCATCATCTCCATGGGCGGATTGTGGGTGCAGACAGTGAGATGGTAGATAACAAACATGTCTAGTGGCACAGGTGTGTTTCCAGACGGGTCAGGAAACATCACAGGCACAAAGAAGTCGCTCTAAAGGAGACGGGTAGTAGACTGCTTCCTTATATCACAGCCAGCAGGGCTCCTCCAGTCTTTACTTTGGGTTCTGGCAACCCAGAGTGGTTTCCTTGGATACAGGAGCACTCCCTGCTTAGAAAGATTGAATCATCAAGTGTGTCTGAATTTATATAGAACAACACAATAGGACAAATGGTTCCTGAAAAATAGGAAAGGTCCTATTTTTAAGAAAGTGGGAACAAATAGATTTTAAAACATTATATTTGTTTCTCTAGTAGGGTTATTTTATAGTTATCTTACGTTCAATCTTAGAAAAAATATAGTAAAAGTCAGTGTTATAGTAACACCTTTTTTTGGCTCTAAAAATGAATATTTGAAACAGATCTTGTTTACTAAATTATTTTAGGATATTGCTTACTATATATTAGAAATTACCTGAAAATCCTACCTAATAAAAATGTAATATGCAAATTGACTGTACCACCAACACACCCACAAGCCAATCAGAGCAAGTATGCAAATTAACCCAACCAAGATGGCTACAGCCACAGAGAGCAAGGTTTCCCAGGTAACAGAGCAAGCTAAGCTTTCTGCGAGCTGCTGCAGGCCTAAGCCTCCACTCAAGCTACAAAGTTTCAATTATAGAAGATAAACAAATTCAAACAGAAATGGCAGCAGAACGGAGCTTGAGAGAGCAAGCCAGGGTTGCCAGTGGCAACAGGGGAAGCAAAGCTTTCCGCACACCTTATCTGGTCCCAGCCTCTGCTTAAGGCTACAAAGTTTCAATTATAGAAGGTGAATTAACTGCCACAGAAATGGCTGCCAGCCGCGGAAGGAGCAGTAGGCTTGGCTCCGCTCCAGGCTACAAAGTTTCAATTGTAGAAGGAAAATAAATTCCAGATACCAGGGCCTCCACTTGGGTTCCCACGGGGCGTGGCTGGCCTGCAAACCACCACAGGCCCCTCGCCCACGCCACCCCACGTCCCAAGGGAACCCCCACCCTGATCTGGGACACCCTTCAGGGCAAACCAACTGGCCCCCACTCCTGCACTAGGCCTCTATCCTATCTAATAAAAGAGTAATATGCAGATTGACCATCATTCCATCACACAATATGTCTGCCCCCATGTGGTCAAAGATTCTGTCCCCATGTGGACACAAGATGGCCACTACAAGATGGCCAGCAGGAGAGGGCAGTTGGGAGGCACCTGGCCTGCAAGGGAGGGCAGTTGAGAAGGACCAGGCCTGCAAGGGAGGGCAGTTGGGAGGGACCAGGCCTGCAAGGGAGGGCAGTTGGAGGTGATCAACCCTGCAGGAGAGGGAAGTTAGGGGTGACCAGGCTGGCAGAGGAGGGAAGTTGGGGGCAAACAGGCTGGCAGCGGAGTGGTTAGGGGGTGATCAGGCTGGCAGGCAGAAGCTGTTAGGGGCAATCAGGAAGGCAGGCAGGCAAGCAGTTGGGAGCCAGCAATCCTGGATTGTGAGAGGGATGTCCGACTGCCCTTTTAGGCCCGATCCCACGGTGGGATCGGGCCTAAAAGGGCAGTCGGACATTCCTCCAGGGGTCCCAGATTGGAGAGGGTACAGGCTGGGCTGAGGGACAACCCCCCTCCGTGCACGAATTTTGTGCACTGGGCTTCTAGTATAAACATATTTTATTTATTCCTCTTTCTAAAGATTGAATGCAAATATGGAACACAAAGAATATTACAATTATTATTTTCAGGGTATCAAAATATGAATATCTTTTTATTGTTCCTATAACTCACAGCACCTAGAACAATGTCTTAACTATAAAATTTTCAGTATTTTTTGAGTTGAGGTTGCCTTCTTTGACTTTTGAGTAAATTAAACAATGTAAAGAGTGTACTGAATATCATTTTTACTATTCTAACTTAAGTACCAACTCAGTAATTCTATATTTTTTAATTTTTTATTAATTAAATTAATTGGTGTGACTGATTAATAGGTTCATATAGTTTTTAAATGTACATTACTACAATCCATGATCTGTATATTGCATTGTGTACTCATCACCCATAGCAAAATAATTTTCTGTCACTATATATTGGGCCACCTTTACTCATACCCCGCCCCCCTCCCTTTCCTCTGGTAACCACCATACTGTTGTCTGGCTGTGTTTCTAAGTTTCAATTTTATATCCCACATGAGTGAAATCATACGGTCCTTAGCTTTTTCTAATTGGCTTATTGCATTTAGCATAATACTGTTTAGGTTCATCCATGTTGTTGCAAATGGCAGTATTTCATCTTTTCTTATGGCTGACTAGTATTCAATAGTCACATTTTTATTCAATCATCTGTGGAAGGTCACCTTGGTTGTCTCCATGTGTTGGCCACTGTGATTAATGCCGCAATGAACATAAAGGTGCAAATATCATTACAAATAAATGTTTTTGAGCTTTTGGGGTACATACCCATATGGTAAGTCTATTTTGGGAAACCACCATACTGATATTTTACTAGTTCCCATTCCCACCAGCAGTCAATGAGAGTTCCCTTTTCTCCACAACCTCTCCAACACTTCTTATTACTTGTCTTGTTGATAATAGCCATACTAACAGGTGTCAGGTGGCATCTCACTCTGGTTTTGACTTGCATTTCCCTAATAGCTAGTGAAGTTGAATATTTTTATATATCTGATCTGATGACTGTGTGTGTATGTCCTCTTAGGAGAGGTGTCTCTTCAGATGCACTGCCCACTTTTTCATTGGATTGTTTGGTTGGTGATGAGTTTTATGAGTTCTCTACATATTTTTAATATTAACCCATTGTCTGAGCTGCATTTGCAATTAACATGTCCCATTTAGTTGGATACCTTTTTTGTTGTTGTTGTCAGTTTCTTTTGCTGGCAAAAGGTTTTTAGTTTGATATAGTCCCAATATTTTTTGCCTTTACTTCCCTTGCTTTTGGGGTTAAATTCATAAACTGTTCTCTATGACCAAGGCACATAATTTTAGTACCTATGCTTTCTTTCATGTACTTCATTGTTTTAGATCTGCTATTTAGGTCTTTGATCCACTTTAAATTAATTTGATACAAGGGTACAAACTGCAATCTAGTTTAATTCTTTTGTATGTGACTTTCCAATGATCCCAGCACCATTTATTGAAGAGGCTTGTTTTTCTCCATTATGTTTTTCTTAGATCCTTTGCCAACAATTATTTGCCCACATACCTGTGGTTTTATTTCTGGGTTCTCAATCCTGTTCCATTTGTCTGTTTGCCTGCTTTTCTGCCAACACCATGCAGTTTTGATTATCATAGCTTTGTAGTATAATTCAAGTCAGGTAGTGTGATAACTTGGCTTCATTCTTTTTTCTCAAGATTACTTTGGTTATTTGGGATCTTTCGTGGTTCCATAAAAACCTGGTAATTTTTTGTTCTATTTTTTTAATGATATTGGGATTTTGATGGGGATAGATTAAATCTGTATAATGTTTCGGGTAATATGGCCATTTTAACTATGTTGAATCTTCCAATCCATGAACATGGAATACCTTTACAGTTCCTTGTGTGTTTTTCAGTCTCTCTCTTTTTTTTAAATATATTTTATTGATTTTTTACAGAGAGGAAGGGAGAGGGATAGAGAGCTAGAAACATCGATGAGAGAGAAACATTGACCAGCTGCCTCTTGCACACCCCCTACTGGGGATGTGCCTGCAACCAATGTACATGCGCTTGACCGGAATCGAACCTAGGACCTTTCAGTCCACAGGCCAATGCTCTATCCACTGAGCAAACCGGTTTCAGCTCAGTCTCTTTTAATAATGCTTTGTAATTCACAGGCCAATGCTCAACCACTGAGCCACACAACCTAGGCTAAATAATATTTTTAATCACAAAGTATATGACTGATAAACAAAAAAGTATAATTTATGTAGCCTTGAGTCAGTTGTTTATCAATTGGGATATGAAGAGGGATTCTGTAATTTAAGAGATAATTGATCAACCAAAGGACTTGTATGCATGCATATGAGCATAACCAATGGACACAGACAGGGGGTAGGGAGGTGAGGGCTTGTACGGGGGGTTGGGGCAGCTGGGGAGAAGTCAATGGGGGAAAAAGGAGACATGTAATGCATTACACAATAAAGAACTTAAATAAAAAAATAAAAAAATAAAGAGGTAAAAAAAGAGATAATGCCACATTTAAATACAATTATATTAACATTTTACAGATATAATTTTTTCCTGAATAACACTAATACTGTTGGAATAAGTGCTGACCTTTTACCTTTCCAGATGCCTAATAGTAAACAATGTGACAACATATTATTTTACATTGAACCAATTTCTGGGCACCTCTTAAGGTGGGGAGCATTACATGGGCTCATTGATAGAGAAATTGAGGTTGGAGGGTTTTATTGCTTAAACATAGGATGTAACTGAGACAGGGACTAATGCCAAACCTGAGAATTTTTTTTTTCTGAAAGTTCTCCTACTGCACAGGGAAAAAAGACTTTAAATGCAGCAATAGTCTCTTAATCATATTTTATCCTTCCCACTGAAATCAGTAAATATTCAATTAACTGAACCTTACAATTAAATGTGAAAACATTGGCTCACAGAAATACCCAAATATATATGCTGCATATAACTGAATAATCAAGTTAGGCATTAGTCCTCAATCCTAAAAGACAGGTCATTTTTAAATCAAATGTTTTTGTTAAATTATTTTCACCAATTTCCTTATATCTAGAACTCAAGTAGATTATTCATGTCCTTATATTATTCAATAATTTTTGTATATATGCATTATGTTCTTATTTGGAAAGTAAATATACAAGTCTGATTTAATATAGTATGGAATAATATATAAACCTAAATTCTGTGGTTTTTCTATTACCTTATTTTAATACTACTTAATCTTGGGTAAAGTTTAATGATATCATTTTATAAAAGGTGATTTCTTTGAAAACATTCCAAAACAAACAAACAAACAAAAAAAACATTTATATATATATAGTATATGTACACATTTTTAATATTCTATCATCTGGGGCCTATTTAATGTAATTTTTAAGTATGTATACATTTATATATGTGTAACCATTTTTTATACACTTAACCTTCTTAAATGGAAATAATCTTTCAAGAATGGGAATAAAATTATATAAATAAGATATTTGTGTACATTTTTGTTTTGGTTTCCAAGTCTTATTCAAGAACTCATACAAAACTTTCCAGATAAATTAGCTTTAATCCTTCTCTTCATCATCCTGGTCAATCTGGAAGTAACATAATTTGTAACTTTCTTTGCTCTTAGTTAATGCATGCAACCAATCATGTAGATTATTCCTCTTGAAATATTTTTGGTGATATACTTCAAGTATCTTTTGGTAAAAGGCACCTTAGAAGTTGCAGTAATCTTGCCCTTGCTCCTTTCAATGGTCACAACCCCTCCACTGAGATTCCTAGTTTTTCCACTCACTTTGATTCTCTTATGAAGAAATTGCTGAAAATTGGCAGCATCCATGATTCTATCTTTTTCCAGGTGGGCGCAGTCAAGTGTAAACTTCAGAACCTGCTTCTTTTTCTCTTGCCTTCCTTTGCTGCACGTTTTTTCACAGGTGCCATGGTGGGCAGTGGAGGCAGAAAAGCCCATTTTCAAATATAGCAACCAATATATCTATTGCATACTTTAGTAAATAAAAAACGACTGAGAATCTTAAAGATTAGTATGCAACATTAATATCAAATTATATTATTGTCTCTACAACAAATGTCAGTCATATGTTTAAAAATGATCAAATACTCATGATCATGTTATAATTTGTGTGTGAGAGAAGTCAGCGTATGTTTGAATTTCTACCACCCTTAGGAAACATAACATTAAAGGTAAAACATATAGTTTTGCTCCTGTTTTCTTCCTAATGACAACAGCTGCTTTTAAAGTATATTCTTGTCTGGAAGAAAACTTGAGTTTGGGACTCTTAAATATAAATTGGAACTATGATGAAAGGGAAAATTAAATTTAAATTATTTATGAGAAAACCTGCATAGATAGCCTTGATAAACAAAACCATGCTCTGAAAATGTTCCAAGTTAGCTCCTTAAATTTCTATGCAAAGCTCTTAGCAGATGTTTCTCTGAAACTCTTTTCTCTATGGTAAATTTTATTTCCTTCATTATCTGACAATTTTGTACATCTTTTTCATAAAACTTATAAAGAAGTTAGGAATTGAAAGTGTTCATTCAAAGATAATATATTCTGTGGAGTCTCCAAAACTCATAAGCAGAAAAATTTTTATTATTATGGATTTACTTAAATTGCAGCAATGATTTTTTGATGAGATAAACTATAAAGGATAAATCATAATTGCAGTTCCACTGAGGAAAATAATTATAAATAAAATGTATTGCAATTTTTGCTATAAATCCATTCCTTCTCATCACTTTCATTTGTGAATATATTTATTAAACATATGAATGTTGATATCATTTTAAAATTTAATATGAAAAATTATGAGAAATAATAGTGTCCACTATGATGATATCATGATGACAATTAATTTAAAAATACATTCTTGTACAAGATAATTCATTTGAAATGATAAAAAAAATAATAAGGTATAATGTAAATTCATTGTTGTCACCTGTGATCCAACATTTTAAAACTGGAAATTTAAACTTCATTTAATTCAAACTTGTCACATTTGGATGAAAATACAAATGCAGCTTGGAGTCATTAAGTGACATGCTTATGTTACTACAGGTACCTATTATTGTGTATATATCACTTGGAGTGGCATTCTGTGCAGACATAGATTTAATGGGTTCATAAGAATAAGAACTTATTTAAGCCCCAATATCTCAAAGTCATTGAAGACATTAAATGGTTTTATAGCATTCTACTCTTTCTCTCTAGTGCCTGTTGACAACTTAATAGAACTTATAAAGAACACATTCAGTTGGCCAATGGCCCATGATTTATTGCTAATAATCTAGCAGTGAGTGAAATATATGTTGGTCATTAAGAATGTGGGCTCTGGAATCAGATTGCTTGTCTTCAAATCTCAGCTCTCCTACTTTCTAGCATGAGATAGTATATGTGTGGTTAAAATCATGGATGTCAGGGCCAGACTGCTTGGATTTGAATAGCAGCTTCACATATTTTAGCTGTTCAGCTAAATTTGAGCAATTTACAAAATTTCATGTGTTTTAGTTTTCTCCTTTGACAAAATGGAAAATAGAGTAATGCCCACTTTGTATGGTTTGTTTTCAGATAAAATGTGCTACTGTATCTGAAACCCTTAAAATATCAGCTAACTCCCTCTCTCCCCCTTCAATATCTATAGATTAGTGGCAATAATATCTATAATATTTGCTAGGCACTTAATACAGTGTCTGACAAACATTAAACATTAAGCACTCATTAAATATTAGCTCTTATTATTTCATTTAGGTAAAAAGAAATAAGTGCCTATCATGCATCCGTAAGTTTGTGGATCCTTGAGATACATTAGCAAGTCCAATATTTCTGCTTGTCTGCTAACATCTATTAGGCAAGGTAGAAAATACACAAAAATAATTTAAAAGCAAATAATAAGTTAGAATGTGGTAAGGGCTATAAGGGAAAATATGTAGGGCAGGGCAAGGGGGTCGAGAGGGTCAGGGATGGTAGAATTTTACATACATTGACCAAAGAAGGACTAGTGACATAGTAGTTATTTGTGCAAAGACTCAAATGTAAGTCACAGATATTTGGGGGGAAAAACACTTGTGACAGAGGGAAGAATTTATGGAAAATCTTGTGGCAGAAAGGACCTGCTACATTCAGGGACTGGAAAGAAGGCCAGCATGGCTGAAGTGGAGTGAGGAGGATAGGAACTATGAGAAGCTGCAATAAAAGCAGTAACTGAGGGAACTCATATAGATCCTTATACATTTTGCTTTTGTGAGGTGGAAATAACTACATAGCTTCGAACTTAGAAGTAATATGATCTGGATTACATTTTAAATGGGCCCTTCTGATTGCTATATCAAGAAACCATTAGTGCTTTTCTCATTTTCGGTTCTTATAAGCGTATTTCTAGTATCACATGATCTCACTCATCTAGGGGAAATAATGAACAACATAAACTGATGAACAAAAACAGACCCGGAGACAGGGAAGCATCGGTCAGACTGTCAAACCTCAGAGGGAAGGTAGAGAGGGTGGGGGTAAGGGGGAGAGATCAACCAAAGTACTTGTATGCATGCATATAAGCCTAACCAGTGGTCACGGACAGCAGGGGGGTGGGGGCATGCATGGGGAGGGGTTTGGGATGGGAATGGGGGGATGAGGACAAATATGTGATACCTTAATCAATAAAGAAATTTAAAAAAAAGAGATTAGGTAAGCTCACCAGCAGTCTTCACAACAGCTGGTTCTTGTTATAATTCTTCTCTTAATTAAAATTGGGAAAATTTACATTTTCCTCTATAAGATGAGTTTATATTCAAGTTAATAGCCTCACAAAAACTTATCTTTGCTTTGTAACATTATTTTAAAAAAATTAAATACGCTCAATTGTCTGAGGACATTAAGAAAAATATTATAGCCCTAACTGGTTTTGCTCAGTGGATAGAGCATTGGCCTGCTGACTGAAGGGTCCCAGGTTTGATTCTGGTCAAGGGCATGTACCTTGATTGCGGGCACATTCCCAGTAAGGGTGTGCAGGAGGCAGCTAATCAATGTTTCTCTCTCATCGATGTTTCTAACTCTCTATCCCTCTCCCTTCTTCTCTGTAAAAAATCAATAAAATATATTTTTTAAAAAAAAAGATTCTTGGGAGTCAAGGGAGATCTGTTAGGAAGTTATTACAGTAAGGAAGTCTAGAGATGTTGTTTGCTCCAACCATTGAGGTATTGGAACAGGAAAATTGGGAAATATTGATAATATTCTGTATATATTTTGAAGATAGAGACCACAGAATTCTCTAACAGATTTGATGTAGGAAATAAGGGATGTCAAGAATCATTCTGTGATTTTTAGGTTTAGTTGTCATTGTAAACCAAAGGGTAATTTGGTGCAGTTGTCATTGATTGAGAAGGGAAAGGCTGTGAGAAGAGCAGGTTTATAGCGGGGGAGAGCAGAAATTCAATTTTAGAATTGCAAAGATTGAAATGTCTATGAGATATCCAAGTAGAGATGTCAAGCAAGCACTTTAATATACTTTGAGTCTGGGGTTCATAAGAGAGTTCATAAGTTGAGCTGGAAATTTTAGCAGATAATAAAACTAGGAGAGTAACAAAGATTGGAAAATATTATCGCTATTGAAAGGAGGGAGTTCAAAGTCACAGCCCTGGGACACATTGAATTGAAGAGATTAGAGGGAAAAAAGGACCATCAAGAAAGATCAAGAATGAGTGGTCAGTAAAGTAGGAGAGAAACTAAGTTTTTGGTGTCATGAAATAAAAAAAAAGGATATGTTTGAAGGGGGCTAAAAGAATCAACTGTGTCACATCCTGCTGATAAAAGCTGAGCACTGATTAGTTTGAGTACTGAAAACTAAAAATGTTTAGCAATTATGGTGGATATCAGGTAACTATAACAAAACATTAAGTGGAGTGGGCATTTTAAAAATTTATTGGAGTGACATTGGTTCATAAAATTATAAAAGTTTCAGCTCTGGCTGGTGTGGCTCAGTTGGTTCAACATCTTCCTGTGTACCAGGAGGTTGTCAGTTAGATTCTTGGTAGGGGGCATGCAGGAGGTAGCAGATCAATGTTGTGCTCTCACATTGATGTTTCTCTCTCTCCCTTTCTAATTGGTAGGATTAACATAATTAAAATGTCTATAGTACCCAAAACAATCTAAATTCAATGCAATCCTTATTAAAAGACCAAGAGCATATTAAACAGATCCAGAACAAATAATCCAAAAATTTATATGCAACCAAAAAGACCCCAAATAGCTACAACAATCTTTAGAAAGAAAAACTAAGTTAGAGGGATCACCATATCAGATATCAAGTTATATTAAAAAGCCACTGTAATCAAAACAGCCTGGTACTGGCATAAGAATAGACATATAGACAATGGAACAGAATAGACACCCAAGCAATTACACTCAATTAATATTTGACAAAGGAGGCAAGAGCATAAATGGAGTCAAGAGAGTCTCTTCAATAAATAGTGTTGGGAAAATTGGACAGCTACATGCAAAAAAGAAAAAAAAAGTAACTAGACCATCAAGTTACACTATATACAAGAATAAACTCAAAATGGATAAAGGTCTTAAGTGTAAGTTGTGAAGCCATAAAAATCCTAGAAGAAACCATATACAACAAAATCTCAGATAACTTTCGTAGCAATATGTTTGCCAATGCATTTCCTAGGGCAAAGGTAACAGAGGAGAAAATAAACAAATATGACTGTATCAAAAAAATAAATTCTACACAGCAAAAAGAAACAATCAACAAAATGAAAAGGGAGCCCACTGTATGGGAAAACATATTTGCTAATCATATATCTGATAAGGAGTTAATATCCAAAACATATCGGGAACTCATACAACTTAATAAAAGGAAGACAAACAATCCAATTAAAAAAAATGGGCAAAGGACCTAAATAGACACTTTTCCAAAGTGGATATAGTGATGGCCATGAGACATATAAAAAAAATGCTCACTAATCATCCCAGATATGCAAATTAAAACTATAATTAGGTATCACCTCACACCTGTTAGAATGGCTAACTTCAACAAACCAACAAATGGTAAGTGCTGGCGAGAATGTGGAGAAAAGGGAACCCTAGTACACTGCTGGTGGGAATGCAGACTGGCGCAGCCACTGTGAAAACAGTATGGAGTTTTCTCAAAAACTTAAATATGGAACTTCCATTTGACCCAGTGATCCTACTTCTAGGAATGTATCCCAAGAAACTTGAAACATAAATCAGAAAGAATATGCACCCTTATGTTCATAGTAGAACAATTTACAATAGCTAACAACTGGAAAGAGCCCAGGTTCCCATCAGTAGATGCGTGGATAAAAAAGCTGTGGTATATTTACTCTATAGAAAACTATGCAGCAGTAAAAAAGAAGGATCTCTTATCCTTTGAGACAGCATGGAGGGACCTGGAGAGTATTATACTAAACAAAATAAGTCAGTCAAAGAAAGACAAGTATCACATGATCTCACTCATATGTGAACTCTAAAAAAAAAAATAAATAAACTGATGAACAAAATAGATCCAGAGACATAGAAGCATGGAACAGACTGTCGAATCTCAGAGGGAAGGCTGGGATGGGGAGATGGATGGAAAGAGATTAACCAAAGAACTGATACAAATATTTTTTAAAATAATATGCTTCAAATGTACAATTCTATGATACATCATCTGCATATAGCATTGTGTGTTTACCAGTCAAAGTCAAATTTCCTTCCATCACCATATATTTGACTCCTTTTCACCCTTTACTACCTTCTCCACACCCCATCCCCTTTCCCTTTGGTAACCACTATACTGTTGTTTGTGTCTATGAGTTTTTGTTTGTCTTGTTTGTTTATTTGTTGCTTTCAGTTTTTATCCCACATATGAGTAAAATCATATGGTTTTTTAATATTTCTGTCTGTCTTATTTTGCTTAGCATGATATACTTAAGAGCCATTTATGTTGTTGCAAATGGCAGTATTTCTTCTTTTCTTATGGCTGAGTAGTATTCCATTGTATATATGTACCAGATCTTCTTTATCCAATCATCTATCAAAGGGCACTTACAGTTGTTTTCATGTCTTGGCCAACATGAATAAGTAGAATATTCTTAACAAGAATAAAAAAGTGAATAAAGACAAACCTTGAGGTGGTTTGCTATAAAGAAGAGTAAAGAAGAGGAGTATTAGCTGATGGAGTAAGAAGTGTAAAAGATGGACTGTCAAGATGGGAAAAATAATGGGACATTGTTACTCTGAAAGGAATGATAGGGTAGAGTGTATAGATGACTTGATGTCGAAGAGAAAAAAATTTACTGAGATATCATTAAATAGAAGGGAGGAAATAAGGTCTCATGTATAAATGGAAACTGTCTTTAAATAAAAGAAGGTGGGAAGATAGAGCTTATGGATGAAGATGACAGCAGGTGGATGAATGCAGTGTTGGTGATTTCTAGATGATTTCTTTAAATTACCTTAATTTTCTCAGTTAACTAGGCAGTAATGTCACCATCTGAGAAGGCTGATCAGCTAGGTTGTCATAGGAGGTTTCAGGAAAAAGAAAACATAAACTAGTCATTGGAAGGGAACACAGATGAATAAGGGATGATTCAGCAAAACGCTGTTTATTCCTTGGTCATATTCAACTAAAGCAGGGCAGTCCAAAGGAGAGAGGGATGGCTATGATGTTACAACAGAGTAGGTGACAGACAAAGGAAGCCAAGGTTTACAGGCAGGGGTGGTTATAGGGGTGGCTTGGAAAAGAAATATAAAGTGAGCAAGAGGGGAATCTGGA
Source organism: Ia io (assembly GCA_025583905.1). Taxonomy (NCBI): domain Eukaryota; kingdom Metazoa; phylum Chordata; class Mammalia; order Chiroptera; family Vespertilionidae; genus Ia; species Ia io. Next base: position 37,917,245 of record JAJQQW010000003.1, read on the forward strand.
CTCAAACGTTTTAGAGGATGAAAATATGGTAGTGTCAGTGGTCCAGGGGTAGTGCTGGATTCAGAGCCCTAAAGATTGGAGAAAAATGACAAAATGTAATTGGTTAGATAATGGAACATATGGTATTGACATTATGGGGTGTGTGTAAAATTACCGGTCATATCAAGATCTTGGTAACTACCGTGGGAGTGAGAGGCTGAAGTACAGTGGGAAACAAGATCATGGGAGAAATGTGTTCCAGGTACTGAAAGAACAGGGAATTGGAAGAATAATTTATATTTACTTTGAAAACACTGGGATTTTTAAAAAGTAGTATTGGAGACAGCCAGGAACTAAAATTTTCTCAGCAGTATTACGCTACTATTTCAAAGACTTTCTATGAAATGTTAATCTGGAGGAAGCAACTATAATTTGTGCTTTATAGTTACATTCTCAAACAATAGTTAGTGAAATGCTGGAGTAATTTTGACTAAAGACAAAAATTTACTTAAGTCTGTGCTTGCTGAAAAATAAATACAAGAAACATATTCATTTAAAGTTGAATTTATGATTATTAACAATATCCTTTCCTTGAAGTAATAACATTTCCTAAGAGAAGCATTAACACATTCTATTGAAATGGACAATTAATGCATAAAAGTAACTCAAATAGAGCTAGATAACTTTAGGTAAAATTCATTGCAAACAACACTAAAAAATGCATCAAACAGTAAAGTTGTATATGAATGTACAGTAAAGTTGTATACAGTACATTTTGTATACAATTTGTAAGAGATTTATGCTGATTTGAGTATATAATTCACAGAATTCTTGGATTTTTCAACATCAGATAATCATGATACTCAGAAGCATAAATTTTAAAAATAGTTCAATGGAAACTTCAGAGACAAAACCATTTGTGGCTAGTGAAGCAAGAGCCATGACAGCAATGTTTGGAATATGTGGTATTTCTTTTTCTTTGGTAAATCTTTTAAACTCTAATATTTGACCAAAAGTAGTTTAAAAACCACTGTCCTTAATGGAACATTTATAAAATATAACATATAGATTTCATTTTGTTGTTTTATTAGCATCATAAAAAAAACCAGGAAATTTCAGTACCACAATTAACTTATTATAAACACATGAGTTTTAATGAAATGTCACCCCTAGTTGTCTAGTTCCTGCCTTCTTTACTGAGACACAACATGGATTGAACCTTAATTTGCTGACCATTAGAGGGAGAAACACTCTTCACAGTAATTATTTTTATAGGCTTTCTACAAGACCTAAATTTACCATGATTCTTACAATGGCCATTCAAAGATCTGGCCCCATTACCTGTCTGATAGCATCACCTACATCTCTTTCTCTTTCTCCCTGTTTCAGGCATACTCATTTCTTGAATGCATCATGACCTTCCAAATATTTTTTTTTCACATGTCACCTGTTGAGTTAGATAACTGACTATAATTATTTGATATTACAAAATGTCTTATTTTCTCCTATTTATTTTTTGTCTCCTCCACCAGAAGGTAGAGGTATAGTAATATTAATTTGGGGTTGTCATCAATTTTATGTATATGTCTAAATTTAGATATTTCCAGGTTAAACATTAGGCTTTACATTAAAACTAATTTCTTGTGAAAGAGCTCTGTACCTTTGCAGAGAACATTGTAGTTCTCTGCAAAGGTACAGAAGAATGGACAATTCTTTGTCTTGCTTCAATGTTTCACAGTAAGAGATGCATTTCTAGTGTTAGACTACCAGGGAGGATTACATGGGATCAGAGACAGAAATCAATTTTTTTGTTACCAAATACTGATGACTCCAAAAGAATAGGATAGCCCACAGCAAAGCACTGAATGAGAACAACAATAAGTCAAGAGGGATGTGCTACAGATTTCCAGAGAATCCATAAACATGACTTGAGTTCAAAGAATAGTCTGTAATAAAACACTGAGCAATAGGAAAATAATAAGTATGTGCAAACAGTGAGCTGAGAAATTGTCCGTAACTTTTTCAAATCCTCTTCTGTAGTCTATTGATGCCTTTAAAAATGGTAAGTATTCATAGGAAAATCCTATATAATAAAAGCCTAATATGCTAAGTGTCTGGTCGTCCAGTTGGCCATTCAACCAATGCAAGTGTAATATGCTAATGATATGCTAAGGTTGCTCAACCTCTCGCTATGACGTGTACTGACCATCAGGGGGCAGGCAGTCGACTGTTTGACCAGTCGCTATGATGTGTACTGACCACCAGGGGGCAGACACTCTGACCAGTAGGTGAGTTTGCTGCTGGGATCCAGCTGATCAGGACTGAGAGAGATGGGCTGGACATGCCCTGGAGCCCTCCCGTGGTCCCACCCCGGCTGGCCAACCTCCCGAGTCCCTCCCTGTCCCTGATTGTGCACCAGTGGGGTCCCTTGGCTTGGCCTATGCCCTCTCACAGTCCGGGAGCCCTCAGGGGATGTCCAACTGCCGGCTTAGGCCCATTCCCTATGGGAAGCGGGCCTAAGCCGGCAGTTGGACATCCTTATTGCTGCCACGGAGGCGAGAGAGGCTCCCACCACCACTGCTGTGCTTACCAGCCATGAGTGCACTGACCACCAGGGGGAAGCTCCTGCATTGAGCGTCTGCCCCCTGGTGGTCAATGTGCATCATAGCAACTGGTTGTTCCACCGTTTGGTTGATTTGTATATTACCCTTTTATTATTTAGTCAAAACATTTAGAAAAGATTGTATTAAAGAAAGATAAGGATATTTCTTTACTCATGTCAGATGACAATGTGTTTTGTAAAGCTTGTTGCTGAAGGGAGTTGGCATCTAGGATGGGGGAAGAATTAAAGAAACTGTAGTATTTACAAAACCTATTTTTGCCACTGAACATTTTTTCTTTTTATTCTAAGAAAAGTTACTTAAATAATGATATATTGAACATTCACCCTGAAAATGTATTTACTGTTACTTAAATAATGATATATTGAACATTCACACAGAATATGTATTTACTGTTATTTTAAATATATTTGGTGGAGCTATTGCTTTCATATACCTGAGTCTTTGATTCCTGGATTTCTTAGCACTTTGATATTTCTGGATCTCTGAGTTCAATGCCTGCTAATGGCCCTGGTTGCTAATCTTATTCTCTGGTAAGAACCTCACTTCAATAATTAATATGTCCTAGTCAATGAAGTAAATAAAAACTCACAAACATGTACATACACACAGAACACACACACACACAAAATAAAAAATGGAACTGGGAGTGAGTCTCCTTCCCTCATCTATCTACTGTAGATGAGCCACCAGCTCACATAATCTCCATTTCTTTCTTTAACTCTAGCTTTCCTCCACTTTACTCTCGCAACACTGATTTCATGCTCTTATTGCAAGAACACCAGCATATTCCAACTTAAATGGATCTATTTTCTATGAATAAGGTTTGTTCGTAGACCTGGAATTAATATATTCTACTATTTAGCATCATGAAACGTAATTAATTAACAAGCATCTGAGACAACTTATAATAAAGCAATGTCATTATTTCTTTTTTTTTTTTTTTTAATTTCTTTATTGATTAAGGTGTCACATATTTGTCCTCATCCCCCCATTCCCATCCCACACCCCTTCCCACGGATGCCCCAACCCCCCGTTGAACTTAACCATTGGTTAGGATCATATGCATGCACACAAGTCCCTTGGTTGATCTCTCCCCACTCCCCCCACCCTCCCCTATCTTCCCTCTGAGGCCCGATAGTCAGATCAATGCCTCCCTGTTTCTGGTTCTGTTCTTGTTCATCAGTCTATGTTGTTCATCATTTCCCCTAGATGAGCAAGATCATGTGTCACTAGAGATATACTTATAAGAACTGAATGTGAGACGAGCAATAATAGTTGTGCTGACAGGCAAATGAATCAGTCTGTAGTGAGTTTCTTTCTGGACCAACAGCTCTTTTGAGACCCCATATCAATGTCCACCAGTTTCTTATGTGTACATGTCAGTACTGACCCCTCAGCTCTGGATGGTGGACAAATGGTGGTAATGCAGGTCCGACACCCTCTGTTTTGGTCTTGGCCGGACCCAGGGGCATGGCTTCACCCTGACTCAGGGGCTCGTGGCCTCACCCGGGCCCAGGGGGCGCATGGCCTCACCTGGACCCAGGTGCGTGTGGCCTCACCCGGACCCAGGACCCAGCCTCACCCGGATCCAGGGGCACACGGCCTCACCCGGACCTGGGATGATCCAGCTTCACCCAGACCCAGGGGTGCGTGGCCTCACCCAGACCCAGAGGCACGTGGCCTCACCCAGACCCAGGGGGCGTGTGGCCTCACCCGGACCCAGGACCCAGCCTCACCTGGATCCAGGGACACACGGCCTCACCCAGACCCGGGATGCTCCAGCTTCACCCGGACCCTGGGGCGCGTGGCCTCACCCAGACCCAGTGGCGCCTGGCTTCACCCGGACTCAGGGGCGCGTGGCCCCACCCGGACCCAGGGGCGCGTGGCCTCTCCCAGACCCAGGGGCGCGTGGCCTCACCCGGACCCAGGGGTGTACGGCCTCACCCAGACCCGGGATCCAGCTTCACCCAGACCCAGGGGCGCATGGCCTCACCCGGACCCAGGGGCGCACGGCCTCACCTGGACCCGGGATCCAGCTTCACCCGGACCCAGGGACGTGTGGCCTCACCCGGACCCAGGGGCGCGTGGCCTCACCCGGACCCAGGGGCGTGTGGCCTCACCCGGACCCAGGGGCGCGTGGCCTCTCCCAGACCCAGGGGCGCGTGGCCTCACCTGGACCCAGGTGCACGAGGCCTCACCCGGACCCGGGACCCAGCCTCTCCTGGATCCAGGGGCACACGGCCTCACCCGGGCCCGGGATCCAGCTTCACCCGGACCCAGGGGCGCGTGGCCTCACCCAGACCCGGGATCCAGCTTCACCCGGACCCAGGGGCGCATGGCTCACCCGGACTCAGGGGCGCACGGCCTCACCCAGACCCGGGATCCAGCTTCACCTGGACCCAGGGGTGCATGGCCTCACCCGGACCCGGGATCCAGCTTCACCCGGACCCAGGTGCGCGAGGCCTCACCCGGACCCGGGACCCAGCTTCACCCGGACCCAGGAGCACATGGCCTCACCCAGACCCAGGGACGCACGGCCTCACCCAGACCCAGGATCCAGCTTCACCCGGACCCAGGGGCACACGGCCTCACCCGGACCCGGGATCCAGCTTCACCCAGACCCAGGGGCGCGTGGCCTCACCCAGACCCAGGGGCGTGTGTCCTCTCCCGGACCCAGGGGGGCGTGGCCTCACCCGTACCCAGGGGTGTGTGGCCTCACCCGGACCCAGGGGCGCACGGCCTCACCCAGACCCGGGATCCAGCTTCACCCGGACCCAGGGGCGCATGGCCTCACCCGGACCCAGGGGCGCACAGCCTCACCCAGACCCGGGATCCAGCTTCACCCAGACCCAGGGGCACACGGCCTCACCCAGACCCGGGATCCAGCTTCGCCCGGACCCAGGGGCGCATGGCCTCACCCGGACCCAGGGGCGCACGGCCTCACCCGGACCCGGGATCCAGCTTCACCCGGACCCAGGGGCGCACCCAGGACCCAGGGGTGTGTGGCCTCACCCAGACCCAGGGGCGCCTTTCCCGGACCCAGGGGTGCGTGGCCTCTCCCAGACCCATGGTCGCGTGGCCTCACCCGGATACCGCACGGCCTCACCCTGACCCAGGGGTGTGAGGCCTCACCTAGCCCAGGGGTGTGTGACACCCCCGAGCCCAGGGGTACGCAGCCTTGCACCCGGGACCCAGCCTCTCCCGGACCCAGGGGTGTATGGCCTCACCCGGACCTGGGATCCAGCTTCACCTGGACCCAGGGGCACGTGGCCTCACCCAGACCCAGGGGCGCGTGGCCTCACCCGGACCCAGGGTGTGCGGCCTCACCCGGACCCGGGACCCAGTGGGGTTTCGTCTTCTTGATCCCAATTCCTGTTGGTCAATTCCCTCTCAGCAATTCCTTCGGCCATTTTCTCAGAGCTCCAGGGCGGCTGCCGCAGAACTCGTTGGGCTGCGGGCTCGGCGAAGCTCCGGTGTGCCCAGTGCACGGTGGTGGGCTGGTCCGGGGTCGCTGCGTCGGCCCTTGGGTCTGCAGTGGTGGCCAGTCGCCGAGCGTGCGCACCTGGCCGCTTCTGGGGCGTTGAGATTCTTGAAGGACTCAGAGGTCAGCAAGCGCGGAGTCTCCCACCCCATGTCTCTCAGGGGCTCGTCTGTCCATGCTCGGCAGCGAGTGGAGCCATCCCCTCAGCCGGAGACCGCCGGGGGAACTGCGCCGAGCATGTTCCAGGCTGCCATTGTGTCGCCTGAGCCGTAGTTCTTAAAGTGTGATCTTTGGGTCACCGGCATCAGCATCATCCCGCGTACCCGTCTCTTTTATTCTAGTTGTAGAGCATCTGCTCAGCCAGCCCTCCGGTGGTTCTGGATGGTGTCAGCTCTGCTCTCCCGTCGTAGTCTCAAAATTGTTGTGGTAGGCAACAATCAGGCTTCCGCCCTATGCCTCCATCTTGGTCCTCCTTTGTATAGTTAAGTCTTGATTGTTGTTGGTGTCACTGGGAGGAATTGTCCTCCTGGCCAATTGTCCGTGAGGACCCTCTGTGTCTATAAAGGAAGAGTTGCTGTGCAGGAGACACGTTTATGGGCCGGATCTTGTTGCAGCAAGGCTTTGGTGTTCACTGAGTCTGCCTCTTGAATGTGTCCCTTATGCGAGTGGTTTAAATCTGGTGTCATCTCACACCGACCACTAGATGCCCTCGTTTCTGGGTCTCCAGTGGGGTGCAGGTCAGCTACTGTCTGAGGCCACTCAGCAGGAATTACAGTAAAAACTGGTTTCCTCCTCCTGTCTAAGCGGCCCTGGAGCAGTCCGACTAGAACCGCAGTTCATCTGGTCAAGCTGCCACAGGGCAGGCCACCCACATGCAAAAGCCGCTGCTTGGAGCCCAGGTGGGCCTGCAAAACGTGCGGGGCGGGTCCCAGGGCGGGGCGGGTCCCAGGGCGCCACCAGGCCATGGTGTGGCAAACCGCAATGGCTGCAAGTCTGCTTTTTCTACTCTCCACGTTTCTAAGCCCCCTCGTTCCGCACTCCAGCGCAGCAAACACTGATTGCTGGGCGCACCTCCGCAAGGAAGTTACTCCCACTCTCCGACACGAAGGCCGAGAGTCCAGCCTCTCCCCGCAGGTGTCTGGGTCTCCCGCGAGTCCCCAGAAGCTGGATTTCAGGGTGATGGGGAGCTAATCTCCCCTAGGGTTGGAAAAAAGCCGCACAACCCTTCCCCTGCCACCAGTCCAACCCACGCGCCTCCGCACCTTATCCCTTCCGAGTTCGCTCTGTCCTCTTCCCTCTTAGCTGTAAATCCACCCTTCAGCCAGCTCTCCTGTGGTTCTGGGTGGCAGATGCTCTGTCCTCCAGTTGTATTTTTGAAATTGCTGTGCGCGGCGCAGTTCATTTGTTTAACTTTGCTGCCTTCTTGGTTCTCCTCTCTCAAAATGGCTAAAGGACTTGAAATCCTAAAAATCCTCCAAGTCGGTGTCGGTGGCCTCCGGGGCCCCGAGGATCTCACTGGGCAGCTCAGCCAGGTCGGTGACGCGGATGGGCCCGTCCTGCAGAAAGATGGTCTCTTCCTTCACCGAGAGCCACTGCGCCGAGTCCGCGGCTGCCGCCGCCGCCGCCATAGCAGCTGCCGCGGCCGCCCCCGAGCTCATGGCCCCGGCTGAGGTGCTGACAGAGAGGAGCAGCCGCCCGGCCTGGGGAGACTCGAGCAGGAGTCGCCGCGCTCACCAGTCCATCTTTTAGTTGTATTTCCGAAACTGCCATGCGAGGCAACAGATCAGCCGTTCAACTCCGCCGCCATCTTCCAGAGCCATGGATTTTAAAGTGAGATCTTTGGCTCACCGGCATCAGCGTCATCCCGCATCCCCCTCTCTTTTACTCTAGTTGTAGAGCATCTTCTCAGCCAGCCCTCCGGTAGTTCTGGATGTTGTCCGTTCTGTTTTCTAGTTGTAGTTTCAAAATTGTTGTGGTAGGCAACAATCAGGCGTCCGCCCTATGCCGCCATCTTGGTCCTCCCCAATGTCATTATTTCTAACAGTATTTTCTAATGATTCATGTAAGTCATCGGCATAAAGTAGTTAAAAACCCCTTTTCCCATTACAGAAAACAGTGCAGATTTATTTTAAAATATCAAAGAATTGTGTTTAATTATAAACCCAAATGAGTGACATAAATTGGTAAATTTCCTTGACAAGCTAGACAACTCTTAGTTAATATAAAAGTTTTACAATAAAAAAATGGACACAGTGCCATACATTTTAATAATTACTTCTCAAAAATATAGAGCTGAATAAGAAAATCTATTATCAAGGGGATAAAATGCAAAAGGGCTAATATTATAGCTTTAAAAGACTCTTCAACTTTTTAAAAATTTTATGCTATATTGAGTTTGATTGAAAGTTAAGAACTACTTCTCATTAAGTCAAATTAGATATAATGAGGAATGAGTTATCCATCTCTACTAACATCCTTTTCCTCTTTTCTTTTTTGTGGAGTTCTCACACATACATAGGCACACACTTCTTTTTGACATGTAAAAAAGGCATTTTGGAATGATATTACATTATAACATATATATTTGCTCATCACTTTAGTTAAATTATGAAATATTTAATCATGTAAATTTTATAATATGGGAGACAGTTTGTTTTAATAAATAAGTACAGAACAAAAATACAAGGTAATTTTTATAAGATCTGGATACAATTCTTCAACTTATATATAAAAAGAATGATGAGCTCTAAGACAAGCCAATAGTATCCTTCAAAAGATCATTTATATATTTTTTCTAAAATAAAAATGTTATTTTATTCTAAAAATTACTTATTTAATATAAATTTTATATTTCTGTAATCTTGTTGGAGATATTATTTTAGACTTTCTTGTTAATCGTTTTCTTAATGAAGCTTAGGTAGCATAAACTCATTTATTTCTCAATTTGAGATTTGTTCACATGGCATTTAAATATTTTCTCTTTTATATAAAACTTGAATCTTTAATTTAAATTGTGTGATTATTAAGATAGCAATTGTAGTTCTTCTAAATAGAAGTTATTTCCTTCTTATTCATTACTTTTTTTTCTTACTTATGATAGCAAAATCCCCCATCATGTCCAATTGTTGATGTGGCAGTTGCAATAGAAGAAAACAGTGGAGAGAAAGGGGAAAGGAGAGATGTGGAAGGAAGAGAAATAGAAGGGCTAGTTTTTCAAAGATAGGGGGAAATATATGATTTGCTTAGAATATGAATCCAATCCATAATAAACCAACTGCACCTAGTGTAGATTTCTAACTAACCAATTGTTATGGGTAAGTCAGAAATATCTGAAAGCAAGTGACAGAGTGTATAAAACAAATAATAATAGCAACAGTATACTTGTTACATAGGTCTGTAATTTTTTAGAGAAAAGCTATTTCTTTTTTTGATGTATGTTCACATATACCATATTGCTTTCAACAAATGATTCAGAATATGTATATATTACAAAATGATCACAATAAGTCTAGTTAACATACATCAGCTCACATAGTTACAAATTATTTTTCCTGTAGTGAGATATATTAATATCCACTCTTTTAATGACTTTTGGTACAATACAGTATCATTAACTATGGACAACATATGTACATTATGTCCCCAGGACTTATTTATCTTATAACTGCAAGTTTGGACCTTTTGACCAATTTGGCCCATTTTGCTATTATAATAGAATAGAACAGGAAGGGTATTCTTACTGTTTATTTGTTTTGTGTGGTGGTTATATATATTTCCTTTTGTTTTTCATCCTCAATTAATTATCATGCTGTACATGTTAGAGTCAATGTTAAATATTATTTGCAGTTACCTTGTCAACATGGTCAGTGGAGATGAATAATTTATGTTCATGGGAATTACCTTATGTATTACAAACTAAATGGTTGTCAAAGGCTCCTAAATTATTACAATCTACATTAATAAAAGAGAAAGATGCAAATTGACCATACATCTGCTACGCCCACCAGCCAATCAGGAGTGAGTATGCAAATTAGCCCCAAAGATGGCAGGTTAATTTGCATATGCAGGAATCCAGTGACCTGGGTCCTAGGAACATCCTTGGGACCCAGACTGCTCTGAGCCTGTAGGCCTGAGTGTAGGCTCTGAGCTGCTGGGGTCTCAGAACGCCCTCAGCCACTCCTAGCCTACCAGCCTTGGAGCAGATCGGCCAACAGCGGGGCGACAAAGGCTTGAGCAGGGCCTGAATGGAGCTGGGGGGGCCCTGCCCAAGCTGTGGCACAGGCTTGATCGGAGCCAGGGGGCCCTGCCCAAGATGAGGCAGAGGCTTGAGCAGAGCTGCAGGGGCCCTGCCCAAGCAGCAGCAGAGGCTTGAGCAGGGGTGAGTGGGGGGTGCCAGCCTCGGCTTGCCAGCAGTCCTGCCTCTGCACATGAGCTGCAGAGTTGGCTAAGCTCCCTGTACACCACTGGTAATATTCTTGGTAACTTGGGTAATAAGAATCCAAAAAGGTGATCTAGGGTTTTTCCACCACACTCACGGAGGAAAAAACGAAGGTCCTCTGCTGGAGGGCTAAGAAATGTCATATCCTGCCCTAGCAGGTTTGGCTCAGTGGATAATGCCTCAGCCTGCAGACCACAGGGTCCAGGTTCGATTCTGATCAAGGACATGTACCTAGGTTGCAGGCTCCTCCCTGGCAGGAGGCAGCCAATCTCAGTGTCCCTCTCATATCCTATGAAAGACACATCTTGAAAATGCCTAAAGAAAGTTGTCATTTTTTCATGGTTAAGGGACTGGAGTCCGTGTTGATGAAAACACCTTGGGGGCTGCAGTGGCTGGCAGTGGCTGCAGCAGCGGGGTGATGGGGTTGGTACCTTCCCCTGATCAGCCCGGTCGTTTCCTGTGGAGGGAGGCCAGTCTGGGGCTTAGGCTCCCCACAGGGAGTGGGCCTAAGTAGTCAGTAGGACATCCTCTGAGGGTTCCCAGTCTGTGAGAGGGGGCAGGCTAGACTGAGGGACCCCCCACCCCCAGTGCATGAATTTCGTGCACCGGGCCCCTTGCTTCCATTTCTTTTTTTTTCCTCAGTAGAATATTAACCGATAGTCAGATCAGTGGAAAATGAATAATTACTAATCAAAGTTTTATTGTTTTATTCTGATTTTTTTAGGTCAGAGAACATAAAAATATAAATTTGAATGGCTTATCTATAAATATAAAAGGCTAAGTATATGTCGATCCATCGGACTGGTAGTTATGACACACACTGACCACCAGGTGGCAGATGCTCAATGCAGGAGATACCATGACATGCACTGGCTTTTTAAAAATAAACGGCACCACTGACCCGGTGCCAACAAACCAACACTCGGCTTCCCCTAAGTGGGACACAAGCCCCGCCACCACCAAAATCCTGGAGCAACAACCCACCAAATCGCAGCCAACATTGCCAAGATCCCATGGCGCAAAATGCGGCCCACAGCCCAGCCCAGCCTGGAAATGGTCACTGTGGGCGCTGGGTAATCATGTCATGTAGTGACGCCCAGATTTTCCTCCCTAGCACCTAGCCTCCTTGGAGTTTCTTTAGCCCAGGAACCCAACCTGCCTTATAGCCATGTGCAAACATTTTAGAGTTTAACCAAATGTTTGTGAAGTGTTTTCACGTGCCTCATCTCATTTGATCCTCACAGAAGTCCTGGAGTAGGTAGATAGGAGACTCAGTAGAATCCTATTTTCTTTTCATTAGCTAGAAAACAGATTTAGAAAGTTTAGACACTTGACCCGACTGAAAAGAAGTAAGAAATGCTGGACCTTGAAAATGACGTCAGGTTTTCTCACTGCTCAGAATATAGTCAAACACTGCTAGAGTTAAATATTTCACCCTTTGTTCTCCCTGCATGATCTACAATAATAATCTGCTTTGTGTTGATATTTACTGCTGTGTTGCTTAAATTACCTGAAAGAGAAGTGGTGGTGCTTCACTGGGCTGGAAAAAGTTTAGCTACATCAGAAAGCAGTTCTAATTAAGCAAGTTTATCCTATATAATAAAGAGGTAATATGCAAATTGACCCTCGCACAAGATAGTTGCCCCCAGGTGGTCAAAGATGACCATCACACGATGGCTGCCACAAGATGGCCGGCAGGGGAGGGCAGTTGTGGGTTACCAGGCCTGCAAAGGAGGGCAGTTGGGGGGACCAGGCCTGCAGGGGAGGGTAGTTGGGGGTGACCAGGCTGGCAGGGGAGGACAGTTGGGGGTTACCAGGCCTGCAAAGGAGGGCAGTTGGGAGGACCAGGCCTGCAGGGGAGGGTAGCTGGGGGTGACCAGGCTGGCAGGGGAGGGCAGTTAGGGGTGACCAGGCCAGCAGGGGAGGGCAGTTGGGGGTTACCGGGTGAGCAGGGGAGGACAGTTGGGAGCAATCTGGCCAGCAGGGGAGCAGTTAGGCGTTGATAAGGCTGGCAGGGGAGTGGTTAGGGGGTGATCAGGCTGGCAGGCAGGCGAGCTGTTGGAAGCCAGCAGTCCCGGATTGTGAGAGGGATGTCCCACAGGGATTGGGCCTAAACCGGCAGTCGCACATCCCGTGAGGGGTCCCAGATTAGAGAGGGTGCAGGCTGGGCTGAGGGACACCCTCCCCGCCCCCAGTGCACAAATTTCACACACGGGGCCTCTAGTCTTTGTACACTGAGTGACCAGATTATTATGAACACCTGATGTTTGTAGGCAAATTAGCCGTACATTGCATCATATGGGATATAAAAGCCGAAGGCGTGTTCGAACACCTTTGCTGTCTGCAGTTACCAAGAAAAAACGTCTCCAATTCACACAGGAACACAAGGATTGGACAGTCGAGCATTGGAAAAAATGTCATGTGGTCTGATGAATCACGTTTCCAGTTGCATCATGCAGATGGCAGAGTGAGAATTTGGTGGAAACAACATGAAAGCATTCACCCCACATGCATGAGTACAACCCTTCAAGCTGGTGGGGGCAGTGTTGGTTTGGGGCATGTTTTCCTGGCATAATTTGGGCCATTTAATTTGTGTGGAAAGACATCTGAACAGCACAACATACCTAAGTATTGTTGCTGATCAAGTTCATCCTATCATGTTGATGGCATATCCCAATGGAGATGGCTTCTTCCAACAAGGCAATGGGCCATGCCACGGTGCTTGTATTGTGCAGGAGTGGTTTCAAGAACATGAGGGAGACTTTACCTTGCTTAGGTGGCCCCCACAATCACCAGATCTCAATCCAATTGAGCATTTGTGGGATGAAGTTAAAAGAGCCATCAGGCAGCTGGTTCCACAACCATCAAATCTCACAGAACTTGACAGTGTTATTCATCAAGCATGGTGTCAGATTCCTCGCATCACCTTTCAACATCTCATGGAGTCAATACCAAGAAGAATCACCACAGTATTGAAGGCAAAAGGTGGCCCAACAAAGTACTAACGGGGTGGTCATAATAATCTGGCCACTCAGTGTATATAAAAGACTAAGTTGATTAGCGCATGTGTGATACAAATAAAGCTCTTGCTGGAGCCAATAGCACGTGTGTTTCAATCTATCATTGTTGATCATGAATTTGGCTGACAATTCTATTATAAAGAAAGGGTGAATAGAGATATTAAAATATTACTTCTAATTAATTTTCTTTCAATGTGCACGAATCTGTGCACCGGGACACTAGTTTGAATAATAAAAATATGACATGTGCTTTTATGACATATATATTTTTGAAATATATGTTTATTGATTTCAGAGAGGAAGGGAGAGGGTGAGAGAGATAGAAACATCAACGATGAGAGAGAATCATTTGTCGACTGCCTCCTGCACACCCTGCTCTGGGGACTGAGCCCACAACCTGGGCATGTGCCCTGACTGGGAATCAAACCATGACCTCCTGGTTCATAGGTCAACGCTCAATCACTGAACCACACCAGCCAGGCTAAGCAAGTATATTATTATTCAGACATTTTATTCAGATTGTTTTTCACAGTTCACATAATAGAGTTAACATGAAAAATACAAACACAAAACAAAACCTTATGAGATATATTGCTCTGTTTTAACAAGCCCAAAGGCACATCAGCACACACACAGGCTGTAGTATATTCTAACCATCATACAAAAATTATTTAAAAAATAGTCGTGGAGATATAAAGTACAGATTAGTAATATCTATAATAATAAAAGCATAATATGCTAAGTAGACCAGACGACCTTCTGAACGAAGCTCTGGCTGTGAGGTAAGCCCAGGTCCCAGGTGCCTACCAGCAGCCGGAGGGAAGCCCAAGTCCGGGTGCCAGAAGGAAGCCAGTACTGGCATCCGGGGAAAGGAAGGCCTACTATTGCACAAATTTCATGCATTGGGCCTCTAGTAATAATAATGTTTTAATATCGCCAGGTGGGTACTCGACTTACTAGGGGAATCACTTCATAAGTTAGGTAAATGTTTAACAACCATTTTGTACATCTGAAAGTAATATAATATTGAATGTCAATTGTAATTGAAAAATATTTTAAAAATAAGTACATAGTATTAAAATATACATATAATTAATCAACCTGTATTAGCAAGAAATTTATGTCCTCTTTATCTTTCTTTTTAAAATAAAAAGTTTGGTCACTATTGCTAAAATAATACTTTTATCGATCTAAAATTATTACCAGTTTTGTTTTAGTCCATAGGGTCAATTTATTTGAATATTCTCAATATCCACTTTTGGATCCTTAACTCAGTAATGAAAGTGAATACAATTATCTGATAAAAAGCAACTCAATGTTTTTAAATGTGTAGTATATTCTATTTTTCTATCTTTCTGGATAAAGATCTCTGATCAATTACTGAATTCCTGTTTTGCTTTCTCTCATAAATAAAGCTATTGTCTGAAAGCAATTCTCTGTTATTGTTTAATTTTACATCTGAGTTCAATAGAGAATTCTATTCTATCAAGTTTTTACTACAATAGATTTTTTTATTGATCAATGACTTTAACAGAAATAAACCTGCCTCCTTACTAATAAAAAGAATGGCAGAACAGTAAACCCATAAATCTAAAAAACAAATTCAGTCAGATGCCACATTAATAAAATTAAAATGACAGTTTTCTTTCCTGTAACCAAGTGCTTGCATACAAAGTATATAAAATATAAAATCTCTTGACTTTGCCATTATTTTTTTTCTTGAGTAAAATTAATGAGATATAATTTCAAACAATGTAATAAGTACTTATCATGCTTGTTTCAATTCTATTTACTTGTCAATTTCAGTGAGAAATTAATACTTTGTGTTTATAATCAAGTATTTAAATAATTTAGCACAATGAAGGAGATAATGAATATGATTTAAATTAAATTCAATGAAGGCTTTTCTACAGTCACATCTTGAAATAAACTAAGTTCTTTCTTTCAGTCCTAATCCAACCTAATTCTTCTTAAACTAGAAAACCTGGGCTTTTTACAGCTGAAGATAATGATTTTCCTTTTTTTTAATATGGAAAATGAAAATTTTCCTTTGATATATATTGACTGTAGGAAACTTCTTATAATCACTGTAAAAAAAAAAAAGAGAAGAATCTCAACAAATATTGGGAGATTTGGATCATAAAAATTATGATATTTAAAAGCTATCTTTCTATATTTATTTCTACAATTAATTATTTCTCTACTGCTGCCCTTACTAATTCTACTACACTGCTTTACAGCAAATCACCTCTTCAGACAAATACCTCTCTCCCTCTCTCTCTCTCTCTCTCTCTCTCTCTCTCTTTGCCAATGTTACAGTTAATAATAAGCACAAGTGCTTTTCATCTTCAAAGTATAAATCCACCTTCTCAGCAACCATGGAGGGGAGAATTAACATTATCTCCATTTTACAGACAGGAAAACTAAAGAAAAGAAAGGATGAGTGCTGATGCCAAAGTACAAGGCACAGAAATATATAAAAAAGGCAGTGAACATCCAGTTTCCTAAAAGGTCCAAATGTCTGTGTGGCAAGCTCACATAGACTACCCTTTTGTATCCTTATAAGAATACATATCATGTATTGATCTGTGGTAATCAGAGAATACATGCTTTTCTATGTACCCTTATACGTATTCCTCCAGAGAACCTCCTCTAATTAAGCCCAGAGTACTTCATCTATATACTTGGGCACATTAATATTTTGTTATAAGTTAATGCATACCAATATGCATTATGTGCCACATGATGCATATTCTGTTTCTCATACTTTTCTATGCAACTATATATCATCTCTTAGACTCCTTGACTCATTGACAGAATACACTGCCTTTAAGTTTTAATAACTTGGTATTGAATGGAGTGAAGAATCTGCCTATTGCCAGGAAATCTTTTGTATATTTCCAATTGTATCTAGAAGTGTTGTTTCCCAAGCTAAAATACTACGGATCTGGAGAGAAAGAATCTGTCTGTTTAAAGAAGATGGAATGTGTCTGGAGATTATCATGGTACTAGAGGCCCTGCAAACAAAACTCGTGCATGGGGGGCGGGATTCCCTCAGCCCAGCCTGTGCCATCTCGCAATCTGGGACACCTCAGGGGATATTTAGGCCCAGGGATTGAGCCTAAACCGGCAGTAAGACATCCCTCTCGCAATCCAGGACTGCTAGCTCCTAACCGCTCACCTGCTTGCCCACTTGTTCCTAACTGATCACTTGCCTGCTTGCCTGCTCCTAACTGCTCACCTACCTGTCTGCTCAGTGTGTGTTATAGTGACCGGTTGTTCCAGTCGTTCTGGTCATTCCACCATTCCAGTCTCTGGGTGTTTATATCTATACTGGAGGCCCAGTGCATGATTGAATCATGCATGTGTAGGGTCCCCTACGTGCTTTTGCTTTCGATCACAGGGGGAGCTGAGTGCCTGTCTGCTGGTGCACCAGGCCTTTCAGAAGCCTCCGGCGCAGCGGAGGCTTCTGAAAGGCCTGGTGTCTGAGCGGACAGGCACCCAGCTCCCCCACTTTTGATGGTCAGCAGCGGGACTTGAGCTCGCTGCTCCAGAGGCCCCTTCTGTGCCGCAGCACAGCCGTGGCGCAGACGCTGAGCTCGAGCCGCTGCTGGCGACGCGAGCTCAGCGTCCTGCCGGCCCAATCGGCCACCCTGGCCACCCCGAGTCCCGCCCTCCCCCCCGCGCCTCCTGGCCAATTGTGGGCATAGCGAAGGTACGGTCAATTTGCATAATTGTCTATTATTAGGTAGGATATATATAAAAGCTCAATGACTGGAACAGCGTGACGACCAGAACAACCAGAACAACCAGTGGCTATGACGTGCAGTACGGCCTGATCCAGGCCCCAATCAGCCCCTAACACCCAGGCGGGGGGGCCAGGACCAGCTGTCAACTGCCTGCGGCCCCTCCCCCCGGCCAGCCCCACTCCCGATCGCCCCCCCCCATCAGGGGCAGGGCCGGCCGGTCAATAACCCGTGGCTCCTCCCCCCTACGTACCTGGCCCCATGGACCCCACCTGTGCACAAATTTGTGCACTGGGCATCTAGTATATATAGATTACATATATCAAGCCTCTGACATCAACTGGATGAAGGATGTGAGTAAAAAGGAAATGAGAACAGGCAGATTTTGCATTAGAATAAGTTAAATGGTATAATTTGCTAAAATAGGGAATACAAAATAGAACTAGGAGATAGGGTGTTTGCATTAATTTTAGACATGTTCATTTGAGATACACAAAAGGAATATTTTTTCAAGAGAAAATGAAAGTTTAAAGCTCTATTTAATATATTTTATGAAATGTATATTTGAGAGTCTTTATCCTAAATAGTGCTGCTGAAGTGACATTAGAAACTATGAATATGTAGGTAAACATATAAAATAATAAAATAAAATAAAAAGACTAAGATTGGAACTCTGGAGAAATTACAATATCCAAGATATAGGCCAAGAAGAGAAACCTTCAAAGAACACGGAAAAGGTAATCAAATAATTTGGAGAGAACTGGGAAAGAATTTTTTTGTATTACAAAGATTAAGAAATTGGTATGTGATAAGTAAATTTGCAAAAATGTCAAGTGCCATTTTGGAAGGAGACACAGCAACTTCTCTGAGTCCATTTGATTTTTCAACTAAGAGCGTAGTTTGTGGGCAAGTTTAATTAAAGGCTGACTACAGTGATTTCAAATGCCACATCAAATTTCAAAATCATTGGAAAGTGATTATTATTATTACACTAGTAGCCCAGCATGCGATATTGCACATAGTAGGCTGTTTACCACTTCCTTGGGAGCCAGTGGGAGCTGCTCTGCTTCCATGGGAGCTGGCGAGAGGGAGCCATGCCACTTCCATGGGATCCGGGAGGGACCCGCGCCAATTCTGTAGACGGGAGCAAGCTGCACCACTTTGGGAGACAGGAGGGAGCCACCGCTGCTGCCCGCGGGAGGGGGTGATCTAGAGGTCCTCCATGCACGTGCAGTCTCGGTTGTTACTGTGACACCATAATGAACAATTTGCATATTACCTCTTTATATATATAGATTGCTGTAGTGTTATGAACAAGATATATGTATCCCCCTAAAATTCATGTAATGAAATCCTGTCCCCCAAGTGACAGCATTAGGAGGTTTGGGCCTTTGAGAGGTGAGTAAGTCATGGAACCCTTTCAATAATATTTGTGTTCTTTTTCAAAAGACCCCAGAGAACTCTCTCATTCCTTCCATTGTGTGGGGCCAGCGTGAGAAGATGACCAACTGGGAATCCATAAGTGGGTTGTCAGTACACACCATATCTGCCAGTGCCTTGTTCTTGGACTTCCCATCCTCCAGAACTGTGAGAAAGAGGTATTTGTTGTTTGAACCATCCAGTTTATGGTATTTTTGTTATAGTAGCCTAAATGGACTAAGACAGATAAAAATAGGTAGTTGGGGGGGTACAAGAACCCAGAGATAGGATCAATTCAAAGTCCTATGATCAAGGGTGGAGGAAGATTTCTCAAACATGACATATTTACAGAACATAAATAAAATGTTGATATGACTGCAGTAAGATTAAAAAGTTATATATTCCTGTAGTGCTATGAGTAAAATAAAAAAGTATGCTCCATGCTTGAAGAAGGTACAAGCAAGGCAAATGCTCAACAAATGTTTTGTATTTAAAAAACCTGTATAGAAAAATAATTTGCTAAAAATTCCCATTTGTGAAGTTAATTTACAATTGAAGAAGTGCCATAAATATATTCAATATGCCCAACTTTTAAATGTTTTATATCCATTAGGTGACAAATTTAAATATCCAAACTATACCAAATATTTATAAGATACATGTAATTAAATGAAAATTTATACATTACTGCAGAAAATTTAAATTGGCCAACAAAACTGAAATGTATTTGTTATTATCTAATAAATTTGAAAATACATATATTCTATAAAAATAAATTTTACTCCTAAATATTTACTGTGGAGAAAAGATTGCATTTGTGCAAAAAGATATATGTTTCTATTTTTTGTCAGCTGCATTATTTCTTATACGGGAGCAAGCCAAAATTCCTTCAAGAAAACAATAAATAAATTTTGGCATAATTTCAATGAATTATTGTAAAGTTTAAAGCATGTGTTAATTTTAAAAAACATCAAATTGAGGGGGAAAGTGACTGCAGAAAATAATTGCAGTATGATAATACATATGGGCAAATATTTACTAAAAATTACTATATGTTAAATATACTTATGGACTAGAAGTAGAGAGATATAAATGGCAATAACAAAAGTCATATTCAGAACAGTGGCTATGTCTGGTGTGAAGAGAAAAATATAATTGGAAACAGAAACACAAGAGATTCAACTACATTTATAATGTTTCATGCCTTAGGTTGATTGTTGGGTGAATATGTGCTTAATATACACACATACACATGTATGTTCATATATTTACTTTTGGTAAATTAAAAAAAATAGAAATTAAAGTAAAAATTAAAAAGTGGGTGAAAGTTTTAAAAATGGGTGAAGGGGGTCAAATGGTACAAAATAAATGTCATGGGATATAATGTACCTCATGGTGACTGTAGGTGATAATTCTGTACCGCATATTTGAAAGTTGCTAAGAAAGTAGATTTTAAAAGTTTTCATCACAATAAAAAATTCTGCAACTATAAGGTGATATGTTAACTAGACTTATTGTGGTGATCATGCATACAAATATTGAATCATTATGTTGTACACCTGAAACTAATATAAGGTTGTATGTCAGTTATACCTCAATTAAAAAACATACTAAGAAATATAAAAGGGGAAAATAAATGGGAACTCTGGCATCAGGCAACCTATGTGGCATCCCTATAATGATATTTAATCATTCTGTGACCTTGAACAATTCACTTACCCACTCTGGGCACCAAGCTTCTTACTTTTAAATCAGATAACAATTGAAAATATTTCACCAGTTTGCAGCGAGTATTGGTAAAGTCCCCATTTGTCAAATGTTGAGATCAGTACTCAGCACGTAGTAATATAATCTATGTGTTTTTGTAATGTACAAAGAAAGGAAGTGTGCTATGAATGTGGCTTATCCACTCGAGGAAAACAGAGATCAAGTAAAGTGGTATCAAAAGTCTTAATAATAAATCTTCCCACACTCAACATACATTCAGGCATTAAGCTGAGCACAAAACATAAAATCATAAACAATGTAGAGAACGTATTCTCAATAAACACACCTTTTTATAGGATTTCTCAATCTGGGGTCTATGATTGGGATTCAGGAATCTTTGACTCCATATTATCAAATGCAAAGAAATACTGTGGCATGTGGTATCATGAAAATTTTCAGAAACTGAAAAGAGTCAATGACCCATAAAACTTAATATACTGACAAATAACTTCCACATAAGCAAATAATTCTGTTAGAGTACAGCAGATGCTGTAAATTTTTAAAAGTGGAATGATGATAGAGAGGAGTGACCATCTCACTTCTGTGAGTCTTAATAAGCATCCCCAGTTGATATCATTCATACTAACATTAAAATCTGTAAGAGTGTCCCCATACCATTCTATTAAAAAAAAAAGACACACTCAAGATGAAGAGATACAATGTGCAAAGACATTTTATTTGGAGAAGGTCAACTGATTTGCTGGAGTTGATGCATCATACACAGGGCGGGACACTGGAGAAAGGAGACTAGAATATAGACTAGCATTGGATTATGACATGCTGTGGACTGGTTACTGTCAGTGTTCCTTCTAGATCTCTTGTACCGCCAGAAGAAGTTAAAGCAGCAGCCCTGTAAGCTACTCACTGGAGCAACACCCTAGGGTAAAGAAACAAAATTAGGTGACCTGATCTAGTAGTCCAGTTAACTAGCTTCTCAGGTAAATAAGCTGAAAATATTTACAAGGAGGAAAAGGGTTACCTATTTAAATTAAAGATCATTTACAGCATATGAACTTATGATCTCTGAGGCATGCCTTCCAAGGTGTCAGATAAGCTACTTACCTCTCTGGAGTAAAAGATGAGATGTTTTGTAATTTGACTGTGTTTCTCCCTGTGTAAGACAATTCTAGGACACTCACTGTGAGCTCTCATCCATTATTCTGTGCCAGAGATCCATAATATCCCAGCCTTTTCCCTAGTTCCGTGGTCGGCAAACTGTGGCTCACGAGCCACATGCGGCTTTTTGGCCCCTTGAGTATGGCTCTTCCACAAAATACCACGGCCTGGGAGAGTCTATTTTGAAGAAGTGGCATTAGAAGAAGTTTAAGTTTAAAAATATTGGCTCTCAAAAGAAATTTCAATCGTTGTACTCTTGATATTTGGCTCTGTTGACTAATGAGTTTGCCAACCACTGCCCTAGTTGGTCAGAAGCTCTTGATGTTCTATATCCTGAAAATTATTAGTAAATCTTAGAACTGGGTAAGATGTCTGATAAGTATGCATCTGATTTGACAATCTGATCTTTTGTGTCACTCATACAGATTCTAGAGTCACAGCACCCTTGCCTTTAGAGGAACAAATGCCAAAGGATAAGCTTCATGCTTGACCAGGGTTTTTGATTAAAATTGCGTCCTCATTTGACTTCTTCCCATTCCCTGTTCTATTCCCTCATCAATTCCTTTTGGTAGCACTTAATAAATTACTTGCATCTGAATTTTTGCCTCAGCATTTGTTTTTAAAAAACCTGATATTCTATAAGCTATACAGTATACAGTGAGATATTTGAACTTTAACATGACTTTCCTACATACAAAATGAAAGCCATTGAAGGATTTGGAATAGGAAAAATAATTCCAAAAATCATGAGAAAAAGTTGACAGAAGTGAGCTGTGATTCGTGTCATTGAAGAAGAAATTACCACTTTTCATTTTATTATTGACTTTTGTCCTTCTCCCTCCCACCCCAGTTCTTTACTTTATGCATTGAAAAGATCCTAAAGCACAATAATATAAATACTGAATTTGAAGGACTTTTCAGTTTTTATAAGGAGCAGCACTTTAAATCTATTGAAATCAAACAAATACAGTATGGTATGATCAGAAAACATTTTTTTTTTCTGGGTAACATTCTATAAATGCCAATATATAAATTAAATTTTAAATCCTGTGAAGTACCAATTGAAAAAGCAATTGTGCTGGGGAAAATGTGAAGAGTGTAGAACCAGTAAAGTTCAATGAGTATTGTTAGAACATTGGTTCATTGCTCCAAATACTTGAGAGACCTCTCAGGCTTAATTCATTCAGAATAACTTTATAATTCAAGTTGACACAGCATCTAGTGCATTATTCCTAATCAGGTAACAGCAGTGAATGTGAAGAAGGAATAAAATAGAAAGGATAGAAACAAAAAATATAGCCTGGAATTAATTTCATATAAGAAAATTTAAAGGTCTGATATTTATTTATAATCAGTGAAATGGGAATAAAATCATATTTCAATCCAAGTTGTAAAGACTGATAAAGTGTCTCCCATATAAGAGGTTCATAAGAACATTGTAAGTCTGAGATAATAACTATTTGGCTAGAATCCTCTAGAAAACACACACACAAATTATTGTGTTTTAGTTGTTTAATGCTATATTTAATGTAACTAACATTTGTATATTTCTGATAAGAACTGACAAAATGAAATTTAGTTAAATTTTTACAGAAGACTTTGAGTAAGAAAGCATAAATAAACACATTCCTATTTTGAATAATAAAGATGGAATTAAGAATAAAACTTTGGAATGAAATGGGACATGCTGGTTATACAAAGGCAATGTAGCTTGTTGAAGAGAAAGAATAAAGATTTATTCTGCCTGGGCTCAATTCTTAGATCAGATATTTATTAGCAGTATGATTTGGGGTAAGGCATTTAACTATATGTTATTTTCCATTCTTTAAATCAGAGGTAATAATTACATCTATCTCACATGGTAGTTGAGGGTACTATACAAAAAAACACCTAAAATATTGCAAAGGATTATATGTAAAGCCCTTAAAATGGGACTATTATAGAGTAAGCACAATTTAAATGCTGTTCTATTATTATAATTACTAATTAATAGTTATGCTTGACTAATAACCGGGGAATACAAGATACAAAAAAAGTTTTTGTAAATGTTAAATTTAAAAATGTTTAAATAACACATGGGCAAAATATGCTAATACTTAAGTTAGAAAACTAGAATGTCAAACCTTTAATGTCAACTTCTCATTAAGCAAATAAATGTACTTATAAATACCTGAATTTTCTTCCTTGGATTTGCTTGCTTCTGTCACTGACATTTTTAAATGCTTACATAGGAATATTGCTTCAAAATATTTTTATGGGATAATATGTCCACTAAGCAAAGTAATTAGTTAATATGTATAAAAAATACAAAAATTACAGCATTTAATGTCAACTACTACATTAATTAAACTACTAATTATTGAACTTCTGTTATGTTTCTGACACTATAATGCTCAGAGGTAAAACAGAAATGAATATGACAAACTTTCTACTGTGATATAAGATGAGACATTTTTTAGTTCCTACATTTCTGATAGGGTTAGAGTTTTCTCTAAGGTAATGAAGAGATAAAACCTTTCACCTTTCAATTAGAAGCAAGTAGGGCCTTCCAGAACTGAAAATGATTACACTGAATTTGAATTAAGGTCTTCATATTAATTATTATCTGTCTACTACAAAGTTAGACTGTGTAACATGTAAGAGCCTCATAAAAAATACCCATCATTTGTGTTGTAGATGTCCTTATTTAGGAGCATCAAGACCATTTTGAACAAAATATAAAATATCTGTCAGCAAATTGCCCTTGATTTAATTCCAGAATTTATTCTATAGTATTTACTGAAACGAAAAGTTAAATACTCTACTGATATTACTAAATGTAAACTTGTGAAGGATACCCAACCTCTCTAAGTTTTCACATTAGTGAAATAGTGATAGCTAAATCGACTTAACTTCTAAGATTTTATTAGTAGTTACAATACCTGGAACACAGTAGGCATTCAATATGTGGAGGCTAGTATCTGTGTTGTTGTTATATTCTTGCCATTGTTAGGAGCACATTAAACTTAATCGCAATAACCATGTAAAAAATAAGTTTTCTTTACCATTATATTCTTTTCTAAAATTAATAGCAACCCACCACAAATCAATATCCTTCAGAGTAGCTTCTTATTACAGAAATGGCCAATTAATATAAATATTTTGGGTCTAGCCAGAAACCCTCAAAATATGGTATTTGCTTTGGGTGAGCTCATGAAATTACTTGGATAATCCTGAGAATGTTATTTGCAATCAACTTAAATGAATAAATGCATAAATATACAGGTTTTACATAAAAGGTTCATAGAGTCAAGGTTAGGAAACATACACACACACACACACACACTTACACATGCATGTGTGTATGTATATATATATATATGCATGTGTATCCTATGTAATAAAAGCCTAATATGCAAATTGTTCCCTCGGGCGGTCATTCAACTGGGAGTTTGACAGGGAGACCGGGAGTTCGACAGCTCACTATGATATGTGCTGACCACCAGGGGGTGGCGCAGAACATGGCAGATGTCAGTGACGCACTGGGACCTCTAGCCGGCTATCTGAAGGCGGGGGTGATGGGGACAGAGGTGCGGTGAGAATGCAGGGTGTCCTCCAAGCTCGCTCTCACTCCCCCTGCTACCCTCCCTCTGGGATGCCGGGGCTCATGCTCCAGGGGAAGCCCCCATGCTCAGGTGCTGGGCACCCATGAGGAGCCCGCCCTGCACCAGTGAGGCCTCTTCCGGGAGAGCCGGGACGCAGCCGCTGTGACCGCTGGGGCTGGTTGGGCTCCCCGGGAATTTGTGCAGGAGCTGGTCTCTGAGGCCGGCCCGGAGAGAGCGCACTGCCCACCAGACTTCCATGTGGTGCCACTGGGCAGCCCAGAGGCCCACGCTGCACCCCGGCCCATGGCATCCAGCCACGCTCACTGCATCCCCACATGGGAATTTGGGCGCCGTGACTCAAGCAGAGGGGAGCATGTTGGGGGCCAGGGACCCAAGTCCTGCCCAGGGCCCAGAGGTCAGCTGGGACCTGCCCTTCCACGCCAGACGCTTGTGCTTTGATCCCTGGCCAGGCCCAGGGACCGCACCCATGCATGAATTTCTACACCAGGCCTCTACTATATATATATATGTGTGTGTGTGTGTGTGTGTGTGTGTGTGTGTGTGTGTGTGTGTGTGTGTGTACAGCTTCAACTCATACTATTCAAAAGTAAAGCATTCCATACCACGTTAAAATTTTTTATCTAAACTCTTTTTTACTTCAGCATTATGCGTGGCTTCCTTAGCTTTGGAAAACATTATACAATCACTTTTACACTTTTTGAAAGGGCTTTTTTTTTTTTTAATAAAAAATAAAACTGGAGTATACATGTTCTTTTCTTTGAATTCACATATTTGCAACCAAATAACATTTTTTCCTATGTTAGAATGCAACGGAGCATATAAATGCTATATTATGATTTTAAATATAACATTATAAAATAACTAAAACATTGTGGTTATATCCTTTTAATGCAATGAATATTAAATAGGGAGAATATCCATGATAGGAAAATAGTAAAGTATCAATGTTGATGCTGGGCTGGTATGGAGAGTGAATATTTAAGAGCAATTGAAAAGTCAACTTGACTCAGACACACTAGAAATGTGAATTGGTATAGCAAATGCAGAAAATAAAAAATCAGCAACAAAGTCCACTTTTTAAAAGTAGAACATTACTTTCTTTATGATGCTTAATGACCACAAGTCTCCTGCCTCTATCTAAACCACCTCATTTAGCTTTCATTTTCTAATTGAGCAGCAACTACCCTCCTTATCCTGGTATTTTGATGGTGAAGAGAGGTGTACAGGGCCATACTATAAATTCCCTAATTAGAAATTTTACAAGCAAATAGTACAGCACTTTTATATATCATATAGAGCAATTTGAGCAATATCTAGGGTCTAATGAGTCTAAAATATGCTTTTCCATCTTCAAAATGTACATTAACAAATAAGAAACTTGTATTTAATGATAATAAAAACTTTGTGATATGTGGAGAGAGGGAGAATCTTCATATAGATGTTTCTACTTATTTTCTTACCTATCAGGTTTATGAGAATTTCCAACCAAGAAAAATGAAAAAGACAAAAACAAAAAAACATTAATAAACATACACACTTAAGTTTTGCATAAGCAAGTGGTTGAGAATGTTCTTCCCAATGAATTGTCATTGAAGCAATGTAGTATCAGTTACTAAATAGATGTGATGATGTGATGTGGCCCATCTAATGATCTCTCAAGAAGTGGGAGAGAGTGAAATGAGTTTGTTTAAAAAATGTCTTTGAAATGGAAATTAGACCTTTTGATATACATGAGATGTATGCTCAGATTCATGTTCCCAGATACCTAGAACTGAGCAGCTCTATCGGCAAGCATTGCATTCATGGACCCTTTTCAAAGCAATGTAATGATAACCTAGCAGCTGGTGTCAGATCTAGCCTAACCTGAACAGGCCATGCATGTGTGGAAATGTCAGGCATCTTTTAAAAAATAAGACCACGGATTCTTCCATGGGATTTTGGTAGACCAAATCTCAAGATGAAAAACTGATTTTCTACTCAAATTGTAAAGAAGAGATATGACAATTCAAGAATGTGCTGGAACTTCCATAAGGGGGAAGTTTCACCTTGTAAATTGGTGATTTCCTAATCTGAATGACCTTTATAATAACTTGGGAATCTGTTAAAATACTAATAGATGGGCCCCATCCCAGACAAATTCAGTTAAAACAAGTTTTAGGATAGGACCCAGGCTTCTGTGTTATTTAAAATCTCCCCAGGTGATTATAATGTGCAAACAGGTTTGAGGACCACTTATTCAATTTAATTTTTTTTTCATTGATTTAAATGTGTGTGAATCTATTTCTGGACTCCATTTTGTTTCTTGATTTATATGTCTATCTTGATACCAATAACTGCCTTGATCATTGTGCATTATGATACATCTTAAAATCAGGCAATATTATCTCTTCCAACATTATTTTTTATTTTAAGTTGTGTTGGCTATTCTATGCCCTTTATATTTCAACATGAATTTTAGAATCAGCTTGTTAATTGCAATGACAAAGAAATGCTTCCTAGAATTTTTTTTGGGATTGCATCAAATCTATTCAGAAAATAGTAACACCTTTATAATAATGACTCTGTAGACACATGACTAAAGTATATTGTTCCATTTATTAAAGACTAATTTCTTTCAGGAATATTATGTATAGTTTTGTAAATTTAAGTTCTGCACATCTATTGTCAAATTGACTCCTGATAAATTGAATTAATATTTTAAAATATTTGTAAATGCCATTATTTAAATTTCTAATTAATCTTTGCTAAATTATGGACCTTAAAGTTTATTTTCATATTATTAGTCTTTTATACTGCAACCTTGATAGATTCACTTTTTAATAATAGTAGTTATTTTAGATTACAATAACCTTTATATACAAAAAATTAGGTTGTCTGTGAATAAAAGCAGTTTTACTTTTTCCTATAAATCCAGATGCCTCTTATTTTTGCCTTAGTTCATTAGCTAGAGTCTCCAATACAATGTTTAAAACTATCAATGAGAGTGCACTTCTTAGCCTTATTCCTGATCTTATTGGGATGAGATTCAATCTTTTACCACAAAGTAGGATGTTAGCTCTTAGTTTTACATAAATACCCTTTATTAGTTTGGAGAAGTTCATTTCTATTTTTGGTGTACTGAAAATTTAGCAGCAATCAATATTGAATTATGTTAACACTATTTCTGCATCCATTGAGACAATCAGAATTTCCCCCTTTTAACCAAATATAGCTTATTACAATAATTGGTTTATTTAAATTAAAGAAACTTTACATTTCTTTATTAAAGTTTATTTTAATCATGATATAATATCCTTTTTAACATATTGCTAGAACCAAAATGCTAATATATTCCTAAGAAATTTTGCATTTATGTTCATGAGGACTCTGTGACTTACTTTTCTTTTATTCTAATATCTTTATTAGGTTTGGGTATTGAAGTAATGCAGGCCTTATAGAATGATTTAAGAATTATTCCTTTCTCTTATATTTTCTGGAGGAGTTTGTGTAGAAATGGTTTTGTTTATTTTTAAATGTTTGGTAGAGTTTATCTTTGGATCTATATGAGGCTGGAGTTTTCTTTAAGAAGAAAGTTTTAATTAAAAAATTAATTTCTTTGATAGGTATATGGATATTTATATCATCTATTCTTCTTCAGAGCCCTTAATAGTTTTTGTCTTTCAAAAAATTTATCCATTTCATCTAAGTTCGAGAATAAAGTTTCTTGTAATACTGTGTGATCATTATTTTAGTACTAAAGGCCCGGTGCACAAAATTCGTGCATGGGTGGGGTCCCTCTACCTGGCCAGCCATCAGGGCGGTTCAGAGCCATCTCGCCCATCCCAATCGGGGCTGATCGGGGCCTGTAGCCAGGGAGGGACCAAGAGAGGGACCATGAGAGGGATCCAGGGCATGTCTGGCCCCATCTCACCCAGTCCCGATAGGCTGGACCCCATGAGCAAGCTAACCTACTGGTCAGAGCACCTGCCCCCTGGTGGTCAGTGCACATCATAGCAACCAGTCGATTGACCACTTGGTTGGACACTTAGCATATTGGCTTTTATATATATACTAGGGGCCTGGTGTACAAAATTCGTGCACTGGGGGAGGGTCCCCTCAGCCCAGGCTGCCCCCTCTCACATACTGGGAACCCTCAGGGGATGTCCTACCACAGTCTGGCCTCCCTTTGTGGAGACAACCAGGCTGATCAGGGAAAGGCACCAGCCCCATCACCCCACTGCTGCAGCCACTGCCAGTCACCGCAGCCACCAAGGTGTTTTCATCAACACGGACTCCGATCCCTTAACCATGAAAAAATGACAACTATCTTTAGGCATTTTCAAGATGTGTCTTTCATAGGATATGACCTTTCTTTCTTTCTTTCTTTCTTTCTTTCTTTCTTTCTTTCTTTCTTTCTTTCTTTCTTCCTTCCTTCCTTCCTTCCTTCCTTCCTTCCTTCCTTCCTTCCTTCCTTCCTTCCTTCTTTTCTTTTTTTTCTTTCTTTTCTTTCTTTCTTTCTTTCTTTCTTTCTTTCTTTCTTTCTTTCTTTCTTTCTTTCTTTCTTCTTTCTTCTTCCTCACCTGAGGATATGTTTCCATTGATTTTTAGAGAATGTGGAAGAGAAAGGGAAAGATAGAGAGAAACATCAAAGTGAGAGGAACACTTTGATTGATTGCCTCCTGCATGAGCCCTGATCTGGTCCCCAGCCAGGGAGGATCCTGCAACTTAGGTACATGCCCTTGATCAGAATCTAACCCAGACCCTGCGGTTGGCAAACCTAGGCATTATCCACTGGGCCAAACCGCGTAGGGTAGGTTATGACATTTCTTAGCCCTCCAGCAGTGGACCTTTGTTTTTTTCTCCAGGAGTGTGGTGGAAAAGCCCTAGATCACTTTTTTTTGGATTCTTATACACAAGTTACTAAGAATATTACCAGTGGAATATAGGAAGCTTAGCCAATGAGTGGCCAGAAAACGTGTTTCCTCTGTAGTTCACACCTATCTCCTCCTATCTCTGGCTCCACCCCTGCCAAGGCCTAAAGCCTTGGGGAGTGGGCAGGGCCCACCCCCCCCAGTTCCCTCCAATCACTGGCTCCTCCCCTGCCAAGGCTTAAAGCCTCTGGCCCTGGGCAGGGGCCCCCAGCTGGCTCCAATTGCCCAGCTCCACTCGCGGCCAAGACCGCAAGCCTCTGGCCAAGCTCGAGCCCTGGGCAGGGACTTCCAGCTCACTCCGATTTTCCAGCTCAGCCCTAGGCAGGGACCCCAAGCTGGCTTGATCACCCAGCTCCACCCCTGGCCAAGGCTGCAAGCCTCTGGCCGAGGCTCCGGCCCTGGGCAGGGACCCCCGGCTTGCTCCGATTGCCCGCAGGGAACCACCAGCTGGCTCCAATCGCCCGCAGGGGACCTCCAGCTGGCTCCGATCATCCAGCTCCACCCCTGGGCAAGGACCCAAGCCTCTGGCCGAGGCTCAGGCCCTGGGCAGGGAGCCCCAACTGGCTCTGATGGACAAACTCCCGGCCAAGGCCAGCAAGGGCAGGGGGAAAACTTGGCTTCCTCCATTGTCAGGGAAACCCAAGCCTCCCTCCTGCTCTTTGTGGCTGCAGCCATCTTGGTTGGGCTTATTTGCATATTAGCTCCTTATTGGCTAGTGGGAGTGGTTGGTGGGCATGGCTGGTGGGTGTAGCGGAGGTACGGTCAATTTGCATATTACTCTTTTATTAGAAAGGACTAGAGGCCCGGTGCATGAAATTCGTGCACAGGGGAGGTGGGTGACCCTCAGCCCAGACTGCACCCTCTCCTATCTGGAACCCCTCAGGGGATATCCGACTGCCCGTTTAGGCCCGATCCCACCGGGCAGTCGGACATCCCTCTCACAATCCAGGACTGCTGGCTCCCAACTGCTCGCCTGCCTGCCTTCCTGATTGCCCCTAACCGCTTCTGCCTGCCAGCCTGATCACCCCCTAACCACTCCACTGCCAGCCTGATTGATGCCTAACTGCTCCCCTGCCAGCCTGTTTGCCCCTAAATGCCCTCCCCTGCAGGCCTGGTCACCCCTAACTGCCCTCCCCTGCAGGACAGGTCCCCCCTAACTGCTCTTTCCTGCAGGCCCGGTCACCCCCAACTTCCCTCCTCT
Organism: Ia io; assembly: GCA_025583905.1. Taxonomy (NCBI): domain Eukaryota; kingdom Metazoa; phylum Chordata; class Mammalia; order Chiroptera; family Vespertilionidae; genus Ia; species Ia io. The sequence continues at coordinate 37,948,551 of JAJQQW010000003.1, forward strand.
GCCTGGTCACCCCTAACTGCCCTCCCCTGCAAGCTTGATCGCCTCCAACTGCCCTCCCTTGCAGGCCTGGTCCCTCTCAACTTCCCTCCCCTGCTGGCCAACTTGTGGTGGCCATCTTGTGTTCACATGGGTGCAGGATCTTTGACCACATGGGGGCAGCAATCTTGTGTGTTGGAGTGATGGTCAATTTGCATATTACTCTTTTATTAGATAGGATAGAGGCCTGGTGCATAGGTGGGGGCCAGCTGGTTTGCCCTGAAGGGTGTCCTGGATCAGGGTGGGGTTCCCTTGGGGTGTGGGGCAGCCTAGGTAAGGGGCTTGTTGTGGTTTTCAGGCTGGCCACGCCCCCCGGCAACCCAAGCTGAGACCCTGGTATCTGGGTTTTTTTTTTATCTTCTATAATTGAAACTTTGTAGCCTGGAGCAGAGACCAAGGCAGGCCAGGGCTGCAGAAACTTGGCTTCCTCCATCGTGAGGGGCAACCCTAGCTTCCTGCTCTCTGCAGCTCTGTGGCTGCTGCCATTTCTGTTGGAATTTATTTATCTTTTATAATTGAAACTTTGTAGCCTTGAGTGGAGGCCTGGGCCCGCCAGGGTGTGTGGAAAGCTTGGCTTCCTCCATCGCCAGGGAAACTCAAGCCTCCCTCCTGCTTGCTCCATGGCCGCAGCCAACTTGGTTGGGGTTAATTTGCATACTCGCTCCTGATTGGCTGCTAGGCGTGGCTGCTGGGCATGGTTGGTGAGTGTAGCAGAGTGATGGTTAATTTGCATATTACTCTTTTATTAGATAGGATAGACTAGAGGCCAGGTGTACAAAATCTGTGCAGGGAGGGAGTCCCCTCAGCACGGGCTACACCCTCTCCAATCTGGGATCGGGCCTAAACCAGCAGTTGGACATCCTTCTCACAATCCGGTACTGCTGGCTCCTAACCACTCACCTGCCTGCTGGCCTGATCCCGCTAACTGCTCTCACCTGCCAGCCTGATCCCCTTAACTGGTCTCCCTTGCCGGCCTGATCCCTAAATGCTCTCCCCTGCTGGCCTGTTCCCCCTAATTACTCTCCCCTGCCTGCCTGATTGCCCCTAACTGCCTCTGCCTCAGCCCTGCCACCATGGCTTTGTCTGGAAGGACATCAGAAGATGTCTGGTCTAATTAGCATATTACCCTTTTATTAGTATAGATTGTAACTCAGTGGGTTTGATTCTGGTCACATTCCTGGGTTGTGGGCTCAATCCCAGTAGGGGCACATGCGGAAGGCAGCAGATGGATTTTCTCTCATCATTGATGTTTCTATTTCTCTCTCCCTCTGCCTTCCTCTCTGAAATCAATAAAAATACATTAACAAATATAAAAAAAAATAGGCCATGAATCAAACGTCGCTGCTCTCCATCCATCTAGTCACTTCACACTCTCTTTTGTCTTCACCCCCCCCCCCCCATCCCCGCACTCACACACACACTCTGCTTGGGTCTGTATAATGGGGTCAGGATTTCTACTTCAAGTAAGAGCAATGCTTCCGCACTGTCCTTCCCCATGCGTCTCTGTCCCCAGTCCTGTGGGGTCTGTCCCTCCCTCTCCTCCATCTAACTTGGTGGTCCCTGCTCTGCTCCCTCCTCCTGCAACTTCCTATCTGCAGCCACCTCCTTTCTCCTATGGGGGTGGAGCTCCCCAAAGGCTGTGTGGGGTGGGGTGGGGCTGTGTGGGGTGAGCCCAGGCTGGGCCTTGGAGGAGAGCTGGGGTTACAGGTCATGAGGAGGAGGAGGGAGTGGCGTGGAGCCTGTCCTGTGGGAGAGGTACCAGGCTCCTCAGCTGCCCCCACCCTGTAGCTTTTCTAGGCCCCTGCATAGCTGTTGCCCTCTGCCCCTCGCTGCCTCCCACTTCCTTTAAAGTTTTGGGCTCAGGTTCTTAGATTCAGCCCCACCCCCCTCTCTGCTGCGTCCCCGGGAGCCTGAGGCCACCCCTTGGCCTTGGGCAGGTGCACCTGGCCCGCTCCCCCTATAATGGTGCCCCACTCTCCTGGAGTAGTTAGTGAAACTTAACAAATGAAAAGAAGCAGCTCTGAAGATTATAAATTGTGCACTGAGAACGCCACAGGCTGCGGAGGGCTGCGCAGTCCACGGCTCTTGGATCACATGTAGCAGCTTCCCGTGCCACCGGGTCCCTCCTGGCTCCCGCCCCTGCCTGCCTCCTCCCAGGGCTCGGGCCAAACCCTGGGAGCTTCCTGACAGCTCTCACCTCACACCTCACTTTCCAGTCCAGCCCAACAGTGCCCGCAGCAAGCTAACCTATCAGTTGGAGCGTCTGCCTCCTCGTGGTCAGTGCAAATCACAGCAACTGGTCGAGCAGTCGAACTCCCAGCAGTTGAGGGGACGATTTGCACATTAAGTTTTTAATTATATAAGATCTGAAAAAACTATAGTGATGCCACCTCTCTCATTCCTCATCTAGGTAGTCCTTTCCGAAGAAAGAATTATTGAAATACATTAGAGAGTTGATTGATCTGACTTCCAAAGCTTGGATTCTGTGATTGTTTGTCTATCCTGTGCTTTTAAATCCAAACCCCCAGTTAATTAATACTAACTTTTAGAAAAACTTTCAGTATTGATTAAAAATTTTCAGAAACATAGAGGGAAGGTAGGGGAAGGTGGGGATAGGGGGGAAAGATCAACCAAAGGACTGTGTGCATGCATACTAGCCTAACCAATGGTTAGGGACAACAGGGGGGTGGGGGCATCCGTGGGAGGGGTGTGGGATGGGAGTGAAAGGATGAGGACAAATATGTGACACCTTAATCAATAAAGAAATTAAAAAAAAAATTTCAGAAACAACAAGAAAGAACAATATTTACACAGATATAGGCTTTCTGTTACCAGAACCATACACCTAGAGTTTGTTTGAATGCTTTATTTGTTAAAATTTTCATATTATGTTTTATTAATATAGGAAAGATAAAGCAATCAAACAACCACCAAATGATCCTATTGTATACATGAAAAACCTATTGTAATCTGATATCCAAATATTCTCCTCTTTAGTATACAATTGAACTTATAATAATTATATAGTCTAGGAAATATAAATCTTATCTTAAAATGTTTATAGTTGTCTTCATTTCTTTTGACTCCTATTATTATGTTTTATATCACATTCAGAAATCAAGGGTTTGTTATCAATTTTTAAAAAGCAAAGATTTAGTTTAAAATATTAAGAATATTGGATTTTAGAGTTATTCCATACTAACTTAAAATTTAAACCACAATATAAATAAGAGATTCAAATACATACAAAAACCGCACTAATCATTTTGAAATCTTCATCATTTTAGAGTTCTATATTCATAATATAGCTGACCTAAAAAGTAAGAGCACAATAAGTCACCATTATAGAGTGAACTGTTTTTAATCAGGTTCAGTTATGAAGAAATGAGAGGGGGGGATGAGATATCTACCAAACAACTCATTTAACACAGAGATGAACCTGGATGTAACCACTGACCCTAATTAGACTGCCTGTTTCTTCCCTGCTGTTTTGGATCTAGACTTGCTAAAGCTCTTCTTTTGGAGTGATCTCAGATAATTTCTTTATACCCATGCTTCAATTCTTTATTTCCTACTGACACTCAGAACTCTTTCAGGGAAACCTGGAAATGCCAACTGGCCACAAGAGTGGCTGCATCTAAAGTCACAGTTTGATGAGATTACTCTCCATTTAGAGCTGGGTCATTAGAAACAGCCCTGAGGAACCAGATAAAGACAGATTGTCTTCATTAAAAATTATCTTCAACTCAGAGTGAAAATACAACTTTGTATTAAATTCATCACATTAGCTGGAACCTGCTTTTTCACTTCAATAAAAGCATTGGTATCTTCCAAGGCAGACACTTTCTAAATGGAAAGATGCTTACAAACCTCTTTTAGTCCTTGATTCTCTTCAAGGGAGGTATAAGAAACATCCAATTTTGTTTTATTTTGTTTTGCTTTCCAAGAATCTTTTGTGTAGCCTTCTTCAGTAGAATCAAAAGTCACTTTCAGCTATTATTTTTTAGAATTATTTCCTAGCCTAATGGTATCTTTCATTTTGACTCTAATTGTTCAGGATTTTCTCAGCAGGCAACTTGTTTTACTTGTAAAAATTGTTACAATGTAAAAGTTTTGTTTTGGGGAAAGTTATTCCCAGATGTTTGCTGGTGATTTACTAGGAGGACTCCTGAGGGTCAACCACCTGCATTGCAACAAGCACACACCCTATGTCCAAAAGAATCAGAAGAATTGTTTCTAATCTCAGGGCCTGAAAGGCTTGATTGCTAACTCTGTATGAGAAAGAGATAACTGTAACATACATGGTATGAGTAACCATTTCTTCATTTATATAGAGAAAGAGGAATTGATTGGGACAGTTCTTGAAGCACGCCCAAAGGAATTTTTTAAGTAAGATAAATGTGATCCAAGTTAAGTTTTTCTTTTTGTTTGTTTTTTTACTGAAGACAATGGCTTTCAGATAAGTTTGTTCTGCCGATTGAATGAATAGTTGGTTAGTGTGGGTAAAAAAAGTTTTTTTTTTATTTTTGGGGTCGGGGGGTGTTAGACTACTTTAGTAGCCATTAAATGAATACCGTTTCCACTCCTGGATTGTAAAGTAGAGAAGTGTGTAGGATAAAATCTGTAGGTATTAATTTCTTCATACATTAGAAATACAGGGTGTGGCAAAAGTAGCTTTACAATTGTTTGTATGAAAAATAATACAATAATTAATAAATAATAATCTCTCTCTCTCTATATATAAAAGCCTAAGCGACTGTCTGACTGTCCGACCAGTAGCTATGACACACAATGACCACCGGGGGACAGACACTCCAACTGGTAGCTATGATGTGTACTGACCACCAGGGGCCAGACACTCAACACAGGAGCTGCCAAGCTGCGGTGACTTGGCAGCTGCAGTTCTCGAGTGACGCACCTGGAACCAGAGAGGAAGAAGCCGATTCCGGGGTGTGTCACCTGAGAACCTCCCTCTCACGCTCCAGGACCCCTTGGGGGATGTCAGAGAGCCAGTTTTGGCCTGATCTCTGCAGACCCGGCTGAGGGACCCAACGGTGCACGAATCTGTGCACTGGGCCTCTAGTATAAGAATAAACTGTTTCATGTACTCACAATTGTGAACCTATTTTTCCCACCCTGTATGTTTTCATATTTATTTAGAAAATTCAAATCAATTGATGGCAGTATCTGATTTGTGTGCTTTTTTATTTGATTTGTTGAGTACTTCAGAATCTTACTTTTTGCTTTTTGACCAGAAGAGACTATATCAACTTTAGAATCCACTTTTCATTTCAAAGGTGAGAAAGAGCTATAAACTTTGTCTAAAAAATTAAATATTTATCACATTTTGAAAGTTAGTATAGACTCTTATTTGATATATCTTTCTTAGCATGAATTTGTAAATTGTTTAGTTCAGATAATATAATTATCTTGAATTTGTTAAAATTAGTACAGTATAATATTATCAAATTTTCTTGAGAAAAGAAAAACTGGATTTTTAACAGGAATTAAAATAAACTCGTGGTGGGGGAGAGGACTTTTCTAGCTTTTAAAAAGTATAAGAATACTGCTATATGGGTTTTCAACTGAGTCATTCAATGTATTCAAATTCCAATAAGCAAGACAAATCATTGTATATATTTTTTGTCAATAAGTATCTGATAGCATTTAGACACTTCATGGATTATTAACATGCTTTACCAAGGAAACCTAATTACCTTTTCTTCAAATTGTGTTCCCTAGAGCCACATTATAGAATCACCTGGGAGATTGTTAGAAATCCAGAATTTCAGGTCCATGTTCAGAACAACTGAATCAGAATAGGCATTTTTAAAAAGATCCCCAAGTGATTACTAAAAGCATTAACATTTGAGAACTGTGAATCAAACTATAGCTCTAATAAATCTAAAAACAATAAAGATGATTTATAACATATACTGTATGTTCACTATGTTCCAAGTACTGCTTGAAGACCTATATATGCAATTATCTGTTAGTTAATCCTAGAAACAACAGTTGTTATTATTATATTTTTATTTCTAAAAAGACACAGCTAGTTGTTGTGAGGCAAAATTCCCATTAAGGAAGTCTGATTCAGATTTACATAATCACTACACGATGCTGATTCCCCATTATTGCAACTCAAAGGAATATTTTTTTATAAAAATGTCAGTCAATATTGTATTATTCAGGAACTATTGACTGAGCATCTATTATGTAGGAGGCACTAATTTAGCCTCTGAGGAAAACAGAATGCAATTAAGTGGATAGAGTGTCTGTTTCAGTACAGTTAACTATTTTTAGCATGGGAAAGTTATTTATAATAGTTATGAAGAAAACTTTCTTTTCATGGACCATGAGAGACAACTCTATGATTGCCCAATGCCTGGTGTTTACACCCTTTTTTTGCTTTTTTGCTTGAAAGTTGATGAGACCTGTAACTTACTTCTAGTTAATAGAATACAACAAAAGTGTTATGTGATTACATGATTACTCACCCTGATAGGAAACAGTTTCCCTTACTGGCTTTCCACAGTGGCCATGTTATTAGCAGCCTAAGGAGTACATGGCCAGGGGTTAAAGACTGTCTGACCATGCTAGCACAAAATGGGGCCCTCAGTCCAATGCCTTGCAAGGAAGTGAATTATTCCAATAATCTTATGAGTCTCACAAGTATCCTACCCTAGTCAATCCTCAGATGTGAGAAAGCCCTTCATTGCAGCCTTGCAGAAGACCCAGCTAAGCCACGTACAAACTCGTGACCAACAGAAACTGTGAAATAAGTGTGCATTACTTTAAGCCACTAAATTTAAGGTAATTGTTTTAGTAATAAATAATTTAAACATCATCTCATTACAAATAAAGTTTACCTTGCATCATTTTATATATTAACCCTTTGCACTCGCTTGCTTTTTTCCCGATTCCTTTATTCTACTTGGGATTTAATTTTTTAAATACCCTAGATTTTACAAAGCACGGCAGTAGAATAAAAAACTGGAGTTTCTTTTCATACAAACTTATATATTTGGATTTTTTTATATTTCAAATTATTGATACATTCAAAGAGTAATTTTAATCTCTATAATTTTTCATGGTGTGATATTTTTTGAAACATTCACCCACATGAAAACCTGGTTTACATTCACATGTTTCGCAAATATAAATCGTCTCCCTTCTTCCTCCTATGATTTTTCTGTTAGAACGAACAACACAATCTTTGTGTTTTTTGTTAGGGTGAGGTGTGATTATATGGAACTTTCCATCTAAATGTTGCTCTAAGTTAGTGGATAATAATCTACCCCTGGAAGTTAGTGTACTGGTCTAACCTTTTTCACGTGACTGATGTGTTTTAGAAACAAATAGCCTTTGAAGATGCCATTGGTGAAGCTTAGGTGGTGGCATCAGTTGAGACGGCATTTACATTTTACTTGTCCTTTCATGCTAATGAAAACAAGAAAAGATACTGGAAAAATAGACAAAAGTCCTCCTTCCCCCCGCGGTGAAACTACGTGTCGAGTGTGGCTCGACATATGAGCTGCTACTGATGCTAACCGTGTCGAGTCACATTTGACATCCGAGTGCAAAAGGTTAAATCATTTAGTTTTGTTTTAATAAGTATGTATTATCTGTTTTGTCATATACTAGTCTTATCACCAATATAGTGAACTAGAGGCCTGGTGCACAAAATTTGTGCACATGGGGTGGGGGTGTCCCTTCAGCCCAGCCTGCACCCTCTCCAATCCAGGACCCCTCGGGGGATGTTTGACTGCCGGTTTAGGCCTGTCAGTCGGACATCCCTCTCACTATCTTGGACCACTGGCTCCTAATTGCTCACCTGCCTGCCTACCTGGTCACACCTAACTGCACCCCCTGCCTGCCTGGTTGCCCCTCACTGCCACTGCATGCCAGCCTAATTGGCCCTAACTGCCCCCCGCTGCTGGCCTGGTTGCCCCTAACTGCCCCCGCTGCCAGCCTGGTTGCCCCTCACCGACCCTCTGCTGGCCTGGTTACCCCATGCAGCCTGCTTGTTCAGTCATTTGGTCGTCCCTCACTAACCCCTCTGCCAGCCTGGTCGTAGGTAGCCATCTTGTGAGGGCGTGAGGGTTAATTTGCATATTACCTCTTTATTATATAGGATTATCATCCAAGAATGATACTTCTCTTCCTATGAGATCTAAAGTTAAACAAATGTTTTAAAAACACACAGAAACTATAATTATGTAAAATTTAAGCCAAATTTAATCTTTTTTCAGATATTTAGTAAATTAAATCAAGTTGCATTAGCCAAAATAGATTTTTGTTCTAGAAATAGTTTTCAAATATTTTCTAATCTTTATAACATATAGTTGAACTCAGCAAAATTATTTATAAATCGTATAACTTATGGTTTTATTACAGTTTCCTCTATTAAGATAAATAACATGAGAACCTGTGTTTTCTGATATACTTTACATTTTCTGATAGTAACACATAACTTTTTTTCTGAACCCAATGTATCCTTTAGAGTTACTGTTTCCTTGTTAAGTTTTTATCTAGAAGATCTATCGTGAAGTTAGTAGGGTGTTATTGTTCCCTACTATGACTATATTGTTGTCTAGCTCTTCCTTAAAGTCTTCTAGAAGTTTTTTTTTATATATATTTAGGTACTTCTATATTGGATGCATATATACTTACCAGGGTTATGTCTTGTTGTATCAATCCATTTAATATTATGTAGTGACCTTGTTTGTGTCTTGTGATGGCCTTCATTTGAAGTTTATTTTGTTGGATATGAGTATTGCTACTACAGCTTTTTTTCTTTTCCATTTGCATGGGAAAAATTTTTTTCTATCCCTTCGTTCTCATCTGGTGTGTGTCTTTTGTTCTGAGGTGGGTCTCTTGTAGACAGCATATAATTGGGTCATGTTTTCGTATCCGTTCAGCTAACCTATGCCTTTTGATTGGAGCAATTAATATATTTACATTTAAGGTTATTATTGATAGGTACTTATTTATTGCCATTTTAATTCTGTATGCCTAGGTTTCTCTCTATATTTCTTATTATTACAGCAATCCCTTTAGTATTTCTTGTAATGCTGGCTAGGTGGTGATGTACTGCTTTAGCCTTTTTTTGTGCAAGAAGCTCTTTATTTGACCATCTATTTTGAATGTTAGCCTTGCTGGATATAGTGATCTTGGTTTCAGATCCTTGTTTTCCATTACCTTTAGTATTTCATGCCATTATCTTCTGGCCTGTAGAGTTTCTTTTGAGAAATCAGGTGTTAGCCTTATGGGAGCTCCTCTGTAGTTAACAGTTTGCTTTTCTCTTGCTGCCTTTAAGATTCTCTCTTTGTCTTTGGTGTTTGTTATTTTAATTATGATGTGTTTGGGCATGGTCCTGTTTGGGTTCTTCGATCAGTTGATTGGGCAGGCCGATTCTCTGTGCCTCGGCGGGGTTCTTCTTGACTTGTGTGTGTGACCTTTTCCTTTACCAGGATAGGGAAGTTTTCTGCCATTATTTCTTCAAACATGTTCTCTATCCCTTCCTCCCATTCTACCTCTTCTGGCACACCTGTTTTTGGAATATTGTTATGTTTCTCATTGCCCCACAGCTCCCTTAAGCTGTCCTCTTGTTTTTTTAATTTTTTTGTTGTTGTTGTTTTCTGATTGATTGATTTTTTCAACCCTGTCTTTTAATTCATTTATTCAATCCTCAGCTTCCCCTAATCTGCTGTGTATTCCTATCAATGTGTTCTTTATTTGTGCTATGTCAACCTTTATTTCTGTTTTCATAGTTACTATATCTTTTTTCATGCTGTTAGTCATCTTTACCATCATTATTTTGAACTCTGTAACAGACAAATTTCTTATCTCCATTTTATTTATCTCTTCTTCTGGAGAATTCTCTTATTCTTTCAATTGGGGGTTGTTTCTTCATGTTGGCTGCCTGTTTGGGTTTGTGACTATGTAATAATTTGATCTGCTACACATCTCAATCTCTCATGACAGTGTCAAATGCTGCTTCTGACTAATTAGATCAGGCAAACATTCAAAGCCTCCAGAGCCCGCCTGTCTACAAACTGATAGGATATTGTCTTGAATTGCCCTCAAGCAATTATCCACAGGTGTGATAAGAGTTTTTCAATAGGGTGGGGCAATTGCTTCTGCCTGGAGGCTAATTGTTATTCTCAGTCTCTTAATGTGCCTGAGCAACTCCACACCCTGGGGCAAGTTGTTTTCCAACAGGGTGGATGAACTGTCTTCCCCCTAGGCAAGGTCACCTGTATAACAAATGCCTGCATGAGAAAGATGACCTCTGCAGTGTGAGGGAATGACTCAGCACAGGAAACTGGGGTGTCTGCCTTCTGCACTCTAACCCCAGAGTCCCCAATCCTGGCTTCTGCTCACACATCTCCAGTCCACTTTTCCCTCCTTCTGCTGGTACACAGGGTGGGTGGCTCAACAGGGAATTTTGTGCATTGGCCCTTAAGAGAGTGCCTGAATTTCCAGCTGTCTCTTCCCGGCAGACAGCAAGCCTGCTGCTTTACACAGCTAGATGTTATGTGGGTACCCTTCTCAGTTCTGGTGCTCTCTGCTGGGGTGCCCAGCTTAGGGATTAAACCCCAGAGTTTCTCAGTGGCAACCCCCACAGCTGATTTATCTCTCTGGAACTTCAGTTGCTGTCTGTGAGGGCCCAGCCAGCCTTTTTTCACCTCCGCCCATCCTACCAATCTCTATGCATTCTCCACTTCCAGTCCTCGGATATCCAGCAAGTCTTCTGTTTATTATTCAGGAAGTTTTTCTGTATTTTAGTTGTAATTCCAGTTTGGTCCTGGGAGCATATCCCTGTAGCATCCACTTACTCTGCCACCATTTTTAATCTCACTTTTTTTCTTATTTAGTTGAGAAACAAGTGTTATTTTATCAAAAATAGGGTTGTAATTTTAACTTCACATTGTTGACTCCAATTGTCTCTTCAATGTTTCAGCAGTTTATCATTTATAATTAACCCCCAAAGACTTTAGCTATATGCCTTATCTCTATTCTTCACTGAGAAGAATCGGTAAATTACTTAATACTGGAGAGTTGACCCTTCAAGGTCTATATTACCAATACAAATAAAGTCAGTAAAAAAGATTTGATATTAACAAACATACTGTTTTAATGATCCTTTAAAAGTTTAATAAATAAATTCTAAAATGACCTCTGCCAACACAAAAACAATGTTCTTTTTACTCCCTATTCCCATGTTAGAATTAAAGAAACAGTCATATTCTATTAAATCACATTAAGACACACACAGAGAGAGAGAGAGAGAGAGAGAGAGAGAGAGAGAGAGAGAAGCTTCTTGCCTAGACACTCAATAAGGACAATATAGTTGATAATATTAAAATTGTTGTTGAGTAGCTAAATTAGCAGTTATTAGAGGCACATAATTAAGTAATGAATCCATTATGTCTTTTTGTCAAGTACAAGGGTGCATAATTTAAAAGGGAGAAGGATTAAAAGAAATAATGTTCTATATAATGATATTAAGTTTGCCACTCCATATATGGCCTACAGACTAGACATATGAGTATCACTTGGGACCCTGTATGAAAATACAGAATTTTAGGGCCCACCTCACTGTTATAAAAATCAGAATTTGCTTTTTCACAAGAACTCCAGGGGACTAGTATGCAAATTAGTTTGAGAAGCACTGACAAAAGTGAATAACTATCAAGAGATGAGGCAGCAAGAAAAATGTTTCACACCTCTTTATGAGTTTTATTTGTACTGCCACTAAAATTCATTTTTGTTTTTAAGATATACAGTACATGTATTTGTGTTAAGGGTAGGAATGGAATCAAGTTTACTAAAAGGAGATAAGCTTAGCCAAGTTCTGCCAAGGAAGGAAGGTAGCCTTCTTAACAAGAATCGTAGTCCTAAAGGCAATCCATGTCGAAAACTGGTACATCCATAAATCAAAGGATCTTGGGTTCTTTTGATTCTGGTATCACCAGATACCAGAATATCCAGTTACACAGTAATTACTGAAAATTTAAGGCCAAGTGGTGAACGGAGGGGTACCGATAAAGGCAGAGAAAGATTACAATAGAAGACCTCCAGGATGGCATTGTGAAGAGCCCAATAGACCTGCTCCCCAGTAAACCAAGCATAATATTTACACACTATATGTACATACATTACATATACTTACATGTGTAATGGGTATTGGGCTTCATTCAGTGGCCCAAACCAGGCATTTATTATTTAAGCCAATCTGTCACCACAACTTTTGTCCAGAAGATATCTGAATTACATTCACTTATTTTAATATGCAGTGATGCCCTCTTAGTTCATATCACTATCACTACCATCACAGTACTATATTTTGTGTATTTATTCCTTTATCTAGTAACCAAGGTAACTATTATGAAACATAAAGTATAAATATTATATTATGCTTACCTTAAAATCTTCAGTATCTCCCCTTTGGATTTAGGCAAGAGTTACCATTTTAGTCCTTTCCATGGCTGAAAATTTCATGTATTACCTGCCCCTTGTTACTACCCAATACCATCCACTTTTACTCTCCTATAGGCTCATTAAAATTCAGCCATAATCCTCTTATCAATCTCAGTTCCTCAAATACATCACTTTTCTTTCTCTTTATGGTCTTCACACAGGTTGTATAAATCTGCATTAAAAATTTTCACTGGTAGGCTTTTAAAATTAGAGAAGGAGAATTAGTAAAATCATTATAATCTTTCCATGTCCTTGTTAAATAATCCAGTTTACTATGAAACAGTATTAAAATTCTCAGCCTCTTTGGAGGAAAGAGGCTTTCCATGCATGGTTCAAAATATAGAAATTTCTTGAGTGCTTGTTTGAAGATTCTAGCAGGGGAGTGTAGCTGTTAGTATAGTCTTGACCTAAGATAGGTCCTCTCTTCTGGGGAAGGTCGCCCTCTTTGACCAAGCTGGAAGCTTTAGGAGGGGTGTGCATGGATAGGTGAGGGAGGAAGGGGACACCTGCCTAGCCAGCAAGGTCAGCTGAATCAACCCTGGCGATCAATAGGGATGACAGAAGTTGCAGCCAGATTGCCCTCATATCCAATAGAAAATGTCTTGATCCATTGTATTCAAAACAGTAGAACTGTATTTTGAGAATATGTGAATATATGGGTAGATCAAAACACTGAAGGGTGACAACAGGAGACAAAACGGTGTCCGAATAGGCAGATGGGTCCTGTGTGTTCTAACAGAGCAGATAGAAGAAACAGCTGAATCAAATAACATCTACCTGGAATTGGTGAATTAAACCCAGCTGGTGAGACAATCCTTGGACAGAAAAGTCAGAGGTTGCCTGGAGAGAAGTGGGATTGGGGATCTGAGTTAGAGGGAGAAACGCACACAGCCGGGACTAGAGTCTCAGAGGGAGATTGTGCTACACCTAATCCATGTCCCTTGGGGACAGCGTAGCACTCTGCTACAAAAGGGGTCCACACGACTGCTGGCAGCGGGGGACTTTAGATCTAAACCCACAGCCATGGGAGGCTACACCCAGAAGGGCAGCCTGAAGTTCTGCACCGGCCATGTAGTGCCAGGGAGGAGAGACACACAGCAGTGTGTTTACTCTGTCTTTATAATTTCCTCACTTTTACTCGCTAAAACACCCAGTGCATAGGATCTTTCAATTACAAACACTCACTGAGCTGCAGGGGGAAGGTGGTTTTGTGGATGCTGGGGAGCAAAGTAAGGAGAGACTATCAGGAAGCCAGCTCTGGGACAGAACAATCTCTCCAACCCTGAACAGACATTTTTCTCCTGAAGACCAAACCCCTCCTAGCAGGAGAGCCGTACCCAGCCTTGAGCTTGGCAGGGAAACAAAGATTCAAAATACCCTCAGGGAGACCTCAGGGACTGGGTTGAGGGGCCATTTGGTCTGGGAAACTAATAATGAAACATCGCCACCTAGAGGCCATGTCAGAGATAGACGCTTATGTAAATATGACTGAAAGCAGGCAGAAAAACAAAGTGGGCAGATTGATCCCACCTGCCTGAAATCAAGGTTGTGGTGTCTGACAGAGAGGAGCGGTGGATCGCTGGGAACTACAACATGGTGCTGACTACCTAACAGGAAAATGAGATGTGGCAGGCAGAACAGCAGAGAGGGGTCTTAAACCAACCCCCATGGGACATTAAACCTCAGCTGAAGCAAACGACACTTCACTTTTTTTGATTTTTTACTTAAGAAACTAATTTTTTCTCTTTTTTCTCTTTTCTTTATTTTTTTATTATTTTAATTTTATTATTATTACTAGAACCCCAATGCATGAAATATGTGCAAGGGGCTCTGCCTTCACAGCCCCTGCTGCCTCGGCTAGCCCCTGCAGCCCCTCGCAGCCCCTGCTTCGTCCAGAAGGTCATCCAGAAGGACGTGCAGAAGGTTGTTCAGGTGTTCGGTCTAATTAGCATATTAGCTCTTTATTATATAGGATTATTATTATTATTATTATTATTTATTTAACCTTTGATTTTTAAAAATTTTTTGGATTAGTGCTCTACATTCTATTTTTATTTTTTATCATTATTTTACTTTGTCTCATTTTTTCCTTTATGCCAACCCTTTCTTCCTCACTTCTCCCTTTTTTATCCTGTTCCTCTTCTCCTGTTCCTGCTTTAATTTTTCTCTCCCCTTTCTTTTTACTCCTTGTTAAAAATTGATCTTCTTTATCTGCTTTATGGATGCATTACTATTATAGTACTCTCTGTTGGCTTATACATATATCTAATTTCCCTTCCCCTGATTTAAATTTATGCACCCTTCTCTTTTCTCTTTCTTTGCTAGCCAATTTTTTTCTTGTTGTTTGAATGTTTGTTAGTTTCTTTTTTTTGGTTTCTTTTTTTATTGTATGTTTTTGTTTTTCCTCTTCCTTGCTTATTCTTTTATTCTACTAATAGCTTAATTAGTTTCACTCACCAAACTCAGGCCAATCTGCTTTCTATTCTCCTTTTCCAAAAATGGATGAATAGATAGATAGATAGATAAAGAAATATTTTTTAATTTTTAATTTTAATACATATAAATATTCTTATATATTTTAATATGTATTTAATTATTATTTTTACTTATTATTTATGATTTTTTCATTGAGTATTTTATTTTTTAATTTTCTTCTTATACACTCATTCTCTTTCTATATCCTTTATACTGAATTGTGGCCATTCCCCCATTCATTAAATTCCTTGACCTTACCTTCTGGAAATAAGCTCTGCCTCTTCAGATTCAG
Organism: Ia io; assembly: GCA_025583905.1. Taxonomy (NCBI): domain Eukaryota; kingdom Metazoa; phylum Chordata; class Mammalia; order Chiroptera; family Vespertilionidae; genus Ia; species Ia io. The sequence continues at coordinate 37,963,840 of JAJQQW010000003.1, forward strand.
TTTCCCTTCCTTTTGTTCTGGGTGTTTGTTGTTTGCATTTTTTGGATTAGTTGTTGGTTTTGTGGAGTTTTCTCCCCATATAAGCATATTTCTTTCCACCTTTTTTTCTTCTTTTTCTTTTCTCTCTTACCTTTTTTTCTATTCTCAATATCATTTTTGCACTCTTTTCTTTCCCCTAATTCTCTTTTCTCTGGTGGTCACCTTTATTGGGGTTATTGGTATCGTGAATACATTCATGTTTTGTTCCATCTGTTTCATGTCTTGTCAAGTTGTATTTTGTACCTTTTGGTCAATGTGGTAGAGAGTGAGCCACATAATCAGACACCCTGAGAGTAGCCAAAATGGGGAGACAAAGAAACAGCCCCCATATGAAAGAAAAGGAGAAATCACCATAAAAGGGAATAAATGAAATGGAGGCATGCAATTTTTCAGAGAAATAATTAATAGAAATGGTCATAAGGATGCTAAAAAAGATGGAAGACAAATTCAACAACATGTGTAAGAAGTAAGAGGAAATGATAAATAACTAAGTAGAAATGAAGAATGACATAGTTGCAATAAAGATCACAATAGAAAGCATCAACAGTAGACTAGAAGAAGGTGACTACTACTTCAGTGAGATAGAAGACAAGGTAAGAAAAAACACCCAAGCAGAGCAGCAACTGGAAAAAAACAAAAACAAAAACAAAACACACAAAAAAACTTAAAAAACAGGAAGAGAGCCTAAGGGAGCTTAGGGACAACATGAAACAAAACAACATCCCCATAATATGGGAGCCAGAAGAAGAGGAAACTGAGCAAGGAATAGAAAACCTGTTTGAAGAAATAATGACAAAAAAATTCCCTGATATTGGGAAGAAAAACTCAAATAAGTCCAAGAAGCTCACAGAGTCCCAAACAAGATGGACCCTAAAAGACCGACACCAAGACACATCATAATTAAATTGGTGAACACCAACAACAAAGTAAGAATCTTAACAGCTGCCAGAGAGACACAGAAAGTTACCTACAAGGGATCTCCTATTAGAATATCAACTCATTTCTCAACAGAAATATATCAGGCCAGAAGGGAATCAAATGAAATATATAAAGTGATGCAAAGCAAGGGACTGAATCTAAGAATACTATGCCCAGCAAGGCTATTATTCAAAATTGAAGGTGAAATTACAAGCTTCACAGACAAAAAAGGGCTAAGGGAGTTTATTACCACCAAGTCACCAATCAAGAAATGCTAAAGGAGACTGCTGTAAAAAGAAGAAATACCAGGTAGGAAGGCAGGAAGGACACAGGCATAAGAAATAAAAATGGTAACAAACAAGTACCCATCCTATATAATAAAGATGTAATATGCAAATGGTCGTTATACCGTGAAGCGTAATGACTGACCTCATAATGGCCAGATCATGGATCAGCAGGAGGTTGGGGCAGCAAGCTACAAGTGGGTGGTGGAGAGCTGCAGGAGGGGGCAGGGCAGCAAGCTATAAGGGGGATGGGGAGAAGGAGGGCAAGGGGAGCTACAGGAGGTCAGGGCAGTGGGCGGAGAGCTACTGGAGGGCGGCATCGAGCTACTGGAAAGCTACTGGCACACAGATTCGTGCACTGAGCTACTAGTCAATAATAACCTTAAATGTAAATGGATTAAATGCTCCAATCAAAAGACATAGGGTAGCTGAATGGATAAGAAAACATGACCCATATATCTGCTGTCTAGAAGAGACACACCTCAGTATAAAAGACTCACACAGACTGATAGTGAAGGAATGGAAAAAAAATTTTCAGGTGAATGGAAATGAAAAAACAAAACAAAAAAAAAACAAACCCTAAGGTAGCAATATTTATATCTGACAAATTAGACTTCAAAGTGAAAGCAATATAAGAGATAAGGAAGGCCACTTCATAATACTAAAGGGAGCAATTCAATAAGAGGATATAACTCTGGTAAACATATATGCACCCAATAGAGGAGCACCCAAATACATTAAAAAAAAAAAAAAAAAAAACTTCTGGAAGACATCAAAGGAGAGATCGACAGTGATACAGTCATCATAGGGAACTTTAATACCCCATTGACACCACTGGATAAATCTTCTAAACAAAAAAATCAGCAAATAAACATCAATCTTAAATGATTCACCAGATCAGATGGAATTAATTGACATCTTCAGAACATTTCACCCCACAGCTACAGAATATACATTCTTCTCAAGTGCACATGGGACGTTTTCAAAGATAGACCACATCCAAGAACACAGGCAAAGTATCTTCAAATTCAAGAAGATAGAAATCTTACCAAGCATCTTCTCAGATCACAATGGCATAAAATTAGAAATCAAATTCAATAAAAACAATGAAAAAAAAAATCAAACATTTGGAAGCTAAATAGCATGTTATTAAACAATGATTGGGTTACCAAAGAGATGAAAGAAGAAATAAAAAGCATCCTGGTAACAAACGACAATGAAAACACAACAATACAAAATCTATGGGATACAGTGAAAGCAGTCCTGAGAGGGAAATTCATAGCTTCTATAGGCCTTCCTCAAAAAACAAGAAAAAAAATGATAATAAATTATCTAACCCTACAACTCAAAGAATTGGAAAGAGACCAACAAGAAAAGCCCAGAGAAAGCAGAAGGAATGAAATAATAAAGATCAGAGTGGAAATGACATAAAGACCAAAAAAAAAAAAAAAAAAAAAAAAAAAAAGATCAATAAAACCAAGAGCTGGTTCTTTGAAAGGATAAGCAAAATTGATGAACCTCTAGCCAGGCTCACCAAGAAACAAAGAGAGAAGACCCAAATAAAAAAATAAAAAAAAACAGAAAGAGGTGAAGTAACAACCGACCACACTGAAATACAAAGGATTATGAAAAAATACTATGAGCAACTCTATTCCAACAAAATTGACAACTGAGATGAAATGGACATATTCTTAGAAAAATACAAGCTTCCAAAACCCAATCAGAAAGAATCAAAAAACCTGAATAGGCCAAAAAGTACCAAAAAATGGAAGAAGTAATTAAAAATCTTCCAGCAAACAAAATTCCTGGTCCAGACGGCTTTACAAGAGAGTTCTACCAAGCAGTCAAAGAAGAACTAAACCCTATACTCCTCAGACTATTCCAAAAAGTTCAAGAGGAAGGCACACTTCCAAGCTCTTTCTATGGAGCCAGCATTACTCTAATCCCAAAAGAAGATAAAGACTACACAAAAAAAAAGAGAACTACAGGCCAATATCCTTGATGAACATAGATGCTAAATTCCTCAACAAAATTCTTGCAAATTGGATTCAGTATTACATTAGAAAGATCATACACCACAAATTAATACCTGGTATTTCTTCTTTGATACATCACATAAACAAATTGAGAGAAAAAAAATCACATAATCTTATCAATCAATGCAGAAAAAGCATTTGATAAAATCCAACACCCTTTCTTGATAAAAACTCTCAGCAAAGTGGGAATAGAGGGATCATACCTCAACATAATAAAAGCCTTATATAACAAGCTTACAGCCAACATCATACTCAATGGGCAAAAACTAAATCCATTTCCCCTAAGAACAGGAGCAAGAGAGGGATGCCCACTTTCACCACTCCTGTTCGATATAGTACTGGAAGTGCTAGCCATAGCAATCAGATAAGAAGTGGAAATAAGAGGCATCCAAATTAGAAAAGAAGAAGTAAAACTGCCCTTATTCACAGATGACATGATACTGGACATAGAAAAGCCCAAAGACTCCATCAAAAATCTACTAGACTTAGTAAATGAATTTGACAATGTAGCAGGATACAAAATTAACACCCAGAAATCTATGGCTTTTTTTATATACCAATAATGAACCCACAGAAAAAGAAACTAAAAAAAAAAAAAAATCCCATTTACCATTGCACCAGAAAAAAGATTAAGATGCCTAGAGATAGACTTAGCTAAGGCAGTAAAAGACCTATACTCAGAAAAATACAGGACATTGAAAAAAGAGGTAGAGGAAGATAGAAACAAATGGTAGAATATACCGTGTTCTTAGATTGGTAGAATCAGCATCATTAAAATATCCATAATACCCAAAGCAATCTATAATATAATCCCCATTAAAATACCAACAACATATTTCACAGACCTAGAACACACTCTCCAAAAATTCACCTGGAATAAAAAAAGACCCGGAATAATATCAGCAATCCTGAGAAAGAAGAACAATGTTGGAGGGATCTCAATACCAGGTATCAAGCTATACTACAAAACCACTGTTCTCAAAACTGCCTGGTACTGGCACAAGAACAGACATAGACCAATTGGAATAGAACAGAGAACCCAGAAATCAACCCAAGCCATTATGCTCAATTAATATTTGACAAAGGAGGTAAGAGCACACAATGGAGTCAAGACAGTATCTTCAATCAATGGTGCTTGGAATTTTGGTCAGATACATGCAAAAAAATGAAACTAGATCACCAACTTATACCATACACAAAAACAAACTCAAAATAGTTAGAGGACTTAAATGTAAAGATGGGAAACCATAAAAATCTTAGAAGACTCCATAGGCAGCAAAATATCAGACATATGTCATAGCAATATCTAAGCTCCTAGGGTAATGGAGACTAAGGAGAAAATAAACAAATGGGACTACATCAAAATAAAAAGCTTCTGCACAGCAAACGAAACCATCAACAAAACAACAAGAAAACCCATTGCATGGAAGAACATATTTGCCAATTGTATTTCAGATAAGCGTTTAATCTCCAAAATTTACAGAGAACTCATACAACTTAACAAAAGACAGATAAACAACCCAAACAAAAAATGGGCAAAGGACCTAAATAGACACTTTTGAAAGAGGACATACAGAAGTCCATGAGACATATGAAAACATGCTCAAAGTCACTAATCATTTGAGAGAGGCAAATCAAAACGACAATGAGGTACCATCTCACACCTGTCAGAATGGCTATCATCAACAAATCAACAAATGACAAGTGCTGGTGAGGATGCAGAGAAAAAGGAACCTTTGTGCACTGCTGGTGGGAATGCAGACTGGTGCAGCAACTGTGGAAAACAGAATGGAGTTTCCTCAAACAATTAAAAATGGAACTGCCATTTGACCCAGTAATCCGACTTCTAGGACTATATCCCAAGAAACCAGAAACACCAATCAGAAAGGATATATATACACCCCTATGTTCACAGCAGCACAATTTATCATATCTAAGATTTGGAAACACCAAATGAGTGGATTAAAAAACAGTGGTACATCTACACAGTGGAATGCCACACTGCTATAAAAGAGAAGGAACATTTACCATTTGCAGCAGCATGGATGGAACTGGAGAGCATCATGCTAAGCAAAATAAGCCAGTCAAAGAAAGATAAATATCACATGATCTCACTCATCTGTGGGATATAATGATCAACATAAACTGATGAACAAAAATAGATCCAGAGTTAAGGGGCAGGGGAGGGGAGGAGTTAGAGATCAACCAAAGGACTTGTATGCATGCATATTAGCATAACCAATGGACACAGACACTGGGGTGGTGGGGGCCTGCTCTAGGGGGTGGGAGTGGCAGGGTGGTGGTTAATTGGGGAAAAAGGAGACATGCAATATTTTAAACAATTAAAAAAACAACAATGAAGGGTGAGAGGGACAGTTGAAGATAACAAGAAACTGGAAATCTGGTAGAAGATGAAGCATAGAAGGTAGACTCTGAGTCTATCTTTCTGGGCCACATGTTCTCTCCATTTCTTATTTGTGTCTATATTATTCTTTTAATCTACTATTGAATTTCATTTATTTTTGTTGGTGGTAAAAGAAAACTGCCTCACATTGTATAAATTATGCTGCAATCTTTCACAGCAAGGGTTCAGGAATCTGGAGAAGGGGCTGTGACATAAATGGATACACTAGAAAAGAAATATAAATTTAGAAGGCATTGGGGGAGCCAGACGGATACCCACTTTCTAGTGGAGTGGTTCCCCGAATGTCTAGACCCACGGCTTTTTATTTACACATTTTTCCCTTTAGCAAGGCAAACACACATATCAAAGGTAAGGTTTGGTAAACAATAAAGGATTATCAGGTTTGGGGAATTGCCTTCAGCTGTTCATCCAGCAGCAGGCAATAATATGCAGATTTTCTTTGGGTGCTCTTGCATGGACAGTTCACAGACTTGCCTGGCTATATCATAAAGGAAGGCAAGACCTGCAAGATATTACATGCAGGGCAGATAGGCACATCTTGTGCTCTACTTTAATTTATTCTGACATCTCTGCTTTTGCCTGTCAAAATCCTTCTTTAAAAATTGAAAGTTACTAACTCATCAACATCTTGAAAACTTAACAGTAGAACATAATTGCTACTTTTTTGTAATCTCACAAAATATCTCTTTATTAAAACTTACACAGAATGTTTTCTTCACAGATGGTCTGAAATTGGTCTCCATTACATCACTATTTTCTTGCAAATAGAAAATATTTTGGTTTTCTTGTAATCACCTTGAATAATACAGTACCTGCAAAAAACAGCTTCAGTTCTCTTTCTTTCTTACTGTACTTGATACATAAAATAAAAGAGCTGAATTATGATACTGTACTTATGTAGGTTTGGAAACTTAGTAGAATCTAAGAGGACAATTTGACATTTGAAATATTGGAATATTTTTTTTAAGAAAACCCTTCAACTTCATTTTTTTAAAGTAACATGACCACATGCTAAAATTATAGCTTATTTAATTTATTAGATGTTTGGAAAAGGGTAGTCAAGTAATAAATTTTTACATACCAAGAAACCATAGCTTACAAAATAGAAACCATCATGGCTTTAGGAAGACAAGTTGTAAAAAAAAAATTCTACATTTCATCAATGACAAAATGACAGGTTTTGTGGATAGGAGGAAGCACTGTATGTAATATAGTTTGAATTCGACAAGCTTTTGACTTTTTTTTTCTGCATGATATATGTATTTTGAAAGTAGAAAATGTGGCCTAAATACTGTCAGGATGGAAGATGGCATGAATGGCAGACAGTCGTTCTTGGTTCAATTCTGAGTTAAGAGAGTAGTGTCTAGTTCCTATCAAAGGGTGATGTACAAGCTAATGCCCTCAGGTCAAGATCACCTAAGTATTCTACAGTCTCTAGATGTTTTAAACGTGTGTTGGTGTGTGTGTGTGTGTGTGTGTTGGGGGTAAGAGGAATTAATAGTATAAGGAAGAAGTTTAAAAAATTCATGGAACAATATGTGTAGCCAATATACTTGCATTGTCTCATTTACCTTGCACAGTACCTTTGAAAGATTGGTTTTATTATCTCAACAGTTACAAGAGAAAAATCTGAAGTTCTGAAAGTAAAATGAACTAAAAAATATCATTGTCAATAGTACATAACAACTTGGATTCAAACTTAGGTCTGACTGACTCAGAAATTAATAATTTTAGTTATTATGCCTCTATCATTTTCTGAGAGAAAATGAAATCAGCCCTGGATGGTGTGGCTCAGTTGATTGGAGCATCGTCCCTTGTAACAGAAGGTCACAGGTTTGATTCCTGGTCAGGGCACATACCCAGACTTCAGGTTCAATCCCCAGTCTGGGTGTGCTTAGACGACAACTGATCAATGTCTCTCTCTTTCATCTCTCTCCCCTTAACTCCCTTTCTAAAATCAATTAAAAGAATGAAGTCATACAAAACAGTTGTTTGTATTCTTGCTTTATTTCTCGTAATAATTATTCATAACTCTAAATACTTGTCAATGCTATTGTTGTTTTATTTGTACTAATTTGTTTGCTCATTACTTTTAGAAAAAGAAAAGGAGGAACAGATGGGGACAGAACATCCATCTCTTCCAAATAATTCCTTAAATTAAAAACAAAACAATTGGGATGGAAAGGATGAGATTTGTGATAGCTTTATATTATATTAATTTAGCCAAGGTTAAATTATATTTGATAGAATGTCCTCTCCTGCAGAGTCCAGGATAAATCTAGACCATATTTTGCATGAAATTTGGAAGGCAGAGGTGAAATAACTTTATTCTTTTTTTTTTTTTAATATATTTTATTGATGTTTTACAGAGAGGAAGGGAGAGAGAGATAGAGAGTTAGAAACATCGATGAGAGAGATACATCGATCAGCTGCCTCCTGCACAGCCCCCACTGGGGATGTGCCCGCAACCAAGGTACATGCCCTTGACCGGAATCGAACCTGGGACCTTTCAGTCCACAAGCCGACGCTCTATCCACCGAGCCAAACCGGTTTTGGCGAAATAACTTTATTCTTATTCCACTCATCAGTTTTGAGAAGAGCAGAAGGTGATGTCCTCATGTTTAGGTTGCTTATCTGCTCCTTCTTCTTCTTGGCTGGGGCAGCAGCTGATGCTGCAACAAACTCGGCTCTTGTCATTCTCCTGGACCAGGTGTGCATTTAGCTCAATGAGAAAGGCAGCCAGATTCTCCTAAAAGATACTTGCATATCCTGTCTGTGGACTTGGAGATAATGAGAGACTGATGAGGATTCTTTTCATCCTCAGAAGTACCAATGTTTCCTTTCTTGTCCCTCTTTTCTTCCCTACTACCTATCTGCTTACTGCAGGCTGAACAGACACACACACAAAATAAATGGCCATAGATTGTTGAAGCCGTTTCCATAATTATCTGAATCATATCTGTACAATTAGTTTCTTATTGTATAAAACTTCTCATGGTTCTACTTCTCTGATCAACCTTGAGTGATACTACATTTATGACAAAATCTAATGATAATAAATCCTTGCAAATTCCATGACATAATCAGGAGTAGTTAATCCATCAACTGCCGTGGGACTGACACAAGATAAGCAGATATATGACCTTAGTTGCCAATGTAAAAAATAGTTTTAAAATAGAATTTCAGCTAATAAATGTGGAAGAAATAGTAAAATAAAAAATTCACAATTTTTCAACTCCTAATGAAATAATTGATCTAAGTAACAGCATTAATTGATGAAAATATTAGATGAACAGTGGAAAAAAATAGAAGTGGGCTTTCATCACCTTAACCAGAGATTATTCTTTAGACCATTGAGAGGGAAAACCAGACATACTGGTATATTCCCCTTAATATGAAGAAATAGGAAGTTCACAACATCAGACACAATGTACTATTCTTACACAAAATGTTATACTGAAGACAACTTTTAAACACAAATTCTAGTATACAAGGAATACGGGAAATGGGAGACCATATAAAACAGTATCACGAGGTAAAAGGTCCAGAATCTGAGACATTCTCTGAAATAACTGATGCAATTTTCTCAGCAAGTCACTGTCATGGAGGAGGCAACACTTAAGAGATGTAATTGTATTTCATGCACCACATTTGGAACCAAATTTGAATAAACAAACATAACAGAATAACAGATTTGGGAATACTAAAGATTTTTTAATGTGTAAAGGATAGTGAGAGGTTATTGTTAATTTTCAAATGTAATTTCATCACTGTAGTTATGCATACAAAAACTTTTTAACAGATACAGAATGAGTTATGTAAGGTGAAAAGCCATGAGGTCTGTAATTAAGGTTTTCTTCAATTGCATAGTTAACAACAACAATGAAAGTTAGATGAAGCAGGTTTGAAAAAATATTTAGATTTATTGAAATTAGAACAGAAATATATAAAGATATATTGTCCTATTCTCTTTACCTTTGTTCTACATATGAAAGTTTTCATTAAAAATTTAAACCTTAAAACTTCTGTGTCTTGGTTACAGCATTAGAAATAAAGAGGAACCAGGAGACTGGTTAAAATCAATAAGGTTGGGAGAACAATAAGCAGAGGATAGATAAGCCTCAAATAGAAGTGGATTAGACTATAGACATTATAAAAAACTAGAGGCCCAGTGCATGGACCCGTGCACATTGAAAGGAAATTAATTAGAAGGTGATGGGCAGGGCAGAACTGGGCGAGACAGGCCGGACACGCCCTGGAGCCAACCTTCTGCGGTTCTTCCCCTGCCGGCTGCACATGGGGCGGTGCTGGGGCTCAAAGGGTGTCTGTGGAGTGAGGGGGGTCCCTTCAGCAGGTGGTGTCCCTTGGCCTGGCCTGTGGGGATCGGCTGAAACCGGCAGTCCAACATCCCCCGAGGGGTCGCGAAGTGCAAGAGGGCACTCTGCAAAGTTGCTCTTGCTCGGCAGCTCCTGTATTGAGCGTCTGCCCCCTGGTGGTCAGTGCATGTCATAGATACCAGCTGATCGGTCAGTTGGCTGGTCAGCCAGTTGGCAGGTTGCTGAGACTAGAGGCCCGGTGCACAAAATTTGTGCACGGGGGGGGTGTGTGTCCCTCAGCCCAGCCTGCACCCTCTCCAATCTGGAACCCCTCGAGAGATGTTCGACTACCCGTTTAGGCCCAATCCCACCTAAATGGGCAGTATGACATCCCTCTCACAATCCAGGACTGCTGGCTCCCAACTGCTCTCCTGCCTGCCTGCCTGATTGCCCCTAACCGCTTCTCCCTGCCAGCCTGATCACCCCCTTATCACTCCCCTGCCAGCCTGATTGACGCCTAACTGCTCCCCTGCCAGCCCGATTGCCTTTAACTGCCCTCCCCTGCTGGCCTGGTCACCCCTAACTGTCCTCCCCTGCCAGCCTGGTTGCCCCTAACTGCCCTCCCCTGCTGGCCTGGGTCACCCCAACTGTCCTCCCCTGCAGGCCTGGTACCCCCCAATTGCCCTGCCCTGCAGGCCTGATTCCCCCCCAACTGCCTTCCTCTGCCAGCCTGGTCACCCCTAACTGCCCTCCCTTGCAGGCCTGATCGCCCACAACTGCCCTCCCCTTCAGGCCTGGTCCCCCCAACTGTCCTCCCCTGCAGGCCTGGGTCCCCCTGCAACTGCCCTCCTCTGCCAGCCCGGTCACCCCTAACTGCCCTCCCCTACTGGCCTGATCACCCACAACTGCCTTCCCCTGCAGGCCATCTTGTGACGGTCATCTTGTGTCCACATGGGGGCAACCATCTTTGACCACATGGGGGTGGCCATCTTGTGTGTTGGAGTGATGTTCAATTTGCATATTACTCTTTTATTAGATAGGATTAGGTCCCCATTTATTTAAAAGTAAAAGAATAAAGTGTTTAAATATAACTGTAAGATGTTGGAAAATTTATTTTAGTAGATAAATTAGAATTTTAATTCATGTTCTTTTACATTTAGTAATCTAAGAATGCTATGTTACAATGCATTTTAAAAATATATTTTGTATTCTTAAGCTACAAACATTGCAAGTATAAAGAATTTACAAAATTTATATATACACACATGTGTCTATCCTATATATGTATACATAATGCAATACATTATACAACATACATATATGCATGATATATACCTAATATGCACATGTACATTATATATGAACAATATATCTTATATAACCTATACATATATACATCATATATATAGTATGTATATAATTACAGATTTATGTAAATATATATATAGAATAGTACCCAATTAAATAACAAGATAGTTTCCTCATCTCTAAAATACATTGAGAAATTTTTCGGGTAAGCTTCAGCTCCTCAAAGGATTGATTTAAGAGCTAAAGTAAACTTGGAAAAGTTTTTAAGGTTTACACAAAGGAGAATAACCTTTATTCCCCAGTTTAGTGTGGCTCTCTCTTCGGCTACTCTTTCATTACATTTTTCTAGATACCTAATTCTACCAGGTGTTTTGGAACAGTATAAGTGTAACCATTATTAAAACGTGTTGTCATGAGAAACAGAAAGAAGATATAAGTTGCTGTACATTTCCAAGTGAGTGATTCGCTGCTGCGAGTCTGTCATGACCATGACATAGACATAGAGGATCCTGAAAGAGTGCAAGAGAAGTGAATCAAGCCAAATGTTTTCAAAATATCCTTGAAAATACACCTGAAAAAAAAATCTGTTCAGCAAATCTTATATCTATGCCACAGATTTAAATTCTGTTAACATTTTGCAGGCATTTTAAATATTTTATATAGAAAAAGGAAACAAGAATGTTTTATATTTCAACGTAGATGTGCCTTGATAATGATAAGACCCTTCATAAACAAAATTAGTGTATCTCCTTGTAGCAGACATGTAAAATGACTCTTATGAATGCCAACTCTTGGTACTTATGCCCTGATAGAGTCCCCACTTATTGGTGTGGTCTGGACCTATTAACTCATTTATAAACATATTTGCAGGTAGCAAAACGAGCTGTTCACAAAACCTGTCTTCCTTTCCCCCTGGGGACACAGCTTTAGCTAGACTCTTACTTTCTAGTCTTCATTTAGTTAGGTGCAGTCTTTTTGCCCTATAGCTGAATTCTCACACTTGATTGATTGTTAATAGAGAGAGGTTTATTATTTCCAAGTAAATACTCAACAAAATAAATCATGTATACACATGATGCTGTTTCAATTATTTGAAATACTTAAACATTTATGACACTTTTTTTTTCTTGGTGCAATATGCTTAAATACTGTAGTTTTCCTCACATGTATTTTGTCATTTTCCATTTGAAATTATTTATTATATGAGCATATCTATAATAATAAAAACATAATATGCTAATTAGATCAGATGTCCTTCCAGCCGTGGCTGCCAGGGCCGAGGCAAGCTGCCGGGGCTGCGAAGGCCAAGCCCCTTGCTCAGATTTTGTACATCAGACCTCTAGTTTCAATATAAAAATATATCCAGAAATATTTGAAAGAAATAAAGACAATTTACATTCACTTTGTGGTCTTATCCACACACATGAGAAGAATTTCTACTTCATTTATTTTCATAATTACACATATAGGTATCTGGACTGTAGTTGTATTTAGGGTTTTTGTTTTGTTTTATTTTGTCCATGACTCATAACAAGTTTCCTCTTAAAAGATGTGAAAAATAACTTGTCTTTCTTAGGTATATTAATAATTTTCCTTTAATTCTGAATTTTACCAATTAGGTATTTGTATTCAAGTAAAAGTCTTTATTTATTTATTTAAATGTACCCCTTTAGATGCAATTTATTGTCATAGGGTCTTCCTGAATAGCAGCATCAACAACCTTTATCCCTACCCATTTTCTAGTATACAGTAAGATAAGCATTTTTCCAAATTCATCATCTAAATCTTTATCATACTGTTGAACAAAGACAGGACTAAGGACTGATATCTGAGATCAGCCACTAGGGATATCAGTCTAGTTTGATGCTAATCACTGAGAAACACTATTTAAATAAGATTGTTGAAAAATTCACAATGTAAAAATGATAATATTCTCAAAATGCAAGTCAATGTGAATGGAAAAAATAAATAATTGACTTCCAACATGAAACAGAATCATTATATTTTTACTAGAGGACTGGTGCATGAAAATTCATGCACTGGACGGGGGGTGTGACCTGCCCCCTCTCACAGTCTGGGAGCCCTCAGGGGCGGGAGGCGACCCGGCAATCAGGGGAAGGTGATGCCCCCATCACACCTCTGCTGCTGCCACTGCCAGCAGCGCAAGCCTCAGCCGGCCCTAGTTACCTGAGCCTCAGGTGGCCCTGGGCAGCTGGGCAGCCGCCATCTGAGGCTTGCCTGCACCTTGGGCCGGCCCTGGGTGGCTGAGGGGCCTTGGGGACTGGGGGACTCCAGAGGCAGGCACGTGGCAAGGAAGGCCAGGCACCTGCGTACAAGGCTGAGGGGACTGGGAGCCACCATCTTGTGGCTGTGGGCGCTGCCATCTTTGAGGGCGGGGCAGTCAATTAGCATTTCTCTCTTTATTAGATAGGATTATTTCCACTTTATTACATGAGTCTAATCTTCTGTAATGAATTCCAGTTTGAAAGACAAAACAATTCCCCTGAAGTCTGCAGCACTTAAATAATTTAAATTAACTTTAAATTGTGCTTTACTTTACAAGCCCAGAATCATAGCCACAACCTTACTGGAAAGCTTATAAAAATTTGAAATGCTCCAGTAATTTTAAATCTTGTAGAAGTCTGGTACCTTCCAAATTAAAGTGCTAATAAAAAAATTAGCACTGAAATTTAAATCTCTGTGAGCAATACAGAATGATTTAAAATTATTGAAGCCTTTCAATTTTTTATGAGCTTACTGTGTGGAAATGAATCAAGCAGCTTCTTTAGTAGCAAAGTATTCCCTTAAAACACAAAAACAACAGTGTCAAAACTGAAACATGTCCTAGAGCAAATACCTGTCCTGGCTGTCAAATATGATATGCAGAAAAACAATTGACAACACACACTTAAAGGCATTATTTATGCGAGCTCCACAGAGTTCAGTTGCTGCCACCCAACTGCTTATCTGAAGTTCCTCTGATGTCTGGTGTGTACTTCAGAGAGATAAGACAGGGGGCAAGGACCAAAGGCTTTCAGGAAATATATAGACCCTTGAGGTATGGTAATTACTACCCAAATTCTTTTTGTCTTGGACCCATCTATCTTGCCTGAGGCTAAGGCCCATAGGATATACATTACCTGCCTGGAACGCATGATACATTAAGCATATGTTTTAATAAAGAAAACTTCCCAGTCTCTTCTCACTGTTAGGAAAGGGATGCCCTATTATGTGTGTAAGTGTCTTCTCATTAGCAAAACTAGAATATGCTGGTTTCAATTGCGGAAGTAATTGCTTTGAGATAGTTTATTTTTTTCTCTTTTATAAATTCAGAGATTATTTCTTATGAAGCCCTAAACACACATTAGATCTCTTATATACATGGATACACATCCTTTATGCTTCTATTGACAACTAGGCTCATCTTTTCTACTTCCAAGCTTAGCAAAAAGCAGTGAGAGAGAGAAAAAAAAATGCCTTTTCCCGTTTATTACTAGTTTTAAGTATGAATTTGCAGTCTTTACAGGAATTCCCTTCCTTTGCTTCAGCAACTTGATGTCTTTTCCTGTAGAAACAACAGGAGAGTTTGGAAAACCTCACTATCTGAAACTACTTGTAATTATGGGAGAAAAAAAAAAAGCCCTGGCCAGTGTTGCTCAGTGATTAGAGTGTCAGCCTACTGGCCAAAGGATCGCAGGTTCAACTCCCAGTCAAGAGCATGTACATGGGTTGCAGGCCTGATGCCTGACCCAGGTTGGAGTGAATGGGGTAGGCAACCAATCAATGTGTCTCACATCAATGTCTCTCTCCCCCTTTCTTTGTCTCTCTCTGCATCTCTGTCTCTCTGTCTTCCTGTCTCTCTCTCCACCTTGCACTCTCTCCAAAAATCAATGGGAAAAAATACCTTCTGATGAGGATTAACAAAAACGAAAACAACAACCCTTTTTTTGCTATTAAAAATGCCCAGGACATTCAAGTCTGTGGCTAATTTGATACATTTCCATTATAAAAGCACATTGATTTGAAGAAAATGTTTTTTTTTCCTAAATACATAAAAAAAAAAAAAAAAAACACAGAAAAGCTACGCTTCAGACTCTATCCTCCAGGAAAGTATAATTCTTCATGTTTACAACCATACTTGAAATTGCAATGTTTCAAACATTTCTACCTAATTAATAGTTAAAAGTACTGTACTTTTCAGATATATATATATATTTTTTACTAGCATTCCATATAAATTTGTGGTAAGTGGTGTGTATGTGTATGAGAGAGAGAGAGAGGGGGACAGAGAGAGAGAGAAGAAGGAGGAAAAGGAGGATAGAGGAGGAGGAGGAGGAGGGGGGGAGAAGGAGGGGGAGAAGAAGGAGAAGGAGAAGGAGAAGGAGAAGGGGAAGGGGAAGGGGAAGGGGAAGGGGAAGGGGAAGGGGCAGGGGAAGGGGAAGGGGAAGGGGAAGGGGAAGGGGAAGGGAAGGGGAAGGGGAAGGGGAAGGGGAAGGAGAAGAAGAAGGAGAAGGAGAAGGAGAAGGGGAAGGGGAAGGAGAAGGAGAAGGGAAAAGATTCTCAGAGCTCCTGTCTGTACCTTCTGTGTTCTATATCTCAATGTTTTCTGTGTTCTATATCCCAGTGTTAATCGTGGTTCAACTGCTGGCTGTGAAAGGTAACCGTGTCCAAATAACCAATCTTTTCACTCTCCCTTCTTTCTGGCTTCAAGGAAAAGTAAATTATTCTTCTCTTCCTAAAGGAGTTTCTGCAACAGAATTGCCAAGATAATAACAACAGATTACTTCATATTAATTTTCTATTTATACCACATTTAACTTACTTCCAAAGTGCAGAGAAAAACGGGAGGTTTGCAGGAAATAGGTATACTCAGAAATCCAGAGGTTTTTGTTAATTTAGCGCATTCCCAAATTGTTCATAGTGAATCATTCTTCCTTAACTCAGCCCCATTTGCTGACTACTATTGTATCTCCCTTGAGAACACAGAGTTTATTTTTTAATAGAGATATCATTTACACACAAGTAAAGTATAGATATTGTTTTCATTTCTGTAAGTCTGGCAATTATATACACTTACTTAACTACTACCCATGTGATAGAAAACAATTTCTTCAGCACAAAAAGTTTCCTTGGGTCCCTTTTGCAACAATCTTACAGGCCCATTGTCATCTCCAATCACCAACTTTAAGTGAAATTGTACAATATCTATCCTTTTGTGTCTAGCTTTTGTTCACCATAATAATGGAGCATACCTATAAGACTGCTCTGAAAATTAAATTGGGTAATATATGTATTAGTGTCATACTAAATGTTCAAGATGTTTTCTTTATATAAACTGTGTAATTGAATTCATTCTGTTTCAATTTTAACTGAAACTAAATCCCAAAAGTAGCAATGATTGCACATTTTAAAGAAAAGTGCTAGACCAAATGTAAACTCAGGAAAGAAAGTGAGAAATAGCATTTTTTTTTTTTGGTGATTTTGAGTCTCAGATCTTCATTAAAGAAAATTAAAAAGTTAAGAATGAAAAACTGGAAGCAACATACATGCACAGGGAAGAAAAGAAGAAGGAAAGAAGGAAGGAGAAAAGAGAAGAGCTGTGTGTAGGATAGAGTTTTATTTTGATTGTGAGTACAAAGCTGCCTTTGAGGAGTTAGTGTACCTGCTTTGAGGAGGGATTAAAAGGGTAAGCTTACTCTGGACTAGGTGAGAAAGGTTAATACTGAGGTCTAAGGTAAGCGTAGTGAAGTGGAAGAAGTATTTCAAGAGATTAACAGGGGAATTTATATGCATAGCCCATGCACACAGACAATAGTGTGGTGAGGGCCTGGGAGAGGTGGATGCCGGGTGGAGGGGGTCAATATGAAGATAAAGGGGGCATCTGTAATACTTTTAACAGTAAAGATAATTTTTTAAAAAGAGTATACTAGAAATTTTTTTTTAAACTTTTGTCACGGCCAGAATAAATCAACACCTGGTTACACTGTGTATTACAAGAATGAGCTTTTTTGTCTCTTACTCCCTCTTCTTTACTTTGACCCCTGAGGAGTCAAAAATTGTGATGAGGAAATGGGGGCACTTCTAGGGGGAGGAATAGAAAATCTGCCAACAAAGATTCCCTCTTCAGAACATCCAGTTTAAGTGATAAAAAGTAATATTTGGTTTCAAATAAAATTTGAAGTTCCATCATTTCAATTGATGACTTTATTTTTCATATTCATTTCTAAAATGAAATATTTGCTTAATATTTGTTAATTATTATTGGATTTTTTTTACCTAGATAAGAGCAGACTTTTCATATCTGAAAATAAATGGATAACTTATGCACCCTACTTTATATTTCATCCATGATCAGGGAAAATTTACTTTCATAGACCAAGTTTAAACCAACATTGAGAGAGGAAGAAAGAATTTGTAAACTATTATTATTTGGATCTTTTTGTTCACCTCATATTTCATCTGGCTATCTTCTATAAAGTATTCAAAACATTGATCAAATATGAACTCTTCAGCCAACTTCCCTTTTACTCAGCTAATCTAGGAGATGTGACCTTTCAGAGAATCCACAGCACCCAGTGACAAATTCTATCCTGACGCTATCACTCTAAATTACACTTACTTTTTAATAAACATTGAAAACTTAAGGAGAGAAAATATTTCTATGTCCACCACCTAGCTATAAGAATAAGTGTTGGTTTAGTGCAGTGGTCGGCAAACTCATTAGTCAACAGAGACAAATATCAACAGTACGATTGAAATTTCTTTTGAGAGCCAAATTTTTTAAACTTAAACTTCTTCTAATGCCACTTCTTCAAAATAGACTCACCCAGGCTGTGGTATTTTGTGGAAGAGCCACACTCAAGGGGCCAAAGAGCCGCATGTGGCTCGCGAGCCGCGGTTTGCCGACCACAGGTTTAGTGAACAAAGAAACAAATTAAGTAAATACATTGGTAGTACCTGATGAAGTTATATGTATGCTTATTATAACACATTAACTCATTAACATGTAAACTCATAACATCTCTATCTATACTAACATAATTTTGGTTCGTTTTTCTCTTGTATGAAATATTAAAACCATTACTTCAAAATAGTTCATGGTATGTTTGCAAAATGTAGGTGAAATAGAAAGTTCTCTAAGAGGGTTTTGTTTTAGAGTAATGATAATTAAATCATGTATTACCTTAATATGGTATTTTTCTATCCAATCTCATTCCTTTCTTAATAGTATTTTATGTGTTGTATTAATAGATGACTATTAAATTGTATGCTTTTAAAATACAGTTCTTCACAAAATCACTCTTAAGTAAAATTTAATTATTAGTTATTTTTCATTTTTCCCAGAGGAAAATATGTGATGGTTAAGCTATGCTTCCATGTAATTATGAATTTCAGTTAGATAGCAACAGAAAGCATCCTGCATTGAAAGATAGGCATCGACTATTGAAAGGATGTGCCTTAGGGGCATACCTTATCTAATTCATCTTAATAAGGTCAGGCTGTGTTGACAAGCATCTATTCAAATTTCAGGCTTTGACTTGATCATGGCTTCTCTTAAAGTGTGTGTGTGTGTGTGTGTGTGTGTGTGTGTGTGTGTGTGTGTGTGTATAACTTTGGTAAAAAGTTTCTTAACTCTATGCAATTTCTGAAAACTTTACAACCCCATAAACTCTCACCTACTGCTTCCATCAGTTATAAGTTTCCAGTTTTCTACTGTGGAACTTCCTCTCTGCTCAGCCCACATGGTCCTTTTGAACTGGTTTACTTTGAAATTTCATTTTCCTTTGTACTGGCTTCATTTCCTTAATCTTACTAGTATCTTATTTCCTTTATTTACACTTTAAAATAAATATTCTACTATAAAATTATTATGTTTCAATGAGACAAATATTTCTAGAGGATTTTATATTATTTATATTAAAGTCTATCAATATTAGGAACCCCCCATTCTTTTGAGTTAATCCTGTCATTAGTAACCAATTTATTTAGAATGGGGTGTTGCTTGGTAATCACTACTCTGAACAATTTTGTGCATGATTCTTTTTTTTTGGTTTGTTTCTCAATTGAGGACATGTTTGAAGAGGTGAAGAAAGAGAGAAAGAATCATCAATGTGAGAGAGAAGCATCGATCACTTGCCTCCCATATGTGCCCCGATGGCGGATCTAACCAGCAACCTATGTATGTGTCCTAATAGGGAATGGAACCAGCAACCTTTTTGGATGATGCTTCAACCAACTGAGCCACCTGGCAAGGGATTTCATGATTCTCTTGATCAATCAAGGTTATAAATGGGTTCATTATACCACATTTAAATTAGCATGTATTAAAATGTCTTATTATCACAATTAAATGCACAACTTTCATTTGTAATGCTAACAGCAAGACACCCATGAAAAACACACACGGTGTCTAAATAAGACAAAGGAAAATCATTTGGGCAAAAATAAAAAGGATCCCAAATCAATTATATAGAAAAGATTCCTTTATTAACTTTTGGTTGAGAATATGTTTGTATATTTTCAGAAAACAACTCCAAGGCCATGTGGATTCCTGCAACAGAGAGAAATTGACAGGTCTGCTCCAACCATGAAGACAAGAGGAGAAACAGTCCAGAGATGGAATATGCTGACGACGCCTTGCCATGCTAGCATTCAGCAGCTGTGCATCGCTGCAAGTTGCCTAGGACCAAACCAGAGAGGGTCGGACCTGCATTGCCACCATGTGCCCAACATCCAGATATCATTGCTGACATGTACACATAAGGAACTGTTTGACATTGAAACGGGGACTCAGAACTGTTGGGCATTGAAATTGGGACTCAAACATTTTTTAGTATTATATGTTTATTTCTAGTCTGCAGAGGCAAGATCTTTTAAAGGAAAGAAAGGGGGAAAAATAAATACAGAGGCAAAAAAGCATTGAACAGACTGTCAAACTACAGTGGGAAGGGAGGGAAGGTTGGGGGGGGGGGCGCTGTAAGTGATCAATCGAAGGACTTGTATGCATGCATATAAGCATAACCAATGAATACAAGACACTGGGGCGGGGGGTGGGGCAGGTGAGGGCATGTACTGGGGGGTAGGGGAGGCCGGGGGGAGGTCAATGGGGGAAAAGGAGACATATGTACTACTATTTTTAATACTTCAAATAATAAAAAAAAAGCATTGAGTAATTCCCCATATGTCTTGATATATGAGAGCTCACCCTCTGTTGGCAAAAATAGATTCCTCTGTAGATTAAACATTATAATAGGCCAAGTCAATGACAGAAAATAAAAGAGTGAACAATTCATGGACCATGCAATACCTACTATACTCTAAAAGCTTTAATATATCATAAATCTTAAAGTAAATGTTCATTAAAAGAGAATATATTCAATTTATATATATATTTACATATATATATGTATATATATATATGTGTATATATATATATATATATATATATATATATATATATATAAAGTTTTAAAGAGTTTTCATTACTAAAAATGTCCTTACTTTATATTCCATATCATAGACAAGACAATTCTGAATTCAACTAACAAAGCCTAAACCAGTTAAAATTTTCCATAAAACTTAACAGGAATTGGGTAATGTATTTATACTTTATGAATACATTAAATGAAGCACAAAGGACTTAATTGAGTCTGAAAATTTTTGTATTTCATGAGTGGTTTATGGAAGTTGAGGTATAAGCTGAGTGTGCAGGAAAAAATGTACAGTAAAATTTTAATTAGCACATCTTCACTGAAGCAAAATTTGGCAATTAAAGTGATATGCTGACTATAGTGATAGAAATTTGATTTTACACTATATTCTTTTTTAAACACTGGCAGCAATATTTGCTAGGGATACTGTATTCAGCAATGAGGTAAATCTGGCATTTGATTATGTATACAGGAAAATTAGGTGACTACTTAGGAAGCAAAGATGGAAAATGTTGGATAGACCCATATATCATTGATATAGTTTAAGATATTTTTTCCATAAATACAGAATCTTTCAAAAACCTCTTAAACACATTTTTAGGATTTGTAAAGTGTTTATGCTTTTAGGTTATTTTCTACTAAGATATAAATTCATCTAAGAAAGGAATACTTGTAACCATTTATCAGTAATTATTTTGCAAGGTTGACATTGGGAATCGTTTATAAGGGTGAAACCAGTGTAAATTGAAGTTGAGTACCAAAAACTGTATCTTTGAACATCAGCTCCCACAAAGACATAGAGTAAGAATGAGACATGAGTTAAACACTTAGTATATCAAGAATAATTAAAGTAGAAAAGGGACATGCACATTTTTAATTTCAAAGTATACTATTATTTTAATACAGAAACAAAACTGTATATATAAAATTGCTGTTACATTTTCCTGAAGAAATTTTCAAATACTAACCCACACATCACATAAACAGCAATTTAAAATTTTCAGCAAACATCCTTTGGAATAAGTTTATATAAAATATTTGATATTTTTAATTCCTTAAAAATTATAAGATTTTTAAATAGTGATAATGTAGAACATGGGAAAAGTTTTAACTTAAAGAAGTAGTTACAAAATTATTACTGAGTATCTTAGGTCAGTAAATTTTATTTAATAATATATTATTTTAAATATTTACATAAATTAGTAGGATTAAACTAGTGAAAGTACCTAATACAGATTTTGTATTTACTGCTTTGTTAAAAAATACAACATAGCCGAAACCGGTTTGGCTCAGTGGGTAGAGCGTCGGCCTGCGGACTGAAAGGTCCCAGGTTCGATTCCGGTCAAGGGCATGTACCTTGGTTGCGGGCACATCCCCAGTAGGGGGTGTGCAAGAGGCAGCTGATCGATGTTTCTCTCTCATTGATGTTTCTAACTCTCTATCCCTCTCTCTTCCTCTCTGTAAAAAAATCAATAAAATATATTTAAAAAAAAAAAATACAACATAAATTTGCTGAAATTTAATATATGTGAGAAGCTGCTAGGCACCATGCTGTCAAAGGGAAATACTAGTATGATATATTAACAATTCATGTCCTCAAGAAGTCAATAATTTATTGAGATAAGCAAGAGATATGCAGATTATTATATCATGAAGATTAATATGATTAATGTGACTGAAGAAAAGCAAAGATAAATTATAATAAAATTTCAAAGACAGGAGCAAGACTTTAGATCTAGAGAATTCAGGAAACATATTACACATAGTATTTAAGAGACCATACTGGCATCAAACCAGTGAGCAGGGCTAATTTATAATCAGGTACAGTTGCACAGTGCCTAGGGCTCATGATGGTTTAAAAAAAAAAGAGAAAGATTTTACTTCTTATAAGAGTGAAAGAAAAATGGCTTTTATAGAAAAACGTTTTAGCATGCAACATCAACATACTTATCTTTGTATCATGGCAGTAGAAAAATATAGTTTTTCTTTCTTTTTTCTTTCTTTCTTTTCTCCTTTCTTTCTTTCTTTTCTCCTTTCCTTCTTTTCTTTTCTTTCTTTCTTTCTTTCTTTCTTTCTTTCTTTCTTTCTTTCTTTCTTTCTTTCTTTCTTTTCTCTTTCTTTTCTTTCTTTCTTTCTTCCTTCCTTTCTTTCTTTCTTTCTTTCTTTCTTTCTTTCTTTCTTTCTTTCTTTCTTTCTTTCTTTCTTTCTTTCTTTTTCTTTCTTTCTTTCTTTCTTCTTCTTTATCTCATTTTTTATGGAGTAAGGGACAAAGTCCCATGAAAGTCAAAATGTGCTCCTGCTGCTGAGATTCCAATCCTAGCTTCACCTTTCAGTAGTTGTGGAAACTTAACCTCTCCACACTTCAGTTTTCTCATCAGCAAAATAGTGACAATAATTGTACCCACCTCATAAGGTTGCTGTAAAAAATTAAATAAATTATTATATGTAAAATCCCTAGAACAGTCTCTGGAATATAGTAAATACAATATAAACATTAAGTGCAATGATGTCATTGAAACTAGCCATGAATTTACACGAAGTAGTTAGAAGGATAAAAGTGATCAATACATTTGGAAGAATTCTGACAGTTGAGTGATGGCACTGGTACATAGAGGAGCAATGCAAATAATCTGGCATTTGGTTATGTAGAAACTTGAGCTCATAGTCGGAAAGCTGATTATATTCTAGAGTCTAGACCCATGGAGAACCACTGGATTACATAAAAAACTAATTAGCCATAGTATGCATGAACATTTGAAATGTTCTGGGGAAAAAGAGAATCATAAAAAAGAATAGGAATGGAGGAATAGTGGAGAAAGTTTAAATCTGAAAAACTAGTTGAAAGATATATTTTGATGCCAAAACAATAAAAAAGTTGAATTTTTTATAGTAACTATTACTTTCTGAAGGAAATTCAACTTGCTTCCTAATTAAATAAAAGTTGAGGCTTACCAAAAGACATTTGAAGATTTTATTTTCTAAAGTTGGAACCTGTATTTGTCAACTTCATAACTTAATTGTGTTGTGAGGCTGACAAATTGATTTTTCTTGCCCCTAATTTATTTAATTCAGTTTTCACAATTAGGCAAGCAATTAATCAATGATGGAGTCATTAAGATTCATTGCATTGAAATGTTGCCCTGACAATCATCCTAAATAAGAACTGTGCAATTTATCAGGTGGCAAATCCCCTGTAAGTGTGATATTTGATATTTTAACTTCGCCTAAAATTGTAAGATAAAATTGAACTTGATACTTTGAGTTTTGCTTCTGTTTATCTTAAAATATTATCTATTGAATAATGTAATATTTACCCATGATTTAATACAGTTAAATATGCAGACTATTGGTGTATAATAAAATTATGAAAAAATAGTTGTCAGATATAATTATTGTTTATTTTGTATAATATGGTAAATATAGTTTCTAGCCAGTTAAGGTTTAAAGTTAGAATATCAAGCTAATATTAGAAATATAAAAACTTTTTATGATTTTTGTTTAGAGGCTGTATTTTACACTGGAAAAATAATTGAATTTAGGATCCATAAGTCTGAATTCCAGTGAATTCTGCCACATAATATCTATTGTCTTTGAGGAAAATTTAATCATGTTATAGTTTTTTTTTACCTATGACTA
The DNA here is from genome assembly GCA_025583905.1 of Ia io. Taxonomy (NCBI): domain Eukaryota; kingdom Metazoa; phylum Chordata; class Mammalia; order Chiroptera; family Vespertilionidae; genus Ia; species Ia io. The sequence continues at coordinate 37,988,233 of JAJQQW010000003.1, forward strand.
ATGTTAATTTAAAAGAAAATGATGCATATGAAAGCATTTTGTAAATTGTAAACTGCTTTAAAATTCAGAAAAACATTAAAATAATTTGGCTGTTTTTAGTTAAATATTCTAGACAATAATACATTTTGTGTCATTTTTATTGTTTTTTGCAACATATCATCCATAATTCTATCTAATAAAAGAGTAATATGCAAATTGACCATCACTCCAACACACAAGATGGCGGCCCCATGTGGTCAAAGATGGCTGCCCCCATGTGGACACAAGGTGGCCTGCAGGGAGGGCAGTGGTGGACAGTTAGGGTGACCAGGCCAGCAGAGGAGAGCAGTTGGGGAAGACCCAGGCCTGCAAGGAGGGCAGTTGAGGGGGATCAGGCCTTCAGGGGAGGGCAGTTGGGGGCAATCAGGCAAGCAGGGAGGGCAGTTAGGGGTGATGGGGCTGGCAGAGGAGGGAAGTTGGGGAAGACCAGGTCATTAGAGGAGGACAATTGGGGGGCACTAGGCCTGCAGGCGAGGGCTCTTGGGGGAGACAGGTCTGCAGGGGAGGGCAGTTGTGGGCAATCAGGCCAGAAGGGAGGGCAGTTAGGGGTGACTGGGCCAGCAGAGGAAGGCATTTGGGGGAGACCAGGCCAGCAGGGGAGGGCAGTTGGGGGGGGGACCAGGCCTGCAGGGGAGGACACTTGGAGGGGGGACCCAGGCCTGCAGGGGAGGGCAATTGGGGGGACCAGGCCTGCAAGGGAGGGCAGTTTGGGGCAACCAGGCTGGCAAGGGGAGGGCAGTTAGGGGTGATCAGGCTGGCAAGAGAGGGCAGTTAGGGTCGACCAGGCTGGCAGGGGAGAAGTTAGGGGGTGATCAGGCAGGCAGGCAGAAGCAGTTAGGGACAATCAGGCAGAGGCAGGTGAGCTGTTGGGAGCCAGCAGTCCTGGATTGTGAGAGGGATGTCTGCCCACCTGTTTAGGCTGGATCAGGCCTAAACGGGTGGTCGGACATCCCTCAAGGGGTCCCAGATTGGAGAGGGTGCAGACTGGGCTGAAGGACACCCCCCCGCCATGCACGAATTATGTGCACCGGACCTCTAGTAGATAGATAAATAAATAAAACTAAAGTATTTTTTCAATTTGTCTTTGAACACTCACCAAAACTGATGCCTTCAAAATTTGAGATAGTTTTATTGTCTTGAGTTTCCAGTGCACCCAATCCTTCTGTCTGTAGTTCAGTTAGCTTGCCATAAGCTTCACTAGTTTAATCATGGTTGTCCTGTAAAGGTTGCTCTGTCTGGTGCCTGGAGGCTCCCGTTACAGGTCCATTTCTGCTACTGTTGTCAGGATGAATCTCTGTCATTGCCGCTGCCCATTTTCCTGGATCGTTTACTCTCATATACTTTGAAGGCACTCCTGAATCTTCTGTATTTTTCTGTCAGTCTTTAGACATTGTACTCATACCCCTGATCTAAAGACTTTCCCTAACAGCTCAATTATTCCTGCTTTTAAATCTGAAGGTGCTTTGTTAGGATACTCAAGGGTTCCAAAGAGTTTGCTCATAAAAGTTATTAGAAATTCTGAAGTATAAATACTTCTCAAAGACTTGAAATTGCTTTACATGTATAACTAAACAGAGGCTGGATTCACAGATTTTCTCTGTCTGTGCTAGTGAAACCAAAATGTAGGGTGTTGAGTCTGAGTTCATTGTCTGGTGAAATCAAAGAATGAAGTCACGGACAAAAAGTTAGTAGGAGCAAAGTTTATTGAGAGCTCCCATTTGAATTAAAGTCTATTAGCCCATGTGTACAGTCCCACATGGCAATAAGCCATGTGGGCGACAGGGAGCGCATCTCCTAGTGCACCAGGAGAACAAGGAGGAAGTGCACATGCTTTTTTGTATATATGCTTGTTAGTTCCTGCCTCACTGCCTTATGTTTGGTTATCTGCAAGTTGTCTCTTAGTAACATTCATACATTTTAAAGTTCATGTCTCCCCTGAGTGCCCTTCCTACCCCACCCAGTTGGGGTGTCTTAGTAACTTTGTCTAGTTTTACTTCCTCCCCTCATGGTCCCTGTCCCTGTCTACCTAGCTTCCCTGTGTCTCTTCACTAGCATGATTGCTCAACACATCTTCACCCTACCGTCCAGAGTGACTTTCTGCATCTTTCATTGCCAGTATAATGCTTTATCTTCTCTGCAAAGTTGACCAGAAGGCTGAAGCACTGTGCATGCTGATGATGCTATAATTCTTCAGTAACTTTTGTGCCTTTTGGTGGAGAAACTCAGAGATGCACTGTTCCTTCTAACAGGGAGCAGGGAGCACAGGTACTGGTGATATGGAATCCCATTTGTTACTTCTGTGAAATAGCACTGTCACTGATGAAAGTCACTGTTCTTCCTGGCACAGATGGAAAAACTACCAGCTTCAGTTTTCCTCGCTCTTTGAAATTCACCAATATCACCTGTGGAATATTTTTCTTTTATTAATTTTTGTCTTAATCATACAGATATTGTGCCCAAATCATTTGATTCCATTGGTCTGGGGCAAGCTGTTTGTATGTACAATTTAAGCTGAATTACAGTTGAATCTGATACATTTCAAGTGGTGAGGATTATTATCCTAGTTTCTAACCTATGATATAATTCTGACTGAATGAAGCCTTAACTTCTAGAGTTATTAAGTAGTCATACATTCATTTTAGATTCTCTTACTGGGACTTGAATGGACATAAATCCAACAGAAATGCTGTGGCAGGTATGTATATAGATTATATTCTGTCTACAGGTCTCTCTTCCTTAAGATCCTGAGGAGATGCCCACTGACATGTATTTTTTAGATTTGGCAGCATAGTTTAGCTCTAACTTCAAATCTGAACATCCCCAAAGTTTATCCTTATTCTTTCGTAAGATGATAAAAGAATTTCCATTTCCAACTAATCTGGGCTAACAGGGACAAGATGTTGAAAGAAAATTCACCATAAATATTACACACATTTCTACACCTCTAGGCAGTAAAATGTCATGTGCCACAGGGCTGTCTTTTCTGGAATATTTGTATAGGCATGTGTGTAACTCTGGAAAGACAGAGACAAGGACTCTCACTGAAGCAAATTTATTTACATTTTTAAATAGTAAAATGGAGATATCCTCTCTCCTGAAGACATTCCAAAGTAATAACATCAAGGTATTTCTCTTTCCAGAGAGATTTGCTTTCATTCCAAGGTAATAATGCCACCCTAGCAGGGAGGGTGGGCATACTCCCAGGCAGTCCCTATGTAAGTCACTTAACCTTGGGGTTCCTTTCCTGACCCTTGCCTCTACTGCATGTAAAGACAACTTCGGGCCATACCACCTGTGGCAATTGGGATTCAGGAACTCCTGCTATCATGTTATTCTGGCTGCTGAGTAATCCATGGTCTTTTGTCACTAATGCAGGCATCTCATGTCTCTGCCAGTGATAAGTAATAAGTTAACTTATTACTTTGCAAGACAGATGAAATCCAAGCTTCTTCCTTACCTGACAGTTTAACACTTTACTTGACCCTCCCCTCTGAAACAAACAAATAAACAAACAAAAAAAGGGACAAAATTCTGAGGGCAACACTTTTAGGTTCATGTAATAATTTCCATTTCAGCCCTGGCGGTGTGGTTCAGTTGGTTAAGCATCTTCCCATGCAAGAAAAGGTCACCAGTTCAATTTCTGACCTGGGCACATGCCTGGATTTTGGGCTCAATCCCCAGAAGGGCTTGCAGGAGGCAGCCAGTTGATTCCTCTCTCTAAAATCAATAAAAAACATTTCTAAAATATTTTATATTTTATACATAAGGAAAGTGAGATTATAAAGCTTTAGTAATTTGCCTAAGGTTGTATATCACTTTACTGGGATTGAATATTAATTCTGGTCTAAAGAAAACATTATAATACTGATCATTTTTACAACTCCATTTCAGATTAATGTCTGTAAAGTAAATTTTGAAAAGGTGTATCTCATTATTAAGATAAATGAAAAGTGCTTTCAATAAAGAGATTAAGTAAATGAAGTCACAATAATGAGATATATGCCATATAAAATGTGATTGTTGACAGTGATATTGCCTTACCTATGACAAGTGTCTTAAAGCTTGATGATATGCTGTATAAACTTATTGCCAATATATTACCTCATTTGATATTCCCCACAGACAATTAAAACTCCAGGGTTACCCAATCAGTTTATTTTATATTAGATCTCTAGTCTTCTGACTTGTAATTGGATTCATTTTGTTCAGAATATATTTTTAATGACTCTGATAAAGATGTTTAATAAAATTATTGTGTGTGTTTTTATTTGTTTTTTTTTGTTTTTTTTTTTATTTTTTTATTTTTTATTTTTATTTTTTGACATTTTTTTTTATTGAGGTATTATATGTGTACATATCTTACCCTTTCCCCCCCCACCCCACACCCATACATGCCCTCACCCCCCAGAGTTTTGCATCCATTGTTTATGCTTATATGCATGCATGAAGTCCTTCGTTTGATTTCTTATCTCCCCCACCTCTCTCTAACTTTCCCCCTGTAATTTGAAAGTCTGTTTGATGCTTTACTGTCTCTGTATCTATCTTTTTGTTCATCAGTTTATAATGTTCTTTATTATCCATAAATGAGTGAGATCATGTGGTATTTTTCCTTCATTGACTGGCTTGTTTCACTTAGCATAATGTTCTCCAATTCCATCCAGGTTGCTGCAAATGATGAGAATTCCTTCTTTTTTATGGCAGCATAGTATTCCATTGTGTAGATGTACCACAGTTTTTCTGATACAGTCATTGCTGACAGGCACCTAGGCTGTTTCCAAATCTTAGCTATTGTAAATTGTGCTGCTATGAACATAGGGGTTTATATCCTTTCTTATTGGTGTTTCCCAGTTTCTTAGGATATATTCCCAGGAGTGGGATTACTGGGTCAAATGGGAGATCCATTTTCAGTTTTTTGAGGAAACTCCATACTGTTCTCCACAGTGGCTGCACCAGTCTGCATTCCCACCAGCAGTGCACGAGGGTTCCTTTTTTCTCCGATCCTCGCCAACACTTGTCATTTGTTGATTTGTTGATGATAGCCATTCTGACAGGTGTGAGATGGTACCGCATTGTTGTTTTGATTTGCATCTCTTGGATAATAAGTGACTTTGAGCATGTTTTCATGTGTCTCTTGGCCTTCCTTCTGTCTCCTTTTGAAAATATTCTGTTTAGGTCCGTTGCCCATTTTTTTACTGGATCATTTATCTTCCATTTATTAAGTTGCATAAAGCTGCCTGTAGATGTTGGAGATTAAACCTTTATCAGTGATAGCATTTGCAAATATGTTCTCCTATGCAGTGGGCTTTCTTGTTGTTGTTTTTTTGATGGTTTCTTTTGCTGTAAAAAAGCTTTTTATTTTGATGTAGTCCCATTTGTTAATTTCTCTTTAGCTTCCATTGCCCTAGGGGCAGTGTCAGTGAAGAAGTTCTTTTGGAATATGTCTGAGATTTTGTTGCCTGTGGATTCCTCTAGTATTTTTATGGTTTCCCATCTTATGTTTAAGTCCTGTATCCATTTTGAGTTTATTTTTGTGTATGATGTAAGTTGGTGATCTAGTTTCATTTTTTTGCATGTATCTGTCCAATTTTCCCAACACCATTTATTGAAGAGACTGTCTTGACTCCATTGTATGTTCATGCCTCTTTTCTCAAATATTAATTGAGCATAGTGGTTTGGGTTGATATTTGGATTCTCTATTCCGTTCCATTGATCTATATGTCTGTTCTTGTGCCAGTACCAGGCTGTTTTGAGAATAGTGGCTTTGTAATACAGCTTGAAATCTGGTATTGAGATCCCTCCTACTTTATTCTTCTTTCTCAGGATTGCTGTGGCTATTCGGGGTCTATTTTTATTCCAGATGAATTTTTGGAGAGTTCTTTCAAGGTCTGTGAAATATGCTGTTGGTATTTTGATGGGGAGTGCATTGAATCTGTAGATTGCTTTGGGTAGTATGGACATTTTAATGATGTTGATTCTACCAATCCATGAACATGGTATGTTCTTCCATCTGTTTATGGCTTCCTCTATCTCTTTTTTCAGTGTCCTGTAGTTTTCCGCGTATAGGTCTTTTACCTCCTTAGTTAAGTTTATTCCTAGGTATCTTAATTTTTTTGGTGCGATGGTAAATGGGATTGCTTTTTTAGTCTCTCTTTCTGTAAGTTCACTATTGGTGTATAGAAATGCCATAGATTTCTTGGCGTTAATTTTGTATCCCGCTACATTGCCGAATTTATTTATTAAGTCTATTATTTTTTTGATGGAATCTTTTGGGTTTTTTATGTACAATATCATGTCATCTGCAAATAAGGACAGCTTCACTTCTTCTTTTCCAATTTGGATGCCTCTTATTTCTTCTTCTTGCCTAATTGTGATAGCTAATACTTCCAGTACTATGTCAAACAGGAGTGGTGAGAGTGGGCATCCCTGTCTTGTTCCTGTTCTTAGGGGAAATGGTTTTAGTTTTTTTCCATTTAGTATGATATTTGCTGTGAGTTTATCATATATAGCTTTTATTATGTTGAGGTATGATCCTTCTATTCCCACCTTGTTGAGAGTTTTTATCAAGAAAGGGTGTTGGATTTTGTCAAATGCTTTTTCTGCATCTATTGATATGACTATGTGATTTTTATCTCTCAATTTGTTTATGTGATGTATCACGTTTATTGATTTGCGGATATTGTACCATCCTTGCATTCCTGGGATAAATCCTACTTGGTCATGGTGTATGATCTTTCTGATGTACTGCTGGAGCCGATTTGCTAGAATTTTGTTGACGATTTTGGCATCTATGTTCATTAGGGATATTGGTCTGTAATTCTCTTTCATTGTGTTGTCGTTATCTGGTTTTGGTATTAGGGTGATGCTGGCTTCATAGAAGGAGCCTGGAAATGTTCCTTCCTCTTGAATTTTTTGGAATAGTCTGAGGAGGATAGGTTTTAGTTCTTCCTTGAAAGTTTGGTAAAACTCTCCTGTGAAGCCATCTGGCCCCGGGCTTTTGTTTGCCAGAAGCTTTTTGATGACTGCTTCAATTTCTTCCATAGTTACTGGCTGTTGAGCTGTTTAGATTCTTCCTGATTGAGTTTTGGAATGTTGTATTTTTCTAGGAATATGTCCATTTCCTCCAGGTTGTCCAGTTTGTGAAATAGAGTTGTTCGTAGTATTTTGTAACAATCCTTTGTATTTCGTTCGGGGTCTGTTGTTATTTCACCTCTTTCTTTTCTGATTTTGTTTATTTGGGCCCTCTTTCTTTGCTTCTTGGTGAGCCTGGATAGAGGTTCATCAATCTTGTTTATCCTTTCAAAGAACCAGCTCTTGGTTTTGTTGATCTTTTGTATTGTTTCTTTGGTCTCTATGTCGTTTATCTCCACTCTGATCTTTATTATTTCTTTCCTTCTGCTTACACTGGGCTTTTCTTGTTGCTCTCTCTCTAACCCTTTGAGTTGTTGGGTTAGGTAATTTATTACCATTGTTTCTTGTTTTTTACAGTAGGCTTGTAGAGCTATGAACTTCCCTCTCAGGACTGCTTTCGCTGTGTCCCATAGATTTTGGATTGTTGTGTTTTCATTGTCATTTGTTGCCATGATGTTTTTTATTTCTTCCTTGATGTCTTTGGTAACCCAGTCATTGTTTAATAGCATGTTGTTTAGTCTCCATGTGTTTGATTTCTTTGGGTTGTTTTTATTGTAGTTGATTTCCAGTTTTATGCCGCTGTGATCTGAGAAGATACTTGATATGATTTCTATCTTCTTGAATTTGGAGAGACTTTGCCTATGTCCTAACATATGGTCTATCTTTGAGAATGACCCATGTGCACTTGAGAAGAATGTATATTCTGTGGCTTTGGGGTGAAATGTTCTGAAGATGTCGATTAATTCCATCTGGTCTAGTGAGTCATTTAGGATTGATGTTTCTTTGCTGATTTTTTGTTTAGAGGATTTGTCCAATGGTGATAGTGGGGTATTGAAGTCTCCTACTATGATTGTATTGCTGTCAATCTCTCCTTTGATATCTTCCAGGCATTTTTTAATGTATCTTGGTGCTCCTGTATTGGGTGCATATATGTTTACCAGAGTTATTTCTTCTTGTTGGATTTCTCCCTTTAGTATTATGAAGTGGCCTTCATTATCTCTTGTTATGTCCTTCACTTTGAGATCTAATTTGTCAGATATAAGTATTGCTACCCCAGCTTTTTTTTCATTTCCATTCACCTGGAAAACCTTTTTCCATCCCTTTACTCTCAGTCTGTATGCGTCCTTTTTTTTGAGGTGGGTTTCCTGTGGACAGCAGATATATGGGTTTTGTTTTCTTATCCAATCTGCTACCCTGTGTCTTTTGATTGGGTTTTCAATCCATTTACATTTAAAGTTATTATTGATAGGTACTTATTTGTCGCCATTTTTATTCTATACCCCTGTGTTCCTTCTTTTCTTCCTATTTCTTTCTTTCTTTTTTTTTTTTTTTTTTTTTTTTACAGTAGGCCCTTTAGCATTTCTTTCATTGCTGATTTGGTGGTGATAAACTCCCTTAGTCCTTTTTTGTCTGTTAAGCTCCTGATTTCACCTTCAATTTTGATTGATAGCCTTGCTGGGTACAGTATTCTTGGATTGAGACCCTTCCTTTGCATGACTTTGTATATTTCATTCCATTCCCTTCTGGCCTGATGAGTTTCTGTTGAGAAATCAGTTGCTAGTCTGATGGGGGTTCCTTTGTATGTAACTGTCTGTCTCTCTCTTGCCGCTTTTAAGATTCTTACTTTGTTGTTGGTGTTTGCCAACTTAATTATAATGTGCCTTGGCGTCGGACTTTTGGGGTTCATTTTGCTTGGAACTCTGTGAGCTTCTTGGATTTGTGTGGGTTTTTTCTTCCCTATATCAGGGAAGTTTTCTGTTATTATTTCTTCAAACAGGTTTTCTATTCCTCGCTCAGTTTCCTTTCCCTCTGGGTCCCCTATTATGCGGATGTTGTTTTGTTTTGGGTTGTCCCGGAGTTCCCTTAGGCTCTCCTCATGCTTTCTAATTTTTGTTTCTAGAAGCTGTTGTAATTGGGTATTTTTTTCCATCTTGTCTTCTAGCTCACTTATGCGGTCCTCTGCTTCTTCTAGTCTACTCTTGATGCTTTCTATTGAGTTCTTTACAGCAGCGATGTCATTTTTCATTTCTTCTTGGTTCTTCTTCATTTCCTCTTGGTTCTTACTCATATTGTTGAATTTGTCTTCCATCATTTTCAGCCACCTTATGACCATTTCTCTGAATTCTTTCTCTGATAGGTTGTTTGCCTCTAATTCGTTTACTTCCTTTTCTGGTGATGCCTGCTTTTCTTTCCTATGAGGGCTATTTCTTTGTCTCCCCATGGTCTCTCTTCTCCGATGTCTGGTTATATAGTTCTCTCTCTCCAGCGTTGATTTAAAGGTACAAAATACAACACAATCAGGCACAACACACAAGACACTGAACAGAACTGTATTCACGATATTAATAACCTCCAATAAAGGTAACCACCAGAGAAAGACAAATTAGGGAATAGGAGTGGAAGAGGGAGAGTAAAAAGAAAGAACAAAAAAAAAAAAAAAGAGTGTGAATCTGAACTTGGGAAAAGAGCAGAAAAAAAAAGAAAAAAAAAGTAAGAGAGACAAGAATGATACTAAGAGAGAAAATGGGAACAAACTATATATATGGGGAGTAAACTCCACTAGAACAACCACTAATCCTGGCAAATTCCAGCAACACGAGCCTGGAGATTAATACAAACTGCAACACCAACTAATATCAAGTGAGGCAAGGGAAAACAAAAGTAAAAAACAAACAAAAACAAAGCAAACAAAAGAACCAACCAACCAAACAAAAAGAATAATCAAAACAATCTCATAAAAAAGCATAAAAATTCAATCTAATCAACATTCAAGAAAACAACAACAAAAGGCCAGAGAGAAAAATAATTTTTTTAAGGGAGCGTAGAGAGAGGTATGTATGAATTTGGAGCAGGGTGTTGGGAATTAGATATATAAGTAGGGTGAAATTTTAGCAGAGGGTAAACTGAAAAAGTGGGGAAAATCTAAAGCCAGAAAGGGTTAAGATAAACAGGAGACCAAAAGGGGAAAGGTTAGGAGGAGAGTGATGGCATAATGTTAGCATTGAGATAGGGTAAAACGATTATAAGGGAAAGATGCAGATAGAATGTAGGACACTAATCCCAAAATAAAAGAAAGAGAAAATCAAATGACATTTAAAAAAAAAAAAAAAAGTAAAATAATAGTAATAATAATGCTGATTGAAAATAAAAATGTAATAATTAAAAAGGTGAAAATCGAGTGAGGAAAAAGAAAAAAATTAGTTTCTTAAGTAAAAGATGCAAAAAATGAAAATAAAAAATTAGAATAAAAAAATTTTAAAAAAATTGAAAAAAGAATTTAAAATTAAAAAATAGGAAGACTAAAATGTGCAGTAGCAGCTGTCATTCACTTCCTCTATTATTCTGTTTAGTATGCCTGTGTCCCAGTCTGGGCGGTATTTCAGTTCAGCTTCGTTCCACTGCTCCTCAGTGTTGTAAGCCAGTCCTGCTTTTTAAGCCGGCCGTGTCTTAATTTCTTGTATTTATTTTTGATTACACCAGAGACAATTAGTGTTTCAGCCCCTGGGTGGCAGTGTTTCTGAATTGACTTCCGGGCCTCTCTAGCTTTTTTTTTTTTTTCCCCTCTATGGCACTCACTACCCGTTTGTGGGGGTGTGCGCCTCAGAGCTTGTGGAGGTGTGTGCCTCAGAGCTGCCTCTCCGATGGTCACACCCAGCTCTGCTCCCAGGTTCCGAAAAAACAACTTCCCCCTGCAGTCTTTCAGGGTTTTTCCCACCTGGGTTTTCCTATGTATTGGGCTTAGTATTCAGAGTCAGAAATAGCCCAAGTGTGCGGACAGTGGATCTGTGCGCCAGACTAAGGAGCCTGCACTCCTTTGAAAATTCTTAGTCTGACCCTCCTCGTCAGATTAAAATGAGTTGCTTTTAAGGGGTCACTTCTGTTAGCAGCTCAGAGGACCCCCTTCCACATTCACGGATCACGGCAGTTCCAACTGCCGCCGATTTTTCTAGGCACAGACCCGCCGGTTCCTGCCAGTCCTGCGACTCGCGCGCTTCCCTCTCCCACTGCGGGGATTAGAAACCACACCTTATTTCAGGCGAAATCTGACCTTTCCGTGGTGCAGTGAAGAGTTCCTTTGAATCCGAATGTTTGCGCCGATAGGGGACCGGTGTTCTGGTGCTCGCAGCTGTTCAGTGTTTGCAGTTGTTGCGGAAAGTCAGGTTTCCAATAAAATCCTCCTTTCCTTGCAAGATAGTGAGGCGCCCGGTGAGCCTTCCATGTTGTGATGAGCGAGCAACCTTGGGCAACCCGACGCAGCCTTTGCGGCTGCCAGAGCATGCTCAGTCCTTGTTTTGTGTTTTTAGAGAGAGGGAGAGAAACACCATTGAGAGAAACATCATCCATCAGCTGCCTCCTTCATGCCCCCTATACTGGGGATCAAGCTCAGCAACCTAGACATGTGCGCTGACCAGGAATCAAACTGGGGACCTCTTGGTGCATGGGTTGATCCTTAACCACTGAGGCAAAATTATTGTTTTTTAATGAAAGATCAAACATGTCTGAAATAAGAATATTAAACATAAAGATCACTTTCAGAGATGGCTTACCATTGTTGAAAATAATTGTAAGAAAGGTAAGTCTCTATATGCATAACCCACACACAGGCACATACAATAGGGCGGTGAAGGCCTGGGGCATGGGGGTAGGCTGGAGGAAGTCAATGGGGAAAAAATATATATAAAGGAAAGGTGGGTCTCTCTAGGTCTATAATTTAACAAAGAAAACAACTCAAAAGTAAACATTTCTTAAAGTAATTTTCATATCTTGCTGTTTCATCTATATACATGAAAATAACTCTTAAAAAGACATTCAGGGTAATAAAATATAAAACTTATCATTTAAATATCACCTATTACTTCAGAATGGGAAAATAATATTTTCAGTAAACATTGAGCATTAAATCTGCTAGAATGAAGAATCCAGAAATCATAGCCATTCTATAGTTTTGTCAAGCACAACAATAGAACATTATGGAGTCACCAAGTGACAGAATTGCAGATGGCAGAATCAGTAATCATAAGGGAACATGATTTAAACACCACATGAGAGAATCATTTAAAAAATGTTTACAAATATCAACTTGTATCTCTATGCATTCAAGTAGCTAATTGCATTCTCTTTGAGTGGCTATTGCTGGCTGCATCATGATCATAGGCAAAATCTGAGCTATCCAGGTATGGTAAATATCAGCATTACTATGTGATTCCCCTCAGAATAAGTTTTGTGTTGATATGTTTTGTTTGATTTTTCTTGCAATGTTCTCTATGAAATCATGTAAGAAATCATGGTTGGGTTTATTATTATTTTAAAGAAAAGTTAGATATTATAAATGTATGTATACACACACATATATTGCACTAGCTATAAATAATATTTACAAATTCCATCCCAGTGCTATTACTAATACAACACTCTCCTTCTATGATTTATGTGTGCTTTTTGGTAACTATAGCATAAAATGCCAGAAAATGGTAATGTGCATGTACATTTAAAGTGTTAAACTTGAATAAAGTTAAATGGAATGTATACATGATATGGCATAAAATTTTTGGAATCAAATGGCCTGAATTCAGATCATGACTTTGGAACAAGAGTGTTTTATTCATGAAATAAAATAATGTTGATCAAGTGTCTAAAATATGTAAATACCTAATAAATGTTAGTTTTGATATCAATATTACTTTTACAATGCAAGAACTGGGTAGCTTAAGTTCCCGTAATCCCAGAAAATTATCCTTCTATCGATGTAGCAAACTAATATACAACCTTGTATAAAACTAGTGTCTAATACTAGTTGATAGAGATAAGCATAAAATAGGCAAGAAGTTTAATAATGTTTTTTGTTTTTCTGTTATCTGAAGAATGTTATCACTCTTGGATTTTCAACATAAAAGATTAACCAAATTATTATTAAATATGTGAACTTTAAGATAGATTTGATGAGTAAGGGTTACATTATCCAATAGTGTGAATTTCAATGGGTCACAGTGACACCTAGCTGCCTAAGACATAAGTTTGTGGAGGTAAATGTCATGACCTTGATAATTTGCCTACTGATTAAAAGGATAATCTATATATATTTAAAAGGTTAAGTGATCAACCGTACATACATCTGACCGACTGACCAGCTGGTACATATGACGCACACTGGCAATTTAAAAATAAACGTTGACTAGTGCATGCGCAATACTTATAAAGCTCTCGCTGGCACCAATTACATGGGTGTGTTTCCATCTGTCATTGTCGATCATGAATTTGGTTGTTTTTGTTGATATTCTGAAGCTGAAGTTTCCCATGATGCCAGCATTTGCAATGACTATTAATAAATCACAAGGACAAACTCTAGACAGAGTAGGAGTATTCCTACCTGAACCCATTTTTGCACATGGTCAGTTATATGGTGCTTTCTCTCGAGTGTGTGACATTAAAGTTGTAAATACTTCATCACAAAGGAAACTAGTCAAGCAATCTGCAAGTGTTTTTACTCTTAATGTGGTATACAGGGAGATATTAGAATAAATTTAATCAATTTATCAGTCATTGTTTTTATCAATGTTGTTTTTATATCATGTCTTTGTTGTTATATCATGTTATTATTTATTCATTAATCAATTTATATCTTATTTTCATATGCATTTTACTAGTTTTCTTTAATCTCTGATACTTCTATTATAGAGAAAGGGCAAATAGCGATATTAAAATATTTCTTCTAATTAATTTCCTTTCAAAGTGCATTAATCCGTGCACCAGGCCTCTACTGTTATGTATAATTATGAAAAGATTCTAGAACTCAAGAGGGCAAGTGTTAAGCTGATAGATTTCATGCATCTCAGAGAAGATCTAATAGTAGATCCTTCAGCTGCAGCAATATGCCATAGCAGGTTACTTGTTACAGTTTATACAGTGCCATGTATGTAAAGAAAATGGTGTGAGGAAGAAAAAAATAATTTCCTTGCCCCCTTTTAGAGAGTCCTTACTGTTCTTAAAGTACAGATTTGAAAAGTGTTGAGAAAGAAAACCCTGACTCAATGATCACTCTTCCTCTCTCCTTATTGAAAAGAGAAGTTACTAGAATCTGTAGATATTTTTATTTCACCAATCATTTTGACCCTGAAAAGAAGAGACTTATAGATTCTAAAATAATAATTATTGTAGCTTGACTGGAGTGGCCCAGCGGTTGAGCATCAACCTATGGACCAGGAGAACTTAGTTTGATTCCTGGCCAGGGCACCTGCACGGATTGTGGGCTCAGTCCCTGGTGGGGGGCATGCAGGAGGCAGGCCATTGATGATTGTTTCTCATTATTGATGTTTCTATCTCTCCCTCTCCCTTCCTCTCTGAATTCAATAAAAATAATTAAAAAAAAATTATTATTATAAAGAAGCAAGTTACACAACTTGTTCATTTCTGGTAAGTATAGCGTACAGTTTGTAAACCTCCTAAATGCTAGGCTTTCCACACCTGTGCAATGGAATGCTCCCAAATTTTTACTGATTTGCAGCAGCTGCTACAAATCACTACTGCCCGGAGACAAATTTGTTGTTGGGAAGGAAACTCCTGCCAAACTTCCTATCCAAAAAAGAATATTAGGTGGTTTTTAGAGATGCCTGTACTAACAAATCAGGACTGAAAAATCTGCTTCCCATGTTCACTTTCATCATTCAGAATGTTGTGAATCTTCAGGACCTCTGTGAGATGTCTTCTAGAGACTCTTTGTTGATTCTGCAGCATAAAAATTTTACATCCACAATAGGTTTTTCGTTTTTCCTTCTCTTCTCTCTGCCAGAAGTATATGCGATTTAGAGTTAAATTTAACACCAAATGCATTTAGTTACTTACTTCAAAATACTTTTTTAAAAATGTTTTAAAATCAGAGATTTCAATGAGTACATGATAGATAAAAGTAAATCTCTAAATAATGAAGGGGATTTTAATATAGTAGAAAGAATACTCTCTATGGTGTCAGATCATATGGATTCGAAATTTGTCTGCTGTTTAGTAGCCTTTTTTAAACCGAATCCTTAAACTCTGAGCCTCAAATGCACCATTAATAATTTGAGGAAAATAACACCCAATTTAGTTACATTAAAGAGTTTTGACTCTATGTAAACACTATAGTGATGAAAAAAAGCTCATTATGTTTCTCATCTGGCAAAATTCATAAAAATTGCTAAGTCCTTTATTTTTTAACAACAACAACAAAAAAATCTTATCATCCCTGAATTTGTGTCATCTCTCTTTTGCACAGCTCAAAAATCCAAATTGTCAGGAAATCATGCTGCTGCTACTTTGAAATATATTCAGACTCTGACTTTGACCATGTTTCATCCCCTGCCCAGCTATTTCCCTGATAAGTACAATGCACAATTTGTAAACATTTATTTACAACCTAGTCTAAGCCACTGTGCTTCCTAACCTGTAATACAGCAATAGCCTTATAAATGAGCACTCCACTTCTGTACTTGTATCCTGCCTAGGATGCATTTTAAGCAGAGTAACGATATGGATTTGTAGAGCCTCATTTAGATTCTGTACTGATTTGCTTAAAACCCTGTAATGTTTAACCATTTACCGAGGGTAAAAGCCAAAGATCAATTCTTGTCCCAGGTTACATACTTGACTTAATTTCCTCCTACTTTTCCTCTTGCTCTGTGCACTCTAGCTTTCAGAGCCTCTTTGCTTTTCCTATAATGCACCATACTGCATATCACCTATGGGTCCCTGCACTTGTTATTACCTCTGCCTAGAACATATTCCCCTTAAAAATCTGCATCAATAACCCCTCACCTCCTTGAAATCTTTCTCAAATAATACCTTTTCAGTTAAGCCTACCTCAATCAATTTTTGAAGCCTGCAACTGATTTGTCCCTCACCCTCCTCATATATTTTATTTTCATTTTTTTTGTATTAAAGAGAACTTTTAATCTCCTAACATGTTACATAAG
The DNA here is from genome assembly GCA_025583905.1 of Ia io. Taxonomy (NCBI): domain Eukaryota; kingdom Metazoa; phylum Chordata; class Mammalia; order Chiroptera; family Vespertilionidae; genus Ia; species Ia io. The sequence goes on from JAJQQW010000003.1 coordinate 38,004,345, forward strand.
GTATTTATTTATTATGCTTGTAGTTTGTTGCCTACCATGTACATTATAATGTCAGTCCCATTTGGGCATAGATCATACTCTGTTTTGTTCATTGATATAGTCCAAATATTTGTTAATGCATTTAATAAAAGAAATAATTAAGACAATCTGATCTCACTCATATGTGGAATCCAATGAACAAAATAGATCCAGAGTCATAGAAGTATGGAACAGACTGACAAATCTCAGAGGGAATGCAGGGCAGTGGGTGGGAGAGATTAACCAAAGAATTTATATGCATACTGGTATATGCATAACCCATGGACACAGACAATAGTGCAGTGAAGGCCTGGGGGAGAGGGGGGGCGGGTTGAGGGATGGAGAGGGTTAATGTGAAAAAAAAGGGGGACATCTGTGATACTTTCAACAATAAAGATAAATTTACAATTAAAAAATATTTTATTACTCAGATATTATTTTTATATTATTTGTTTGCTTGTTTGTTGAATATTTTTCAGTTATTTTCATTTTGTTTCCAAGCATGAATACTATAGGTATAGATTCTTGTCATAAAACCAGTTTAGGCAATATCTATGCAAGTCTGAGCCCAGGATACCGATAGAGTTCTATGGCACTTGTAAGAAACACAGAAGCCTAGACCACATTCAGTCCTACCAATTTTGGGGGAGATGAAGCCCAAGAATCTGTATTTCAACCAATTTTCCAAGTATCATATATTATGCATCAACTATTGAAACTCAAAAATTAAGTAATAACATTCAAAGAAATATTTACCTCATAAAAATACATTTTAAAATACATTTTATATGTGTTATATTATATGTAGATAGAATGTTCCACCAAAAAAAAGGCTATAGTCTCAGGCATAAATAAAATTTGTTTATAAAGATTGAAATCTTAAAAAGTTATCTGACTATAATATGAGATTAGGAATATGAAGCACAAGGATATTTAAAATTTTTCAGAAATTTAAAAATACCTTTTAAATAACCCAAAGGCCAAAAAAATGAGAAAATATTGAAAATATTTTAAATTGAATGATAATGATAATGAAACTATAACATTAAAATTTGTTAGGCAGCTAAATCACTACCAAGAAAAAAAGTTACAGCCTCAAATATTAGAAAAAAAGAAAAATTTAAAATTAATAAGCTAGATTTTTTAAAGTGTCTCAAAGTAAGTAAAAGAAAGATTATAATAAAGATAAAAGTAGGAATGAATAAAATACAAAATAATCAACAGAGAAAATTACCTGCCAAAATTGTTTCTTCATAAAGATTACTGGATTAATAAATTATTAGAGAAAACCTAAATTACCTATAAACAAAATTTTTAAAAAGTATTACCCAGATCCATGGATGTTAAGAGGTCAATAAGGAAATAATGTGAATAAATTTATACCAATTATAACTTACACCAAATGGACATTAAAACACAACACACACACACACACACACACACACACACACACACACACACACTCCTTGCCAAAGTGGTTACAAGAAGAAATAGAATTTCTAAATGTCTAATCTACACTAATAAAAGAGAAAGATGCAAATTGACTGTACCTCTGCTACGCCCACCAGCCAATCAGGAGCAAGTATGCAAATTAACCCAACAAAGATGGCAGCAGCCACAGAGCTGGAGCGAGCAGGAGGCTTGGGTTGCCCCTGGTGATGGAGGAAGCCAAGCTTCCTGCCCACCCTGGCCTGCCCTGGCCTCCGCTCAAGGCTACAAAGTTTCAATTATAGAAGATAAAATAATCCCAGATACCTGCTTCCAGTCAGCCCTGGCCTCTGCTCAAGGAGGGGCTGAAAAAAAAAGAAAAAAGAAAAAAAGGAGGGGCTAGGAGCCTGAAAACAGCCATCAGCCCCTCACCCAGCCTGGCCAGGCACCCCAGAGGGGACCCCCACCCTGAAGGGGGTGTGGTCAGGCTTAAAACAGCCCTCAGCCCCTCATCCAGGCTGGCCAGGCACCCCAGCGGGACCCCTCACCCTGAAGGGGCTGTGGCCAGCCTGAAACCTCCCTCAGCCGCTTACCCAGGCTGGCCACGCCCCCATGAAGTAAGAGTCCCCACTTGGAGGTGTGGCCAGCCTGAAAACAGCCATAAGCCCCTCACCTAGGCTGGTTAGGCACCCCAGCAGAGATCCCAACTCTGAAAGGGGTGTGTCCAGCTTAAAAACAGCCCTCAGCCCCTCACCCAGGCTGGCCATGCCCCCTCAGCAGGGACCCTCACCCCATGGGGGTGTGGCCGGCCTGCAAAACACCACAGGCCCCTTGCTCAGGCCGTCCCATGCCCCAAGGGAACCCCCACCCTGATCCAGGACACCCTTCAGAGCAAACCAGCTGGCCCCCACTCATGCACCAGGCCTCTATCTATACTAATAAAAGGGTAATATTCTAATTAGACTGGGAGACCTTCCAGGAGACCTCCTGGACATTCTTCTGGACAAAGCCATGGTGGCAGGGCCGAGGTAGAGGTGGTTAGAGGCCAAGAGGGGAGGGCAGTTGTGGGTGATCAGGCCAGGATGGGACAGCAGTTGTGGGTGATCAGGCTGGTGGGGGGCGGGCGATTGGGGGTAAGCAGACCAACAGGGGGGACAATTGAGGATGAGCAGGCTGTCAGTGGGGGTCAATTGGAGGTGATCAGGACAGCAAGGGGGGGCAGTTTGGAGTGAGCAGTACAGCAGGGGGGGCAGTTGGGGACGAGCAGGCCAGTGTGAAGGGGAGGTGGGGGCAAGCAGTGGGGGGGCAGTTGGGAGCGAGCACACTGGCACAGGGGGGCAGATGGGGGTGATCAGGCTGGCGGGGGGGCATTTGGGGGCAAGCAGGCTGGCAGCACAGAGAAGTTGGGGGCGAGCAGGCCGGCAGGCGGAGTAGTTAGAGGCAATCAGGCAGGCAGGCAGGCAGGTAAGCCGTTAGGATCCAACAGTCCCGGATTGCGAGAGGGAGGTCCGAATGCCGGTTTAGGTCTAATCCCTGTAAACCAGCAGTAGGACATCCTTGAGGGGTCCCAGATTGGAGAGGGTGCAGGCCAGGCTGAGGGACACCACCCCGCCCCATGCATGAATTTCGTCCACCGGGCCACTAGTATCTAATAAGGAAATTGAATTTTATATCAAATTCTTCCCCAAAAAGAGTACTCCAGGTTCTTATGGTTAAATTAGTAAAATTTTCAAACACTTATGGTGGAAAAAATCAACCTTATGCAAATCTTTTTGAAAACAAAGGGGAAAAAAAAAACATTTCCTAGTATATTAAAAATACCAAAATGTGACAAACTAATTATAGAAAGTATTCTGTATAAATCTCAAGCAAAAAAAATAGCAAATCTCATTCCATAAAATAGGTAGAGTATAAATAGAGTATGATGAAGTAGAGTTCATCTGGAGAATGTTAGTTTGGTTTAGCATTAGAATATCAATCAATGTTATGAATCACATTAACTGAATAAAGAGAAAAACTTACATGATAAACTCTATGGATGCAAATAAAACATTTGGAAGCAGAGGTAGATTTATTTTTTTAAGAGTTAGATATTTTTAAGAGAATTTGAACTATAGAATAACTTTGTTTACACATAGAACATCTATAGTGGTTATGCACAGAGCAATTTAATTATAAATTTGACAAGAAACATAAATTATTTAGAGTAATTGAGGAGTGAGTGATAAAACGAGCCATGTGTTCATGTATTGATGCATTTCCAAATACAGATAATCATGAATTTTCCCACAACTCACACTAAAGTCAAGGAGAGTACTATTTTTAAGTTAACTGGTCTCAATTGTGAAACTTTATCAAATATGATAATATAGTGATTTTTAAAATTAAGCAAAGTTTTTCTCAAATATCTAAAAGATACTTTATCTCAGAAGCAGATTGATTATGACTTAGAAAACAATGAGTAAATATATAATGCTGCATTCTTTTAAACCCCTTTTATTAATTTCAGGCACTGACATATTTCTAATGACATCTTATAATGTCTTTGAGGTCTCTTTAAAGCGATAAAGAAGAGAGAAACAGAACTGCAAACACATGTGTATCTTAGAATTTTCTGAGATTTTTGGTGTGTGTGTGTGTGCTACTATTTCCAAACTGCTTACTAAATCTCTGAAAACTGAAAAAGGGTAAAAAGGTCATAACTCCTCAGAAAATTAACATAAGAAGTGATAGTTCTGTAGGAATAATTCAAAGATAATTAAGGTATGCAATGTTACATACCATAATTTCCTCCAAGTATTAACTTGCCATATTTCCTGTCCCAGATTCTCTCCTACACTTAATCTGAGAAATATTTTTAATGTTTCATTAGGAAACTAGAAATCATAACAAGTGTATTAATTTTAAAATCAGGTGACAAAGTTATATCTTGAAAAAAAATTACTTTATGTACTTAAACAAAATAGCAGAAGTTTTTCAATTTCAATTTATGAGAAATGATGTAGCACAGTATTTTTTTTAAAGTACATCTATAAGAGTTGAGTAGGCATTTTTCCAATGCATACATTCTCTTTTTGAAAAGCAGGAATTTTCATATGCTTTTTTATATATTTGTTTTCATAGTTGCATTTTATTTTAACAAAGAATGCATAAACGACACAACAAATTATGTATTCGTCTCTATATCTGGAGAAAAACAACAACAAGATAATGATGCTACAAAACAGAGAGAGTTTGTCCACCAACACTATCAGAGCCAAAACACTAAATACCGAGCATTGCAGGGAGAAAGACTGGCTCTTTTATTGTGACTGCTGCCATCCAGGAGAAAGGGAAGCTACTGCTCAAAAGCCAGAACTTCCTGATCCAGGGTTCAAGTGGGTTTTTAATGGTATAAAGGAAACAGTTATATGGAAGTGATGGTGGTGAAATGGCACCAGGTGTTAGACTGGTGAAGTCAGACCAGACCTTGGTTCAGCAACCTCAGCTCTTAAGTTCTGGCTAAGAAAGAATTCAGAGCCAAGATTCAATCTCTAAGAGAAAGTTTATTTAGAAAACCACAGAGGCAGAAGAAGTGAGCTGTAGGAGAAATGGCTCAGGAAACACGTTACAGAGGCAAAAGAAGAGCCCTTGGAGCTTAGGAGAAAGAGAGAGAAGGAAAACAAGCCTGGGGGGAGGGGCTGGGGAAAGGCACTGTGTGCTCCACAGAGAAAGATGCTCTGGGTCCTTCTTCTGGAGGGTGTTTGTTTGGAGGTTTCAGAAGAGGATTCCAATAGAATACTCATCAGCTTTCCAGGTGTGTCCTTTCAGGTTCGTGGTATCTACTGATTGGTCTGAAATGGGGCAGGGATCATTAGTAAATGCAGTTGGTCCTGATGTCAGCCATGGCATTGCTTGTCTTGTTTTGCTGCTTTTCTATATAAATGAGGCCTCGGTATGATCCCTAGGAGTTAATGCTGAAGGGAGTGGTCATAAAAGGGTGTGCATGGGAGTCACATGAGGCCACTCTTTAGCCCTTTGTTCCTACTCCAAAGGGGATCTCCCTGTGACTAGTGGCATGCCAGGAGAGGAAAGGCCAGGGGAGGGTCCAAACTGCCAGTAGGAAAGGTCACCCTGGGGGTGAGGTCCTTGTTTTTCCAGTTTTGCCCATTTCTAGGCACTGGGTATTTCCACCCTGGTCATCTTGTGTACCTGGCCTATCACCCTTGCTCTGCTCATGTCTAACTGCCTACCACAGGAGTACTGGTGAGACAAGGATTTAATCCTTTGATCTGCTTCTGCAGTTGTTGTAATGAAATGTGACTATGAATAAAAAATGTTTAACATGGAATTACATACAATAAAAGTGAGCTGTCACAATATTTTAAAATTTGAAAACTTCTATTATCTAGTACACTGCATGAGGAAGAATCTACACTAATAAAAGAGAAACGTGCAAATTGACCGTACCTTCGCTACACCCACAGCCAATCAGAGCAAATATGCAAATCAACCCAAACAAAGATGGCAGTTAATTTGCATATGCTGGCGCTGAGCGGCCTGGGTCCTGGAAACATCCTCAGGACCCAGGCCGCTCAGAGCCTGTAGGCCTGCGCTCAGGCCCTGAGTGGCAGGGGTCCCAGAATGCCCCCTGGCCACTTCGAGCCTATGGGTGCAGGCGCCAAGTGGCTGGGGGCCGGGCGGGAACATCCCCACATCACCATAGTGCCCCCAGCCACTTGGGAATGCTCCAGCACCAAGCGGCAGTTTGGGTCCACGCCCCCAGCCCAGCACCCACGATGGGGGGCTGGCTGCTGGCCTCTGGGGTGTGTGGAGACCATGGCAGCCACTGCTGCATGCGGCCCAGGGGTCCCTGCATGCCCCCCAGCCTGGTACCCATGGTCAGGGCTCATGCAGGAGGCAACCAATCAAAGTGTCCCTCTCACATTAATGTTTCTCTCTGTCTCTCCCTCACTCTCTAAAAATCAATGGAAACATATCCTCAGGTGAGGATAAAAAGAAAAATAAAGAAAGACATGTCATATCCCATGAAAGACACATCTTGAAAATGCTTAAAGAAAGTTGTCATATTTTCTTGGTGAAGGGACTGGAGTCCGTGTTGATGAAAACACCTTGGTGGCTGTGGTGAGTGGCAGTGGCTGCAGCAGCAGGGTGATGGGGCTGGTGCCCTCCCCTGATAAGCCTGGTTGCCTCCCACTAAGAGAGGCCAGACTGCGGCTTAGGCCCGCTCCCCATGGGAGCCATCAGTAGGACATCCCCTGAGGGCTCCCAGTATGTGAGAGGGGGAAGGTTGGGATAAGGGACCCCCCCACCCCCAGTGCACGAATTTCGTACACCAGGCCCCTAGTATTAAAATAATTTAGAAAGAGAGCCATAGCCTATGTGGCTCAGTTGGAGCATCATCAATTCCTGTTTGGAGCACTTGTTTAGGTTATGGGTTTGATCCCTGGTTGCAGAGAGTATGGGAGGTAGCCGAGTAATGTTTCTCTTTCACATCAATGTTTCTCTCTCTATCTCCCTCTAAAATAAATTAAAACATTTTGGGTGAAGATTAAAAATAAATAAATATATATATGGTGGTAAATATCTTCCAATATTATGAACTTAAAGGTAGTTGTGTTTGGTTGTTAAAAACACTTCAACTATTCTAAAATATTTAAAGTTTATTTAAATTAAAAATGGATATATTAAATTTTTCTTTCCCACCACTAACATATTATTAAAGAAATGAATTACAACACTATTAAATGACAAAAATGTATCATAGTAAAATATTACATTGGCTAAGTTTACAGGGCAAAACCCAGCAAGTCAGGTTTTTATTACTAATTCTTAGAGTAAGTATTACCAAGGAACATAGAGCACTTAATAAATCATGAGATGTGTAAAATTAATGACTCAAAAAAGGCTTAAATCCTCAACTCATTTAAAAAATCTGTCATTAACATGAAAAATGCAAGGAAAGTGGGTAGCTTGGAAGAGAAGAAGATCTTGTTGAATTACTTATTGACAAACAGAAGATAACAAAGTACTTGGGTCATATTAAAATGCATGTAAACAAGCAGCATGCATAACTTGCTTTCCAGAGGAAATTAGAAAATCTGCTTACTCTATTGAGTTGTATTTTAAAAGCCAAAAAAACTGGATGATTTATTAAAATAGAACTGGTGAAGAAGACACTAAACAACTAAAGATTTAGAATGTGAATATAATAATAATGAGGAACTAATATGATAATTTCAAACCAGTGTTTGGGTTTTTAATTTAAATGGCATAATTTTAGCAACCTAAAGGTAACTTCTTTTAATTTTCCTCTAAAATAAAAACTCACAATTTTCAAAATAGGATCAAGGAAAAACAACAAAACAGCAGTGTACATGAAGTATTATAATTTATAAGATATATAAACTACATTTTGAAAAAGTTACCCAGGCTACCCTTCATGTAAACAAGGCCATTACAAAACAGGAACCCCTTCTCCACTCTACCTGTCCATTGTCTTTCCTCTGGAAGGTTCCTAAACTCAAGGTTGGTGCCTATAATGACCCTCCACCAGCAAATAACAATCAACAAGTACAATCCTATCTAATAAAGAGGGAATATGCTAATTGACCATCACTCTATCTCCCTCTAAAATAAATTAAAACATTTTGGGTGAAGATTAAATTATATATAATTTAATTACTCCATCACTCTGTCACAAAGATGGCTGCACCCACAGCTGAAGCCAAGTTCCCATAAGGAGCCTTAATGAGCAATCAGCAGGGACCTGAGGCTATGCCCTCCCCCAACCCCGTGGGGCTTGACAGGGGACCTCAGGCAGTGCCCCCACCCCTGGCGTCAGGTTGGGGGACCTCAGGCCATTTCCCCCGCCTCAGCGCCAGGCCAGGGGACCTGAGGCCATGCCCCCCAACCACAGCACCAGGCCAGGGGACCTCAGACGGCACCCCCCACCCAGCGGGGCTTGATGGGGGACCTCAGGCCACAGCCCCTGCCCCAGCGCCAGGCCAGGGGACCTGAGGCTGTGCCCCCCTGCCTGGCTGGGCTTGACAGGGGACCTCAGGCCATAGCCCCCACCCAGCGGGGCTTGACAGGGGACCTCAAGGTGCACCTGCAGTGCTGGGTTGGGGAACTCAGGCCGTGCCTCCCATCCCAGCACCAGGCTGGGGGACCTGAGGCTGCGCACCCCCTGCCTGGCAGGGCTTGACAGGGACCTCAGGTCATGCCTCCTGCCTTGGCAACAGGCCAGGGGACCTCAGGCCTCGCCCCCCGCCCTGGCGCCAGTCCAGGGGAACTGAGGCCATGCCCCCTGCCCAGCGGGGCATGATTGGGGACCTCAAGGTGCACTTCCTGTCCTGGTGCAGAGCTAGGGGACCTCAGGCTGCTTCCCCCACCAGGTGGGGCTTGACAGGGGACTTCAGGCCATGTCCCCCATCCTGGCACCAGGCAAGGGGACCTCAGGCTGTACCCCCTGCCTCAGCACCGGTCCAGGGGACCTGAGGCTGCGCCACCCTGTCTGGTGGGGCTTGACAGGGGACCTCAGGCTGTGCTCCCCACCCAGTGGAGCTTGACGGGGGACCTCAAGGTGCACCCCCAGTGCTGGGTTGGGGGAACTCAGGCCACACCTCCCGCCCAGTGGGGCTTGACGGGGGACTTGAGGCTGCACACCCCTCCCGGTCTGGGCTATAGCATTCTGCATGCATTAAATATTCTGGATGGGCTTGTCCTCAACAAACACTAGTTCATCCCTTTCTGTATTACTGTGTAGTATTAAGCAAATATTTTTAACTTCCATGGCTGCAAGTCCTTTTTACTTTTATTTTTTAAATTTTTTTATTGGATTTTTTGGGGGTGACCTTTGTTAATAAAATTATATAGGTTTCAAGTCTACAATTCTATAATACATCATCTGTCTATTATAATGTGTTTTCCACAACTAAGGTCAATTTTTCTTTTGCCACCATTTATTCTCCCTTTTCCTCTTCTACCGGCCCCACTCCCATTTCCCTTTGGTAATCACCATACTTTTGTCTCTTTTTTCTAAAAGAAAGAATTTGTTAGTCCATTATTAGCAAAAAAGACCAGGTTCTGGGGTATGAAGTCTGAATCACAAGTAGCATGACTAAGTGAAAAGACAGGCACATCATCCTGTAATTGTTGAGCATTTTTATACATCAAGTAGGGGGAGAGAGATGGAAGCCGGTCTGAAAGAATTTAAATTAGCAATAGAGAAAGAGGGCAGGGGAAGCTGAAGTGAGGCCTAGCTCTGGGTGCAGGCACAGAGTCAGCAAGGAAGAAGTGTCTGCTTCTGTGGATTAGCTTAGTGGGCAGCAGATTGGAAAGTGCATGCATAAATGAAAATCAGAGGCTCCTGGGTGAAAGATGAAACAGAGGGCCAGAGACCATGGGACACCAGGACACAGGCTTTACTGGAGAAGACCCCTGCCTGGCTACCTTCCAAGGAGAAAGAGCACACGTGCCGGGGTGAACATGCCTTTCGAGGGGAGGAAAGGAAGGGACGGGGCTTAGGGCACTCAGCACATGCTGATTGGTGGTTTCATGGAAGGCACATGATTAGGCACCTAGGGACTTAGGAATCGGGGGCTTAGGGTATTTGGCAGGTGCTGATTGGTGGTTCAATGTACACTCCATATAAGGTGTTCAGGGATGTCCGGCTGCAGGTGGAGTTTACGTCATACTCTGTCCATCAGTTGGGGGAAGGGAGGATCTATCATTCCAGGCTTTTGTTAATATTAAAAAAAAATTGAGAGTCCGGCAAGGTCAGGGGGTGGAGGTCCATCTTCCGTAACTGCTTCCAGCTGAGAGGGGGCATCGTTAGGGGCGTCTACCTGGAGTCTCAAGGATTCTGGTGTTAGGTTCTGAATTCAGTGCCAGATAGATCTCTCCCACCTTCTGGTTGGCGAACGCCTGCATTCTGTTCTGTAAGAAACTAGTGAAACAACGCATGAGACACGGGCCAAAGAGCAAAATTAAGAGTATAGATACCAGTGGGTCTAATAGTGGGAGGAACCATGGGGTAGGTGAGCCAAAAAAAACAAGTAGTGTTTTCCGTGCTTGACGAGGGGTGCAGCTGCATGATTTCCCCAAGAAACTGGTTGGTGAAGTCTTGAGAGCAATCCTGTTGAGTCACTTGAAAGGTAAAAGCTGGTCCTGAGGCTGCCACAGCATCACTTGTCTGGTTTTGCCGCTTTTCTGGGCTTGGAGCTGAAATACAACTGAGACCTATATGTTATTTTTAGGGGGAAAAAGAGTAGGGGTTTCAGTTGCCTCACTAGTGGTATGAAAGGGGAGAATAGGTTACCCTGGGAGTGAGGTTCTTGTTTTCCCAGTTTTGCCCCTTGCTGGGCATCCACATGTTTCTGTAGGTCCTGAGACAGGGTTTCAAAGTATGGGTAGAGCGGTGGTTAAGCTCTCTATGGCAGTTCCAACTCCTGTGGTGATGCTGAGGGTTAGGAGGAGAGGGATGATCTGGACTGCCCTTTTGTGTCAGATATGATGGGTTACAGGGACAAGTAAAGACTGATTATTGGGGCTACATCTACATTGGGTGAGAGATAGATGAGAGTACAGGTTCCTGTCGAGCTGATGGGGAGACAGATGTGTTTTACTCACAGAGGAAGAAAAATCCCTGATCATGGAGACAAACTGATAGGTATAAGGAGAAGAGTTGGGGTAAAGGTTATGAGATTCCTTTTAGAGGGTAGTCACCATGGCACTACCAATAAGGGGTGACAGATGAGTGATTGAGATTGTATTGCAGTGAAAGTAGGAGGGAAAAGGAAGGAAAGGAGTAGTGGAAGCCAGGGACCTGGATGGTTGGATAAGAGGTTAGACACTGTGAATATCCTGGTTTAGCTTAAGAAGTATCCAGCAACCTTGTCCTGCCAGGCTTGGAGACTGAAGCCTCACTTTCTTGCTGAGAGTTGCTTCTTCCTTTCTTTTTTCTTTATTTCTAAAAAGCAGGGGGCGGGGGAGGGAGCAGGCTCTGGGTTTCGGCACCATTATGAAAGATGAAACAGAGGGCCGGAGATCATGGGATACGAGGACACAGGCTTTATTGGAGAAGACCCCTGCCGGGCTACCTTCCAAGGAGAAAGAGCACACGTGCCGGGGTGAACATGCCTTTCGAGGGGAGGAAAGGAAGGGACGGGGCTTAGGGCACTCAGCACATGCTGATTGGTGGTTTCATGTAAGGCACATGATTAGGTACCTAGGGACTTAGGAATCGGGGGCTTAGGGTATTTGGCAGGTGCTGATTGGTGGTTCAATGTACAGTCCATATAAGGTGTTCAGGAATGTCCGGCTGCAGGTGGAGTTTACGTCATACTCTGTCCATCAGTTGGGGGAAGGGAGGATCTATCACTGGGGTTCGATGGTGCCTGGGTATTCTCTCTTTGGATAATCTCAGAAAAAAGCAACCTCGAAATTCATCCTAAATTGCAACAGATATACAGGAATGTATCCAGTCCTTTGTCAGAGCTGGTCCATAGCTATTAACAGGCTAACTGTTCTTTCTCACTCTCCAGATACTGTCATTTTAATTTATAACATCTCATAATTCTTTTCTTGTTAATAGAAAATATGATATCTAGATTTCTGATAGATATCTAAACACAACTAGTCAAAAAATGAAATCATTATCTACGTGGTTTTTTTTTTTCTATTTTGAGAAATTTTATCAACCTTTTCCTATCCTGTTTATTGAGGTAGAAATATTGGAGAATCCCAGCTCTTTCTTAAAGTAAGTAGTTCTAGTTATTCCTCTGATAATTCTATTATACTATTAAATCTTCCAGCTCTAATTTCAGAATGCTTACTTTTCACTTAATATATTATAACCATGACCTAAGTGGTTTTCTTGTCTCAAGTTTCCATTCTCCCTCCTTTGCCTAAAACCTATGATATTCCTGATATAACAATTTGGATTTATCATTCTGTTACTTAAAAATCTTTAAAAATCCTTCATATTTTTCAGGACAAAGTTCAGACTCCTTGTTTCCTGAAATAGTAAAGTAACATCAGCTTCATGGTTTCGCCTGTCCTAATCGACACTCCAGAAATTGCAAAGGCAAGAGACAATCATGGATCAGAGAAATGAAATAAAAAGCTATGAGAAATATTTGGGGAAGCTGGAAACTGAGGTGGAACTGCTCTGGGTCTCTGTATACTGCTGTTGGGAGCTATAGCTGAGGCCACCCTTTGCTAGAGGTTTTAGCGGGAGCAAAGGTGACAGGGAAGCTTTTAAGATCTGCTGTTACATCCTATCCCAGTGCTATGGAACAATCACTGCCGGCCTCTGCACTATGGACAGCCCCGTGCCAGTGAGGTTATTTCATGCAACAGAACAACCCTCCTGAGGATTTGAGGAAACTGGTGTGGGCAGAACACTTGATGTCTGGAGTTCACTTTTCCACTGCCCTCCCTCTCCAACACCTGCCACCTCCCACAGTGGTTCCTCACTACCATGTAAGGAAACCGCTTCTTCCTGAAAAATGCCTATTTTTTTTTTGTTAATATATTTTATTGATTTTTTACAGAGAGGAAGGGAGAGGGATAGAGAGTTAGAAACATTGATGAGAAAGAAACATCGATCAGCTGCCTCCTGCACACCTCCTACTGGGGATGTGCCCACAACCAAGGTACATGCCCTTGACCAGAATCGAACCTGGGACCCTTCAGTCCACAGGCCGACAGTCTATCCACTGAGCCAAACCAGTTAGGACAAAAATGCCTATTTCTAATAATATAAATCTCTGACTTCAAATGTCTGGTGGAATGACAGCCAATGAAGTGTGTTGAGCTCTTGAACACTTTCTTTCGGCTCTCTTTAGAGATGCGTAGAGGATACAGACACATTGGTCATTCCTGAAATGAAATATTACTTCTAGAGAAATAAGAAGTCAGGGGTCAAAAGCACTAGATACTGGGTGAGTGAAACCAATGGAAAAGAATGAGGATACTGACCAAAATATATCAACAGCAAGAGATCAATGACACAGATCAATAACTTAAAATAAATATGATCATTACGATATAATTGTATTTAACCAAGTTATTAATTAACTGGAAAGGAGCAAAGAAAAGGCCGAATATTATAGGTATGCCCAGTGAGGTCTGGGTGATGTAGGGAAGATGATTACCTGTCAGTCACACCTGGGAGCAGGCCATTGGCCAGAATGGGTGTGGCCACTGCAAGGGTCCCAAATCTGAGATACATAAGCTCCTGAACAAAAAAGTCATCCCTCTCTCTTGCTGCTCACACTTGACTCCTGGCTTCTGGGATTCTCATCCTCTGCACTTACCCACAGTCATGGGGACCCACACACAATGAACTGATGGATTACAACTAGCATAATGCTGTACTGGGCTCACCTCCAGCATGGAACAGAAACTCTGGACACTGGTTGTGGATTTGCCTCTGCTGAAGCCCCAGCTGCACCTTTCCCAGGACTAGTTTAAGGGAAATGGGACTTTGCAACCCAAGAGATGTAACTCCACACAAATAAAGCTTTCTACCAGTTTCATCCTCCCATGGGGGCTTCTGGAAATTCTTATTCTAGTGGTACCCAAAAAACTCACTCCCACTTGTGATGGAGAAAGTCAACCCATGTGATTCTCTGATAACAATTATACTTAAAGAAATAGGGGGTATATTTACAATGTATAAGCTAGAAGTTATAAAAAATAATAATTGGCAGTATTTGGTATGAGGAATATAATTAAGTAAATATCACAGTATATATGATAGGTGGGAGAATGAATAAGCAGTTCAACATATTAGTGATTTCAAACTAAGCCATATATAAAAAATTCTACTTCAAGAAAGAGAAAAATGACTAAGAGTTAGAAAACAAGATAAAAGACTTTTTTTTGATCCTAACACAGAATACAAATTATTTTTCAACACATGTGGGGCTTATAAAAAACTAAAGGCCCAGTGCATGAATTCGTGCATGGGTGGGGTTCCTCACCCTGGCCAGCGATCATGGCTGATTGGGACTGTCTCGCCCAGTCCTGATTGGGGCCGGCTGGCTGGGGGGAGGAATGGTGGAAGGTTGGCTGTGGGAGCGCACTGACCAACAGAAGGCAGCTCCTGCGTTTAGCATCTGCCCCCTGGTGGTCACTGCGCATCATAGCTATAGGCTGGTCATCTGGTCATCGGTCGTCCGGTTGTAACAGTTGCTTAGGCTTTTATATTATAGATAGAACTTTTATCAATCTAAAAAGATAGTCTCAATTAATTCTAATAGGCAAATGCCACCAGAACATTTTCCTTACCATAATGCAATCATATTTGATATTAATAAACAAGAAAGTTAAACATATTCTTGCAGACTTGTAATTAAATAACATATTGCAAAATTAACTGTAAGTTCTAAAGGGAATTCTAAAATGGGTTATATGATGTTTAATACTAATAGATAGGAAAAAATATTACAATAAAATTTTGTGAAAAAATGATGCAGTTCTTAAAGAGAATTTTATAGTTGTAAATGCATTTTGGGGGAAACTAAAATAGTTACAAGTAAACCAATTAAACAAATAAGATTGGCATTTAACTTGGGAATTTTCTAAAAAGGCAAACCTAAAAATTAAATAAAGGAAATAATAAAATAAAGCATAAAAATCAATGCAATAGATGAAAAAAGCAACACCAAAAAAAGTTTTTTTGTTTGTTTGTTTTTAGAAGCATTAGTGTTTTAAAATAACCGATACAGAACACAGACTTTTGGCAATATAGATGAAAGAGAAAAGAATGAGAATAAAAATAAACATAATAGAGAATTGAAAATGTTTGAATTATTACAAATACAAGGAACTGTAAAATTATTGTGTTTTAAGAATAACTATCTGGATGAAGCAAGATATTATATAAAATATTAAATTGTTCATATAAAATTTATTACCCCTGACCAGTGTGGCTCAGTTGATTGGGCATTGTGCCATGCACCAGGAGGTTGCCAGTTCGAATCCCAGTAAAGGAACATGCCCAGGTTTCAGTATCAATCCCTGTTGGGGATCATACAGGAGGCAGCAGACTGATGTTTCTCTTTGACATCAATGATTCTCTCTCTCTCTCCCTCTCCCTTCCTCTCTGTCTAAAAGTCAATAAACTATTATTTAAAAAAAATATTAGACAAGTTGTATGTAAGGAATTTTAATATTAGTAAAGAATACTCATGCACGTTTTATTAGTGTGTTCTGAAAATTTTTCAATGAGTGATTATTGCCATCATATTTAGTTTGTTCCAAAATAAAGAACAAAAAGTGAGGGGAAAAATCAATGATGTCTTTTACTTATAAAATTAAATATGAAATTTTAAATTAACTATCAGCAAATATTAAAAGATAAATCCTGATCAAGAAGGTGTTTTTATTTAAAAGACAAGGAGAATTAAACTTTGAAATGTGTATTAATATAATATTCACCACATTAATATTTAAAGGTGAAAAATAGTATAATGACAGCCTGGCCAGTGTGTCTCAATTGGTTGAGCATTTTCCATACACCATAAGGTTGCAAGTTCAATTGCTATCAGGGCACATGCCCGGGTTGAGGCTCCATCCTCAGTAGCAGGTGTGCAGGAGGAAGCCGATCAATCAATGTTTCTCTCTCATCAATATTTCTATCTCTTTCCCCCTTCCTTTCTCTATAAAAAAAAATCAATAAGAGCATAAAGAAAAAAAAAAGAAATAGTATGGTTACACCAACTTTTTAAAAAAAGCATTTGGAAAATTCAACACCAATTTATGATTAATCTTTTAGAAAAGTGTAACATGTAGGGCAATATCTGTACTTGAATAAATTTACATATCCCCAGACAATCAGACCTTTGCACTTATAGCTGAGCTATGCATTTATCCCTGGGAATAAAACAAAGATCCTCATATTTACCACTACTGTTAAACCAAGAATGAAGATACTGGCCAATGTTATGGCTGGGGGGAGAGGGGTGCAGGAAAAAAGTGATGTAAACATTACAAAAGATAAAACTTTATTTTTTGATTATATTATATTCTTAGGAAATTTTTAAAAATCAACACCTAAATTATAAGAACTAATAAACAAGGTTAGGAAAATTACTATATATAAGGTTCACTTATCAATTGTGTTATCTACATTTTTATATAAGCAAATAATGATAGAATATATAAATGTTAAAGATGCCATTGAAATAAATAAAATTACAAATCTCTATAGGTATACAGGAATGAAATTAACCCTAAAGATACAAGTCTTATATACTTAATTTTCAAACTTCAGTGAAGTTCTTGGGAAATATATTTGTACTATTGGATGAGAAGACTTAATATTACAAAGATGTCAATTATCCACAGTTAGTCCTCTGGCCCCTGACATTCCACATTTGTCTGACATGTAATATTCATTTACTTTATTACTAGGTCTCCAAAAATATTCCCATGACAGCATCAGCTCAAATTCAAAATATCTTCATCTACATTTAAATCTTATGATCTAACTTACCACACAATTTGGTTGAGGCTCTTCTATGTAACCCATCCTGGGGCACATTCTTTTTATACGTGAACCTGTGAAACTAAAGACAATTTATCTACTCCAAAACTTTAGCATACAATGGTGGAACAGGTATAGAATAACAATAGTAGATGTTCTGGTTTAAAAAGTGGGAAAATGGAACATAAAAATGTCACCAGTCCAAAGCAGTTTTGAAATCCAGACACATAAACCCCAGCAGAATTCTTTGATAAGTTTTCAAGGATTGGGCACAATCCGCTTCCTTGGCTCTTAGTTTCATCCTCCGGGCTTTTCTCTTCCTCCTTGCCACTACTGGCTCCATCCTCTGAGTTCTCCTTCCTTTATCATGAATTTTGCAGAACACAGTTTTATCAGTTTGCAACTGAGTAGATTTATCAACCTGCTTCCTGCCAGTAAATTTTGGGAGTCCAACAACCTTCTTTTATTTTATACTCTTCCTTTCACTGTAATTCCAAGCTGACAGTGTATCCGCTGTTAAAAATTTCACAAAATTTTATAGTTATTTTTGTAAATCACAAGTTTCAATTCACAAAAAAAAAAAAAAATGCCACACTACAAGTGTTTTGGAATAATTTTTTCTTTATCTTGACCTCCTACTGAAGTGACTGAGGAATAGAGACCTTAAGTTTCTTTGAGGTCCTCTGGTTGGACTGACATGGTCTGTGAAGCACAACCTTAATCTCTTGAAAGAGCCTTTGTATGACTGTACATACTGACCTTATGATTTTTCAGAGTTTTTAGCAAAAGATTGTACATGTCAAAGGAACTCAAAAAGAATCTGCAGGCTTTGCTAGAAGTAAGTAATAGAAATTTATTCAAGGGTCTTAGAATTTGCAAACTGGAAACTTATTCAGGCCAAATCCCAGAAATGTTCCAAATTAAAAAATAAAGTTAAAACTTCTTACAGTAGAAAGTACATTTGTAAAAATTATCAATCCTGCAGTCTTAGTTCTAGGATAGTTATCAGTCAAGTATCCAACAGTCAGAATGATGAATGCCTGGTGGTCTAGAAGATGGGTGTCAGGAGGTCTGGTCACATCCCCATGGTCTGGATAATGCATGTCAGGTGAATGTATACATGAGTCCTTTAAGAAGTAGTCCAGGCCTGGATACGTGAGTCCTTCAAGGAATAATTGAAGGGTTGGTTACCAGGAGGTCCAGATGCATAGCCAGTCATTGACACCAAGCTAGAAGTTCAAAAGTTTATGTCCCCAGGCTAGTTAGAAGTATAATGGAGTCTTTCTTTATGCCTCAACCTTCATAATGTTAATAATGTTAGCAGTGTGGTTAAAATGATTTTTTTATACTCATTTAATATGTTTCCTACATTCACTCTTTCCTCATACAGTCACACCATCTATTTCTATATGCCATAGTTGTAAAAACAACCATTTAATTGTATCATTTGGCTGTCTAGGTAGGCTGAGAATTTTCTAAATCATCATATACTAATTTCCTTTTTGTTTAAATCTTCTGTCTTCCATTTATAACTATTTTTTCTCATATTTTACTAGAAGCAACAAAGGAAACCTGGCCACACTTTTAAAATTTTAGTTGGAAATCTCCTCAAGTCAATATTCAAATTCATCATTTACAGGTTTTGTTTTCCATATAAACATAGTAGACAATTTCACTGAGTTTTTTGGTGACTGCATAACAGTCTTCCCTGTTCTGAAGCGTTGTCAACTGCATCTCCCAGATTTCTACTGTCTATACCCCACGATTCAGGCTTTCTCTGAAGCAACTTAGTATTACTTCATCATGCTCCTCATGCCTTTCTGAACCTTCACTGACAGCATCTATAAAATACATATCCCAGGAGGAGGAAGATGGAGACCAGCAAGACGACAGGGAGAGAGAGTGTGTAAGAGAGTGAGGTAGTGAAAGGGGAGTGTGTAGACATGTCTGGAGAGTGTGTGTGTGAGCTAGGGACAGTTAGATCCTGCAGGACTTTTGGGGGCTGGCCGACCGGATGATCTTAGATTGCGAGACCGCACAGCCAATGCAAACACTCCCGGGTGCCTGGCACTGGCACAGAAATCATGCCATCTTGAAGAGAAGAACTGTTGTGACTAGAATTCTAGCCTCACCACCACCCAGACTGGCCTCAGACACAAACCGGGTCCCTACAGATACTCTGGAACAAAGACCTGCTATCACAGCGGCAGAACCAGGGACACAAAGATCCCAGACAACCCAGCCACAGAGTTTTGTGAGTCACAGAGAGCATCCTTCTCTCCGCCAGCTCAAGGCAGCAGCACAAGGCCTGTGTGACTGCTGGGGTGAGAGTGGGCATCCCACCAAGCAGCTGTGCAAACCCACCCCTCTAGCAGGCTAGGGACTTTTATTTATCAGCACGTGCACCACTGAAGGCATCACTGAGCGCCAGTGACTTTGATTCTCAATGCAAGCAAGCAGGGACTCTGTTTCTCGTGCGCACACAGGTTAGCTGCACGCACGGACTGATTCCTGATGCTGTGCAAGGCCGCACTGAGCACCACTGACTTTGATTCTCTATGCGTGCATGCAGGGACTCTGTTTCTCACTGCGCGTGCACAGGAACTCTGACTATTGGCATGCAGACCTGATTCTCAGCACGCACAAGGCTACACTGAGCACCAGTGACTTTGATTCTCAGTGCGCACATGTGTGGGGACTCTGTTTATCTTCCCATCCAAAGGTACCCTGATTCTTGGAGCGCACACGAGGCCATAGTGAGTGCCAGAGACTACGATTCTCAATTCTCAGTGCGTGCACATGGGGACTCTGATTCTTGGCACATGCACGCACGCAGGGACTCTGTTTCTTGGCATGTGTGTGGGGGGACCCTGATTCTAGGTGCATGGGCTAAGCCACACTGAGCGCCAGGGACTCTAATTCTCGGCATGCACAGGGACCCTGATTCTTGGCGCACACACAGGGACACTGATTCTTGGTGCATGCACTAGGCCGCACTGAGCACCATGACTCTGATTCTAGGCACAGGCACACAGGAACCCTGATTCTTAGCATGCGTGGCTCCTGCCAACCATGGAAGCCACACGTCTCAGTGTCTGAGGTCTTCAGTGACACTCAGGTGCCACGACACTTCCACTGCACACAGCTCAGGCCCCCACAACTCAGCCTTGGACCTTCTGATGATAGCTACCTGGGGAGAGAATGAAACAATTCCCAAAGGAAAGAAAAAGAGGAATCACCAAAAAAGAAAATGAGTGAAATGGAGGCATGCAATATGTCAGAAAAAGAATTCAGAGTAATGGTCATACAGTTAATAAACTGGATGGATGAGAAAATCAACAATCTAAGCAAAAATCAGGAAGAAATCAAAAGTTATATAGCTACAACCAAAAACGCGATGGGAGGTTTCAGCAGTAGACTAGAAGTAGCAGAGGACCAATTAGTGAGTTAGAAGATAAGGTAGAGAAACAAGCCAAATCTGACCAGCAACTGGAGAAAAAAAAACTAAAAATCAGCAGGAGAGTGCAAGGGAGCTTGGGGAAAACACAAAATAAAGTAACACACATATAATAGGGGTGCCAGAAGGACAAGAAGAGCAGCAAGGATTAGAGACTCTATTTGAAGAAATACTGACAGAAAACTTCCCTGACATGGGGAAGAAAAAGTCACACAAGTACAGAGAGGCCCAAGCAAGAGGAACCCCAAAAGACCCACACCAAGTCATGTCATACTTACAATGGCTAAAGTTAACAACAAAGAGAGAATCTTACAGGCTGCAAGAGAGAGAGAGAGAGTTACCTACAAAGGATTCCCCATCAGATTATCAAATGATTTTTCAACAGAAACACAGCAAGCCAGAAGGGAATGGAATGAAGTATACAAAGTGATGCAAAGCAAAGGACTGAATCCAAGAATACTCTATCCAGCGAGGCTTTCAATCAGAATTGAAGGGGAAATCAGGAGCTTCTCAGACAAAAAATGGGCTAAGGGAGTTTATCACTACCAAGCCAGCAATGCAAAAAAATGCTAAAGGGACTATTGTAAAAAAGAAGAAATATAAAGGGAAGAAGGAACACCAACATAAAGAATAGAAATGGCTACAAACAAGTACGTACCTATCAATAAGAACATTAAACATAAATGGATTAAATGCTCCAATCAAAAGATATCAAATGACTGAATGGATAAGAAAACATGACCCATATATATGCTATCTGCAAGAGACCCACCTCAGAACAAGGGACTCACGCAGACTGAAAATGAAGGAATGGAAAAACATCTTTCAGGAAAATGGAAATGAAAAAAAAAGCTAGGTAGCAATACTTCTATCTGACAAAATAGACCTCAAAAAGAAGATCATAACAAGAGAAAAGAAAGGCCATTTCATTATTCTAAAGGGATCGATATAACAAGAAGATATAACTCTGGTAAACATATATGCACCCAATGAAGGAGAACCTAAATACATAAAAAAACTTCTGGAAGATATCAGGGGAGAGAAAAACAATTAAGATACCTAGGAATAAATTTAACCAAGGAGGTAAAGAAATTCTACTCAGAAAATTTCAGGACACTGAAAAAAGAGATAGAGGAAGACAAACAAATAGAAGACTATACCATATTCATGGATTGGTGGAATCAACATAATTAAAATGTCCATACCATCCAAAGCAATCTATAAATTCAATGCAATCCCCATTAAAATACCAATGGCATACTTCAAAGACCTAGAACAAACTCTCCAAAACTTCATCTGAAAAAAAAAAAAAAGAAAAAGACCTGGAATAGTTGCAGCAATCCTGAGAAAGAAGAACAAAGTAGGAGGGAATCACAATACTAGATATCAAGCTGTACTACAAAGACACTGTACTCAAAACTGCCTGGTACTGGCACAAGAACAGACATATAGACCAGTGGAACAGAACAGAGAATCCAGAAATCAATCGAAGCCATTATGCTCCATTAATATTTGACAAAGTAGGTAAGAGCTTACAATGGTGTCAAGACAGTCTCTTCAATAAATGGTGTTGGGAAAATTGGACAGATACATGCAAAAAAATGAACTTACACCATACACAAAATAAACTCAAAGTAGATAAAAGACTTAAATGTAAGATGGGAAACCATAAATATCTTAGAAGAAACCATAGGCAGCATAATAGCAATATCTTTACCGACATAACTCCTAGGGCAATGGAAACTAAGGAGAAAATAAACAAATGGGACAACTTCAAAATAAAAAGCTTCTGCACAGCAAAAGGAGCTATCAACAAAACAACAAGAAACCCCACTGCATGGAAGAACATATTTGCCAATGTTATCTCTAATAAGGGTTTAATCTCCAAAAATATATAGCGAATTCATACAACTTAACAAAAGGAAGATACATAATCCAATAAAAAATGGGCAAAGGACCTAAATAGACACTTTTCAAAAGACAACATACAGAAGGCTGAGAGTCATATAAAAACATGCTCAAAGTCACTAATCATCTCAGAGATGCAAATCAAAACAACAATGAGGTACCATCTCAACCTTATCAGAATGGCTATCATCAACAAATCAACAAACAACAAGTGCTGGTGAGGATGTAGAGAAAAAGGAACCCTCTTGCACTGCTGGTGGGAATGAAGACTGGTGCAACCACTGTGGAAGACAGTATGGAGTTTCCTCAAGAAGTTAAAAATGGAACTTCCATTTGACCCAGTAATCCCACTTCTGGACTATATTCAAGAAATCAGAAACACCAATCAGAAAGGATATATGCACCCCTATGGTCATAGCAGCACAATTTACAATAGCTAAGATTTGGAAACAGCCTAAATGCCCATAAGCAAATGAGTGGATTAGAAAACTGTGATACATTTACAAATGGAATACTATATGGCTGTAAAAAGGAAGGTATTCTTACCATTTGCAACAGCATGGATGGAATTGGAGAGCATTATGTTAAGTGATATAAGTCAGTCAGAGAAAGATAAATATCACATGATCTCAATCATTTATGGAATGTAATGAACATCATAAACTGATGAACAGAAATAGATACAAAGACAAAGAAGCATCAAACAGACCCTCAAACTACAACAGGAAGGCAGGGGAGGGTTGGAAGGGGGCGGGTAAGAGATCAACTAAAGGACTTGTATGCATGCATATAAGGATAACCAATAGACACAAACACTGTGGGTGGGGGGTGAGGGCATGTGCCAGTGGGGGGGCAGGGAGCGGGTAGTAGAGAGGCCAGGGGAAGGTCAGTGGGGGAAAAAGGAGACATATGTACTACTATTTGTAATACTTTAAACAATAAAAAAAAGAAAAGTGAAAAAATAAAATAAAATAAAATAGGCATTATTACCTAAAAAAAATAAAAATAAAAAATTTTCCTTCATTGCCACATAAACTTAACATTTCAAATGTGAAATGTGAAACAGGAATTTTAGGGGTGAAATAGGACAGGTTTAAGAAATTTTAGACATTTTGGAAATTCAGGGGACCATGGAGGAAGCACAGGGCTGCAGAGCAGCAGAAGGTATATTCCCATAGAATAGGGAAGCTGAAAAGCTGCAACAGGTACCATTTCCATAGAATGAGGGAGCTGGGAACAGCAAAAGGTCTATATTTACAAAGTAAAGAGAAGGAATGCCCTTCATCCAGAAGGAGAAGAAGACAGCCCAGAGGGAATAGGGAAACAATAAGGAAGGAGAGGGGAGAACCTCACATGTCCCATGTAGAGTTCAACCTTTGAGCCTAGGAGTTACTATAGTAACCAGTCTAAGAAATAATGACGAACCACAGGAGATATCAAGGCACCAGGCTCTGCAGCCTTTATAAGCCACAGGGAAAAGGAACTCAGTGGGACCCTTTTCCCCCTCCCCACGTGGGAGTCCGTTCCGTGGGACTCTGCCTCTCCCCAAGTGGGAGTCTGTACTTGTTCCTCAATAAATCTCCACCTTTGTTATACCACTTTCTGTCCGTGGATTCATTCTTAGATTCCGGTGGACAAAGAATCAGGATTCCAGTCCAAAAATTCCCTTTCAAATGGAATAAAAAATCCTATCTAATAAAAGATAGTACCTGCAAATTGACCATACCTCCGCTACACCCACCAGCCATGCCCACCAGCCAATCAGGAGCAAGTATGCAAATTAACCCAACCAAGATGGCTGCAGCCACGGAGAGAGCAGGAGGCTTGGATTTCCCCGGTAATGGAGGAAGCCAAGCTTTCTGCCTGCCCTGGCCTGCCTTGGCCTCCACTTAAGGCTACAAAGTTTCAATTATAGAAGATAAATAAATCCCAACAAAAATGGCTGTGGCCACGGTGCAAGCAGGAGGTTTGGCTCTGCTCCAGGCTACAAAGTTTCAATTGTGGAAGTTAAATAAATCCCAGATACCAGGGCCTCAGCTTGGTTAGCCAGGGGGCATGGCCAGCCTGCAAACTACCACAGACCCTTCACCCAGGCTGCCCCACGCCCCAAGGGAACCCCCACCCTGATCTGGGACACCCTTCAGGGCAAACCAGCCAGCCCCCACCTGTCCACCAGGCCTCTAATCTATCTAATCCTATCTAATAAAAGAGTAATATGCAAATTGACTGTCACTCCAACACACAAGATGGCTGCCCCCATGTAGTCAAAGATGACTGACCCCATGTGGACACAAGTTGGCCACGACAAGATGGCCAGCAGCGGAGGGCAGTTGGGACGGACCAGGCCTGCAGGGGAGGGTAGTTAGGGGCAAATAGACTGGCAGGGGAGCAGTTAGGCATCAAGCAGGCTGGCAGGGGAGTGGTTAGGGTGTGATCAGGGTGGCAGGCAGAAGTGGTTAGGGGCAATCAGGAAGGCAGGCAAGCAAGTAGTTGGGAGCCAGCAGTCCAAGCAAGTAGTTGGGAGCCAGCAGTCCCACTGGGATCGGGCCTAAACGGGCAGTCGGACATCCCTCGAGGGGTCCCAGATTGGAGAGGGTGCAGGCTGGGCTGAGGGACACCGCCCTCCCCCCACCGTGCACAAATTTCATGCACCGGGCCTCTAGTAAAAAAATAAAATGCATATTCCAACAAACTGCTTGTTCAAGACAATCTAGGATAAGCATGTCAAACTCAAAGGCTAACATGAACCAAATAAAGAAGGTTTAAGTTTATGTGGGCTGCAAAAAACAAAAGCTTCAATTTTCATGGAAACTTCCGTAGGCTTATTTGAAAAGTATACTATAAAAAAAAAAAAGAACAAGAGCAATGATAACATTTATGTTTTCTTCCTGATACTTGGCATCTCTTCTCTGTACTATCTTTCCTACTTCAGGGGAAATCTTGTTCGCAGTGATTACTTTCAAAACTGACCCAAGATGAATGTCAGTAATTCTGGATCTGACAAGGGACTTATTTCCTCTCATAATTGTAAATAACTGCTCACAACATTATAATGGTTGGGCCGCAAAAATATTTGTTGTGGGGCACATGTGGTCCATGTGTTACAGAAAACCGGAGAAGAACCAAGCAATACTTAGAAAGATGGTGTTACATTTATTACGCGTGGGCCCAGAGGAAAATGTCTCTCAAATTCTGGGCCCCAACATAGAGGAACTTTCCCTATTTATATGCTTTTACCTTCTTTGTATCCCAAATATGGGGTGTTTCCGGCCCCTTTGCAAGTTCTTAAAGAGCCCTATGAGCTGGGGCCTTGAGACCTCAACCAAAGGCCTGGCCTGGTGCCAGCACAGATAACTTCATCCAGGGAAGGTTTAATGGCCTCTCTGAAGTGGGAGTAGTCTTATTTTCCTTATTATTTAAGCAAGCAAGCATCTACAGAAGCCAAAAAAGCAGGGTTAAAATTTCAAACAGCAGTTTTTATATAAGATGGATGCTTCACACGGGCTGCCAGTTTGACATGCTTGATCTAGGGGTTTCTTATTTTCCTCATAATTTCCTACCCACTCCCACTGCCCAATTCCAAATGGTGAAATATGAAAAATCTCCTTTTCCATATAATAGAATCATTAGAGGGCTATATCATCATAATCACCATTTCTGCCCAGGAGATAATAAAGGGTGTGGGACATTGGGGATTATCTTAGAATTCTGCCTAGTATAATTCCCAAAAGACTAATAATGAAAAACCACTGTTTTCTACCTTACATATGCCAACACCACACTCCAAAAAGCCTTATTTCTTCTTATAAGGAATTTATATTATTTTTTATTGATATAGGTTAAAAATTAGAAATTGATTTTTTATTTTACTAGAAGCAGTTTTAACTCGCTTAAATCTTCCCAGCTTATCCTTTTCCATATCATTTTAAGTAATGTTAATGTAAAAACATTCAAACCTGTAAATAATTTTTGTGAGTTTATTTGAGCCAAACTGTTGACGATTGTCCGGAAGCAGAATCTCAATGTACTGGGATAATGCTCCAGAGAATGGCAGTTTTTCATCTATTTTTAGACGTTGCAATCAATCAAAGGAGGAGGTAGATTGCATGAATCCATTGGTGATACATTAGAGAGGCGGGAGAAAGCAAAGGTGGGGGGACCTCTGGGATTGGATAAAAAGTAAAATGATAGACAACATACTTAGGTAGGTGCAGGATAGTTAACAGCCCACAATTAACATGATAACATTAACAATCAAGGTCCTGGTGTCCTGGGCATTTGGTTGTAGCCTCAAGGTTCTGAAAAAAGGGGAAGTTACAAGTTAACCTGACATTTCAAGGATATGTTATCATAGATGCAAAAAGACAGATAGGCTCAGTTAAGTTAAAGGTTGACCTTGTCAGTGAAGATACAGGCCTATGAGGTGACTACCCACGATAACAGCTTTTAGTTAAAGTTTAATTTCAGACCATCCTTTGTGGTTACTTTAGGCCTTTGAGTTTGCAAGACTGCCATTCAGGCCTTCCCTGAGCTTGTCAGGTTAGCTTGTGGCCCCTTTCATCCACAATATGTAAATTACCATTTGCTATAAATTCATGTGTTACCAATTGGGGTTACAAGTTGGGACCTCGGTTCTTCTCCTCAGCACAGGAAAGATTTTAATGTCAATGAAAATTTAAAGTGAGGCTTACTGAAGATACACTTGAAACAAGGAGTGGCCCATTTGAGAGAGACAAGGGCTCCAAACTCCTGGGTTGTATGGTTTAAAAGAGGGATTTTCTGGGTAGAGACTCTCATTTGCATTCAGGGATGATTGACAGAAAACGGTTATATAACTATATTCCTTCTGATCATGCCCTTACCCATAATGCATACAGGAAAACCCATGTAGGGGGTCAGGAGTTAGGAGGGGAGCCTAAAACCGAAATGCAAATTTTATTATAATATTAGTTCAAGACCCTAGTAAGGTTGATTGAGGGCATATCATCTTCCTCTGAGCTAGCACCAAGAACTGGCTGGTTCTGAACCTGCCTGCTTGTGGTCTGCCCATAGAGAGGCGATCTGAAGGCAATGTTGGTCCAACCCCTGTTCAGGACCACAGGCCAGGCCCCCCTCCATCCCCTCATGTCTAACATCCTATCTAACACAAGTATTTTAATATAATTATATTAATATCTTCCTTACATAAGAGTTTTTAATTGTTATGCTATTTTCTTACCTTTAATTTTCATTCTTATATATTTTCCCCCTAGAGTTTTAAAGTATAAGGTAATCAGTAACCATCCTTTCCAGGAGTGAGGCTCCTGTTCCAATCTGGGCTGACTGATCTCTAAGCTTCATTTGATGCAAAGACAACTTCCTGTCAATACTTTCCTGATACATTACTTTTTCTTCCTGAATTACATGTTTTGGTTCTTTATTTTGCTGGAGCTCATTGTAAGAAGGGATAGATGGGAAATACATATTCTTTGTCTTCACATTTATGGAAAAGCCTTCATTATAGCTACAAAATGCATTCATAGTTTTTCTAGCTATAGAAATTTAAGATAAAATTCATACCCCCCCTGAATTGTGAAAATTTTATTTTGTTGTCTTCTAATATCCAGTGTTACTATTGACCAATTTAATGTTGTTTTATTGTTGTTGATCTATTCATCTCTTGAAGTTTTTGTGACCATTCTTTAACTCTGGTGTGATATCTCTTGGTGGGTTATGTTACACTTTTATTATGCTGAATACTTTATAGGACTTTTAATTATCTGCTATAGCCCAATGCAGAAAGTTTTATCTTAACTAGGCAATTAATAGTAAACAGTTTGTATTCAAAAATTCTTAATTGAACACTTAGTACTATTTTTATTTAAGCATTGGATGTTTAAATGTAAGAAAACAAGTAGCTTCATGAAATAAAAATGATAAATTAAAGTTTTTAGAATTTTCCAATTATAAGGACAACTTCCAAGTGTAGGAGCAGAATTGAAGCAAAAAAGTCACACCTTAATCCAGACTGCAAAGAAAAAACATACTGCATTTAGTAGAGAAGAAATTAATGTTTTCTTGGTGAATTCCTTCAGTTCCTATAAAAAATTAAATTTGTGGAAAAATGAATAAAATTAATAAATATTAGAGATGTATAATGATGGAATAAATAGGATGGATTTATTATTAGAAAAGTTTAGAAAATCTAAATATATATAGCTTGGCTAAGAAATAGTTAAGGAGATACTAAATTGAAGCTGAGCTAATGAAGGAAATGTAAGAAATAATAGCAATTGCTTGGTTTTGTGAGAAATTATAAGCAGTTTAACTGGAATGGAATAAATTATTATTATAAGACAATCTGTGTTACAATATATCTCAGAGTTTGTAACAATTAAGGAATTTAAAATCATAATTATTTCATTAATAAAATGTTAGTGTTCATCTCAGTTCCTCAAGTTCTCTCAAGTAAACATGATAAAAATGACTATCAGAAAAGCATGTCATTTATTCCTTCTATCTACTCAGAAATTTACAAGCGAGAGAGAGAGAGAGGAGTGGGAGGTTGAGAGGTGATGACTTCTTCATTCAAGCAGAACTTATATCCACATATATGGAGTTTTCTCTACTCAATTTCTGAAAATCATTATAGTGGCATCCTAAATGTCTACCTTAAAAATTAAACTAGGGCCCATAAAGTCACAAAAATAAATCAATACAGCACACAAACAATGATGAAATCCATACAAAATGGCTCAAGTCTCAAAAATGAAACAACTTTTACTTTCTTGTGTAAACCACACACTGAACTGAATCCTACATAATAAAAGGGTAATATGTAAATTACCATCACTCCGCTACGTCCACGATTGGGCCAGTGGAGGCGCAGGGGGCGGGACTCGGGGGCGGGACTCGGGTGGCTGGGGTGGCCGATTGGCGATGCTGGGGTGTGACGGATGGCAGGCAACTGGCAGTAGGCTCCTGTGATCCATCGTCGGGACGCTGGGGTGTGGCCGAGCCCAAGGCTAGGCAAAAACGGAGAGCCTGTGACGGATGGCAGGCAACTGGCAGTCGGTTCCTGTGATCTGTCGCTGGCACGCTGAGGTGGGGCCGAGCCCAAGGCCAGGAAAGCCTCCGCAGGAGGCTTTCCTGGCCTTGGGCAAAAGCGGAGAGACTGCGACAGATGGCAGGCAACTGGCGGTCGGCTCCTGCGACAACCAGAGGCTGACCAACTGGAAGTCAGTGCTGGCCCCGCCCCCAAGCAAGCGGTTAGGGGCAATCAGGCAGGCAGAGGGGTTAGGGGTGATCAGGTAGGCAGGCAAGTGGTTAGGGGAGATCAGGTAGGCAGACAGACCCTCACTGGGCTAACCCCGGCCCCAAGCAAGCTGTTAGGGGCAATCAGGCAGGCAGGCAGAGTGGATAAGGGTAATCAGATAGGCAGACCAGTGGTTAGGGGTGATCAGGCAGGTAGGCAAGTGGTTAGGGGCAATCAGGTAGGCAGACAGCCCCTTGCATGGCTGGCCCCAACCCCAGCAAAGAAAGAGGGAGGCCCAGGCCAGCCAAGCCATTGCACCCCAGCCTGTCGCCCGCAGAGGGAGGCCACCGGTGGCAGGGGAGGGGAGTCAGTGCTGCACAGATGGCAAGCAGTGGCAGCGGCGGGGGTGGGGCCAGCTTCCTGCAGACCTGGGAAGGAAAGATTCGATAGGCCCTAATCTCAGGCCAGGCCTAGGGACCCTACCCTAGGGGTCCCGGATTGTGAGAGGGTGGTTGGGCTGAGGGACACACCCAAGTGCATGAATCTTCATGCACTGGGCCTCTAGTCCTATATAATAAAAGCCTAATATGCAAATTGTCCCCGGGGCAGTCATTGACCGGGAGTTCAAACATAAGGGAGCAGCGTGGTACATGGTGGCCATTGGCGATGTGGCGCTGGAAGCGGGAAGCAGAGGAGGCCCTGCCAGCACCAATAGACCCCGACGATGACAGCAGGATGGTGGAGCAGGTGAGCGGGCAATGCCAGGCCAAGGCAGGGTGCCAGGCAGGGCTATGGGGCACAAGCTAGGGCCCAATCTCCACAGGCCACCCCCAGGGATCCCACCTGTGCACAAGTTTTGTGCATTGGGCCTCTAGTCCTATCTAATAATAGACAAATATGCAAATTGACCATACCTCGGACACATCCACAAGCCACGCCCACCATCCAATCAGAGCGAGTACGTAAATTAACCCAAACCAAGATGGCTACAGCCACAGAGAGTAAGGTTTCCTAGGTAACAGAGGAAGCCAAGCTTTCGGCCTGCCCTGGCCAGGCCTAAGCCTCCACTCAAGCTACAAAGTTTCAATTATAGAAGGTAAACAAATTCAAACAAATGGCGGCAGAATGGAGCTTGAGAGAGCAGGTCAGGGTTGCTGCCGGCAACAGGGGAAGCAAAGCTTTTTGCACACCCTGGCTGGGCCCACCCGCTTAAGGCAACAAAGTTTCAATTACAATCCCAACACAAATGGCTGCCTGCGGAGGGAGCCCCAGGCTTGGCTCCGCTCCAGGCTACAAAGGTTCAATTGTAGAAGGAAAATAAATTCCAGATACCAGGGCCTCCACTTGGGTTGCCAGGGGGCGTGGCCGGCCTGCAAACCACCACAGGCCCCTCGCTCAGGCCGCCCCACGCCCCAAGGGAACCCCCACCTAATCCGGGATGCCCTTCAGGGCATATCAGCTGGCCCCCACCCCTGTACCAGGCCTCTATCCTATCTAATAAAAGAGTAATATGCAGGTTGATCATCACTGCAACACACAATATAGCTGCCCCCATGTGGTCAAAGATCTTTCCCACATGTGGACACAGGATGGCCACCACAAGATGGCCAGCATGAGAGGGCATTTGGGAGGCACCCAGCCTGCAAGGGAGGGCAGTTGAGAGGGACCAAGCCTGCAAGGGAGGGCAGTTGGAGGTGATCAACCCTGCAGGAGAGTGCAGTTAGGGGTGACCAGGCTGGCAGAGGACGTAAGTTGAGGGCAAACAGGCTGGCAGCAGAGTGGTTAGGGGGTGATCAGGCTGGCATGCAGAAGTGGTTAGGGGCAATCAGGAAGGCAGGCAGGCAAGCAGTTGGGAGCCAGGAGTCCTGGATTGTGAGAGGGATGTTTTTTATATAAAAACTAGAAGCCCGGTGCACAAAATTCGTGCACGGAGGGGGGTTGTCCCTCAGCCCAGCCTGTACCCTCTCCAATCTGGGACTCCTGGATCGGGCCTAAACGGGCAGTTGGACATCCCTCTCACAATCCAGGACTGCTGGCTCTCAACTGCTTGCCTGCCTGACTTCCTGATTGCCCCTAACTGCTTCTGACTGCCAGCCTGATCACCCCCTAACCACTCCACTGCCAGCCTGGTTGATGCTGAACTGCTCCCCTGCCAGCCTGTTTGCCCCCAACTTCCCTCCTCTGCCAGCCTGGTCACCCCTAACTGCCCTCTCCTGCAGGGTTGATCACCACCAACTGCCCTCCCTTGCAAGCCTGGTCCCTCTCAACTGCCCTCCCTTGCAGGCCTGGTCCCTCACAACTGCCCTCCCTTGCAGGCCGGGTGCCTCCCAACTGCCCTCTCATGCTGGCCATCTTGTAGTGGCCATCTTGTGTCCACATGGGGGCAGGATCTTTGACCACATGGGGGCAGACATATTGTGTGTTGGAGTGATGGTCAATATGCATATTACTCTTTTATTAGATAGGATAGAGGCCTGGTGCACTGGTCCGGGCCAGCTGGTTTGCCCTGAAGTGTGTCCCGGATCAGGGTGGGGTTCTCTTGGGGCATGGGGTGGCCTGAGCGAGGGGCTTGTGGTAGTTTGCAGGCCGGCAACGCCCCCTGGTGACCCAAGCGGAGGTCCTGGTATCTGGAATTTATTGTCCTTCTACAATTGAAACTTTGTAGCCTGGAACGGAGCCAAGCCTGCTGCTCCCTCCGGGGCGGCAGCCATTTCTGTTGCAGTTAATTCACCTTCTACAATTGAAACTTTGTAGCCTTAAGCAGGTGAGCCAGGCCAGGGTGTGCGGAAAGCTTTTCTTCCCCTGGCCTGCTCTCTCAAGCTCCATTCTGCCGCCATTTGTTCGAATTTGTTTATCTTCTATAATTGAAACTTTGTAGCTTGAGTGGAGGCTTAGGCCTGCATCGGCTATGGAAAGCTTGGCTTGCTCTGTTACCTGGGAAACCTTGCTCTCTGTGGCTGTAGACATCTTGGCTGGGGTTAATTTGCATACTCGCCCTGATTGGCTGGTGGGCGTTGCTTGGCTGGTGGGCATGGCTTATGTAGTGGAGTGGTGGTTAATTTGCATATTACCATTTTCTTAGAGAGGATGTCTTATACAGCCTTTCCATTTTGAATAACAAAAACATATTAATTGAATAATCATATATTTGTAAAGTACATATGGTGTCTGACTCAATTCACAAACTTGAAAATAAAACTGGACCCTGCTCTGGACACAGATGATGCATTCATTCAGATGTTTATTCTGTGCCATGAACTTCTTTGGGCCCCCTAGTGAGGGAGAC
Organism: Ia io; assembly: GCA_025583905.1. Lineage (NCBI taxonomy): Eukaryota > Metazoa > Chordata > Mammalia > Chiroptera > Vespertilionidae > Ia > Ia io. The sequence goes on from JAJQQW010000003.1 coordinate 38,037,175, forward strand.
AGAAATGATCCCCTGGGAAAATGAAAGAGGCAGATAATCCAAAGGAAACAATATAGGATGATGTAATAGTAGCTTGGGAGAGAAGGAACTTTTGAATCTAAAGTTCAGAGAACACCATAGATAAAGAAGGGCCACAAAAACTTCCAGTGATAAAAATATCATCAACAATAAAACAAGAATAAAACAGCATTAGATTGGTCAATAATAACACTGGATTTCGTTCTGAATTTGCAAGAAAAAAACCTGAATCTTGACCAATTTATCCTCAGACAGAGACCTGCTCTCCAAGCTTGTAGGAAGATATTCCTATACATAAATTTCACAATTTTACATCTGCTATAACTTATTTTCCGATAGCATTTAAATGTATTAGTTTAGCCCTGGCCAGTGTTGCTCAGTGGTTGGCTGACATCACATGCAGGGGAAGGTTGCTGGTTCAGTTCCCTGCCAGGGCACATGCCTGGGTTTCTGGCTCCATCCCCAGTAGGGGGTGTGCAAAGGCAATGTTGTGCTCTCAAATTGATGTTTCTCTCTTCTCCTTTCCTCTTTCTCTAAAAATCAATAAATGATTTAAAATTTATCTATTAAATGTATTACTTTTAAAACAATTGAATTTTTCTGTAGTATAATAATGTGATTCTTAATACACTTTAACAACCTGAATTTAGATGTTGACTCTCTAGATAGTATCTACTGTATTAGACCCAATTGCAGGTGAGAAAAATGAGGCTTGGTTTAAGAACTTGATTACAGCCTATGGTCTATGGTTCAGCTCCTAATTGAACCAGGTCAGTCTGTCTATAATGTCCATGTGCTACACATGGACATTGTATTTTATTTTACATTTCAGCATGAAATATAGCATTGGATTTTAGTTTTAACTTGGTTGTTATTTACACTGGATTCAATTCCCCTTGTTTGTTTTTTTAAAAGCCAAATTATGTTATAAGTAATAATTAAGAAGTCAAATTTTGAATTCAGAGGTGGCATTTATTTAAGTGATGTTGAAATATTTGTACCAGTGTTTGAATTAAAACCTAAAAGTATATTAATACAGCAGGGAATTGAATTGTAATATTTATGCATATTTAGATTAAAAATGAATCTGGGAGGAGAGCATGAGCTGGAGTCAGCTTGTAAAGAATTTAAAAAGCATGGAAAAGAAAGTTTATTGACTAGCTTGTCAGTATTTGTGCTTTGGTTTGAACCATGGGAAAACAAATCTTTATGCATTCTGAATTGGCTATCTGGAAGCCAAAGAAAAGCATGAGAACATGGTTTACTATAGATAGGAAGTCATAAAATCCATAGGAAGTATGTGCCCAGAAAAAGAGGCAATCATTAGGGTAAACTTTTATTATCTAAATGAATTGGGTCAAAACATTTTGTTGATTTTTTTGTGTAAGATTAAATTTGTTCAAAACCTACTTTTTAATCATTCAATTTTATTTTAAAGGGAGATAGGTAAGTATATAGGTAGATAGATAAATAGAAGTACATATATAGTAACTATATGTCATATACATAATTGCTTTTCTTCTAATTACTTTTACTAATTATATATACACAATAAGTGATTATTAAATACAAATGTTAGTTTATTTTAATTGAGTAAACCATTATTAGCATTTATGTTAATTGCCATTGTGTTAATTAGCATTATGTTAATTGGCATTCAATGCAGTGATGATAGCAAATTTAATAGCTTTATTGATTAGGATTTAAACAATCTGGTATTTACAATGCACTTGTCAAAAACACTTTCTGCTTCTAAGAAATGGATTGGCAAGTCATTTTACAAGTAAAGACTGATTTTTTTTCAGGAATCAAATATGTGAAATTACAGAAAAACATTTACCATGTGAGTTGTTCCTTAAAGCACTCCAGATCGAAGATTTTCAACCAGTGTGCCACAAGAATTTTTATTATTTTTATTTTTATTTTTATTTTTTTACATTTTATTTATTTATTTATTTATTTATTTATTTTTTTTTAAAGTAAATCTTTATTGTTCAGATTATCACAGGTATTCCTCTCCCCCACCCCCCATAGCTCCCCTCCACCTGATTCCCCACGCCACCCCATGCCCTTACCCCCCGCCACTGTCTTCATCCATAGGTGTATGATTTTTGTCCAATCTCTTCCCACACCCCTCAGACCCCCTTCCTCCTGATAATTGTCCGTCCCCTCCCTTTCTATGTCCCTGATTCTATTATATTCACCAGTCCATTCTGTTCTTCAGAATTTTTATTCACTTGATTTTTAGATTCACTTGTTGGTAGGTATGTATTTGATGTCTTTTTGTTGTTCATAATTTTTTATCTTTACCTTTTTTTTCTTCTTCCTCTTCTTAAAGAATACCCTTCAGCATTTCATGTAATCCTGGTTTGGTGGTGATGAACTCCTTTAGCTTTTTCTTATCTGTGAAGCTCTTTATCTGACCTTCAGTTCTGAATGATAGCTTTCCTGGGTAGAGTAATCTTGGTTGTAGGCTCTTGCTGTTCATCACTTTGAATATTTCTTGCCACTCCCGTCTGGCCTGCATAGTTTCTGTTGAGAAATCAGCTGACAGTCATATGGGTACTCCCTTGTAGGTAACTAACTGTTTTTCTCTTGCTGCTTTCAAGATTCTCTCTTTGTCTTTTGCCCTTGGCATTTTAATTATGATGTGTCTTGGTGTGGTCCTCTTTGGATTCCTCTTGTTTGGGGTTCTCTGCGCTTCCTGGACTTGTAAGTCTATTTCTTTCACCAAGTGGGGGAATTTTTCTGTCATTCTTTCTTCAAATAGGTTTTCAGTATCTTGCTCTCTCTCTTCTTCTGGCACCCCAAAAATTCGGATGTTGGTACGCTTGAAGCCGTCCCAGAGGCTCCTTACGCTATCTTCACACTTTTGGATTCTTCTTTCTTTCTGCCTCTCTGGTTGGGTGTTTTTTGGTTCCTCATAATCCAGATCTTTGGTTTGACTCTTTGGGTACGGTGGTCTACAGTTGAGTTTATGTATATTCTTTATTTCAGACAGTGTATGCATAATTTCTGACTGGTTCTTTTCCATTTTTTTGGTATTCTCATTAAGGTCCTTGAAGGTCTCTTCAAGTTTATCAGCGGTTTTTAGAAGATTTTTGAGTAACCTTATAAATGTGCTTCTGAACACTGTGTTGTACATTAGTTTACTTTCCTCCATCTCTTCTATTCGTGACTTACTTTGGTGTCTCCGCATTTTGGCTGCCTCCCTGTGTTGATGGAGTGGCTTTGTGTGGTCAGTGACTTATAGGGGCCGGTAGTTCAGCTTCCCCAATCACCCTAGGTAGTCGCTCTTTGTACACCCCTTTGTGGGCTGAGTGGAAAGTCTTGGTGTAGTTAAAAGCCTTGATTGCTATTGGTACACTGGGAGGAATTGACTCCAGGCCAATTGGCTCTGAGGACCTGCTATGTCTATAATGGAAGCACTGCTGCGCTGGAGACACGCTTGTGGTACAGGGCTTGTTTGAGTGGGGCTTTGGTGTTCACTGAGTCCGCCTCCCGAGTGTGTCACTTATGGATGTGAGGAGTTGAAATCTGGTGCCTCACACTGGCCACTAGGTGCATTGGCTTCTGGATCTCCAATGGGGTGCAGTTCAGCTGCTGTCTGAGGCTACCCTGCAGGAGCTACAGCTAGAACCATGGCCCTCTCCTCCCTGCTTGGAGGCCTTGGACCTGTCTGTATCAGTTGCAAGTTTACTAGTTTAAACTGCAATAGAGAAGGCCATTCATATGCAAAAGCCGCTGCTAGGAGCTTGGGTGTGTTTGTAGATTGTGCGGGGCGGAGTCTCAGGGTGTCACTAGGCTAGGGTGTGTCAAACAGCAATGGCTGGCAGTTATCCGCCTCCAACCGCGTCCCGCAATCGCGTCCCCACCGTCTCGCATGCCCCGGCGCAGCCAACGATTCTACCTCCACGCAGCTCTGCCAGTAGCCACCCTCACTCCGACCTGATGGCAGACAGCCCAGTCTCTCCCCAGAAACTGGATTTCAGAGAGATTGGGGGTTTGTCTCTCTTCAGATTGAAGAAAGCAATGCCCGCCTCTAGCTGGACTCCGCCGCCAGCTTGTAACGTGCGCGTGCTCCCCTGTACCTCAGTTTTTCAGTGTTTGTGTCCTGATTGTGCCCATCTCTTTCGGTCTAGTTGTAGAGGTACTGCTCATACAGCTTTCCCGTGGTTCTGGGTGATAGACTTCTGTCTTTTAGTTGTAGTTTTGGAAATTGTTGTGGAAGGCAGCAGTCCAGATGTTTATCTATGCCGCCATCTTGGATCTCTCCTTTAAAATGTGCAATACCTGACTATTTACTCAGGGGCACTAACCTCTTTTTCCTTAGACTGTCAAATCAAGAAATGACAACAGCCAACACAACAATAGCCATCTGATGTGAATGAGTTTAAAATTATACCTACTTTTGTCAGATAATATATTTTTGGTGTGCCTCAGAAATTTAATAGTTAGTTTATGTGTGCCATGAAATGGGAAAGGTTGAAAATCGCTGCTCCAGATCATTGACAGAAAATATTCATGGTGAAGCACTGACCTGATGAGTACCAGTATGTGGGCCCACACACCCCATACTTAGTTGTGAAGCAAACAGTTCTTCCAGAGCCTATTGCACCTACTCAACTACCCTGGAGTTCTGCATAAATATTACAAAAACTAGGGGCCCGAAATTTGTGCACTGGAGGGGGTGTCCCTCAGCCCAGCCTCCCCCCTTTCACAGACTGGGAGCCCTCAGGGGATGTCCTACTGAAGGCTTAGCCCCGCTACCTATGGGGAGCAGGCCTAAGCCACAGTCTGGCCTCCCTCTGCAGGAGGTGACCAGGTTGATCAGGGGAAGGCGCCAGCCTCATCTGCTGCTGCAGCCACTGTCAGCCACCGCAGCCGCCAAGGTGTTTTCATCAACATGACTCCAGTCCCTTCACCATGAAAAAATGACAACTTTCTTTAGGCATTTTCAAGATGTCTCTTTCATAGGATATGACATTTCTTTGTAAATTGTTTTTTTTTTCCCCTCACCTGAGGATATGTTTCCATTGAATTTTTAGAGAGTGTGGAAGAGAGAGGGAGAGACAGAGAGAAACATCAATGTGCGAGGGATACTTTGATTGGTTTCCTCCTGCATGAGCCCTGACCTGGGCCCCAGCCAGGGAGGAGCCTGTAACCTAGGTACATGCCCTTGATCAGAATCCAACCCGACCCTGCAGTCAGCAGGCCGAGGTTCTATCCACTGAGCCAAACCGGTTAGGGCAGGATATGACATTTCTTAGCCCCTCCAGCAGCGGACATTCTTTTTTTCCTCCAGGAGTGAGGTGGAAAAACCCTAGATCACCTTCTTGGATTCTTATTACCCAAATTACCAAGAACACTGAAAGTGGCGGCTTACAGGAGCTTAGCCAATGAGCAGTCAGAAAAGGTGTTTACGCTCGAACTGGTTTGGCTCAGTGGATAGAGCATCGGCCTGCAGACTGAAGGGTCCTGGGTTTGATTCTTGTTAAGGGCATGTACCTTGGTTGGGGACACATTGCCAGTGGGGAGTGTGTAGGAGGCAGCTGATAGATGTTTCTCTCTCATCGATATTTCAGACTGTCTATTCCTCTCCCCTCTTCTCTGTAAAAAATCAATAAAATATATTTTTTTAAAAAAGAAAAGAAAAGAAAAGGTGTTTCCTCTGCAGCTCATGCACAGAGGACCCCCTGCATTGTGTCCACTGGGCTGGGGGCATGTCCCTGCATTGTGGGCACCAGGCTGGGGGACGTGTGGCACGGCCCGGGTCCGCACGTCCTCCAGGCTGGCAGCAAGCCCCGTTGTAGGTGCCGGGCTGGGGAGCGTGGACCCAGGCTGCCTCTTGGTGCTGACACACACGTGCCATGTCGCTATGGTGACATGGGGGATGTTCCTGCCCCACCCCTAGCTGCTTGGTGCCTATGTGCAGGCCTACAGGCTAGGAGCAGCCTGGGTCCCAAGGATGTTCCTAGGACCCAGGCCGCTTGGAGCCTGTGTATGCAAATTAACCACCATCTTTGTTGGGTTAATTTGCATACTCACTCTGATTGGCTGGTGGGCATAGCGGAGGGATGGTTAATTTGCATGTTTCTCTTTTATTAGTGTAGATACAAGGATTGTGATAATGATACAAGGAATTTGGGAGGGAGAGAACATGATACCTTGAGATTGTAAAATACAAATTATTGGACTAATGAAAATTAAAAAAAAAAACATGCAAAATTTGAGAAAATACATTCCAATGATGTTTGTATCTAGCCTAGAGGAGCCTGACCAAGACAAGCAGATTTAAATGGAGCAGAGTCCTGGCGCTGGCCAAGTGGCTCAGTTGGTTGGAGCATGAGTCATCCTCTACACCAAAAAATTGTGGGTTCCATTCCCAGTTAGAGCACATACCTTGCTTCCGAGTTAGATCCTGTGTAAGGAAGGCAACCTATCCATGTTTCTCTCTCACAGTGATGTCTCTTTCTCTCTCAAATACCAATTAAACAAACAAACAAACAAATGAATAAATGGAGCAGAGTCCTAGACAGCCTACAATTAAATGACAACTGTGATTTTAAGCCACTAAGAGTTGGCATTGTTAGTTACCAGAGCAAATTATCAGATACTGTGTTATCTACATTTTACACTAAAAGAAACTAATACTTACAGAGGTTAAATAATGTATCAGTTATAAAGCTGTCAACTACTAAAATTTAAATCCATAACTTGATTCCTTAGCCTCTATGCTCTTTTGTCCTCTGATATATACAATCAACTTTCTGGTGGAGACAAAATTCCTGATACTCCTCTCATCCATATTATTTCATTTTAACATAGAATCCACATTTACACTGCTGAATATTTCAAGGGAAAATTACCCAACTCTTCAGACAGGTACATGCCCTTGACCGGAATCGAACCTGGGACCTTTCAGTCTGCAGGCTGATGCTCTATCCACTGAGCCAAACCAGTTAGGGCTTGGGCAGTTATATATAATACTAGAGGACTGGTGCACAGATGCATGCACCCATGGGGTACCTCAGGCTGGCCTGCGCCCTCTCACAATTCGTGACCTCTCAGGTGATGTTGGAGGCCCGATCCCCGAAGGCCAGGCCAAGGGACCCCACCGGTGCACAAATCCCTGCACTGGGCCTCTAGTATGCATAAAATCTTTGGTTAATCTCTTCCCGTCCTCCCCCTCCCCTTCCCTCTGAGATTCATCAGTCTGTTCCATGTTTCCATGCCTGTGCATTGAGCGTCTGCCCCCTGGTGGTCAGTGCACATCGTAGCTACCGGTCAAATGGTTGAGTGGTCAAATGATCGAACAGTCACTTAAGCTTTTATATATAGAGAGGCCCAATGCAAGAAATTTGTGCAAGAGTAGGCCTTCCTTCCCCCAGCTTCCCTCTGGCACCCGGGACCTGGGCTTCCCTCTGACTGCCAACAGGCACCCAGGACCCGGGCTTCTCTTGCAGCCCTGGCTTCGTCCAGGAGGTCGGCAGGAAGGATGCTGTGAAAGAGAGTGCTAAGGGACTGCCTGGCTAAAGGAACCAGACAACCTCAATTGCCTGCCTTGTTAGGCTTTTATTATAACAGCAGTTTGAGATAAATTTTATCTTTTAGATATAATCAATAGGGTAAATAATCTTGGGAGGACACATGTGTTTGTAGTGTCCTTTAAGCAAGGACACCAAAGATTAAGTATAAGGATTCCAGTCAACACCTGGGGGCTCTGCACATGTAAAAACTTGTTTGGAAAGGTCAGGGAATAATTAGGAGTTCTGCCTTTGGCACTCCCCTAAGTCAGAATTCCGATAAATAGGGTGGACGGCCTTCTACCCACTTCCCTTTTCTCACAATGTCCTCCTTACAAACTTTCTGACCAAGTCTTGTGCTTCCCCACATATAACTATGAAGCCAGTGATACCTCATGAGGCAGATGTTGGAAAACCTCAACATTCTTTCTCAGAAACATATTTTAAAATTTTTTCTTTGAGAACAATATTTTACAAATCTTCCTAATTTTCTTTAAAGTTTCAGACTCTAAAAATCCATATTATTCCTGGTGGTGGTAAGGGTATAGAATGTTACTAGAAGAAAATAATATTCTGCTCACTACCATTAATGCCTAATATAGAATATTTATCCTTATATGCTTTACTCTGTCTTCTCTATGAATATAAATTGGGTTATCCTTGAAATTTACAGCAAATACATCAGATAGATATATGAAAACAAGTATTTGTTTTAAATTCCACTTATAAGTGAGACTATTTGAAAGTTGCTTAGAGAGTAGATCTTAGAAGTTTTTATTACAATAAAAAAAGTTATGGGTGTTGATGGATGCTAACTAAACAAATTGCAGTGACCATCTCACAAAATATGCATATATCATTCTTTTGAATACCTGAAACTAATATCATATTATGTGACTCATATCTCAATAATTGAAAAAAAAGCAAGGAATATATACATACTAATATATCTATCTCTATCTCTATCTTTATCTCTTTTTCTATCTCTATGATCTATATCCCTACCTATATATCTATATCTATATCTAGCTCTATATCTAGCTCTGTGTCTGTAACTATATATGTCTATGTCTATGTCTATGTCTATATCAATACTCTCGTTTTTAAATGACTCTACGGAGGATTTTGTAGAAAACTTTGTTACTGAAGTTGTGTTGCTGCATTTGGCTCCCAGGAGCCTAGGTGAGCCAATTCCACCAGTGCCCCAGAGGTAGAGAAAATGTCCACATGCCTGTTCTGGCTTCCAGAGGACTAGTAATTGCCCTGCAGCTCTCAGATGCAAGCTACTTGGAACCTGACCTCTTGGCAGTAGCTTGGAAAGTTGAGACATTATTGGGGAAAAACTGGGAACTGGATGTTTTTGCCTAGAGTCTCTGTGCTGAGCCAGGATGCATAGCTGCTGGAAGTACCTTTGTGTCTTTATAGAACTGTCTCTTTGTTCTCTGTGGTCCCAGGAAACTCACTAATGTCAAGTTGCATCACCTCCCAGGGCTACGTGATTTGGGAGCCAGCCCCTCAGATGGTGGCCATAAATGTTGGAATGCTAGGCATGTGGTCCAAAGCCTTCACTTCTCAAAGAGAAGCTAGGAGTTGGAGGAGGGGTTCCCTCCAGATAAAAAGGAGTTGTGCCTAAAGTGTTGTTTATGGTACTTATATGTCAGCAACCATTTCAATATGGTAATTTTTTCAGTTGCCTCATGTGTAGGAGTCACTCTACTAGTTTCTGGTTTCTTCTTAAAGGAATTTGATCTTTGTGTACCTGTATATTTAGTGATTCTGTGGAGGAGGAAAAGTCAAGAGCCACCAATCTTTGTTCTCTTTGCTTTTTAGTTTTCATTTCATTTGCACTTTTTTATTAAAATATCGTCACACTCACTGAATCTTTTTTTCATCAGCCATGTCCATTTATTAATGATAAAATCAAAGGCATTCTTAATTTTTGTTAGTGCTTTTGATCTACAGCATTTTTTTTTTTTTTTATAAATCTTAGGATTTTCATCTTTCTGCTTATATTACCCATCTGTTCTTGCATGTTGTCTACCCATTATGGATCTTAGCATATTTTTATTATTTTTTTTAATATATTTTATTGATTTTTTTACAGAGAGGAAGAGAGAGGGAGAGAGTCAGAAACATCGATGAGAGAGAAACATCGATCAGCTGCCTCCTGCACACTCCTTACTGGGGATTGGCCCGCAACCAAAGTACACGCCCCTGACCGGAACCGAACCCGGGAACCTTCAGTCCGCAGGCCGACGCTACTATCCACTGAGCCAAACCGGTTTCGGCTAATCAGTTATATTTTAAATTCCCAGTCTGATCATTTCAACACCGCTGCCATGTCTGGTTCTGAGGCTTGCTACCTACCTTTAAATTGCTATTATTTTTTTTTTACTTTAAGTGTTCCTTGTAATTTTCCTTGAGAGCTGAACCTGCTGTATTGGGTCAAAGGAACCATTGGGAATAAGGTTTTAGTGATGCGGTCGTGAGCTATAGGAGTAGTGGGAGCATTCCATAATCATGTTTAGATCTGTCATTAGTGAATGTATTCCTTTGGACTGCAAACTTTATAAGTGTTTCTCAGTTTTTCCCCTCCCCATTTAGATGAGACAGGATAGCTAGAGTGGCCTTAAGTTGTGTATTAACCTTCTCTCCTGTGGAAGACTTCAGCTGACTGGAGTTGGAAATGTTACTTCCCCCACATTGGTTAGTCTCTGATAAAGACCAAAAGGTTAGGCTCTAGTTAACTAATTTTTTTGAGGGCAAGTCTTGTTAAGAAAATGGAGTGCTCTGGGGTTTTTCAAAATGATTCCCTTTCCCTGGCCCCAGCTGGAAACATGGAGAGATTTTCTCCAATCCTTGCTGTGAGAACCTGGTTGAGTTTCTGGAGGTAAAGCACACAAGTGTTGGGGCCTCTTATGACTGTGTCCCTGTGGAGTTACTAACTGACACACTTGTACCCACTGAGCCTGAACAATTCATCAGTTACAGTCAGGTTTCCCTGCTCTGCTGCTGGTTACTGTAGTGGTTTCTGCTTGTGAGTTTCTGCTCTGTTGAGACACAACTCCCTGTTTTTGTCTATTTGTCTCTCACTTCTTGGGGGAAATGTTTTGTCCTTTGCCCATATCTTTCTTATGGCTCCAAAAATAGTTATTGATTTTCCAGTCCGTTCAGCTTTTCACTTAGTGTTAGGATGGACTGGTGACTTTCAAGTCCCTTACATGTAGAACCAGAAGTTGGGAGCCACCTCAAAACTTTGAAAAACTGGTAAGTATGCTACATCATCAACAATAAAACTAATAGTCTTCAATTTTGTTAGATATTTATTTTGCCATTATGTTTGATTGGGCATTATGCAAAATTTTAAACATATTTAATTTCTGAATTAACATAAGTATAAACATTATATAAAAATCCCAGAATAAAATTATTGTCAATCATATTTTAGAAAAGAATTATACAAAAGAAATAAAAACCAAGAAGACACCACTCAAATTTTTAGTCAGTGTGCCCTTTAATAATGAGTGGCATTAGAAAAATCAAGTGCCAAAGTCTACTTGCTTGTATGAGAAGAATTAAAAGGATTATTAAATGATTAAATATTATCTTTTAATCATTTATATGAATGATATGATCATTATTATTCATCATATTTATTAAAAAATATGTAACAACTCAAAATAAACATAAGACCTAAAGAGTTATGGTGGAAAAAGTCATTTAATTTATTATGCTTTGGTGATTGTGCTTTTTATTTCTACCTATTTCCTTTACACACAGCAAAACATATAGACTCAAACAAAATAGTTTCCTAAATTATAATTGCAATTATAAAATATTAAGTGTATCTAATTTCACCCTTAATAAGTGGCTGGAAATGTACATGTTCATATGTCCTCAAGACTATGATGATTTGGTTGATATTTTGACAGATTTACTAAAACAAAATATTGAGAGGGGGGAAAAAAGAGAGCAGAGATGAAAGTATATGAATATTCTTTAAAAATGATATTTTAAAGTTGTTACCTATCACAAATATTTTCCCACTATATCATATGTATGATATGTTCATTAGTTTGTACTCATCAGACATTTCAACTATCAGTCCACTTATCATTCAGTTGAGCTGAGCCAAAGTTTCATGCTGAAACTTTATTAGTTTCCCCATTGCTTTTAAAGATCAAGAACATTTTCAAATTTTACCTAAGGATTCCATATTAACCTTTATGCCACATAAAACGGCAGGCCTGTTGAGTACCTGTGGCTGGTAGTCACAGAAGCTAGTGGTTGGTGCACTGGTGCTTTGCAGGCAGTTTCCTAGGAGTCATGACATTCTCAGACTAACATTAAAAAGGTAAAAAATTGCATTTTGTTATGCCTAAAGGAAAAAAAATGATCTTTGTACATTTTGTTCTTGACCTTGCTTCCAAGGGGATTCACGGGTGTTCTGCTCTGCACTGAGGGGAAAAGAAAAAAAACAAAACCAGATATCAGCACATTTATTTTTGACAGGCTTTTTAGGATAGAATGTACTGCTTTCTGGTTTGGACCACTAAAGTGTACATTTCATTAGTTTAGATTATACTAAAATAATCACTAATTAAAAATTAATTACTGTATTCCATAACTATTCTATCTGGATTTTATTCTTTAATATAAAAGGGATATGGAAAATCCATTGATAGGTTAAAAGTCTACCAAAGTCTGTAAATATTTCTTCCTTACCTGACATAATGTTGACCTTATCTAAAATGCATTTTGGGCTCTTAGAACTGGACATCAGTGGAAATGGAAGTGTTTCTCTCTTTTATTTTTGGATTTTCACAAATTTATTATTAGCACCACTGTCCTTGAATCTATTTTGCTGGAGGATCTAGCTCTATGTCTATATTTAATTATTCATATATTAAAATATAGAAGACTAAGTTATGGGGAAAAGAAAATAGTTCTATCTTCAATTCCTGGAAAACCAGAATAAAAGAAAAGAAAACAAAATATAATGTTTTAATTTTCCTCATAGAGCTAAATATTTTTAACATTTGACACATAATCTCTGATTTTATAAAAGGAGAAAAGTAATGCGTATGGTACAATTTGCCCACATGCTAATATGTATCTACTATTTGAACATATCTATTCAAAATATATATTCACATAAAAATTGAAAAATGACTTGTCAGGAATAGTGCATTAAACAAATACCTAATGACAAAATGCATACTGCATCCTTCTTTGCCACTTCATCGAAAGTGCAGTGTGTACACTTGAAGACAACAATGAATTCAGAGAGCTCTAGCTCCAAACCTGTTTCAGCCACTCATACAATTTCTGAGTCTCTGTATTTTTATCTCAAGAGAGAGATAATATCCACTTTTTGTGTCTGTTGATTTAATCAGATAGCATATGTAAAGGTTTTAGAAAAACTGTGAACATTTGGCAAGCACTCAAATAATAATAATTAATGATAACCATAGTAAATGATTTGAGCAAAAGTTTGAGTCTCAATCAAATAATATTCACTGCAATGTTCCTAGAAATTTTATTAATAAACATAGAATATATATCTAAGCAGAAAATAAATACAAGGTATTTGAGAATGTAAATTCAGAAGACATATCTGTTCATTAAAAATAAAACTTTCTACTTTATCTGCTTGCTTTTTTTTACCTTAAGATACATGATATAAATATAATAGCAAGTTTACAGCTAATGGTTCCAAAGTTTTCTGATATTAATTCATTCCATTTTATACTAAATGATATAATTTAGACAAACTTAAATAAAATACTAGTGATAGCCACCCTTTTGATTTTGTGCACAGATCTTTATTTTCTGGGTTTAATAGTAATAAGCATGATTATTTCTATTTTATTTTATTAGGATAACTTCACATATTCATGCTTTTTAATACTCTCAACAGCCTTGAGGAAAGTACTATTTCTTTAACAATTTAGAGATGATGATGACAAAGCAAAGAGAGGCTAAGGAACTTGCACAGGGCCACACATCCAGTGAAAGGCTCAGATTTGAACCAAGGCATTTTATCTCTGAAGTTGTAGAAATTAACCCTCACCATATTAATTGAAGGGCACAATGCAATTAAAATGACAATTTTACAGTATTGTGTTTTATTTAATAATTATAAATTGTATTTTAGACTAAACAAAATAAAATGTTTCTAATAAACATAAGAATTTATGTGTGGTTTTTTTCTTTCAAGTCTTACAGTTTTAGTGTACAATTATTTCACCTTCTCAATTAAATTTATTCTTAAGTATTTCATTCTTTTTGATTAAATTTAAATTACAATACTATTTACAGATTTATTAATTAAACAATTGAATGTTAAATCAAATAAATTATTAACCGTTTAAATAAAGACATCTGACATTTTTACCCATAGTTTGAACTCCTTCACTGGCCTGTCCTTCTTTTCTTTTTTTCCTTCAATTTTTAAATATTAAATAAACTTTTTTTGAATTGCTTAAATAAAATACTTCACCAAGATTTCTGAATTTAACTTTACATTGATAAGTGCTATTATTACCAGAGAGAATTAGAGTGCGAATTACGATATTCATCTAGAATTTAAAGAAAATATAACAAACTAATGAAAACTAATATGATTTATATTATAATGTGTCACTATTTAATCTATTATCTGTTTTATGATTCTTCTGTCAGAAATAATCAGGGTAAAGAGACTCAACTATTTAAAAAATCTCAAATTGTTTTGCTGCCTTTTTTCATGCACTTTTGGAGAACATTTTAGAAAAAAAAATTAAACTACTCTGGGAAAAATATAGAAGCCATTTTTCAAGTGTGTTGTGCCTCTTCTGGTGGGAATGAGGAGTGATAGTGAGGGGATTAACTTGAGCTTTATCCTTCCTTTTCCTAAAACATATGAGGTTTTGGGGGAAACTACTTTTTCTTTTCCACCTGCTGATTTTTTATTTTTTTTTTTGTATTCAACACTATTTTGTATTAGTTTAGGAAGTTATGTTTTAACTATAATGGTTTCATGTAACATGGACTGTAGCTTCTCAGGTTATTTTAGAAGTGTATATAAAGAACATTTTCTTGAAAAACAAAAATTAATTTTAAATAACAGGGCTTACATTACACTTTAATTGTCAATTAGTCAATATTCTCCAAAACATAATACCTCTATTATTATAATTTTGAAAATATGTGGAGGGGTGGTATAACTATCTTTTTAATGTGTTCTTTTGTTTGTTTTCTTGCCAAGTTTTATTCATGAAATTAGAGAGTGCCATGAAGCTTTGAGTGATAATTGGCCAAGATACCATTTCATGCAAGTTAATTAAACGAATACATTAAAACTACATTAACTTTTATTTAATTGCTAACTTGTCAATATTATCAATAATGTAATACTTCCATATTTACATTAAAATGTATGAGAGGGAGTGGATAAGTAAGGTTTGTTTAGTTTAAATCTCATGTTACTTATTACAAAAATGTAAGTATTTATATTTACTAGGCATTTTTCAATAAAATAACAGGGCAAGTGCCTTAGAAAAACACTTGAGTAGGTAATTCCAATGACCTTATGCAAATTAATTACCTCAAAACTTGATCTAAGTTCAGGTTTCTATGTTTCTTTTTTATAAACCATAATGTTTCACTATTTATTCTCATTATAATGCTTAGCAATATGAATTATAATTGCTTATTTATTATTTACTAGAAGCCCAGTGCACAAAATTCGTGCATGGGTAGGGCCCCTACGCCTGGCCAGTGATCAGGGCCAATCAGATTCCTTCCCTTTCTGCCTCCCTGCCTCCTCCTTCCCTTGCCACCCACCCACCTGCGTGCCACCACCACACAGTCCCCCCAACCTCCCTGCGTCCCCACCTCCTCCTTCCCTCGCTCCCTCAGCACCCTGCCGCTGTTGCCCGCCATATTCCATGTCACCCCCTAGTGGTCAGAGCACATCATAGTGAGTGATTGAACTCCCAGTCTCCAAGTCGAACTCCCGAGGGCACACTTTGTATATTAGCCTTTTATATATATAGATAATCAGAACAGTTACTGGCCATTGTCTTATTTTTACTGTTGATTAGCACTAATCAGATATCTACAATTTATGTTCTTAGGCTAAGTATAAGTCTTTGAACTATTTATTTCCTAGTATAATGCATTTTTCTAACTAACTGATTCTTAGTTTCTCTGAAAATTATTGAGAACACTAGAGGCCTGATGCATGAAATTTGTGCATGGGTGGGTGTGTCCCTCAGCCCAGCTTGCACCTTCTCCAATCTGGGACATCCCTCTCACAATCCAGGACTGTTAGCTCCCAACTGCTTGACTGCCTGACTTCCTGATTGCCCCTAACCACTTCTGCCTGACAGCCTGATCACCCCCTAACCACTCCCCTGCCAGCCTGATTGATGCCTAACTGCTTCCCTGCCAGCCTGATTGCCCCTAACTGCCCTCCCCTGTAGGCCTGGTTCCCCCAACTTGCCTCCCCTGCAGGCCCGTTGCCCCAACTTCCCTCCTCTGCCAGCCTGGTCACCCCTAACTGTCATCCCCTGCAGGCTTGATCACCCCCAACTGCCCTCCCTTGCAGGCCTGGTCCTTCCCAACAGCCCTCCCCTGCTGGCCATCTTGTGACGGCCATCTTGTGTCCACATGGGGGCAGCCATCTTTGACCACATGGGGGCAGCCATCTTGTGTGTTGGAGTGATGTTCAATTTGAATATTACTCTTTTATTAGAGAGGATAATGTGTTAGGCACAATTAAAGGCTCTGGGGATATAAAGAACAAAATTAAACATTAGTTTTTCTAATTGAATATTCTGTTAATATATATTAGAAGCTGTAAAGATGAATATTGAAAATTAGAGACAAAAGTTAAAATATGAGAAAAATTACAGTTCAGTTGACTCCACTAATTAAGTAAAAGATTTCTGACTGCCTAGGGTTGGAAGAGGTAGGAGGAAGGAAGGATACAAAGTGACTCAAAGTTAAAATTTGGGTGTGATGTACATATCATCTACTAGTATTTTGATTGTGATGAGGGTATACAAGTGACAAAATTTATTCACTTGTATGCTTAAAAATGTTCGTTATATACCTACTATGAAACAGTCCTTCAAGTTAGTATAACTTATTTAAGATAATATAGAACATATAGACAAAAAATTGCAGAAAAAGAGCTCTCACAGTTGGCTGAGGTTGTCAAAGACCATTATTTGAGCTTATTAGACTCTTGAGTCTACTTTGACGCATGGGTAAGGTGCAGAGAGATGAGGAAGAAACAAGGAGAGCAGTGCATGTCAATATAGAGAATCATGTTTCTCCATCTTCAGTAAACATGAAAACACCTTGGAATCTTTTAGCAACTCATATGTTTGTACTGCATATTCAGAAAATCTATTTTAGATTTAAGGTAGGCATATAGTTTTTTTTTTTTATTTATTTTTTTTTTTTTTTTTTTCCAAAGGGTTTCATTTTATTTTGATAGGTCACGCTCTACCAAGAAAATAAAACAACCATAAACCTTCATGTACTATAATGATATAATTGCCAATGGTGATTTTATATGGTTTAATCTGATTATTTAATTACATAGTATCAAAACACATAATGCAAAGATTCAGAACTCCACGGATAAATTGCTAAATCTGTATATATATATATTTTTTAAATGTATTTTTATTGATTTTTCACAGAGAGGAAGGGAGAGGGATAGAGAGCTAGAAACATCGATGAGAGAGAGACATCGACCAGCTGCCTCCCGCACACCCCCTACAGGGGGCTGTGCCCGCAACCAATGTACATGCCCTTTTTTTTTTTTTTTTCCAATTTTTTTATTAAGGTATTATATGTGTACATATCTTACCATTGCCCCCCCCACCCCACTCCCATATATGCCCTCACCCCCCAGAGTTTTGCGTCCATTGGTTATGCTTATATGCATGCATACAAGTCCTTTGATTGATCTCTTATCTTCCCCCCCTCTCCCTAACCTTCCTGCTGTAATTTGACAGACTGTTTGATGCTTTACTGCCTCTGTATCTATCTTTTTGTTAAAGTTTTTAATGTTCTTTACTATCCATAAATGAGTGAGATCATGTGGTATTTTTCTTTCATTGACTGGCTTATTTCACTTAACATAATGTTCTCCAATTCCATCCAGGTTGCTGCAAATGGTAAGAATTCCTTCTTTTTTATGGCAGCATAATATTCCATTGTGTAGATGTACCATAGTTTTCTGATCCAGTCATCTGCTGATGGGCACCTAGGCTGTTTCCAGATCTTAGCTATTGTAAATTGTGCTGCTATGAACATAGGGGTGCATATTTCCTTTCTTATTGGTGTTCCCAGTTTCTTAGGATATATTCCTAGGAGTGGGATTACTGGGTCAAATGGGAGTTCCATTTTCAGTTTTTTGAGGAAACTCCATACTGTTCTCCACAGTGGTTGCACCAGTCTGCATTCCCACCAGCAGTGCACGAGGGTTCCTTTTTCTCCGCATCCTCGCCCACACTTGTCGTTTGTTGATTTGTTGATGATAGCCATTCTGACAGGTGTGAGATGATACCGCATTGTTGTTTTGATTTGCATCTCTCGGATAATTAGTGACCTTGAGCATGTTTTCATGTGTCTCTTGGCCTTCCTTCTGACTTCTTTGGAAAAGATTCTATTTAGGTCCGTTGCCCATTTTTTTATTGGATCATTTATCTTCCTTTTATTAAGTTGTATAAGCTGCCTGTAGATGTTGGAGATTAAACCTTTATCAGTGATGCCATTTGCAAATATGTTCTCCCATGCGGTGGGCTTTCTTGTTGTTTTGTTGATAGTTTCTTTTGCTGTAAAAAAGCTTTTTATTTTGATGTAGTCCCATTTGTTTATTTTCTCTTTAGCTTCCATTGCCCTAGGGGCAGTATCGCTGAAGAAGTTCTTTTGACATATGTCTGAGATTTTGCTGCCTGTGGATTCCTCTAGTATTTTTATGGTTTCCCGTCTTATGTTTAAGTCCTGTATCCATTTTGAGTTTATTTTTGTGTATGGTGTAAGTTGGTGATCTAGCTTCATTTTTTTGCATGTGTCTGTCCAATTTTCCCAACACCATTTATTGAAGAGACTGTCTTTATTCCATTGTATTTTCATGCCTCCTTTGTCAAATATTAATTGAGCATAGTGGTTTGGATCAATATCTGGATTCTCTATTCTGTTCCATTGATCTATATGTCTGTTCTTGTGCCAGTACCAGGCTGTTTTGAGAATAGTGGCTTTGTAATACAGCTTGAAATCTGGTATTGAGATCCCTCCTACTTTATTCTTCTTTCTCAGGATTGCTGTGGATATTCGGGGTCTTTTTTTATTCCAGATGAATTTTTGGAGAGTTCTTTCAAGGTCTGTTTAGTATGCCGTTGGTATTTTAATGGGGAGTGCATTGAATCTGTAGATTGCTTTGGGTAGTATGGACATTTTAATGATGTTGATTCTACCAATCCATGAACATGGTATGTTCTTCCATCTGTTTACGTCTTCCTCTATCTCTTTTTTCAGTGTCCTGTAGTTTTCCGTGTATAGGTCTTTTACCTCCTTAGTTAAGTTTATTCCTAGGTATCTTAATGTTTTTGGTGCGATGGTAAATGGGATTGCCTTTTTAGTCTCTCTGTCTGTAAGTTCACTATTGGTGTATAGAAAGGCCATAGATTTCTTGGCGTTAATTTTGTATCCTGCTACATTGCCGAATTCATTTATTAAGTCTATTAGTTTTTTGACAGAGTCTTTCGGGTTTTTTATGTACAATATCATGTCGTCTGCAAATAAAGACAGCTTTACTTGTTCTTTTCCAATTTGGATGCCTTTTATTTCTTCTTCTTGTCTAATTGCAATAGCTAACACTTCCAGTACTATGTCAAACAGGAGTGGTGAGAGTGGGCATCCCTGTCTTGTTCCTGTTCTTAGGGGAAATGTTTTTAGCTTTTGTCCATTGAGTATGATGTTTGCTGTGGGTTTATCATATATAGCTTTTATTATGTTGAGGTATGAGCCTTCTATTCCCACCTTGTTGAGAGTTTTTATCAAGAAAGGGTGTTGGATTTTGTCAAATGCTTTTTCTGCATCAATTGATATGACTATGTGATTTTTATCTCTCAATTTGTTTATGTGATGTATCACGTTTATTGATTTGCGGATATTGTACCATCCTTGCATTCCTGGGATAAATCCTACTTGGTCATGGTGTATGATCTTTCTGATGTACTGCTGGAGCCGATTTGCTAGAATTTTGTTGAGGATTTTGGCATCTATATTTCATGAGGGATATTGGTCTGTAATTCTCTTTCATTGTGTTGTCTTTATCTGGTTTTGGTATTAGGGTGATGCTGGCTTCATAGAAGGAGCTTGGAAGTGTTCCTTCCTCTTGAATTTTTTGGAATAGTCTGAGGAGGATAGGTTTTAGTTCTTCCTTGAATGTTTGGTAAAACTCTCCTGTGAAGCCGTCAGGCCCCGGGCTTTTGTTTGCCGGAAGCTTTTTGATGACTTCTTCAATTTCGTCCATAGTTATTGGCCTATTGAGCTGTTGATATTCTTCTTGATTGATTTTTGGAAGGTTGTATTTTTCTAGGAATATGTCCATTTTCTCCAGGTTGTCCAGTTTGTTGGAATAGAGCTGTTCGTAGTATTTTGTAACAATCCTTTGTATCTCAGCAGGGTCTGTTGTTATTTCACCTCTTTCATTTCTGATTTTGTTTATTTGGGTCCTCTCTCTTTGCTTCTTGGTGAGCCTGGCTAGAGGTCCATCAATCTTGTTTATCTTTTCAAAGAACCAGCTCTTGGTTTTGTTGATCTTTTGTATTGTTTCTTTGGTCTCTATGTCATTTATCTCCGCTCTGATCTTTGTTATTTCCTTCCTTCTGGTTACACTGGGCTTTTCTTGCTGCTCTTTTTCTAGCTCTTTGAGTTGTAGGGTTAGGTAATTTATTACCATTGTTTCTTGTTTTTTGCAATAGGCTTGTAGAGATATGAACTTCCCTCTCAAGACTGCTTTCGCTGTGTCCCATAGATTTTGGATTGTTGTGTTTTCATTGTCATTTGTTGCCATGATGTTTTTTATTTCTTCCTTGATGTCTTTGGTGACCCAGTCCTTGTTTAATAGCATGCTGTTTAGTCTCCATGTGTTTGATTTCTTTGGATTGTATTTATTGTAGTTGATTTCCAGTTTTATGCCACTGTGATCTGAGAAGATGCTTGATATAGTTTCTATCTTCTTGAATTTGAAGAGACTTTGCCTGTGACCCAGCATATGGTCTATCTTTGAAAATGACCCATGTGCACTTGAGAAGAATGTATATTCTGTGGCTCTGGGGTGAAATGTTCTGAAGATGTCAATTAATTCCATCTGGTCTAGTGAGTCATTTAGGATTGCTGTTTCTTTGCTGATTTTTTGTTTAGAGGATTTGTCCAATGGTGATAGTGGGGTATTAAAGTCTCCTACTATGATTGTATTGCTATTAATCTCTCCCTTGATATCCTCCAGGAGTTTTTTTATGTATTTGGGTGCTCCTATATTGGGAGCGTATATGTTTACCAGAATTATTTCTTCTTGTTGGATTTCTCCCTTTAGTATTATGAAGTGGCCTTCCCTATCTCTAGTTATGGCATTTACTTTGAGGTCTAATTTGTCAGATATAAGTATTGCTACCCCAGCTTTTTTTTCATTTCCATTTGCCTGAAAGATATTTTTCCATCCCTTCACTTTCAATCTGTGTGAGTCTCTTGTTCTGAGGTGGGTCTCTTGTAGACAGCATATATATGGGTCATGCTTTTTTATCCATTCAGCCACTCGATGTCTTTTGATTGGAGCATTTAGTCCGTTTACATTTAAAGTTATTACTGAAAGGTATTTGTTTGTAGTCATATCTATTTTTCTGTCTGTATTCCTTCTTACCTGTTTATTTCTTCTTTTTACAGTATTCCCTTTAGCAATTCTTGCATTGCTGGTTTGGTGGTGATAAACTCCCTGAGTCTTTTTTTGTCTGCGAAGCTCCTGATTTCCCCTTCAATTTTGATTGATAGTCTTGCTGTATATAGTATTCTTGGATTCAGTCCTTTGCTTTGCAACACTTTGTATACCTCCTTCCATTCACTTCTAGCTTGTTGTGTCTCTGTTGAGTAATCATTTGACAATCTGATGGGTGTTCCTTTGTAGGTAACTCTCTGTCTCTCTCTCGCTGCCTTTAAGATTCTCTCTTTATCATTTATATTTGCCATTGAGATTATGACATGTCTTGGTGTGGGTCTTTTGGGGTTGATCCTGCTTGGGACTCTCTGTACTTGCGTAACTTTTATCTTTCCCATATCCGGGAAGTTTTCTGTCATTATTTCTTCAAATAGATTTTCTAATCCCTGCTGCTCTTCTTGTCCTTCTGGCAGCCCTATTATACGCATGTTACTTCGCTTCATGTTGTCCCGAAGCTCCCTTAGGCTTTCCTCCTGCTTTTTAATTTTTTTCTCCAATTGCTGTTCAGATTGAGCTTGTTTCTGTACCTGATCTTCTAACTCACTAATTCGGTCCTCTGCTTCTTGTAGTCTACTGTTGAAACTTTCCATGGTGTTTTTGATTGTAGCTATATCACTTTTCATTTCTTCCTGATTCTTGCATAAGTTGTTGATTTTCTCATCCATCCAATGTATAAATTCCACTAGCATTACTCTGAACTCCTTTTCGGTCATGTTGCAAGCTTCAGTTTCACTAATTTCCTTTCTTGGCGACTCCACATTTTCTTTCCTCTGTGAGTTATTTCGTTTCCCCATTCTGGCTATCACCAGAAAGCTCAAGCTTCCGTTTGTGTGGACCTCAGCCGTGCGCTGTGGGGACTTCGCTCCACCCGAGTTTCACTGAAGTGCTCTGACACTAGGACGTGTGGCTGCCTTTGGTTCGTGGGAACCAGACTTGCCCAGGGTCAGTGTCCCCAGTGTTCCGTGTGGTCTCGTGTGCACACTTAGAATCAGGGGCCCTGTTTGCACCACACTGTTGGTATGTGCCGAAAATGAGATCCTTAGCATGTGCCAGGAGTCAGAGTTTCCCTGTATCTGCACCAAGAATCGAGTGTCAGAGTCTCTGTTGCCTTGTGCAGTTTCTCGTTGAGAATCAGGGTCCCTGTGTGTGCATGCACCAACAATTGGGGTCGTTGGCTCTTAGTGTGAATGCGCTGTGAGTCAGGGATCCCAGGCAGCTGTGTCCGGCGTGCCAAATTCCCTGAAGTGGAGCTGCGTCCTGTGTGTGCTCTCTCTACTGAGCCAAACCGGCTAGGGCGCACACTCTCAAATCCCTGAAGGTGAGCTGCCTTTGTGTACTCTCCCAGAATCCCCGAAGAGGGGCGGAATCAGTCCTGCGCGCCAAATTCCCCAAAGGGAAGCCCCTTTGTGCACGCTCTAAGATTCCCCTAAGGGGAGCTGTGACCCGCAAGCCAAGTTCCCCCAAACTCCCCAAAGGGGAGCCCTCTGTGCGCACTGACAGATTTCCCCGAAGGTGAGCTGCTTCTGTCCTGCGCGCCAAATTCCCTAAGGCAGAGCGCGCGTCCCTGCGCAAAGCTCTGCAGCTTGAGCGAGGGGCGTGTCTATTAGTTACTCTGGCGCTATCCGCGTGCGCCTGCGGGGAGGGGGATAGGCTCTTTGACTCACGGGAATCTGCCGGGAAGTCTGGATTCTTGTTTTTTCTTCCTCTGAAGCTGTGATAGCAGTTCTCTGTCCCCAGTGGCTGCAGGGTCCTGGTTTGTGTCAGAAGCCAGGATCCGAGTCTCAGGCAGCTCTGTTTCTCAAGATGGTGTGGTCTCCGCGTCCGCACCAGCCGCCGAGAAGTGTCCGCTTTGTGCGCGGGGCTCCGCCGTCTAGGACTGCTCGGTTAGGCAGTCCCTTGGAAGCCCTGCAGAATCTAACTGACCCTAGCTCATACACACACACACACCACACACGTCTACACGTCTACACTCTCCTCTATGGGTTCCTCACTCACACTCTCTCTCTCCCTGCCTTCTTGCCGGTCGCCATCTTTTTCCAGTTCCAATGTACATGCCCTTGACCAGAATCGAACCTGAGACCTTCCAGTCCACAGACCGACTCTCTATCCACTGAGCCAAACCGGTTTCGGCCTCGTAGGCATATAGTTTTGCATTAAAAATATTATAAAGTAAAATATCTTGCCTGGCCAGCATGGTTCAGAGCTTGAGCATTGACCTGTGACCAGGACGTCACGGTCTGATTCCAGTCAAAGGCGCATGCCCAGATTGCAGGCTCGATCCCTGGTGTGGGGCATGCAGGAGGCAGCTGATCAATGATTCTCTCTCATTATTGATATTTCTATATCTCTTTTTCTCTCTTCCACTCTGGAATCAATATATATATCTTGATCTCTGGTTATCTTAATAGAGTTAATATTTGGACCACAGGTTGAGGAGCCTGGCTGTAACCAAGGAAGGATCTCCAAGTCATGAAGCTTGAGTTAAACTAAATATGTAATGGTCAGTAATAATTCACTAGCACTTTTAAGTATCTACATATGTAAAACTTCAAAGAAAAAGTAATGATTGAAGTTTCATTTGGATTTATAAATTCCGTTTGGGCACTAAAAATATTTAATTCAATCTGATGTTTTTTACTATAATGATGAATGAGAGTCTCAAAATTAATTTTTTTACTTATATATTATCAAATATGTTTGTAAATGCCTTCATTAAATACTTGAGTTTGCTCTTTAAAAAGATGGTATTTCCCTAGAAATGAAAAGAAAAGTCCTACACTATTCTTGATCTATTAAAAATATGCAAATGATTTGAAGACATGTTTTCTAATCAGATTTTTTAAAAGTGGTATTTTCCAATGCTCAACTTTATTGGGCAGTTCAAATTTAAATTGTATTGTGATCCCTGCTAAAAGAAAATAAAGTAACAATCACATCTGGCTTAGGAAAGTAAACAAATTAATTTCATTTTGTTTGAGGTTGACGTTTTTCTCCAAAAATACTGATTCATGCAACTGCTAGGTTTGCATGCATATAACACAACATTCTCAGATTGAATCCAATTGATTTTCTATATCAATAGTCAAGGATTTAATACATCACAGGAATAGTGCAACTATAATAAATAATCCTTTCAGAAAGAAAGTGGTTTTCTTCTCCTTAAACACATAAGTATCATTTGTTTTTGCTCTATGGAAGCTAAAGTGTTCTGAGTCTTCAGTTTGCAATATCCTTAATCCCTAATCATTTTCCATGAAACATTGTATTCCTTCTGACCTTCTTTTTAGTATTACTCTGAGACAATTGTTAAGACTGACTTAAGTCTAAATGAAGGCCTATGGATTTGCATTTTAAAAAGAAAAACAAGTTGTTGCTACTCCTGATAATTCTAATGAAGTTGATGCCATAGAAGTGACTGTCACTCTACTTGTCGAAATCTAGAAGTACAGTGCACTATGGGAGGCTGGGTCCACACTGTAGTTAGGAGTACCACAGAAGAGTAGCTTTGAGGAATACCATGTCTTCTGAAAAAGAAAGCTAACATGCCCCATACCGATACCCTGAAATACAACTGTGATGAGTTTTGCTATATTTCATATAGTATTTCAGTAACAATCTTTCTTGATCATTTAATGTTACTTATTTGAATGAAATAGGAAAAAGCATAATGATTTATTTATATGTGTTTTATAAGAAGTCTGTACTAAAAGTGACTTTTATATTGATTTCTTATTCATTTTCTGTCCTTTTTACACACAATTTGCCAGTATAAAATTTAAGCTGAGCATGCATAATTTGTATGTTTTTAAAAGCAATTTTAAAAATATTTGTGAAAAGATAACCTCAGCCTTACACGTCAAGATCAACAGAAAAGTCACTAGGTTATAAATGCACAAATGCAACGAGGGGAAGTGAAACAGATTTGGATAAAGGAAAATGAAATACAGAAAGAAAGAGGATCAATTCACATCCTAAAGATTAATATGATGTGATGAGTACATTTTGTATTACTGTCATAAAGTTATAGGTAATATTACCAATCATAATTACTAATACTTTTAAGTAATTACCATAACTCATGAACTTTCTTAATGCTTTAAATATTTTATCTCAGAGGAATTCTGTCAAGAAATATTGCTATTATACCAATTTTTTATGTAAGATATGTATTAGGTCATTTGCCCCAAGAAATAAGGTAAAAATAGGATTTAATCTTGGAGTCTGACTGAGGTTCACAATTTTGATCACTAAAGGTGTCCTTTCCCTCTTATCCAAACAATTGGATGAATATCCATGTATTGCAAATTGGCAATATGTGTTATTTTACCTATTTAATGTATCTAACAAATCATTTTTTTCTTTTCGTTTGTTACATTTCTATTTTAGATACATAGCCAACCTATCTCCAAACACCTTCATTAGATGCCCTGTCTTTTATAGCTTTATCACCCATTCAGTCTGCCTATCATGCCTGCTGCCTGTCACAACGTCACTTCTGCTCACCAACTTTCTAAGACTTCCTGCTGATTATAGGACACAATTTAGTAGAGAATGGAAACTTAAGCTAATTATGAAGAGCCCTCTCCATTCAGACTATAGCCACTTGGCCAGGAAGCTCATTTGGTTGGAGCATCATCCCATACACCAGAGGGTTGTAGGTTCCATTCCCCTGGGCACGGACAGAGGCAACCTATCCATGTTTCTCTCTCTCCCTTCCTCTCTCTAAAAATAAATAAGACCATATCCCCAGGTGAGGATTTAAAAAATAATAATTAAAAAATCTGACTACAACCTACAACCTCCCACACCAGGCTTTATCTCACATTTCTGTGTATGGCACTAAATGCAAATCATTACTGATTGAACAGATGGAGTATAAAAGGCAATTTCTCTCACAAGGTGGTCTATTCATTATTTTCTGCCTTGCATCCACACTCTTCCTTCCACTTTGACTATTTCATGTCATTCAGTGAAATCTATCTTCCCACTATATTATTAGTCAATGGCTCCAGAAGGATGTTAAAATACATAAAAACTGACCGTACTGTATCCACTTATCTAGGCCTAGGTTTTCTATGCGAACTTCTATGAATTCCAATTAACACTCACTATGTTAACTCATTTGGTACCTATTTTATATTGACTATATGTATTTAAAATTTTTGTTCCTGGATAAAAATCCAAACTTGTTAAAGTTTATATCTGTTATTCTCCTTTCAAAAAATATTTTACATTTGAAGGGCTAGAGAAATCATTTACTGTATATTTGAGAAACTTCTGCTATCAAGCTATGTTTTTAGAGTGGATCAAGTAAGAAATAGTAAAGAAATAACAATAGCAGAATTAAAATTTCAAATAATTACACTTAGCTGTTCTTTTTCTCAGAAGATAACAAAGTTACTGCAAACCTAGTATAGTACTTGTACATAATTCATCTTAAAGTATAGTGAGAAAACGGTGATACTTATAGTCTTGCTGAAGTAAATGAACTGACTGGGGAAATACTACTTGAACCTGTCTTTATAAGTGTGCTTGTACTTGTTTTTCTAGATCACACTATTACTCCTTCAAGGCAAAAAGGGAATTTGGTTTCATTCCTCTGCTATACACTTGAAGAAATGAGTGTGATTTTCTCTGTGATAAAGTGTACTTGATGAAGTCCTCCTTTCCTATATTGACTTCTTACACATGCCACTTAAATGTAACAAAAGCATTAGGAAAAGGACAAAACTGAATAGAGTATTTTAGAAGTTAAATACATTCACAGTACTTTAATAAATAAACTATGACTAATATATTGCTGGCTACAATTTATATATAATACTAGAGGTCCGGTGCATGAAATTTGTGCACTGGGGCGGGGAGGGGTGGTCCCTCAGCCCAGCCTGCGTCCTCTAGCAGTCCAGAACACCTTGAGGGATGTCCGACTGCTGACTTGTGGCTGAATTGGCCTTCTGCTGCTGCATGGCCTGCTGCTTGAGCTTCAGCAGCTGCTGCATGTGCACAGGCTGGGCCACCACAGTCTGTCCTGCGAACACCATCGAGTGGGTGAGTGAAACACAGAGGCAGGTTCACTCTGAGCTCCCTGTGCTTTCCTGAGTCACTGAGTTGTTCAGACTGACTGCCTTTTACAGAGAATGGCACCAGGATTGGGCCTAAGCCTACAGTCGGACATCCCTCTTGCAGTCCGGGACCCCTCAGGGGATGTCCGACTGCTGGTTTGAAGAGAATACAGACTTGGCTGAGGGACCCCCTCTCCCCCATGTGCATGAATTTTGAAGTACTATAAATGGCAGAATTTTTTTAAAAGAGTATTTCATTGCCTTATTAAGGTGATTGGAAAGCAGGCAATATAGACACATATTTCAGGCTGTAAAGCTGGCAACTGTTACAATGTGGCAAATCTTATTATGAGGTGGGAAAATATTTGGTTAGACTGATACCAGCTGTACCTTGAAGTGCAGAGTGCAAACATCATCTGAAGATGTAGCACCAAGAAAAATTATAGGAAAACTCAGACTATTGTAATTTATTGGCAGCTTTTAAAAAAAGAGTTTGCAGAAAGATGGGTTCATGCTAGAACTAACTAGTCTTGCAAACAAAAAGGAAGGGAAGATACCTTTAATAAGGATATGTTCACTGCTCATGTCCAGCAACATAGATTACTTGGGGGTCCACTGAACTTGGAATTTCCAGAGTTGATCAAATCAAATCCTTCTTTATCCTCAATGAAGCAGCATCAATATTACATGGTAACTTTAAGAAGGCATCATTAGCAGAAGATAAAAATTATAAATAAAAATTATTTAAAACATTGTAATAAATCTTCATGAATTTGATAGACATGTGTACTCCACCCAACTAAAATGAACAGGTTCACCATAATGTCTTTCTATACATTGAATTAAAAGAGAAGAAATGGTCAAAGGCACAGAATAAGAGTCTGAAAGTAAAAAACAAACAACTGTTCAAGTTTAAATTTGACATCTAGGTAAGATTGCCCTTGTAATTCCATGTCCATAGAATTGAGAGGAAGCAAAGACAATTATTAAATTCAATTTCCTATTGCTAAAAAAGTAAAGTTACTCAAAGGTTGGATTAGCCTGTCACTGTTGAATCAACAGCCACCTTTCACCCATTTGCACTCTATTACAGAAAGCTGGGCTAATTGTCATATTACTGAGACACAATTCACATTACAAATGATGTAATGACACAATTATAGGTTATTTTTAAATGAGGATAATATATGAGAGAAAGGAGATCGAAAACAATTAAAAATCTTTATTCTATTTTTAACTTCATGACGCTAAAATGACTTCCTCAAAATCAAACTGTACACAAAAGTTGATGTGTAGTTGCCTGTGGCTAGAGGTAGTGTGAGGTGGGGTTTATGGGAGATAAGGAAGATGTTCTAGAACTGATTGTTGTTAAAGTTGCATAACTTTGTGAATGGATTAAAAAATGTTGACTTGTACATTTTAAATGAATGTGCTGTATAGTGTGAATTATACCTCAATACAACTGTTGAAAACAAAACTCTATATTGAGGAGCCAAACTACATTCAGAATGAAATATGTTAAAATGACCATGTACTACCCACTCTGTCAGGCTGCCTCACCTTTCACCACAGATGCCTAAGTGTGTATAGTCAGCTGTCTACATGCAACAGGGGGATCTTGAGAAATTGTGAAGAAGAATACCCAATGCCTTTAGGTATGTAGAGGGCAACATTCTGCTGTGCAGTGAAGAGAGAAGACGGACCTCATACCAGGGAAAACTGATAGGACAAGGGCAAACTTGAAGTATTAAAAACTGTTAGTAAGTTCATGGATAAAAAGTTCAAGAATTCCTCTAAAGTAATGGATTTCAGAATGTGATACCTTGATAAGATTTACTTTGTCTAATTCAGATTAAGCATAATATATTTCCTCTGGTATATTAGCATTGATTGTTCACCATGAGAACCAAATTATCATTAACCCCAAGGATGTTTGCATTTATCAGGAAAAAATAATTAAAGACAGTCTTACAAGTACCTGAGTTTATATTTGACTTTATGTCACAAATAAATACTGAAGGGTGTTTTTTCTTTTTGTTGTTGTTTGTTTGTTTGCTTTTATTTTTCCTGACTAATGATGAGGTTAAATAAGTAAGAGTAAGAAAATTATAATTTATAGAAATAAAGGAACTTATTGATATATTTTTAAAAATGATTGCTAATAAAAATTGAACTGCTTTCAGTAAGTGATAATGATTTGCTAGTGCATTTGTTTTCTACCATTTCCAATCCATATAAAAGGCTTTCTATTAAAATTTGGTACTTGAAAGTAATTATTGAGTATAAATTTTATTATCTATGTTAAAAATCAGTTAAGAATTTTAGAATTTAAAAGAATAGTGTTTCTTAGGTACAAGGTATTTAGGGCTTAATGCAATATCAGCTACTTTAGAGCACGTAGAATAAATCATGCCACTGACGACAATTAAGAATCAGCAGGACTCAAGAGCTTTTATGCCATTTTGCGTTTTATGTGTTTACAAAGCTGAAACAACCTATTGGCATTTAATTCCATATTTACTGTCTCTGGTGTCTCATTGCACAGCAGGACATGGAATGAGCAATAAACATGTTATTGTAAGTATTGTACTGAATGAAAATTTAATTAAATCACAACTTCTTAAAAAGTGTCTTTTCTGTGTCACCCTTGGGTTTGACATCACAAACTCAGATATTCATTGTATCAATGTATCCACATTGAATTACAAAAGCATGCTGAAATAATTTGGTGAATATTAAAATTTCAGGAGAATAAAAGATTCATTTTTAATATATTAATGCAGGAAAGAGTTATTTAATTTTGCTGACTTGAAAAAGTATACAGATATATAAAATATGTTAATTTTCTGACCTACTTATAAGCATACTAAAGTTACATAACAAGAACATCAAAGACATAGTATAAATACTTTTAAATATAGTCTATCCTATATAATAAAACCCTAGGTGTCCTTGCAGGACATCATCACAAGATGGCCACCATGACATCATCACAAGATGGTCACCACAAGATGGCTTCCACAATATGGTCACCACAAGAGGGCCATCAGGGGAGGGCATTTGGGGGGGACCAGGCCTGCAGGGGAGGGCAGTTGGGGGCACCCAGGCCTGCAGGGGAGGGCAGTTGGATGGACCAGGCCTGCAGGGGAGGGCAGTTAGGGGCGACCAGGCTGGAAGCAGAGGGCAGTTAGGGGTGACCAGGCTGGCAGGGGAGTGCAGTTGAGGGTGACCAGGCTGTCAGGGGAGGGCAGTTGTGGGTGATCAGGCTGGCAGGGGAGGGAAGTTTGGGGCCATCAGGCCAGCAGGAGAGGGCAGTTGCGGATGATTGGACTGGCAGGGGAAGGCAGTTGGAGGCGATCGGGCCGTCAGGGGAGTGGTTAGGGGGCTATCAGGCTGGAAGGCAGAAGCAGTTAGGGGCAATCAGGCAGGCAGGCAGGCGAGCAGTTAGGAGCCAGCAGTCCCGGGTTGTGAGGGGGATGTCCGACTGCCAGTTAAACTGGCAGTCGGACATCCCCCAAGGGGTCCCAGATTGGAAAGGGTACAGGCTGGGCTAGGGGACCCCCCCCCCCCCGTGCATGAATTTCGTGCACTGGGCCACTAGTACTATCATAAAAACCTGAAGACTTTATTGCATCTTCATGTTAACCTTTTGCACTCGGATGTCGAGATTAAAATTACTCTTTGAATGTGTCAATAATTTGAAATATAAAAAATCAAAATAAATAAGTTTGTATGAAAAGAAACTCCAGTTTTTTATTCTACTGCCGTGCTTTGTGAAATCTAGGGTATTTAAAAAATTAAATCCCGAGTAGAATAAAGGAATCGAGAAAAAAGCAAGCGAGTGCAAAGGGTTAAATGTGACAAGATATTAGAAGAAAAATTGATTAGCCACAGAAGAAATCTAGATATTAATAAGAATTTTGCTGGATAATAGTAATAATGGGAGGAATGGTACAGCAAAGAGATAGACCTCATATCTAAATAATTTATATCAAATGAAGAAAATATAGATTAATGATTAATCAGATGAAGAGAAAGTTAAATATTAAAAACAGTTAATAAAAAGTTCATGTTCAAGGAACTCAACTAAGGTAATGAAAGGAATAGATAGAAAAACCAGATCCAAGTCAGAGAGATAACTTTATCCTATTCCTTGAAGAAGCTGGGATTTTTTGGGAGAAATCCAAAAGGGAGAGGAAAGAATAAGGGGAATAAATAGTGAGGGATGGCGACTTGACTTGGGTGGTGAACAATAAAGGGTTGTAGCAAAGAAAGAAAGAAAGAAAGAAAGAAAGAAAGAAAGAAAGAAAGAAAGAAAGAAAGAAAGAAAGAAAGAAAGAAAGAAAAGAAAGAAAGGAAGAAAGAAAGCATAAGTAACAATTGCATAAGACAGTGAGTTAAAGTTTAAGGAGCCTTCACATATACCTTCTTCCCAAGTTTAGAATTGATTTCAAGTCCAGTAGCACTGAGCATATAAATTATATATACAGTGAAATATGTAGTAAAAATGGAGGAAGACAACTTTAAATAGAAGCAGGTTATTACAGTTTATATGTCAGTGCTTTGATACATAATCTTGATTAAGTTTGGGAAATTAGTAAAATATAGATACATAGACACAGGAGGAAGGAAAATTCAATTTTCAATTAGTTTGTGTCCTTGGGCAAGATATCAAACATTTTATGAATTATTTAACCTGCAAAATGTATTTATGCTTTTCTTATAGAATATGTATAATACTTAAGTCAAATAGTATATTAAAAATCTTATCGCAGTGCTGACAACCTAGTAAAGTCTTTAAAATGCTAGTTTCACTTACCTACAATTATTTCTACCTGTGCTTACAAATTATGTAAAAATATTAAACAAATATACAAATATAAAGAATGACAATGTCAGATAAAATTTTCAGGAAATAATGAGGTACTTAAAGTATAAAAAAATCCTTTAAAAAATGTTTAAAGTTATCCTCAAGAATGAGATTTTTTTTATCTTGTGTTTCTTGTAAATCTTAAAATAGAGAAAAAAATCATTTTAAAATATATCCATAGAATTTAAGATGCTGTATGATTCTGCAGGAAAATGATATTTTTCATAATATAAAATTGGTGTTTAAAATTTTGTTCTTCAGACATGTGTTGGATAAGACATAAATCTTTAATCTTTCATGGAAGGGATGCTTTTGAGAATGTTGATAGGATGTTACCAACTAGTTAATATATCCAATAATACAAGATTCTTTATAATTTCTTTTATGATCAAATAAGTCACTGAGATGTTGGAATAAATTTGTCTTATGTAAGTAATACATGGTTCTCCCCCACCTCCTTAGCCTTTTTTTATCCCCCTCTCTTTCTCTATCTATGTCTCTCAGCAAAATAAAAATAAACTGACTCTCTTTGAAGTGCTGTGTTATGGTATTTTGTCATTTTTAAAGACTCTTCGAAAATTTAAATCATCTGGACCTCCCATGAATAAGCACTATGTAGATAGAACTATATATCTCTCAATTAAGATGATGAGATGAAGCTCTCAGTAACTAAGATTTTAAAGAGTTGGAACTAAGATTTTAAAGTTTCTGAATATTTACAGAATAAAAGAGTACAGTTAAATGACTCTTTAACTAGTACATCTTACTATTCTGATTATCAGTGCAAATATATACAGTGAAAGCAAATTAAAAGGTAATATGAAAGGATCTTGATTGTGTAGAAAAATCTCTGATGCTTTTTACCTTACTGAAGTGACAATTCCTTCTTTGAATGAAGTCGTGTATTTGACCCCTCTTTCAATCAGCTACTATCACACTTTTGAAGAGGATTATTTTAAAAGAAAAAGTGCTTAAATTTAATTTTAGTATATGTAAGTCGATCAATGAAAAAAATCAAGATTTTTGACATTTGTCTCTACTGTGAGTACCATAAAAGAAATAAAATATTGCATATGTATATAAAAACATAGCCCACCATCAAACATCTAGTAAATATACAGGTGATTTCCATTTCTTTAAACTTATAAAGAATCTATAGTTTATAATATGTGTTATATATGGAATAGCTAAATAAAAGTTAAAGACATCAAAAAGTTCTGAAATAAACAGATTTTTAAAAATATTTTTTATTGATATTTATTTATTTATTTTTTAAATTTCTTTATTGATTAAGGTATCACATATTTGTCCTCATCCCCCCATTCCCATCCCAAACCCCTCCCCACATATGCCCCCACTTCCCTGTTGTCTGTGACCACTGGTTAGGCTTATATGCATGCATACAAGTCCTTTGGTTGATCTCTCCCCTTACCTCCATCCTCCCCTACCTTCCCTCTGAGTTTTGACAATCTGATCGATGTTTTCCTGTCTTCGGGTCTGTTTTTGTTCATTAGTTTATGTTGTTCATTATTTCCCCTAGATGAGTGAGATCATGTGATACTAGAAATACACTTATAAGAACTGAAAATGAGACAAGCAATAATGGATATGCTGGGAGGCAATTGAATCAGTCTGTAATGAGTTTCTTTCTGGGCCAACAGTTCTTTTGAGTCCCAATTTCAATGTCAAACAGTTCCTTATGTGTACATGTCAGCAATGATATTTCAGTTCTGGATGGTGGACAAATGGTGGTAATGCAGGTCCCACCCTCTCTGGTTTGGTCCTGGACAACCTGCAGCAATGCACAGCTGCTGACTGCTAGTATGGCAAGGCGTCGTCAGCGTCTTCCATCTCTGGACTGTTTCTCTTCTGTCTTCATGGCTGGAGCAGTCCTGTCAATTCCTCTCTGTTGCAGGAATCCACATGGTCTTGGAGTTGTTTTCTGAAAATATACAAAAGTTAATAAACGAATCTTTTCTATAAATTTGACTTGGGATCCTTTTTCATTTTTTGCCCTAACGATTTTCCTTTGGCTTATATTGACACCATGTGTGTTGTTCATGGGTGTCTTGCTGTTAGCATTACAAATGAAAGTTAATTTTCTAAAGTAAAAATTTTCTAGATGTAACTTACTTACAGGATATTTTTCCTTACATGATATTCTTCTACTATCCCCCCCTTATTGATTTAAATATTAGGAGGCTTTTGGAAATTTTATAATGTAGTCTTGATAGCTTTTAAATTTTAATTTTTTGCACTAAAATATGACTGCTTTAGGTTCATTACATATTACTTAATTTTAACATGAGGTGAACTACCAATAAAAAATTTAGTTAACACTTTAGGAACAGCTTTTTGTCTAGTACCATTAATTTTTCTAGAATATTCGCTTATTTCAATTAGCCAATTTAAATTAGTCTGAGAACTTGACTACTATTTTACTGTCAAATTTAATACTCTAACAACAATCTTATTTTACCCTGTAAATATTAGTGGAAAGGATTATTTGCCTTCTTGAGTAGGCCCTGAGCATTCCTGGTGCTAGACTGGATTTAGATATGAAAAACCCACTTCCCCACACCATGGGTACAAGACAACTCAAACAAGTCTTGTTGCAGTGAGAGGGCAGCTGCTGTCGGCCAAGTCTCTGTCTATTACCCGGGTCCTGATTTGAGCTGGGCATGGGAAGCAAAGCAGCCATGGGGGCAGGAGACCTCCCTCAGAAGGGGTGAGGGTTCAGGCCCTGCAAAGTTGGGGGGGGAGGGTCTGTGCCCACCTCTGTTGACCCCCAAGTTCTCTCCTGATGGCCCCTCTGTGACTGTGCCTGTATTAGGTTGTTCCTTCCCTGAGGAATCTTACCGTCTCTGGCTAACCAGCCATCCTCCAGGGCCAAGCAGGGTGATGTGAGGTTCAGTTCTGTCTCCTTGGTAGCTTATGCCACCGTGGCCTCCACACCCAGCACCTGCCTTGGGATCCCCTCACCTACTGGTGAGGCCCCGGCACTGATCACATATTTTCAGGAACCCAGGTTTCTTCTCCAGGGAGGGCCCAGCCCACCCCACTGGGTGAGAGACAGCTTCATGGTACCAGCCACCATGAGGCTTCAACCTCAGCATGAACAGAAATCTCAGGCAACAGCTGTGGGCAATTGGATTGTGAGAAGAAGGTCCCCCTTGGGCCAAAAGGGCAAGAGGGGCCAATATAAAATGCTCAGGTGCCTTCCCAGGGGGCCCTCTACACAGTGGAAGGGATTAAAGCCTTTCATGTCCTTTTTAAATTGACTTTTAGAGAGAGAGGAAGAAAGATAGGAGAGAGAGATGGAAACATCAATGATGATCTGTCAGCTGCCTCTGCAAGCCCCCCACTGGAGATTGAGCCCAAATCTGAGCATGTGCCCTGCCTGACCAGGAATCAAACCAGCGAGCTCTTGGTGCGTGGGTTGACATTCCACCCCTGAGCCATGGCGGTTGGGATGTTTTCTTTGCTGTGCAGAACCTTTTTAGTTTGATATAGTACCACTTACTTATTTTTGCTTTTGGTTTCAAATCCAAAAAATAAATACCAAGACAATGTCAAAGACCTTACCTCTATGTTTTTTTCCAGGAATTTTACAGTTCCAGGTCTTATATTCAACTCTTTAACCCATTTTATATTGACTTTTGTGATCCAGTTTAGTTCTTTGGCATGTGGCTGACCAGTTTTCCCATCACCATTTTTTGAAGAGACCATCCTTTCCCCATTGCTCATTCTTAGCTCTTTTGTCATATATTACTTGACCATATATATGCATGGGTTTATTTCTAAGCTTTGGATTCTGTTCCATTGATCTTTGTGTCTGTTTTTATGTCAATATCATACTGTTTTGATTATTATAAGTTTGTAATATAGTTTGAAATCAGAAAATGTGATTCCTCCAGCTTTGTTCTTTTTAAGATTGCTTTGGCTATTTGGTGTCTTTTGCACTTCCGTACAAGTTCTAGGTTTGTTCCAGTTTTGTAAAAAATGATATTGACATTTTGATAGGGATTGCAATGCATCTGTAGATAACATTTTAATCATATTACTTCTCCCAGTCCATGAGCACAGAATATCCTTTCATTTATTTGTGACTTCTTCAATTTATTTTAACAACCTTTGGTAGTTTTCAGTGTACAGATTTTTCACCTCCTTGGTTAAATATATTCCTAATTTATTTTTATTTTCAGTGTTCTTAAAATGGAATTGTTTTCTAATTTCTCTTTCTGATAGTTTGTTGCTAGTGAAACGCAAAAATTGAATGGAACATGTGGTGTTCCTCTGGGTAGGATGATTCCCGGGTCCTTGTCCAGGTGGAATCAAAGAAGGAAACCATGGACAAAAGGTGGTATAGGAAAAGATGGAAATTTATTGAGAAACAAACACAGACTCCCATGTGGGGAGGGGGAGAGAGACCCCCTAAGTCCCTTTTTTCTGTTTATAAAAGCTGCAGTTCTTTCTGTCTTGATATCCTCTCTGATTGGTCACTATAGCAGCTTCAGAGCTCAAACCTCAGGTGCGGTTCCCCTCTTCTTCTCCCTTATTGTTTTCCTATTCCCTTTGGCCTTCCTCTTCCCTCTCTGAATGAGTGGATTCCTTCCCTTTATTCTGTAAATGTGTACCTTCTGCAGCTCCCAGCTCTGTAGCTTTGTGCTTTTCCCATGGATCCCTCAATTCCTAAAATTTCCTAAACCTACCTATTTTACCTTAAAAACTCCTTTCACTAGTGTTTAGAAATGCAGCTAATTTTTCTATATTGATTTTATATCCTGCATCTATACTGAATTTGTTAAATATTTCTAACAATTTTTGGTGGAATCTTTAGGGTTTCTATATTTAATATTATATCATCTGCAAACAGAGGCAATTTTAATTCTTTCTTTCTAATTTAGATGCCTTTTATTAATTTACTTGTCTCTTTGGCAAAAACTTCCACTACTATGTTGAATAAAAATGGCACGATAGGTCATTTTTGTCTTGTTCCTGATCTTAGAGAAAAAGTTTTCAGCTATTTATTGTTGAGTATGATGTTAGCTGTGAGCTTGTCATACATGGCCTTTGTTATCTTTAGTTACATTCCTTCTATACCCAGCTTGAGATTAAAACTTATTTATATATTTATTTATTTTACTATAATATTTAAAGTTTTGTTGGCTGTTGTTTTACACAAAGCAGATGCACAGCTTTCGGTTAAACATAAATTTATTAATGTAGTAAATTCTTATCCTATATTTATATTTTAAAGTATTTTCAAAATATCTTAATTAGTGAAACCAAGGGCTGTTTAGCTGAGTTCACACCTGAGAAAAACATTTTCAAGAATTATGAAATGAGTATAATACATATATCTCAGTTTTGCCCAAACTAAATTAAATTGGTCATTAATCAACAGCATAGGCCATAATTCTATATCAAAGTATGTATCTTTGTGAGAATTAACAAATGTATACAATTGTAAACATTAGTATTAAGTTTTTGGAGTTTGCTAATTAACCTATATATTTATAAAATTTATATATGCTATTTCAATTATATTTTAGAAATGTTAGAAGTGAACGAGACCTAAATAATATTGAATTTGAAAATTTGTATTGAAAAATAAAAATATGTCAATTCTATTTCAAATCAATTATTTAAAAACAAAAGTTTTATGGTATGAAGAAAACTTTGCAATTAAACCAATAATCTTTATAAGATTCAAATTTTTGAATATGGGAGTCTTTAGCATCTCAAAGTAGCAACCACAATGATAACATTTAATATGAATTATTTAATATGAATTACATTATTCAATCTCCATAACAAAACTATAAAATATAGATTATTTAAAAAATAATAGCTGAGACTTGGGGAGAATAGATAACTTGTTTGCTTAAACTTAAAAATTTTAGAAGTAACAATTCTAAATTTTAAGTAAGTAGCTAAAGTAACATTCAAGTTCAGCACAGATCTGTGAAAAGTTAAAGTATCTTCTTTCAACACTGCATTCATTGATACACACTTATATGAAAATATTGGCAACATAAATTAGTCATTTTCAATATATACATACTAGTACAGTTTATAGTTTTCTGGTAAGTTTCAGAATCTTTTATTGTCTTGTGCTTTACAGTATTTTTGAAACCTGGACCAGTTATGTGGAGACTAGCTTTCTACTTTTTTAAAAAACAAAAACATGAAAAAGGACAATATGTAATATATTTAAAATGTGATTTAGTGTAATATTCTCCTTTTAATGAGTTTCAGGTTGCTAATATGGC
Source organism: Ia io (assembly GCA_025583905.1). Taxonomy (NCBI): domain Eukaryota; kingdom Metazoa; phylum Chordata; class Mammalia; order Chiroptera; family Vespertilionidae; genus Ia; species Ia io. The sequence continues at coordinate 38,075,928 of JAJQQW010000003.1, forward strand.
ATTTTTTAGTACATTACTCGTGGATTTACTTTAAACTTTCACTTTTATATTCAGAGGAACCATGGTTCATTTTGATAACATATTAGCATGAGTATTAAACTAAGCAGAAATACAATTAATTTCTATGGAGACATGGAAATGTCAAAGACAAAATCACTTAAAGGATGCTTTATGGTATTCCTCCATTGCTTCTTTAAAATGTGACTATATTCATAGTACTCTGTAATTTTTCCCCCATTTATTGCACTTTATATTCATCCTATTTTTTAAGGACTGTAACTCCTACTTAAAATAATTTATTACATTGAGTACAATGTATAATGTTAAAATTGCCATCATTTTTTAAAGGATCAAAGACTTGACATGCCATGTTGGAAAATTGTTGAAAACAAATGTCTTTCCTCAAAATCTTGTTTTTCTATACTACTCATGCATAATTCTTTCAAAAATTCTTCATATGACCACATTATCTCCACCACTATAAACTTGACTTTCATTTATGAAGTAACCCTGTACAAATGTTGAACTTAGAGTTGAAAATATTTCAAATCAAGTGTATATAGATAAAATGTACTAGTGCACACAATCTTTCTGGCTATTTTATTTCTATCAATAATATTTTATTTACATTAGTTTTTTTAGCAACCATATCACACTAGTGATTTATGTTAACCTTGAAATACATTAAAACCCTTTGATAATGTTTACGTATGCTCCTGGTAAGGCAGCACTTCACTTTTATTTGTTTTGTCAGTTATTTCTGAAACAGATTTTTCAAATACTGCTTAAATCAATTCAATTTTTCTTCAAGGTTCAGATGGTCATTTTAGAAGATCCATAGTTAATTAATTTTTAATCAGTGTCAGACACCTTCAACTACACAGGCAATTTCTAAAATATAAAGCATAGCAAAACACAAAACAACAAGAGAATTATCACTGACTTATTGTTATAGGTTGAAAAGTTTTATGCATAATCTCTTTCTCCATGTTTGAAGTAACAAATCTCTGTGCTTGTGGATTATCTTCTATTATTTTTCCTGTTATTCACAGTTATGACTAGGAAAATGTTCTCAGCAATAAAATCCTAATGCTTGCCTTTTACTTATTTCTGCCTTATATAGCAATATTGTGCCTAGTTCATTCTTTGATGTTATACATTAATCATCTAGAAATGTCTCTGTTGTTGACATAAGAAACACCTTAACTTGTAGAGAATTTGTATAAAAGTTTATTTGAGCCAAATTGATGACATAAGCTGGGGAGCAAGATCTCAAATGCTCCAAAGAATAACGACTTTGCAGTTTCTTGTATGCATTTGAAATTAAGGAGGGACCATAAGAAAGATCCCAGAAAGTGGGAGAGCACACGGAAGGCAGGATTGGATTACAGGATAGTTATGATAACTTGCTCTCTTGAGGGTGGTTCCAGTTTAGAAGCAGGGATCTGAAAAGAGGCATTTCAAAGGCCTGTTAACCTAGATGCACAAAAACAATGTATAGGGCTTGCTTAAGGCAAAGATAAACCTTTTTACTAAAATGTTATATGCCTGAGGCGTGACTACCCACCATGACCTTCCCAGTTAGGAACTTATAATCAGAATCACCCTGTGAGATTACTTTCCACAGAATACCGCCCCCCCCTTTGTTTTTTTGGTCCTCACTCTGTTCTCAGTTCTTTATTTAAGCAAACTGTACTCGTTCAGCAAAAGTAAAATACTTATTTTGCTTGAATTCTCAATTTCTTGCTCCATCTGCAATTTTCTGGTATTAGTAAGCCAAAACAGGGCATTTTCTCATTCTCAAGTGCTACTTTCTCACCCCTTTTCTAACATCCTATTCAACAATCTGTCCTCACTTTAAATTTACACCATTTCTTATCATTTATAAATTTCTAAGAGACACTTCAACATTTCATGAAGGATTTCCATTTTCAATAAAAATTGCTCAAGTCCCTGATTTCTCTTTACACAGTCTCCTATTATCCTGTCTAATAAAAGAGTAATATTCAAATTGACCATCACTCCAACACACAAAATGGCTGCCCCTGTGTGGTCAAAGATGACTGCCCCCATGTGGACACAAGATGGCCACCACAAGATGGCCAGGAGGGGAGGGCAGTTGGGAGGGACCAGACCTGCAAGGGAGGGCAGTTGGGGGCCATCAAGCCTGCAGGGGAGGGCAGTTAGGAGTGACCAGGCTGGCAGAGGAGGAAAGTTGGGGGAGATTGGGCCTGCAGGGAAGGGCAGTTGGGGGGGGACCCAGGCTTGCAAGGGAGAGCAGTTGGGGGGACCAGGCCTGCAGGGGAGGGCAGTTAGGGGTGACCAGGCATGCAGGGGAGGGCAGTTAGGGGCAAACAGGCTGGCAGGGGAGCAGTTAGGCATCAATCAGGCTGGCAGGGGAGTGGTTAGGGGTGATCAGGCTGGCAGGCAGAAGCGGTTAGAGGCAGTCAGGAAGGCAGGCAGGCAAGCAGTTAGGAGCCAGCAGTCCTGGATTGTGTGAGGGATGTCCGACTGCCCATTTAGGCCCTATCCTAAACAGGCAGTTGGACATCCCTCAAGGGGTCCCAGATTGTAGAGGGTGCAGGCTGGGCTGAGGGACACCCCCCTCCCTGCATGCACAAATTCATGAACCAGGACTCTAGTTATTTCATAAAAGTGAGCAGGCAGTTGGATGCCTGAGAGCAACCTTGGACACACTGTAACTATTAAACTGCTTTTGATTTGAGAGGGTACCCCAATCTCTAATACAGCCTCTCTCCATTCATTCTTTGCTGCTCCCTTATTTTTTATCATTATTTTGTTCTTTAATGTGATCACTATTTTTTTCTATCCATTATCTCTTTTCTAAACATTCTCCCTAACTAATCTATACTCAAAATAACTTACATAACCTATTCATTGATTAAATTTACTATCCCATCATTTTAATAATTTTGTTATACTCATTAGATGTAAAATTAGGAATCAATTTTCTTTTCTACTTTTTAAAGCTATTAAGTATCAAAGGTAAAGGTAACCTTGCAATGATGGACTGTATTAAAAACAAATACATATGTCTCTTGGCCTTCCTTCTGTCCTCTTTTGAAAAGTATCTATTTAGGTCTATTGCCCATTTATTGATTCAGTTGTTTATCTTCCTTTTGTTAAGTTGTATGAGTTCCCTGTAAATGTTGGAGATTAAACCCTTATCGGAGATAACATTGGCAAATATCTTCTCCCATGCAGTGGGCTTTCTTGTTGTTTTGTTGATGATTTCTTTTGCTGTGAAGAAGCTTTATATTTTGATGTAGTCCCATTTGTTTATTTTCTCCTTAGTTTCCATTGCCCTAGGAGCTGTATTGTTGCATGGATTCCTCTAATGTTTTTTACGTTTAAGTCCTTTATCCATTTTGAGTTTATTTTTGTGTATGGTATAAATTGGTGGTTTAGTTTAACTTTTTTTGCATGTATCTGTCCAGTTTTCCCAACACCATTTGTTGAAGAGACTGTCTTGACTCCATTGTATGCTCTTTCCTTCTTTGTCAAATATTAATTGAGCATAGTGGTTTGGGTCGATTTCATGCTCAAAGTCACTAATCATCCGAGAGATGCAAATCAAAATGACAATATGGTACCATCTCACACCTGCCAGAATGGCTATCATCAACAAATCAACAAATGACAAGTGCTGGCGAGGATGTGGAGAAAAAGGAACCCTCGTGCACTGCTGGTGGGAATGCAGACTGGTGCAGCCACTGTGGAGAACAGTATGGAGTTTCCTCAGAAAACTAAAAATGGAACTCCCATTTGATATATGCACCCCTATATTCATAGCGGCACAATTCACCATAGCTAAGATTTGTAATACCTTAATCAATAAAGAAAAAAAGTAAATTAAAAAAAAGAAAACACAAAAAAGTCCCACTAATTCATTCTCAGTGCTTCTCCTAGGATTTCATTAATTACTTTATTCAAATCAAGTTAACTTCATTTTTCTTATCAGAGAAGTACTTCCAAACAGTTGCTACCTTTTCAAAAAGGGATTTCCTGAGGTTTCCAGGTAAAAATAAAGTATTTTCACAACAACCAACTTTTCTTTTTGTATAAGCACATCCCATATATTGCACAGGAATCCTTATTCTAAAAGCTATACGTATTTGTCATTCATGTAAACTTTAATATATCTGTAGGTTCTGTATATTTGTTGCTGTATCTAGAACTCCAACTCTTAAGTTACCATTTCTGAAAGTGATCTCACCTTCTAATTTATTATGAAGATCAGAATAGCCCATTACAATATACTTCTCTTTATTGTTCTTGGTTTCTTCTTCAAATATACTGTAAAATATATAGTTTTGTATTTATTTTTCTGCTGGGAGTAACTACCACAATTCTCCTCTCACATTCATGTATACTTAGATCTTTCCATGCCATCTGTTGTATAGCCCATAAACATATGGAAGATTGACTTTTACTACAAATATGTGGTTATATATATCTTTTAACATAAGTTGTTTTTATTTTAGAAGATGGGATGATAAAAGTAAAAACAAAGAGTATTACAGAGGTGTATACATTCAGTGTAAGGCAGTGAGGAACATGATGCTGGCTTATAGGACCTTTAATTTCATAATTTGTGGCCCAATTGTTAGATTTGTACAGTTTGAGCTCTGAAGCTGCTTGCAGACCAGACATGCCTGCAGAGTCAGCAGCCCCTGTGCTGATTGTACTGTTTGATAAATTGTACTCCTTGCATCGTTATTAAATAATATTCTTTGTACTATGATTGTGTGATCAAAGAAAGCCCTTTTATTCAACAGGCCTGAGCGGAAACTGGGATTGATTAATGCTTAATCATATATTACCTATTGTTCTCACTCACAACTCACTTGCTTGATCACAGATTCAGCCAACCTTTGAAAGTCCAGTTGCCCCCACCAATCAGAAAAGAAATGATATATGTTTGTGGTCTTGTTTCCCCTAGCAACCATTTTCTTTGATCAATAGCTCCCTGCCCTATCCCCTTCATTTTGGAAAGTATTCTGGGTTCATTCATAGCCAGGGCTACATTTCTGGTTTGCAAATTATTATGTGAATAAACTCTCTTTAAATTTCTTTTAAAAAGGTATTTCTGGACTTTGTTAATAATAAATTTCATTCTCTCTCTCCTTCCCTCTATCTCTTTCCATATATATGTACACATTTATATACATATATATACACATGTATATATGTGAGGATACATATGGTAAATATGTATATATGTAGATATATATTTTCTATATGTATATTGATACATAAAATGCATATACAAGGAATGGCCAGATTATTATGATCTCTGAACGCATAATAATCTGTGGCCCACATAATAATCTGTGTATATCCTATATAATAAAAGGCTAATATGCAAATTGTATCCTCAACCAGGAGTTCGACCAGCAGGCAGGCCGGCCAGCCAGCCATGTCTCCTCCCCCTGGCCAGGCTGGCTGCACCCCACCCATACATGAATTCATGCACTGGGCCTCTAATATATATATACTGAGTGGCCAGATTATTATGCATTCAGAGATCATAATAATCTGGCCACTCAGTGTATACTGAGAGAGAATAATATTCATCTTTCTCACTATATCATACTTAAAATATACACCTCTCTCTGTTACCCTTATCATCCTATCTTTTAAAATCAACACTTTTCCTCACTAGTTTCACTACTTAACTGTACATTCATCTCTTGTCATTGAGAGGGTGAAACTTGAAACGCAGGCAGGCAGGGCAGGGTCCAGTGGAAACAAAGGCAGGTGGAGCGTAGGCAGGGGCAGACCCGGCAGTTTGAGCAGCCCAACCACAGGTGGACAACCAAGCAGAAATAACAGAATGTTTCTGGACTCAAAGCGGGAGGCCTGGGAAAACAGGGAGGGCCTGCAGTCACAAGGTGTAGGAATGCATAGAAGCAGGGAAAGTTCAGCACAGGGACAGAGAAAGAACACAGAAACAGGGAATGTTCAGGTCTGTTGCTGGGCAAGAACAATGAGGGAATAAATCAGGTGAGGACACAGGTAGACTGGCTTGTAGCAAATATGTACCCCTGGACTACAAGGCTTTAACAGGCAGCCCACTCTTGGCCCCCCATCCCCATGAGGGGAGTCTGAATTTGCTTATAATAAATTTTCCACATTTTTGCTTAAATCTTCTGGTCCACGGAGCTCATTCTTCGGCATTGGGAGACAGGACCCTGGGAAAAAGCCCTTGGCTCACCGTTCTGGCTAGCATCATATTGGAGTTTTTCTTCTTCATTATGTATTGTGTTTTTCTCTCAAATTCCACCTTTTGATATTGAAATTGAGTGATTTTCAAATTGTACTTAATGTTTCCTTCTGTGAAGTTTTATGTTAATGATTTTTTCTTAAAAATATTTCTTTCTGATTCCTAACATTAATTTCTTTTATTTTTCCTACTAGTCTATAATTCTATCTTTCCATTTTTCTTGCTCATAATTCGCTACCTTTAAAAAATATTTTAAATTCTTCAATTTTCTGTTCGGGGGCTTTTTTTCTGTCTCTCTGCTTTTCCTATTATAATTCATATACCACTGGTGTTTCAACTTGCACATTTTGTGGATAATTTTCACAATATTGTAAATGGTTGTCTAGGGACTCTAAACACATTATAAGATAGAAATGCTAGTTGAGTTAGTGTTCAATAAATATCATCTGATCCATTTCCACTATGATCTGTATAAAACAGATCTGCATGATGGACACATTTCTAAGCAATAGATTTTATTAAGCTAAGCTTGATGATGTGAGGGAACTTTAACACTGTTAGTAAGATGCATTTCTAATTTTCTAGAAATGTTATATGCCTCAGTACCCTACAACCCTTCACCAGAATCACAACAAAGTCCTCCCCTACCCCCAGTAACTAGTCTAATGTAGTAACCAGATTTGATTGTTTGCAAAATTAATGAAACATGATTCCATTACATTATTGATGAAAAATGACTGAGGTGACAGACCACTGATATCTGGTAAAAAAAAAAAAAACATAGGAAAGTAGAAAACCTCTATGAACTCTGTTTTAGAAATATAGTACAAATCATAAGGCAAGGATTCTGAGAAAGTGTGTGAGGTTTGAAACTTTAAAAATAAAGATTATTCTAATGAATATGATCATTTTACTTAAAAGTAGAAGGTAATTATTTGGTGTGATATTTCAACTAATATAAAGAATAGAAGGTAATTATTTGGTGTGATATTTCAATTAATATAAAAAAGAATAGTGAAGATAGAAGAACATCAACTCAATTAACAGGAACAAAACAGAATTAAAAAAACAACACAAAAATAGTTTTGCCTGGAAGCTTTTCAAGAACAAATTCATTTATAAATTTAGTAAGATAAACACAAGAGCAGTAAAGTATGATCATTTTCTTTTAAAATACAACAAAATAGCTCAAGAATATATTATTCATTTTTTGTTACTAAAATAACATTTAGCCTATTGGAAGTCAGCAATACTCATTATAAACATATAAAAAATTATATGTTCATAATCAATATAAGCAAGAAAGAAAAGTAAAATAATGCATTAGTAAAATATGTGTAGAGGAATTAATATAGAGAACTCTTATTTTAGAACCCTTGAATGTGTGCTAAATAAGATAAACAATCCCTTATATGATAAATTCAATAACATAAAAGCTTTCAATCTATAATAATAAAAGCATAATATGCTAATTAGACTGGATGTCCTTCCAGGCGACCTTCCGTACAAAACCAGGGCTGGAAGGGAAGCCCAGGTCCCGGGTGCCAGAGGGAAGCCGGTGTCGGCAGCCAGGAGAAGAAAGGCCTACTCTTGCACAGATTTCATGCATCAGGCCTCTAGTATACAATAAGAAGAAATAAAATCGCTCTTTTAATAATGATAAATTAAGTTTGAGAGGATGTTAAACATTCTCTTTTCAAACCAATAAATACCTTAAAACATATTCCATTCTATCTATTAAAAATATTATCAAAACATACATAACATTTCATGATGAGGAAATTCAAAATAAAGTGAATATAGTGCCAGAACAAATGGCCATGACACATGTTTAAATGTTTTAAGTGTCAAAATCAGCATCTAGATCAGGGTTGGGAACCTTTTTTCTACCAAGGGCCATTTGAATATTTAGAATATCATTTGAGGGCCAAAATTATCAACTTAAAAATGAGCCTGGGAGCCTGGCTGGAGTGGCTCAATGGTTGACCGTCAACCTATGAACCAGGATGTCATGGTTAGACTCCTGGTCAGGGCACATGCCTGGGTTATGGGCTCCATTCCCAGTAGAGGGTATACAGGAGGCAGATGATTAATGATTCTCTCTCATCATTGATGTTTCTATCTCTCTCTCTCTCCCTTCCTCTTTGAAATCAATGAAAATATATTAAAAAATAATTAGCCTGCTATATTTGGTCAAATATTTAATTAACTCACCCCTAATGTGATGGCTGGATGGCTGGAACTGCTTCTCTTTGGTGAAGCATGTGATGTTAGCTGGTATTTGAAATATTGCTGCTTGCAACTGCTTTTCCAGGTTTGTGTTGGTCAGTCTCAACATAGTCAAGCAGTCAATTCTTTGTGATGGTAAGTTTTGAAAACTGCTCACAACAGTAAGTTGTTCCGAACACAGACGCATATTTCAATGCATATCTCCTCAATGTGGGAAATTCGTCATTGCTTAGTAATGTTTATAGAACTCAAGCAGTGGGAGGTTGTTGTACTTAGCTTTCAACTCATCATCGCTTGGCAGCTAAATGATTTTGTGTTGCTGGTTCCACAACTGAACACTGTAGCAAAGATGTTCAATTCCATTTGTTTACTTTTCACACCCTTGAATCTTTCATTAAATGCCTCAATTAGTTTCCCACACTCACCAGCACATTCAAGTGTGGTAGAAGGCTTTTGTCCTTCCAGAGTGGGGAAATGCACCGTGTTATTCCTTTAGAGTTGCACTTCCCGCAGCCTTAATTTAGCTTCAAATGACTTCACGTTTGAAAGCAGGGAGCTGAGAAGCTGGTTGGGGCCTTGCAACTTGACGTTCAGCTCTGAGAGGTGCTCGGTAAGGTTCACCATGGACACTAGATCGCACAGCCACTTGCTTTCATTGAGTTTTCTGACAGGTTTGCTCTCATCTTCAGGAACTGCTCGACTTCATCCACTAGGTCATAAAGCTCATCAGCATGTTCCCACCACACTTCACAGTGATGAATAAGATCAACGTGCTCAGAGTCAAGATCATTCAGTAACTTCTTAAATTGTTCAAAGCTTCTGCTTTGGACAACATGTATGCATGACACTGCTGTTGGCATCACGTTGTTGAGCCACAACCGCTGTGCCCAGAGACTTCTTGGTGTATGATGCAGAGGCACGTAATTAAATCACTTGGATCAAGACTGAGAGGATTCAGTTCTTTCTTGACAAATGCAATTAACCCTTCTTTGCAAGCCAGCCGTGGCTGGAGCTCCATCTGTAGTAAGGCCACTTAACTTTTCAAATCTTAGCTCAAATATTTTCATTGTTAAAACAAGTCTCTCCAACAGGTCCTCGCCATGCGTTGCTTCCAGTGACAGCAGTTCCTCTTGCGTGTCAAGCTCCGCAGTTATCCCACAAACAAGAACAGCCAGGTGGGCAGTCTCTGTTATGTCCATTGTCCCATCACAAGCCAGAGAGGAAAACTGGAAATCTGCAGAATCCTTCAGTGTTTTTGCAATGTCTTGTGCTAACTCAGTAATCCGATCTGAGATGGTTCTCTGAGACAAACTAACACTCTGCACCATTTTCCTTTGTCTGGCGCTGACAGCTCTGCAGCAGCCACCATGCACTCTTCCACAAACTCTCCCTCTACCTGCGGCCTCAGCTTCCTTGTGATGAGATCACTCACTATATAACATGTACTAGGACAGTGGTCGGAAAACTCATTAGTCAACAGAGCCAAATATCAACAGTACAATGATTGAAATTTCTTTTGAGAGCCAAATTTTTTAAACTTAACCTTTTGCACTCGGATGTCGAGTATGACTCGACACGGTTAGCATTAGAATAAAGGAATCGAGAAAAAAGCAAAGCGAGTGCAAAAGGTTAAACATCTTCTAACGCCACTTCTTCAAAACAGACTCGCCCAGGACGTGGTATTTTGTGGAAGAGCCACACTTAAGGGGCCAAAGAGCTACATGTGGCTCGCGAGCCGCAGTTTGCCAACCATAGTATGAATAAGTTTGTCTCTGTCACAACGAGGCCTAGTGAAAGCGCTTGCTGTGATTCCATCCCCGGTGAAGAGCACTGGTTTTATCCAGATGCATCTGGCCTCCCAGATCACTGAGATTAGCATGTTTTGAGCTGTGATGATGCTCCAGTTTGGCTGTTTTCATGACTGCTTAATGCATCACCACATACGAGGCACACAGGTTTGCCTTTGACATCAACAAAAAAAATAATCATTTGTACATTTTTCTTGGAAAGATCGACACTCTGCATCAACTTTTCTGTGTAGTTGCCATTTGAAGGATGTCACACCACTTAAGTTTTAATAACTATCCAGTGTGTGTGTCGCCCACAACATGATTTTTTTGTTTTAATCACTGTTCTAATCCTGCTGCTTTGGTTTGGAGAATAACCAATGCTCATATCATCGGCTTTTTCTGTGTACAGTAATTTCCTTAATCTTCCTCTGAGATTCCTTTTTTTGCGAAGAATGTTGATCAGATGTGTGGATAAGGGTTGGATTGGAGTTATCATCTGTGTCAAGAAAGAAGTCGCTGTATATTTTTAAAAAGTGACAATAACAACAACAAAAAAGAAAGAAGTCAACAACATTGTAGTCAATCATCGGAGACAAGGTCATCAAAATCGCATCTTGTCTCATCACCAGGGATCACTGCAGTGTGTTAACACTTTGGAAACCTGTGCACTCTCCACTTGCCTGGCACTGACTGTGCTCTGAGTCAGGGCAAAACAAGCAGATGGCTACGGGCAGCTGAGGAGAAGCGTATCTGTCTGTCCCATCATGTACTCACACAGAGGGGACACATATGAGTCTATTCCTTGCTTGCCCCTCAAAATTTACGTTATTAGTGAAACTAGATAATCAACTTACACCACACACAAAAACAAACTCAAAATGGTTAAAGGACTTGAATGTAAGAGGGGAAACCATAAAAATCCTAAAAGACTCCATAGGCAGCAAACTAGCAGACATATGTCATAGCAGTGACTTTACCGCTAATTGGAAAGAATATATACACCCTTATGTTCATTGCAATATTATTTACAATAGCCAAGATTTGAAAGCAGCCCAAGTGCCCATCAATAGATAAGTGAATAAAAAAGCTGTGGTATCCACTCATCTACCGATGGGCAATTGGGCTGTTTCCAGATCTCAGCTTTTGTAAATAATGCTGCTATGAACATACTGGTGCATCTATTCTCTCTGATTCATATTTTGGGATTCTTAGGATGTATGTCCAGAAGTGGGATCACTGGGTCAAAGAGAAGTTCCATTTTTAATTTTTTGAGGAAACTCCATACTGTGTTCCACAGTGGCTGCACCAGTCTGCATTCCCACCAGCAGTGCACGAGCGTTCCCTCCTATATGGCTCTAACAAAGAAAGATCTCTTACCCTTTGCAACAGCATAATGGACCTGGAGATTATCATGCTGAGCAAAATAAGCCAGTCAGAGAAAGACAAATGTCACATGATCTGTGACATTATATGTTGAATCTAGTGAACAAAATAAACTGACAAACAAAATAGGTCCAGAGGCCCACCAGGATCGGGCCTAAACAGGCAGTCGGACATCCCTCCAGGAGTCCCAGATTGGAGAGAGGTACAGGCTGGGCTGAGGGACAACCCCCCTCCGTGCACGAATTTCATGCACCGGGCTTCTAGTATCAAAATAAAAAGCTTCTGCACAGCAAAAGAAACCGTCAACAAAACAATAAGAAAGCCCACTGCATGGGAGAACATATTTGCCATGATATTTCCAATAAGGGTTTAATCTCCAGCATTTACAGAGAACTCATTCAACTTAACAAAAGACAGATAAACAACCCAATCAAAAAATGGGCAAAGGACCTAACTAGACACTTTTCAAAAGAGGACTTACAGAGGGCCCAGAGACATATGAAAACATGCTCAAAGTCACTAATCATCTGAGAGATGCAAATTAAAACAATGAGATACCATCTCAGACCTGTCAGAATGGCTATCATCAACAAATCAACAAATGACAAGTGCTGGCGAGGATGCAGAGAAAAAGGAACCCTCGTGCACTGCTGGTGGGAATGCAGACTGGTGCAGCCACTGTGGAAGACAGTATGGTGTTTCCTCAAAAAGTTAAAAATGGAACTTCCATTTGACCCAGTAATCCCACTTCTAGGACTATATTCAAGAAAACAGAAACACCCATCAGAAAGGATATATGCACCCCTATGTTCATAGCAGCACAATTTACAATAGCCAAGATTTGAAAACAATCTAAGTCCCCATCAGCAGATGAGTGGATTAAAAAACTGTGCTACATGTACACAATGGAATATTATGCCGCTATAAAAATGAAGGAACTTTTACCATTTGCAACAGCATGGATGGAACTAGAGAGCATTATGCTAAGTGAAATAAGCCAGTCGGAGAAAGATAAATATCACATGATCTCACTCATGTGGGATATAATTATCAACATAATTTGATGAACAAAAATAGATCCAGAGACAAATGGCAGGGAAAGAGGGTTAGAGAGCAACCAAAGGACTTGTATGCATGCATATAAGCATAACCAATGGACACAGACACTGGAATGGTGGGGGCTTGCCCAGGGTGGGTTTGGCTTGGGGGGGGGGGTCAATCGGGGAAAAAGTAGACATATGTAAAACTTTAGACGACAAAAAAAAAACAACACGTAATTATTATGATTCATTTAATATAAATTTATGTTGCTATGAAAAAAGCTCCTAGATTTATTGAATTTCAAGGTCCACCTATGGCTGCTGTTGCAGGGCCAGACCAAATGATTTTGTGGGCTTTATACCACCTGAGGGCTGAACGTTCCCCACCCCTGACTTAGATGGAAGTGTAATGCACCCCACTGCTCTCCTAACATTGGTTCTGTAAATGATGACCTATTAACTAATATGTATCTGTAGATAAACAGCAGGTTTGCTTATGAATTCTAGGAACTAACTTTAAAAGAAGCAGACCCTGACTTCAGACTTTCCAGCCCTAGGAGATTTGCCTACCTTCAACCATAAAACCAGGATGACCCAAATCAGACCATGGCTTGACCTGCTCCGAGATGGTTATGGGAGCAGACTCTTCTGATGCATATGTAGCGCCCTCAACGACCAACTCACAACCCCTCTAGTCTCCTTTGTTCTATCTTCCCCTTCCCCATCATGAAACACCTAGCCTGCAATGAGATGTTAAGATGGTCTTTGCATTGTGTAAATGTACCACATTAAAAAAAAAATTTTTTGATAGTATTACAGGTATCCATCATTTCTTCCCCCACCTTTACTAGTATCTGCCTCCACCCAGCTCCTCCCCCATTCCAGGCCTTCACCACACTATTGTCTGTGTCCATGGGCTATGCATATATGCATATAGTTCTTTGGTTAATCTCTTTCCATCTCCCCAGCCCCATCTCTCTGAGATCTGTCAGTCTGTTCCATGCATCCAGGCCTCTGGACCTATTTTGTTTGTCAGTTTATTTTGTTCACTAGATTCAACATATAATGTCAGATCATGTGACATTTGTCTTTCTCTGACTGGCTTATTTTGCTCAGCATGATAATCTCCAGGTCCATTATGCTGTTGCAAAGGGTAAGAGATCTTTCTTTGTTAGAGCCATATAGGAGGGAACGCTCGTGCACTGCTGGTGGGAATGCAGACTGGTGCAGCCACTGTGGAACACAGTATGGAGTTTCCTCAAAAAATTAAAAATGGAACTTCTCTTTGACCCAGTGATCCCACTTTTGGACATACATCCTAAGAATCCCAAAATATGAATCAGAGAGAATAGATGCACCAGTATGTTCATAGCAGCATTATTTACAAAAGCTGAGATCTGGAAACAGCCCAATTGCCCATCGGTAGATGAGTGGATACCACAGCTTTTTTATTCACTTACCTATTGATGGGCACTTGGGCTGCTTTCAAATCTTGGCTATTGTAAATAATATTGCAATGAACATAGGGGTGTATATATTCTTTCCAATTAGCGTTTCAGGTTTCTTTGGATAAATCATGCTAATTATTGTAAGTCAGTCAGAGAAAGACAAGTACCATATGATTTCACTCACACATGGAATCTAATTCACAAAATGAACCAATAAGCAACATATAAGTAGACTTATAGATAGAAAGCAGGATGGCAGCTGTTGGAGGCAGTCTGGGAAGGGGGTGGGAGGTATTGAGCAAAAAAGAGAAAAAAAACTCATGGACGTGAACAATAGTTTGGTGATTGTCAGAGGGGCGATGTGGTGGGGGAGGTGGAAGAAGGGACAGGAGGGATAAATGATGATGGACAGAGACTGGATTTGGGGTGGTGAACACACAATACAGTGTACAGATGATGTGTTGTAGAATTGTGCACCTGAAACCTGCATGATTTTGTTAACCAGATTCGCCCTAATAAATTCAATAGAAAAAAAAAATCATGGTCTTTGCAACTTGAGTCTGCTTTCCTCTCAAGCTTCCAGTTATTGAATAAACTGCTTTACTCTTCCACCAACCCTTGTCTCTTGATTATTGGCTTTCAAGTGGCAAGCTTTCAAGAACCGGGGTTTGGTATAATTACTTATAAACATCACTTATAAAATTGCCTGCATTTTCTTAAATAACAAAATGTATGATATTGTGTTGGCAAATGGTACATTTAGGGACTTTGAAAATCTTGATATCAAGACTCTTTTTACCCGCTCCGAGGGCCTAGTATTTTTGAGTGGTGCTTTAGTTATCAAAAGAATGCACAAATATAAGTACAGTAAACAAGGTTTATAGCTATTTTAGAATATTCGTTAAATAAATAATTGTATTTCCTATATATGGGAGAAAGTGAGAATATAATTGATAAGTATAAAAATAGAAGCCCACTTGCTTTCTTAATTTTAATAGGGTTGTGAATTTAAAAAGGGGGTTATGTAGTAAATCTGAAAACCTCAGTGACCAAAAGTAACCTCAGAGGGTGATCAGATTATAAATTCCTAACTGGGCAGGTCATGTGGGTAGTCACTCAGCACTATGACTTTCTTAGTAAAATAGTTTTATCTTTGCCAGAGCAAGCGCTGTCCATTGTGTGTGTTCTTATGCATCTAGGTTAACACACCTTTGAAATGCCAGAAAATCCTTTTTTAGACCTCTCAATAGGTATAATCATCCTCAAGAGAGTACATGACCTTCTTGCCTATATGCCATCCCTACCTTTTTACTGTAAATATTAAATGTTGACCTCGCTGGTTTGGCCCAATGGATAGAGCATTGGCCCATGGATTGAAGGGTCACAGGTTTGATTCCAGTCAAGGGAATGTACCTCGGTTGCAGGCTCCATCTTTAGCCCTAATGGGAGGCAGGTGGGAGTTGTCTCTCTCCCATTGTTGTGTGTGTCTCTCTCCGTACCTCCCCCTTCCTTTCACTTTCTCTAAAAATCAATGGAAAAAATATCCTCGAGTGAGGATTAACATGCAAACACACACACACACACACACACACACACACACACACACACACACACACACACACACACAATGTTTACATTACTTGTTTTTTCAGTCACAGGTATTTCCCTGTCTTATCCCACACCCCCTTTCTTAATCTATCACCAATGGTATAATCTTACTTATGCTCCCTCCTTTGATTCCAAATACATAAAAAGTAATGTAAAACTGCCATTCTCCAGAGCATTTTCTCAGTCCATTGAAATATTGCTTCTGGGCATGTCTGCCTCAAATAAACTCATAAAATTCTCTATATGTTTGGATGTTTTAACATCAACAGGGTAAATGCCATGAAAAGATAGTAAACCAATGCAGAAATTTGTAACCTGTCCACTATGCTTTCTTGTTTTGTTTTTTCTTCTGTGTTTACTTGGAAATATTTTTAAAATGTCTTCTCCCTTTTGTACCCTGCAGAATAAGCAGGTTTTTGAATGAGTTTTAATTTTCAAACCAAAGAATTACTGAAAGAAGTCTTTCAAAACATCTATAGCCTTATGATCTAGAATATTAACAATGCAAATGTTAAATTTGGAAAATTATGAAATTCTCCATATTGAATGCTAAGAATTACAGTTCTGAATGTATAGTATGACCCCCACCCTGATGTAAAAAAAAATACAAAAAGCAAACTATATATGTTGATACATTTTGTATCACTATTAAAAAAAAAGAAAGGATTGTGAGATGCATGCTTGAAATACAGATTGGCTATCTTAGAGAGAAATTATAGTAACAAGATAAGGCATTTTATTAACCTTTTTACTTATTTTTGCATAGTTTATTTTTAATAATGTTCATATTTTAAGAATAAATAAAATTTACTTTGAAAATTCAAAATACAAATGTTGTATATGTGTGTGAATGCATATAAAATATAAAACTGGTATATAACAGTGTTCTTTCCAATCATTATTATAATGTTAGAGAGAATTTTCAACAACAAATTGGTTGTAACATTTTTTAAAAGTTTAATTTCGTAGAAATCTGGGATTTGAAAATCACAAGATGCCTAGACATGATATTACTATGAGAAAAATAAGTTACCAAATAACTTAATTCTGGTTTTGAATGGGGGACACAAATAACTTATATCATAATAATGCCAAAATCCAAGAGGTGATCAGCATTTAAGAATGTAAAACAATCAGACGTCCTTGTAACAATTAGATAAAATATCAGTAAACATAGTAAACTGTACAATGTCTGTAAATATAGTAAGATATCAGAGAAATAAATTTTTAAAGATGCTGTCACATTCATATCAAGCTATTCTTGGTTTTCAGTTTTCATTTCATTTCATTTCATTTCATGCCTATTATTTTAGAATAACTAAACGATCTAAATCTACCAATTAATAATAGGATCTGAGAATGATGGTGCCAATGGGCAGTTCTATCACAATGGAAATGTCTTTGAGTTGGTTCATGAAAATGAAAGAAGGAAGAAAATGTGGGAAGGAAGCAAAAATAAAAAGAATGGAAAGGAAGAAAGGGAAGGAAGGAAGGGATAGAGAGAGGGAGAAAGGGAAGGAGGAAAGAAGAAAAAGAAAAACAAAGTGTGGAAGGAAGAAAGGTAGAAAGAGGGAATGATGGAAGGGAGGAAGAAAAGAAAATGACAGAAAATAAAGAAGGAAAATAAAAAATTTTACTAGGCATACAGGAAAAGAATGTTTTCTTGTTACTATATATCATTTTGTATAAAGGACATATTGGAAGTCAGAAATATGTTTGGTTAGCAAGTAACAAATCATAAAGAATAATTAATCACCTAAAGCTATAATTATTTACTTTTTCTCCAAAAGAAATGGAATCCTACAATCAGAGTATGCTGTTTCTTAGAAGTGGTGGAGATACAAATCCAAATTTTTTAAGATCCTCTCTTTTGCAGCTTCCATCCTTCTATTAATCCAGCATTGCTTCAGAAAGCAAGGTTACAACAAAATTGATTAGGTAAACACTTTCTTTAGTTACACTGCAGTTGATAAAATCAGGTAGCCCTAATTGAATTTAGGGTTTTCAAAAGACTCCTCAGGAAAACATATACAAACCATTTCTTAAAGTGGTTTTCTGTATACTGCCAACACCACACCTTTTGTACTAAATGTTGTTATTTTCAAAATTAAAGAGTGACTTTCTACTGACATTGCCTAATTTCTTACTTGAAAACCTTTTGTGCTCTCTGTTATAGTTAACTAGAGGCCTGTTGCAGGAAGATTCCTGCAATAGGGCTTCCTGCAGTGGTCTCCGCCGCCCCGCCTGCTTCCCTCCCTTCTTCCCCGCCCCACTTGCTTGCTTCTCTGCATCTTCACTCCCTTCTGCAGTGCTTGGCTTCCTTCTACGCTGTCTTCAGTCTTCGCTCTGTGCCTGGATATGCAAATTAACCACTGTCTTGGTTGGGTTAATTTGCATACTCGCTCCTGATTGGTTGGTGGGCGTAGAGGAGGTACGGTCAATTTGCATGTTTCTCTTTTATTAGATAGGACACTCTAAAAAGTGATGATTAACTTGCTCATTCCTATGTTTCAACCCTAACTCCTTAGTATCTGGTAATCAAAACTTAGTTATAAATTTATTGACCCATGCACATTTTATTTCTACAATTGTCTTCTATAATAGATAAGTTGAAAATGAAAAATAAATGAATTAGAAAACTAAGTTATCTATCATAGAATTTGCTTGTCTCACAGAGAGTTTGTTTCTCATATGACTTTTAAAATGACATTATATTTACTAACTTTTATAAAACTTTTACTAACAACAGTTGCACTTTAAGATATTGTTTCTTTTTAAGAACCTAGTAGTTAGAACAAAGTCCTTTCATTAAAATAACTAGAGGCCCAGTGCATGAAACTCATGCACTGGAGGGGGGCATCCCTCAGTCCGGCCTGTGCCCTCCTGCAGTCCAGGACCCCTCGCTCCTTACTGCCCGCCCGTTTGCTGCTCCTTACTTCTTGGCTTGCTGCTCTTTAGTGCTGCAGCGGAGGCAGGAGAGGGTCCCCGCCGTGAGCCTGGCTTCTGGCGGAGCAGAGCGCCCCCTGTGGGAGTGCACTGACCACCAGGGGGAAACTCCTGCATTGAGCATCTGCCCCCTGGTGGTCAGTGCACATCATAGTGACTGGTTGTTCCACAGGTTGTTCTGCTATTCACTCAATTTGCATATTAGGGTTTTATTATATAGGATTTGAATATCTTTTATAGAATCATAGACTGTTGGCATATAATTCAACATTAATACATTAAAATAATTTCAAATAATTAGTCTTTCTCTAGTCTGAATTTAATAGGCATTATTTTTAATTGCAGTAATAATGACAAAAATATGTTTTCTGTAACTTTTTTGAAAAAGACTGAAAAGGATGATCACAGATGGAAAAAAGCTATGTGTGCTGAAGAGATTCCTTTTTTTGTAAGAAATTCTAAATTCTAAATGAAGGAACTTCATCTACACAATTTAATAAAATTATACAATATCACTAGATGTGTTTTAAAGTAGAAAACATAAGAATATAAATTCATATAAAAGAATCTAGTAATATTAGTAAATGTAAAACTGCAGAGAAAAGTAAATGGTCTGACAGTTTCAAAGGACCATCACAATAGTACATCACATCATGAATGGTACTTTGTAGATAAACTGTTAGAGTGAAAGTAAGATTTCACTGTATAACTTTGTTAATCAGTGTCGCCACAATAAATTCAAGGGAAAAAAGAAAAAGAAAACTAGGGGAAAAATTAACAAAATAACCCTGTCAAATCATTATACTACATTTTCCCAATTTATAATCTCAATGTACACCTTCCAAAAATGTATAACAATTCCATTAGAATTTTTTCTCAGATTTATGAGGCCATATGTTCATGAGAGTATCAATCTACTTATGCTGAAGTATAAGAATAAAGCTTCTACTTATATTAAATTGAGCACAATATATTTTTTTATTTTTTTAATTTAAATTTAATTTTTCAATTACAGTTTACATTAAATATTTTTTGCATTAGTTTCATATGTACAACATAGTGGTTAGATAATCATGTTTTACAAAGTGACCCCACTGATATTTCCAGTAAGCACCTGGCACCACACGTAATTATTACCCTACTAGAGGCGCTATGCATGAAATTCGTGCACAGGGTGGGGAGGGTCCCTCAACCCAGCCTGCACCCTCTCACAGTCCAGGACCCCTCAGGGGATGTCCGCCTGCCAGCTTAGGGAAACGGGCTATAGCCAACAGTTGGAAATCCCTCTCGCAGTCTGGGACCCCTCACTCCTTACTGCCCGCCTGCTCACTGCTCCTTACCACTCAGCTCGCTGCTCCTTAGCGCTGCCACAGAGGCAGGAGTTGACTCCCGCCACAGCCACTGCACTCGCCAGCCATGAGCCCTATCTTTCTGTCTAGTTGTCTGTGGGCCAACTGCTCTCTTCCTTCTCACTTAGGGCGAGCAGCATGTGAGGGCAGAGTGCACTGTCGTGGAACACAGAGGGCTGCCTGGAGCTGAGGGGAGTGGCCGGGCCCAAGGGGTGAGAGGTGGACACAGAGGACGCTATCTCACCCAATTGTTGCGGGGGCTGGCCAGCCTTCATCTGCCTGACCCCATCCAGGGAGGGACTGAGCAGGGTGTCCGCCTCTCCATTCTCCATCCTTCCATCTGTGACACCTGTCACCCTTGCCAGCCCTACTCCCCCCCTGCCCCCTCCCCCGCAAAGTGAGTTCAGCTCAATCCCTGAATGTAAAAGGGCATGGGGGGCCTCCACTCCAGTGCCACCTGATTCCCAGAGACAGGACCTGGTCTTAGGAGGGTGGCCACAGCTGCAGAACATAGATCCATTTTAAGAAAAGTTGGGAATGCAGACTTTTGTATGAGCCCCTATTCCAAAAGGTGGCATTTTATTCACATTGTGGCAAAGACACCTTCAAGAGTAACGAAAGTGGGTAAAGTCAGGGCCAAACTGGGCCATTTCCTCATCCAATCTCTCTGAGGTGCGTGGGCAGAACCAAGTCTCAGCTCTTTGCAGGACACTTCTGGGTTATTTTTAAGCCTAAAGGACAGTAGTCTGTCTCCATACTTATTCTTTGGGATTTTTTCATCATCAGATAAAAGGATACATACATTGGGGCAATCCTCTCGAGATACAATATTCCAGTTGCACCCATGTGACAACAACAGTGCTCCTCAGATGGGGAGCAGGGAATTCTGAAAACCAAAACAAAGGTTCAGAACACAGAAGAAGTCCTTGGTGTTCTGCTGAGAAATTTGGACTCCTTCCTCTGTGATCACACAACTGTCACACTCAAGGCAGTCACTCAGAAATAATTTTGCATCACCCAACTTATGGAATTCTCCCTTCTCCGAAGACTCCTGACATTAACTGTGACATTCTCTTGGTCATAATTTTTTTTCCAAAACATTACAAAGTTTATATGAATATAACATACAAAGATACAGCCTCCTTTGTAGGAACAGGGAAGGAAGGGGTGGTTAAGTAAGGCACACGGAGCTGCAGCAAGCACCAGCTGAGGGGCGGGCCAAGGGGAAGAGAAGGTTGGTATTGAAGCCGAGGCCCTAGAGCCATTGCTGGGGAAGTAGGGATCCTCTCTGAGTGCCACGTTCTGAGGCTGAACTAATTGGTCAAGCTGAGGCAGAGGTGGGTGGCCATATCAGCCATCTTTGGTGCTGTTTACCCATTCCTACCCTAGCTCTGTTGTAAAACCCCAGAGCCCTGGATTCCAAAGGCCCTATCCAGAGCAGAGAGGTCCTGGAAAGGGGTGAAAGGAAGTGAGTAGGGCAAGTTTGAAAGCTGATATGCCTGTGTGCTGAGGAATGGCCAGAGACAGTGGTGAGAGGTAGCAGGGGAAGGGCTCTCAGACATACCCTTCTGTGGGGGCTACAGGTGAAGGAGGCCAGGGGAGTAGGGTAGGGATGGGGCACCATGGCCCCAACCTCTTAGGCATCCCTGTCTGTCCTCTGCAGTGTACATGGAGGAAAGGGGCTGCCTCTGAGGAGGGGCCAGACCAGGCCAGTTGACCATCTTGAGTTCTGGCTGAGGTGATGTTGCTCACCCTGAGATGCCTTCTAATTGGTGATGCACCCAGGCCTGACCTCCGCCACTGCCGCTGCCACTGCCGGGACCCAGGTGTTCAGTCGTCCGTCTGGTCGTGACGGCCCTAGGCTATTGTTAGTATAGATGCTTACCATATTTATAGTGAATACTAAGAATTAAAAAATCGATTTAGAAATTTATTTTAATATATCATTTATAAATTAAATACAATTTAATATGAATTACATACTTTTTGTGAAATAACTATATAATGCAAAACAAAAAAGCATGTCGTAAGAAGAGTGGCATTGATTACATTTTTGCAATTTTTCAAAATTTCTTACACAATAGAAGTTACCTGTATTTTCATATCTACTTCTGTTTCCATAATTTAGGATTCTATAATATGTGCCTTTCAATTAAATAAAAAAGTTGCAGAATTTATAAAATGTTCAGGTGTGATAGTATATATAAATATGAAGGCTGACATGACCAAGTAGTTGGTGTTTGCATGTAGCATATGTATATACTAGTATATATTTTAAATATTAATCTCTTAAGACTTTAACAATAACTAAAACAAATATATATATATATACTAGAGGCCGGGTGCACGGATTTGTGCACCGGTGGGGTCCCTCAGCCTAGCCTGCGGGGATTGGGCCAAAACTGGCTCTCTGACATTCCCCAAGGGGTCCTGGATTGCAAGAGGGCACAGGCCAGGCTGAGGGACAGGGTCTCTAATATGCATATAAGACCTTTGGTTAATCTCTTCCCACCCTCCCCCCTCCTACCTTCCCTCTGAGATTCATTATTTCCATGCCTGTGGTTTCAGCTCCTTCATTGATGGCCTGCCCCCAGGTGGTCAGTGCATGCCATAGCTACCAATTGGATGTTTGAACGGTCGGCCAGTCGCTTAGGCTTTTATATATATATATAGATATCTATGGGCACAGTATTTCATGAAATAACATTGTTTCACAAAATCCTATTAGAGAGTATATTCAAGGGGAAATATTTTCTTAATATAATATACTTAGAAAATACATATGCACTATATATAATTTATTAACAAGTGTTTCATTAGTGTACAACTTGTTTCTTGGTTCTAATTTACTGCATTTTATATTCTGTTACTCTAAAAAGAAAATAGAATATGAAGAAATTAATGTATTTCCAATAAAAGCTTTAAAAGGCATTTTAAATTTGATGCTTTAATATAAATAACTGTAACTTTTATTTCAAATAAAAGTATCTTAAATCTCACAAGTTCTTAAATATTAAATTTCACAAACACATACATTAAAAAAAATGACACACAAACAAAAAAAACAGAAGTGTCTGTATAATCAACTCCTTTAGCTCCTATCTCCCTGAGGCTCATTGGACATCAAGATTTAACAATGGTTTAGACATCAGTTGCTCCAGATGGACTCCTTGGGGATAAGTCTAAACTTCACATATGGTCTTAATTCAGACAGAGGAGGCTTAGCAATTGCAACATGCAAAAGGCTCATGAGTTAGAATAGGATAGAAATGTTCTTAAATGGTTCAAAGAATTGTAACCAGATGCATATTCAACATATTAATGATTCTGTTTCCAAGCTTAATTTTACCTGCAATTGTAATTGATTCTACAAGTTTTCCCAGTCTCCCACTGATGTACTTGCCATCTGGCGATGCCACATATAGTGACAGTATTAGCTCTGTGTGTAATAAGCAATTGGAAAATGTGCAAAACTTATTTTTCTCATTTATTATATACACCTTATTTTCAAATCTAAGGAATGACTTCCATTATTCTAGTCACATATTTAGGTAGAGTAAACTATGTTAAGATATCTAATATTAATAGTATATGATGTTATTTAACACTAATTTTCATAAACTACTATCAATAGGAAATAAATATTTATAAAACTTAATTATAATCATTATTTTTTAAAAGTAAACCATAAATATTCTATAATAAACTTCGAGAATATGATATAAATTATGTATTTCTGAAGGTTTTTTTTTTTAAACAATAAAATTTGCTATAAAGCCATGGCCGAGTGGCTCAATTGGTTGGAGCATCATCCTATATACCAAAAGGTTGAGGGTTAGATTCTCAGTCAAGAGATTCAGAGTCAAGGCACATACCTGTGTTGTGGGTTTAATCCCTGGTCGGGGCACATATGGGAGACAGCCAATGAGTGTTTCTCTCTCACATCAATGTCTCTCTCTCTCTCTCTCTCTCTCTCTCTCTCTCTCTCTCTCTTAAAATCAGAAAATCAGTAAGAACATATCCTTGGGTAAGGATTAAAAATTAAGATTTGCTATATAGGTATTTACATTTATTCATTCTTGATAAACATAAGGTTAGTAATAAGCAACACTTTCATTTTTAAAAAAGATTTTTAAATTTATTTTTAGAGAGAGAGGAAGGAGAAAGAGAGAAAGAGAAACATCAATGTGAGAGAGGAACATCTATCAGCTGCCTCCTGTATGCTCCTACAGGGGATCTGGGCATGTGCCCTGACTGGGAATTGAACCGGTCACCTTTCAGTGCACAGGACAATGCCCAACCAACTGAGCCACATTGGCCAGGGCTCAACACATTTCAATTTTAAAGATATATTTGAAGATAGAAAAATCACTGTTGGATAAAATTATAAGATGATCATTAAGAAACTGTCTTTGTTGTTCATCAGTTTCATCTAAAATTTAACCAGTTACTACAAATGCTAAATTTGAGTGGAGCAGAATAGTTATATTTTCAAAGGGCTCTCTCTTTAAAGAATTCTACATAGCAAAATGCCACTAGAGATCTGTGTTTGAATACTTTGTGATTAGCTAATGATCCATGAGGCTGAATTAAATTTCATGTAAGAAACTTTCATATTCAAAGCAACTATCTACTGTAGATTAGATATAGTTTAAATAATTTCATATGAAAATCAATTCCAGAATAAACCTTAAAAGCATTTTAAATGCTTTCATGAATTTTCACTAACATTACATGTAAATTGAAAAAAATATATATATATATATATATATATATATATATATATATATATATATACGCCTAAGTGACCATTACGACCAATTGACCGAAGGGACTGGTTGCTATGATGCACACTGACCACCAGGGGGCAGATGCTCAATGCAGGAGCTTTCTCCTAGTGGTCAGTGTGCTCCCTCAGCCAACCTCGCATGGCCAGCTAACTTCCTGCGGTCCTTCCCCCTAGCCAATCACTGTCCAGGCCAAGGGACCCCACCCATGCAGGAATTGGTGCACCAGGCCTCTAGAATGATACATATTGATGATGGGGTGAAACATTTTTAGACCATTTAGCTTGTTTGTGATGATTGATATTCATTTTAGTCCATTTTGTACCATTTCACAGAACAGCTAAGGTTAGTTATATGAATCAATGTAGTCACTTGAACTTCAAGGGAAGTGCTGAATCAAAATAGCTACATCACAATGTAATTGATTGTATGTTTCTGGAGTTTCTGATAATATTAATGCCATCATAATACTATACTAATATGGCAAATATATGGAGAGAAATTTAAAACTGTTTCTCAATAATATACTATGGTCTTATGATTTCTCATACTTTGTTAAATGTGGTGGGTGGGGAATGAATCATACACACTGGACTGGAATGAAAAATAGTTATTTTTATTTTTTTTCTGTTTGAATGTTTTAGAGTTTTATAGTACTGGTAAGAATTATTGTTTTAAAAATTATCTAATACATCTTTATGAGAACAGTGAAGAAGAGGGAGAGCTCTGAAGCCAGAGGACTGGGTTCTGTGTCCTCTTTCCAGTTCTTAATAATTGTGTGATTTTAGAAAATATTTGATATTGTAGTTTTTTTAACTTTAAAATGGAGATGTCTGTAATATATTTTAACATTTTTATAAAGAGTAATATGTTTAAGAGACTATAAATACTTAGAATATTATGGGTATATAGTAAATACTCAATGAATTTGTTATTTAACATACTTGTTGAAAGAAAGCAATAAAAACAAGTACAATTTATACTATGAAATTACTTTGAATTTATCATGAAATGTATAATTTTTCAAATGCATTTGATCAAATTATGTATTTGTGATGATTTTGTAATTTTAATTTTTACCCTAAGTTTAATTTATAAAAAATTCAATAGAAATATGAAGTGAATCTATTATTTATCTCAATCTGTTCATTGTGGGACTTTCCCTATAAACTGATTAAAGTAGGTTACTCTTACATCATTTATTTCTGAGTGACAAATCATTATATCTACAGTGAACAAGCAATAAACATAAAAAAGATTGCAGAAGTAGAAATAATGCCTAAATAAAAGTATACTGATTATTTATTTATTTTAATATGGGTACCACAGAGAAACAAGTTAGTAAGCCCTTTAAGTTGATTAGGAAAAAAGAGCATTAAATTTGAAATTCCTAAACTCTTCACAATTGGTATTCTGCATACAAATGGAAGATTAAGCAGTTATATTAGTAGACTAGAGGCCCGGTGCATGAAAATTCATGCACTGGAGGGGGGGTCCCTCACCCCAGCCTGACCCCTCTCACAGTCTGGGAGCCCTCAGGGGTGGGAGGCAACTCTGCAATCAGGGGAAGGCGATGCCCCATCACACTTCTGCTGCTACCTCTGCTGGCAGTGCAAGCTTCAGTTGGCCCTGGTTAACTGAACCTCGGGTAGCCCTGGGCAGCTGAGCAGCTGCCATCCAAGGCTTGCCTGTGCCTTGGGCCGGCCCTGGGCAGCTAGGGGCTAAGGGGACTGGGGGACTCTGGAGGCAGGCCCGTGGAGTGGCTGGACCTGTCTGGGGGAGGGCCTGGCCTTACTGAGTGCCTGCTGCCCTGGCAGGAATGAGGGGACTGGGTGCTGCCATCTTGTGGCTGTGGGCACCGCCACCTTTGAGGCTTTGAGGGCGGGACAGTCAATTAGCATATTCCCTCCTTATTTGCTGTGGATGCCACCACCTTTGAGGGTGAGGCAGTCAATTAGCATATTCCCTTCTTATTGGCTGTGGGCTCCACCATCTTTGTGATGGTGTGAGGGTCAATTAGCATATTCCCTCTTTA
This sequence comes from Ia io, assembly GCA_025583905.1. Classification (NCBI taxonomy): domain Eukaryota; kingdom Metazoa; phylum Chordata; class Mammalia; order Chiroptera; family Vespertilionidae; genus Ia; species Ia io. The sequence goes on from JAJQQW010000003.1 coordinate 38,102,790, forward strand.
TTAGATAGGATACTTTGTAATCTATAGATCTAATTACAATAAATTTAGAAAAGTAGAAAGTATAGTTTCCACAATGTACTTTCAGAGTTAATAGGAAACAGAGTGCTGGTCTTTTTAAAATATCAGATGCAGTGGATATTGTTATATGAATAGGGTTTTAGACAGCATAATGACACTTTATGACTGTGTCAGATATTTTGCATCACAAAAAATTGGAAGTGGATGAATTTTGATTAGTTGCAATATTATAGAAAGGGAATACAGAAGATAACTGAAAAATACAAGTGATATCTGAAAAAATTAGAATAATGTAGTATATATATAGTAATTTTTTGAAATATAATTTACATACCATAAAAATGTTATTTTAGTGTACAGTTCAGTGATATTTAATATAATGCTCAAATTTTCACAACCATCACAGCTAGTTAATTTCAAAATATTTTCATAACTCCCAATGAAACTCTTTACCATTAGCAGTCACACTCCGTTCTCTCTTTCCTTCAGCCACCGACAACCACTAATCTAATGCCTGTCTCTATGCATCTGCCTATTCTGGATATTTCATATAAATACAATCATGCAATACATGACTTTTTGAGTTTTTTATTTAGACTTAAACTTACTGTTTTTAAGACTTATTTATGCTGTAGCATGCAATAGTATTTGATTTCTTTTTATGGACATGTACTATTTTATTGCATAGATATGCCACCTTTATTCATTCTTGTTTCTACTTTTTAATGTAAAATTCTTCTGTGAATATTCTTCCACAAGATATTTTTTTAACCTATATTTTTAGTTTTCTATGATTGGAAGTGATGGATTATGCAGTAACTTTATGCTTTCCTCTTTAAGAAGCTACCCAACTGTTTTCCAAGGTGGCTGCATCAGTGTCCTAGGACTGCCATAACAAGTTACCACAAACATGGTGGTTTAAAATTACAGAAATGTATTAATTCACAGTTCTGGAGGGTTGAAGTCCAAAATCAAGATGTCAAGAGTGAGCCAGGTTCACTCTGAAGGCTATAGGGAAATATCCGCACTTGCCTCTCCAGCTTCTGGTGGCTCTTAGCATACTTTGGCTTCAGCAGCATAAGGCAATGTCTGCTTCCATCTTTCCAAGCCTTTTCCAAGTGTTTTTTGTCCCCCTCTATTCTTATTATAAGGCATCAGTTATTGCTTGTAGGGACCATTTTAAACCCAGGATGATGTAATCTCAAATTTGTTACCTAATTACAACTGCAAAGACCCTGTTTCAAAATAAGGTCATATTATGATGCTCTAGATCAGGGGTCCTCAAACTTTTTAAACAGGGGGCCAGTTCACTGTCCCTCAGACCATTGGAGGGCCGAACTATAGTTTTAAAAAAACTATGAACAAATTCCTATGCACACTGCACATATCTTATTTTGAAGTATAAAAACAAAACGGCAAAAACACCTGCATGTGGCCCGCGGGCCGTAGTTTGAGGACGCCTGCTCTAGATAGACATCAATTTTTGATGGACACCATTCAACAAACTACACTGGCTGAACCATTTTACATTTCCACAGCAAAGTAGGAGGGCTCTAATTTCTCCACACTGGCATTGACACTTGTTACTGTATAAATCTATATATATACCGGTAAAAGGCTATCACTCAATGTAGGAGCTGCTGAGCTGCAGTGACTTGGCAGCAGCGGTTTGCGGAGGGAGCCTGATTCCTTGCAGGGCTGTGTGATTCTACCTTTGGCCATGGGTTATGTTGTTGCTGGGGCATTGTCGGCCCGAATCTGGTTTACTGCACACTTGCATTTGCGTTCCACACCCTGCATAACAGCAACTTTGCAGAGTGCCCTCTCGCACTCCGGGACCCCTTGGGGGATGTCAGAGAGCCGGTTTCGGCCCGGTCCCTGCAGGCCAGGCCGAGGGGCCCCACCTGCTGGAGGGAACCCGCTCACTCCTCAGATACTGTGGAGGGACCGTAGGAGGTTGGCTCCAGGGTGTGTCTGGTCCATCTTGTCCCAGTCCCACCCCACCAACACCTTCTAATTAATTTATTTTCAATGTTCATGAATCCATGAACCAGGTCACTAGTTTTTATTATAAATATCCTAGGGACTGTGAAGTAGAATCCCATCATAGATTTTATTTACATTGCCTTCATGTCTAATGATGTGGAACATCTCTTTCTGTGTGTATTGTGCATTCTGCTCTTGCTTTGTGGAGTATTCTTTAGATATCTGCTATGTCTATTGATTTATAATATTTTTCAAGGTTTTATCTCAATTTTTCATTGTCTATTTAGCTTTTCTATCCATTATTAAAGTTGGAGTATTGAATCTCCACCTATTATTGAATTGTCTAGTTTTTACTTCATTTATTTTTTTCTTCATGTATCCTGAGTCTATTTTTAAGTGCATATATGATTGTAATTGTTATATCATCCTTCTGGGTTGATATATATGACTATAAAATATTTCTCTTTGTCTTCAATAATAATTTTTTGCCTTAATTTTATGATATTATTGTAGCCATTCAGCTCTTTTTTTGGTTACTTTGTCCATAACATATTTTTCCGTCTTTTAACTTTAACTCCATTTATAGCAATCTTGTTTGGATTGACACCAACTTAATTTCACTACTAAATGAAAACTATGCTCCTCTGAAGCTTCATTATCTCCTCACTCTTTGTGCTGTTATTGTTACAAAAATGATATATTTATACATCATAAATTATCAAAATATGTTTATAATTTTAAGGTAGCTTTGTGTAGTTGTCTTTATATCAAATAGGAAATAAAAAGAGCTACAGACATATTTTTGTTTATGCTGTCTTTATATTTTCCTAACTGGTTACATTTATTTTTTCATTTGAATTTGATTAACTCTTTAGTGTTTTTTAAATTTATACTGAAGAAGTTTCTTTAATTATTATCAATGTCTTTATCTCTATTCCTTTTTCAAAAGATAATTATGAGATATAGAGTTCTTGGTTAAGAGTGTTTTCTTGTTTTTTTTTGTTTTGTTTGTTTGTTTGTTTGTTTGTTTTTCTAGCACTCTGAATATGCCACCCCATATTAGCCTCCATGTTTTCTGGTGAGAAATTGCATGTTGAATTTATTGAGGATTCCTTTTTATATGATGAATCTTTCTCTCTTGCAAATTTCAATATTATCTCTTTGCATTTGGCTATGGGAAATTTGATTACAATGTGTCTATGTTTGGACTTTTTATGATTATTCTACTTGAAATTTATTTGAGCTTCTTGGATGTGTAGATTAATATTTATCGTGAAATTTGAGAGATTTTGGCCATTATTTTTTCAAATTCTTTCTGCCTCTTTCTCCCACTCTTCCCCTTCTGAGACTCCAATTTTATGTATTTGGAATGTTTGTTAGTGTCCCACAGGTCTAACAGACTGTTCATTTTCTTTTTTCTGTTGTTTCTTAATAATAATAAAAATTCACCTATCTATAAGTTTACTAATTCTTTCTTATGACAGATCAAATCTACTATTGACACCCTCTAGTGGTTTTAAAAAATATTTAGTTATAATTTTTAATTCCAAAATTTCTATTCGTTTAAATAATGTCTATGTATTTGTTCTTACTCTATATTTAGTTAGGCAATGTTTTCAAAAAAATTTTAGTTACTTAAATATAATCCCTTTTAGTTGTCATATTTTAAATAATTTAATATTTTTATCTAGAAAAACTTACATCTGAGTTTCCTTTTGAACAGTTTCTATTAATTCTTTTTTTTCATATGTATAAATCATACATTCTAATTTCTTAACATGTTTATATTATTTCTTGTTAAAACCTAGACATTTTTAGCAATATGACACCCTAACTCTTGAAATCAGAGTTTCCCCCGCCTCCAGGAATTTTTTTTAAAGTAATTTACTGTTCTTATTGTGTAAAGTGTGCATTCTTTATCGTATGCATTTGAGTTTCTGCTCATTTAGCTAAATGGTCAGCTAACAATAGAAAGATTGCCCTCAATGCCTGGAATCAATATTTCTTGGCCTTTTCGGAGGGGTTCTCTCTCTGTGTTGAGGCATGCTGGCAATGCTCAGATAGGAATTCACTTACAACTTTATCTTTACATTCACTTTCTGTTTATGCCAACCTTCCAGGTTAGCCAGCACTGAGAGTTTGTCACCTTCTCAGGTCTTTCCTAAACATGCACCAAGCTCCACACATGTGCATGATCTTCTTGATCACCTGAAATATCTTCTTCTTCTTCTTCTTTTTTTTTTTTTTTTTTTCAAAGTCACCTATGGAGATCTTATTTACCTTTGAAGTTTTTTGTTACATTTGTTGTTTTTCTCCAATTATCACCACTTCAGGAAGCTACTATATTAGATAATTTCTGCTGATTATTTTTGACAAGCATCACTGAAAACAGACTGTTCACATGGCAGGGGCTTTAAAGCAACTCTTGTGAATGCGGGTTTCTAAGAAATTATCAGACAGGTTTACTAATGACATTTCTCAGGGAATGGGGCTTTGAGGAGGTACAATTTGCTTCCACCCTTTCAGTGGCTACTGGGCTACTTGTTTTTATCATAGTTGCACATCTGTATGTTTTCAGACTACTGTGGAACTGAATAAAGAAGGATGAGAGTAGGGCTAATTAAATACCACAAAGCTCATTTTTATTATGGAGTTAGCTTCCCCCTCCCCCCACATAAATGATCCCTATAGTTTTTCAATCCAAGGTTTAATATCTAGAGTTCTCAAAAAGATAGTTTTAACAATTTTTGTCATTGTTTTCATAGTTTTTATGGAGGAGAGACATTGTGGAGTCTGTACACTGTCATTTCTTATAACATTCACCTCTATGTGTGTTTTAATTTCTGCATGTGTTCATGTCAGCATTATAAAATAATTTTGTTTAGCTTAATATTACCTTTACTAGAGGTCCAATGCACGAAATCTGTGCACTGGGGAGGGGGGGTTGTCCTTCAGCTCAGTCTGCACCCTTTTGAAGTCTGGGGCCCCTCATGGGATGTCTGCCTAAGCTGGCAGTCAGACATCCCTCTCCCAGTCAGGGGCTCTCGCAGTCTGGGATCCCTTTCTCCTTACCACCTGCCTGCAGTGGAGGTGGTGGGAGAGGTTCCCGCCACCACTGCTGCACTCGTCAGCCATGAGCCTGGCTTCTGGTTGAGCGGTGCTCCCTCTATAGGAGCACTGCTCAGCCAGAATCTGGGCTCACTGCTCCTTAGCGCTGCCACAGAGGTGGGAGTGGCTCCCGCCACCGCCGCTGTGATCGCCAGCCACGAGCCCAGCTTCTGAGCAGTGTTCCTCCTGTGGGAGCGTACTGACCGCCAGAGGGCAGCTCGTGTGTTGAACATCTGCCCTGTGGTGGTCAGTGCATGTCATAGAGACCAGTCATTCCAAGGGTTATTCCATTTGGTAGATTTGCATATTAGGGTTTTATTATATAGGACTAGAGGCCCAGTGGGGTCCCTCAGCATGGCCTGCTGCATTGGGCTGAAACTGGCTCTCCGACATCTCCTGAGGGGTCCCAGATTGCGAAAGGGAGCAGGCCAGACCAAGGGACCCCACTGGTACATGATAGGGACTGCGGAGGGACGTGGGAGGTTGGCCAGCCCGAAGGGACTGCGGGAGGGCTTCAGGGAATGTCCAGCCCATTTTGCTCAGTCCTGATCATCTGGACCCCAGCAGCAAGCTAACCTACTGGTCGGAGCGTCTGCCCTCTGGTGGTCAGTGCATGCCATAGTGACTTGTTGACCAATTGTCTTCCCCCTGGTAGTCAGTGCATGTCATAGTGAGCAGTAGAGCAGCCTTAGCATATCATTAGCATATTATACTTTGATTGGTTGAACAGAAAACTGGATGACCAGACATTTAGCATATTAGGCTTTTATTATATAGGCTTCAACAGATTGACACATCAGTGAAGAATCCTTCCAAAAAATCCTGAGTAACAAAATATAGATTTGTGAGAAAACCATTTTCATCAACTTGACATACAAATAATTTAGAGACATATAGAAAATTATAGAATCACAATTTTGACTACTAGAAGTTTATAAAAGTTGTGTTATCATGGGGTAATTACAATTGTTGGGATAATGACTGGTAAAACTTGCACATTGTGTTACAAATTAAAAACCAACCAAATAAACCAAACCAAACTAAAACTGGAAATACAGTATCAGAACCTCAATAATAGTGAGTGGGTATGTGGTACAAGAGGCAGTATTATAGCTAAACAGTTGAGAATCAGAAGCCCTTTATAAAAAGTAGCCAGCCAAGAAAAAGAGAAGGGAATGCTATATAAACCCAGCACCTAAGCCAGTTTTAGTCATCAGTTGAAGTAACTGGATACAGTTTTATTAAGAGGTAATTGTAGAATCAACCCACCCACCTTAATTGGGCCAGCCTATGCATTTTTATATAGAAAGGCTTTACACTAAAATTATTTATGGATACATTCTTGTATATGTCTTTAAAAAAAACATTTTGTTCAGCAGCTGACATTAATACATTTATATGTTTTGCCTTAGTCCTCTTTAATTTAGGCTGCCTTTGAGCAGATGAGTGTAAACAGGAGGTTAATTCATAGTGGTTGGTCAGTGTAGCAGAGAGTAAATGACATCCCCTTTAGTCTAATGATAATACTAGAAGATTATAAATATTGAGCACTTATTACATGGCAACCTATGCATTTAGTGCTTATGTAGCTCAATAATCATAGTAAGCTCATTATTATTATCCTTATTTGACTGATATGGAAAGTGTAGCTTAGAGAGATTAAATGACTTGTCAAACTTATACTAAGCAGAATGGGCACTTAAATCATATCTATCTGTTTCCAGATCCCAAGCTACTAACCATTAATTTTCATGGCTTCTCAAACCAATTATTAGAAAGCTTTATGCTTAAATTTGAATTCCTATAATTCTTAACTATAAACAGGAAAAATTAATTAAACTTTATTTTTCACATATGTTCATTGTGGCAATATTCAACCTCACATTTTTTATTCAGGGGATTATATAATATAATTCATGTGAATTGAAACACATAGTAATGTAATTGTAAATATTTTAAAACAACCCCTCAGAACATGATTAGAAGCATTCAAATGGGAAATGGTTTAGAATATAGGAAAATAAATGGAAGTAGAAAAAAATAAGGAAATTCTTTCTCAGGGAAATTTAATTGGAAACCAATAAATACACCTGAACTCCATGGGTCCATTTACATGTGGACATTTTTCCAATAAATACTGTCAATGTATTTTTTCTTCCTTATGACTTTCTTAACTTTTTTTCTCTACCTTACTTTACTATAAAAATACAGTATATAATACATATAACATACATAATATGTGTTAATTAAATATATTATTGGTAAAGTTCCTGGTCAACATTAGGCTATTAGTAGTTAAGTTTTTAGGGAGTCAAAATTTATCATGGATTTTCGACTGTATGGAGTGTTAGCACCCCTAACCTCTGTGTTGTGCAAGGGCCAATTGTAAATTTAATATTTGCCTCAGGAACTTCCTCAACCTAAATATATCTGAACAATAGACCAACTGCTCAACCAGCTTCTTTCTCAAGAAAACAGATTGCTTAACTGGTTAGTCAGACCTATTCTGAGAATATTTTTCTTAACCACTCAATTATTAATAAACTATTTACTCATGAAACCGTGTTGCAAGACTCTCACTTCAATGTGTCGACCAATCCTACTATGTCACAAAATCGGCCCATACCCAATCAGATACCTGTATTGAAAGACCCAGATTGAATAACTGGATCTTGAATGAAAGCCCTACAAATATCCACTCCTTACCTTCCTCCTTCTGAGTCAGTATTAAGACTCTTCCAAGCTTTTTTTTCTTTTTTTTTTCTATTTCAGTGTAGTAAGCTAGTAAACTGATCTTACTTCAATGATAATTTATTCCAACATTCTTTAAAATAGTTGCCAAAATCAACTAAGGAGAGATAAAATTTCAGGGAAACCAGTCATTCAAAAGAATTACTGTGCATCAACTATTGAAGAAATATGTATTGAGCACCTATTTAAGTGTCCAATGTTGTCTGTACACCAGAAAAATTAGTGCATAGAATTTTTGCTAAGCATAAGCAAAAGATCATGGATTACATAGATTTATGTTTTAGCTACTAGAGATAAGACAGTAAATATAAAAATGTTATTGTATATTATGCTAGGAAGTCATAAAATTATGGAGGAAAACAGACACTGGGTATAGGGTTGAAGGTATAAGGGGTGTGGATGCATTTATAAATAGATTAATAAGCCACCCTGAAACTGTGATATCCTATCTAATAAAAGACTAATGTGTAAATTAACCATAACTCTGCAACAAAGATGGCGGTGCCCATAGCCAATAAAGAGGGAATATGCAAATTGACCCGACAAAGGTGGCAGCAGCCAGGCCAGGAAGCTTGTGACGAGGCAAGTGGATGAGCAGCCTGATGAGTGCCATCAGCAGGCCCATGCCGGGCCGTCCACTGCTGCGGCAGTGGTGTGGGGCCCTTGCTGTCCGGGGGCAGCAGTGAGGCAGGTGGCCACGCGGGAACCAGCAGTCTTGTGGTGGCGGCTGCGCTGTTGGGGAGCGGCATGGCTGATGACAGGTTGCAGGGCTTGGAGGCGCCCAGGGCAAGCACCCCGCGCCCATGCCGAGCTGTGGAGGCCAGGGGTGGGGGGTTTGGTGGGGTTGGGCCGAGTTTGGGGAACACCCCAGAGGTTGGGGTGGCTGGGCGCCTCCCACAACCAGGCTCGGCAGCCAAAGGGAACGGCGAAGCTGGAGCCTAACTCCTGGGCAGAAGGACGGTCCCTCCAGCAGAGACCGGCTACCCTGGCAAACCCCTAAGGAAGAGCCAGACAGAAAGGCTGCTTTCACATGTGGGTGGGCCCCACCAGCATTTCCATCTTCACTCTCTTCATTATCATGAAAAGTCGGAAACTCTTCCCCACCGCTGAGCCAGGAGAATGCCGTGTCTGCCTAAGAACCCGTCTTACAAGTCTTGCTCCCACGGTGGCCGATGAGACAGGAGTTAGAGCTCAGGCTCCGAAGAGAGGGATGAAGGGAGGGATTTGCTTCCCAATCCCGTCCTGCATGGGCTAGGGCCTCCCGGCCAGGGACCTTCCGAGGGCTCAGCTTGCTCATCTGTGCAATGGAACCATCGCTGGGCTCCAGGGTTGGTGGTGAGGGCTACGCAAGCCAGCGCCTGCCACAGTGTGATGCTCATACATGTTACACGTAGTTCTAATGGCTGACAGGCAGTGCTGTGACATAGGACATGCGCTTCTGAACAACATTTTTTCTTCTGAGATGCAGTCTGATTGGCCCTCCTGGCAACCCCTGTTGGGTTGTGTTAGTCCTTGCTTAATTCCACTGACAATAGGAAGAGAGAAATGGACCCTGAGCAGCAGAAAAACCACTTTTTGAAATGACCCATTCTTGGTGCATCCAGAGTTATGTTCTGTCCTTTTTCTAAGATAAAAAGTTGCATGTTGCAGTGGACTGGGGACATTATCTCATGATGCGTAAGGGAGGCTGTTCCAGGCCACGGCGTGAAATGAAAGCTGGCTGCTCTCCCCAGGGGACTCTCGAAAATAATGCTCTTCCCCAGCAAATTGCCATGGAAAAGGTGGATTACAGTCGTGTACAGAATCACAAATCCTTTCTCAGATCCTCTATTATCTAAACTGGCACCTGCCCACCACCTCTCAGGAGCTGGAAGGGGCTCACTCACCCATCGGTCTGCCTCACACCCTGGGAGGCATCAGGAGGCCAGTTCTCTGTCCCCACCACCTGGTTCTTGAAGCCTGAGTCAGCACTCCCCATGCCTCAGCTCCACCCGGAAAGATGATACCTCCTAAGGATAGGATGCGGCAATTACAGAAACTCTAACCCATTGGGGAGAGATAAGCAGGGAAGGTAAGGGAGCCATCCCCCAGCAACCTCCCCCAAAAGGCCCCGTGTACAAACAATTTTAGTTTTAAGTATGGAGGGTGTCCCCCCAAAATGTCTACACATGCTCTGAATAATTCTAAAGGCAGTGCTTATTAAAATACAACTCATTTTCAGAATTGATCTACCAGCTGTTAAAGTGTGTGTACCCTGTGTACAAGGTATACACATATATATATATATATATATATATATATACACTAGAGGCCCGGTGCACGAAATTCGTGCATGGAGGGGTGTTGTCCCTCAGCCCAGCCTGTACCCTCTCCAATATGGAAACCCTCAAGGGATGTCTGACTCCCCGTGTAGGCCTGATCCCACCGAGATCGGGCCTACACGGGGAGTCGGACATCCCTCTCACAATCCAGGACTGCTGGCTCCCAACTGCTTGCCTGCCTGCCTTCCTGATTGCCCCTAACCCCTTCTGCCTGCCAGCCTGATCACTTCCTAACCACTCTGCTGCCAGCTTGTTTGCCCCCAACTTCCCTCCTCTGCCGGCCTGGTCACCCCTAACTGCCCTCTCCTGCAGGGTAGATCACCTCCAACTTCCCTCCCTTGCAAGCCTGGTTCCTCTCAACTGCCCTCCCTTGCAGGCCTGGTCCTTCTCAACTGCCCTCCCTTGCAGGCCAGGTGCCTCCCAACTGCCCTCTCCTGCTGGCCATCTTGTGGTGGCCATCCTGTGTCCACATGGGGGCAGGATCTTTGACCACATGGGGGCAGCTATATTGTGTGTTGCAGTGATGATCAATCTGCATATTACTCTTTTATTAGATAGGATAGAGGCCTGGTACAGGGGTGGGGGCCAGCTGGTTTGCCCTGAGGGGTGTCCTGGATCAGGGTGGGGTTCCCTTAGGGCATGGGGCAGCCTGAGTGAGGGGCCTGTGGTGGTTTGCAGGCCGGCCACGCCCCCTGGCAACCCAAGCAGAGGCCCTGGTATCTGGAATTTATTTTCCTTGTACAATTGAAACTTTGTAGCCTGGAGCAGAGCCAAGCCTGGGGCTCCCTCCAAGGCTGGCAGCCATTTCTGTTGGGGTTATAATTGAAACTTTGTAGCCTTAAGCGGGTGGGCCCAGACAGGGTGTGCGGAAAGCTTTGCTTCCCCTGTTGCCAGTGGCAACCCTGGCCTGCTCTCTCAAGCTCCATTCTGCTGCCATTTGTTTGAATTTGTTTACCTTCTATAATTGAAACTTTGTAGTTTGAGTGGAGGCTTAGGCCTGGCCAGGGCAGGCGGAAAGCTTGGCTTCCTCTGTTACCTAGGAAACCTTGCTCTCTGTGGCTGTAGCCATCTTGGTTTGGGTTAATTTGCATGCTCACTCTGATTGGATGGTGGGCGTGGCTTGTGTGTGTTGGAGGTATGGTCAATTTGCATATTTGTCTATTATTAGGTAGGATATATCTAAAACTAAAATATTTTAAATATATACACATATGAATATGTATATGTGTATATGCATTTATACACATATTTTGAATAATTACATGGATGTATATAGATACATATGTGTGTACATATACATGCAAATGTCCTATATAATAAAAGGGTAATATGCAAATTGACCCTAACGGCGGAATGATTGGGAATGACCAGTCGCTTTGATGCACACTGACCACAAGGGGGCAGATGCTCAATGCAGGAGCTGCCCCCTGGTGGTCAGTGCACTCCCACAGGGGGAGCTCCGCTCAGCCACAAGCAGGGCTGATGGCTGCAAGCACAGTGGCAGTGGCAGGAGCCTATCCCGCCTCCTCCATAGTGCTAACGATGTCAGACTGCAGCTTATGCCCACTCCCCCTGGGTCTAAGCTGGCAGGTGGATATCCTCTGAGGGCTCCCAGGCTGCCAGAGGAATGTCTGACTGCCAGCTTAGGCTCAATCCCCCGGGAAGTGGGCCTAAGCTGGCAGGTGGACATCCCCTGAGAGTTCCTGGGCTGCCAGAGGGCACAGGCTGGGCTGAAGGACCCCCCCCCACACACACACACACACACACACACACACACACACACATACAAGTGCATGGGTTTTTGTGGACTGGGCTTCAAGTTTGAACAATAAGTTAAGAAAGTTGAAGTGATGTTGATTTCCAGAGTAGAGCCTTTCAGACACAGGAATGAAGGAGTACAATATCATTCAGGATGGGTGTCTGGAGGACACAAGTAATAGTAAGGAGGCCAGTGAGAATGGAGTGGAAGGACAAAATTAAGTCAGAGTTCCTGTGGTAGGGGTTGAAAATGACCAGTGAGAATTTCTATGAAAAGACTTTCTGGGACATTAAAAAAAGAGAGAGTAAAACAGAGTAATGAATAAGGAAAGATCATGTTTTGACCTACATTTTTAAGTGGATTACACTAGTTACTGAGTGGAAATAGATCTTAAGGGAGTAGTGATGGCAACAAGGAGAGCAATTAGAAGACAATTGTGCTTAGGTGAGAGAGAATGAACTGTGATAATAAAAACGGAGGCATTATGAATTTATTGATGACCATATGCATTTTGAAAAGAGAGCCAACAGAATATAATAATTGCTTTGCTATGCTGTATGAGAGAAAAAGAGGAATCAAAATAATTCCAAAACTCTGCATATGCCACACCCTCTGTTTATATGCTTTGACCATGTGCATACAGAATAAGCAAGGGCACTTCCTCACTGGATTAGAGTCTAGTGTATTTTGAGAATCTGATCAACTGTTACTTTCTCACTATTAAACAATAAATTATCTTTTTATATTATACATATATATATATGTATATATATATATATGTGTGTGTGTATATATATATATATATACATATATATATATATATATATATATATATATATATATAATATTAAAAATGTGGATATCCAGTTTTCTCAGGACCATTTTTAAAAGAGACAATTGCGTCGAAACCGGTTTGGCTCAGTGGATAGATCATCGGCCTGCGGACTCAGGGGTCCCAGGTTCGATTCCGGTCAAGGGCATGTACCTTGGTTGCAGGCACATCCCCAGTGGGGGGTGTGCAGGAGGCAGCTGATCAATGTTTCTCTCTCATCAATGTTTCTGACTCTCTATCCCTCTCTCTTCCTCTCTGTAAAAATCAATAAAATATATTTAAAAAAAAAAAAAAAAGAGAGAGACAATTCCTTCCCCATTGTGTCGTGTTGGCATTCTTGTTGAAGATTTTGGCCATATATGTCAAGGTGTATTTCTGGATTCTCTATTCTCTTCCATTGGGTTATATGTCTGTCTTTAGACCATTATCATACTGCTTTGATTATCCTAGCTTTCTAAAATATTGTTAAGTCATGAAGTGTGAGGTATCTGGCTTTGTTTTTCTTTCTCAAATTGTTTTTGACTATTTGGGTTCTTTGAGAGTCTAAGGTTTGTTTTGTTTGTTTGTTGGTTTGTTTTTCCATTTCTTTCAAATAATGCCATTGGGATTTGGATAGTGATAGCATTGAATTGTACATTGAACTGTAGATCACTTTGTGTAGATGGCATTTTAACAATATTAAGTCTTCCAATACATGAAGACAGGATTTAAAAAAAAATGTTTGTGTATTCTTTACTTTTTTTATCATTGTTTTGTGTTTTTTGGTGTATATGTCTTTATCTTCTTGCTTAAATTAATTCCTAAATATTTTATTCTTTATAATGCTATTGTAAATGAGATTTTGTGTGTGTGTGTGTGTGTGTGGTGAACATACAATACAGTGTACAGATGATGTGTTGTGAAATTGTGCACTTGCAACCTGTATATTTTCATTAACCAGTGTCATCCCAGTAAATTAAATTTAAAAAAATGGAAAAGGCACCTAATTTTATTTATTTATTTTTTTCTTCATGATTCAATCTTGATAGTTTTTATGCATCTAGAAATTTACTCATTTTTTCTAGGTTATACAATTTGTTAGAGTATAATTGTTCATAACAGTCTATATTTTTCTTTTTAATTAAATTTATTGGAGGATATTGGTTTATAAAATTATGTAGGTTTCAAGTATACAACTCAATGACATATCTTCTGTATACTGCATTGTATGCCCACCACACAAAGTCAAGTCTTCTGTTACCATATATTTAACTCCCTTTACCTTTTACTACCCCCGCCCTTATTCCCTCTGGTAACTACCATATGTTGTCCATGTGTGTGAGTTTTCATTTGCATAACAGTCTATTTTGAACTCTTATTTCTGTGGCACCAGTTGTAATGTATTCTCTTTTATTTTTGATTTTTGTTCTTTGAAACTTCTTAGTTATTCTAGCTAAAGATTAGCATTATTTTTTGATCTTTAAAAAACAACCTCAGTTTTATTTATGTTTTAATTTGAGATCTTTCTTTTTAATGTAGGTGTTTACTACTATAAACTTTTTCTTAGTACTGCTTTCACTTCCTCCCATACATTTGGGATACTATGTTTTCATTTTCATTTGTCTCTAGATAGTTTTTTAATTTCTCTTGTGGTTCATTATTTGGTCCATTGGATGTTTACCAGGTGTACTGGTTAATAATGCGGATTTTTTTCAATAGATGGAGTTACACATATGTTGATATGTATGCTATTTTGTTGTATTGACAGTAATCTTCGAAATTTCATATGTCAAATTTTTTGAAGGTGTTAACGTCATAGATATTTTTATGCTTAAAAATGTCGAATTTCATGCCAAAAAAAAGAGCATTTGCAGGAAGTTTTAATTCATTACTTTATCCTGAAGAAAAGTGCTGCTGAAAGTTATTGTATACTTCAGGAAGCTTATGGTGAACATGTTCCATCTCAAGATAATTGTGAACGCTAGTTTAAATGCTTTAAAAGTGATGATTTTAATGTGAAAGACAAAGAACATCCAGGTCAACCGAAAAAGTTTGAAGACAATTACAAACATTATTGGATGAAGATGCGTGTCAAACTCAAAAACAACTTGCAGAAAGATTAAACATTGCTCAGCAAACAATTTCTGATCATTTACAAGCAATGGGAAAGATTTTAAAGGAAGGAAAATAGATGCCACATCAACTGAATGAAAGACAAATGGGAAACCAAAAAGTCATCAGTAAAATGTTGCTTCAAAGGCACTAAAGAAAGTCTTTTTTGCATCAAATTGTGACTGGCAATGAAAAGTGGATTTATTTTGGGAATCCCAAATGCACAAAATCATGGGTTGATCCAGGTCAACCATCTACATTGACTGCAAGGCCAAATTGCTTTGGAAAGAAGACAATGTTCCGCGTTTGGTGGGATCAGGAAGGTGTGGTGTATTATGAGCTTCTAAAACCAGGTGAAACCATTAATACTGATCACTACTGACAACAAATCATCGATTTGAACCACATTTTGATCATAAAACAACCAGAATGGGCCAGAAGACACGGCAAAGTAATTTTGCTTCATGATGACTCACCACCACACACTTCAAAACCAGTTAAAGACACATTAAAAGATCTTGCCTGGGAAGTATTAACCCACCTGCTGTATTCACGAGACCTTGCTCCTTCAGATTACCACTTGTTCCGATCGATGGCACACGCACTTTCTGAGCAGCACTTCAAAACGTACAAAGAAGTGGAAAATTGGGTCTCTGAATGGTTTGCCTCAAAACAAGAAAAGTTATATTGGGATGGTATCCACAAATTACCTGAAAGATGGGGGAAATGTGTAGCTAGCGATGGACATTACTTTGAATAAAGCACTTTTTATATTTCTCTTGAAATTATTGTGTTTTTTAAATACAAAATCCACATTATTAACCATTACACCTGGTAAGAGTGTATTGTTTAATTTTCACATATTTGTGAAATTTCTCATTTTCTGTTTGTTATTTTTATTTTATTTTATTTCATCATAGTTGGAAAGAGTACTTGGTACAATGTGAATTATACTTTTTAAGATGTTTTGTGGCCTAACATGACTTATGCTAGAGAATGTCCCATGTGTGCCTGAGAAGAATGTGTATTCTGCTATAGTTGGACAGAGTTTTTTCCATAAGTTTGTTCGGTATAATTATTCCATGGCATTGTTCAAGTCCCCTGTTTTCTTATTGATCTCTCTGCTTGATTTATCAATTGTTAAAAAAGAGGTATTGAAATCTCCTACAGTTACTCTGTTAGTGTCAATTTCTCCCATAAGTCAATGTTTGCTTAATATATTTTGGTGCTCTACTGTTAGGTGCGCCTCTATTTATAATTTTTGTATCTTCCTTGTAATTGATCTTTTTATCACTATAATCTTCTTCTTTGTCTTTTGTGATAATTTTCAACTTAAAGTCTTTTTTATCTGATATACATGTGGCCATCATTGCTTTCTTTTACGTACCATGTTCATGGACTGTCTTTTTCCATCTTTTCACTATCAGTCTGTGTATGTTTTTAATATCTAAAGTTAGTCTCTTGTAGACAGCATATAGTTGGATCTTTTATAAAATGATTTTGAGAAACTCTATATATTTTGTTTGGATAGTTTAATGCATTAATTAAAATAATTACTGAAAGGGAAAGGCTTACTATTGCTATTACTATTGCTATTTTGTTAATTGTTTTCTGTGTCTTGTAGCTAAGTGGTCCATCTTTTTCTCTCTTGCTGCCTTATTTTCTTTCTCATTACTTTTTATTTTGTAGTGGCATGATTTAATTACTTGATCATTTGCTATTGTATATCTTCTACCAGTCTTTTTCTTTGTGGTTATCATGGGAATTACATAAAACAAGAAGTTTACATTTAATGTCAACCTGCACATAATATTAAAGCTTGACACATTATTCTGAGTATACAAAATAGGTATTTATATTCCATATATTTCAAAATTTTAAATTAATAGATAATCTATTTTTTTAGAAGTCTTTGCTTGCTATGAAGAAAGCAATAATGTTTAATGTCAAAGTTCTAGATTTTGGAATCACACAGATTAAGTTTAAATGTTGATTCTATGTTTTAATAGCTGTAACACTGGACACTGACTTAAACTTTCTAAGCTTAAGTTCTTTTTCTGAAAAGTTAAGGAGAATAATTTGTTCCAAAAGAATATTGTAAAGGTCCAGATAGTAACATACTCAAAGGGTAGAGGACAATGTAAAAATATGATAGTGATTCTGTATCTTTCATTTTGTTATAGAGATATGTGTCCTTGATCTCTCTTCTGTGAAAACGAAGGTATTTTTCATTCATAATGTATGTACTTATCCTAATATATAAAAAGCCAGGGTCCATAATGACCTAAATGTCTGAACAGACAACCGAACACCAGGCTAGGGTCCCGGCCGGCACAGCGTGAGTCAATCCTGGGTCCCAGTGGCCCATGGTGGGAGTCAGTCCTGGGTACTGGCCACCCTCAGTGCGGCGGTGGGAGGGAGCTGTGGGAATGGAGCTATGCTGCCATCAGACTGGCCTCTGGGTCCCTCCCCCCACCCACAGACTCCAGGGAACCAGAGCCATGCTGCCATCAGACTAGCCTCTTGGTCCTTCCCCCGAGGCTCACAGGCATGGGGAACCAGAGCCATGCTGTGATGGGACTGGACCCTACCTGAGGAGTCCCAGATTGTGAAAGTGTGAATAAGGCCTCTAATTTATATAATAAATTATAATACATTTATATTTGAAAAGACATTTACAAAATTCCTTCTTGAATAATCACAATTCAGAAAATAATTATTTAGGAATAGGAACATGAAATTAGAGAACTATGTTTTTTCTTACATAATCAATAAAAAACATTGCAATTTAAATGTATAATTATTGACCAATATACCATAAAATTTTTCAAATATTTGTGACTCATAGTGATTTTTATAGATATTAGTTTAGTATAATGATAAAATAACATCAGATGCTATATAACTTTACAATCATCTAAAGAACTCTCAGAGATAAAGACTTAATTCATATGTGTGTTATATACATATACAGTGTGTCCCAAAAAAATATATACTCTCTTTAGCAGCTGATAGCTTAATTTTGAAAATGAAATATATTTTAATACACATATCCTTTATAATTATTCAAAGTATGCATATACATATTTTTGGGATACCATATTTATAAATATGTATATGTATTTATACATACACACATACCTAGTAGGCATATATAAGTGTGTTTACTTATAAGTTATTTTTCTTCTACTAATAGAAAAAATTTCAAATATTTTACAGGCTTAAGCTTTAGAATGTGGACCCAAAATAACATTTTCACTAAGATCTTCTATTAGGTTATAGAATTTTTCACAGTTACGAGTTAAAAGAGGTAAAATTTAAGGAAATGTTTTTCATTTCAAAATTGCTATAATCTGCTGCTAGTTTTTTACTTAATATCAAAGTAAAATATCTGTTCTCTATTAAAGGCAATATGTATTATTGAGCTCAATTAGATCAAGATCTAACCTTTCAACTTATAGTGTAAGTTTGTCTTTTGAAGAATGCATTTGTAAATCAACACTAGAGACTTCTAAGAATACTAAAAGTTAATTCTAGTCTTAAATCTGGAATCCACATTTGACATCTGAGAGAAAAGAGAAATAATTATTTGTATACTCTTGATTTTCTTCATTATATTTGGCTTTATTTGGTAATAAATGTTGAAAAACACAGTCATTGTTGAAAAAATTATGTATATATACACAAATATGGGTAACATATCTTACACATGTATATGTACAAGTATGTATGCTTACATATACTATTTGTACAATATAATTCAAGTAATCATGTTATTCAATTAAATAATCAAGTAATTATTTGCCTGTTTGTGATTCCTTATATCTGTTCAGTTAAGTAAAATAGATATGAAAATTTAAACAGAATCCAACATGCACTATCTTTTTTCCTAAATTAATGTATGTATATATGTATCTGTGTGTATATGAATTAACTAGAGGCCCAGTGCACAAAATTCATGCACTGGCGGGATGTCCCTCAGCCCAGCCTGCACCCTTTCTAATCTGGGACCACTCGGGGGATGTCCGACTGTCTAAACTGGCAGTCGGACATCCTCCTCACAATCCGGGACTGCTGGCTCCTAATCGCTTGACTGCTAGCCTGCCTGATTGCCCCTAACCGCTTCTGCCTGCCAGCCTGATCACCCCCTAACCACTCCCCTGCCAGCCTTATTAACATCTAACTGCTCCCCTGCCATCCTGATTGCCCTCAACTGCT
The DNA here is from genome assembly GCA_025583905.1 of Ia io. Lineage (NCBI taxonomy): Eukaryota > Metazoa > Chordata > Mammalia > Chiroptera > Vespertilionidae > Ia > Ia io. The sequence continues at coordinate 38,121,874 of JAJQQW010000003.1, forward strand.
CTCCCCTGCTGGACTGATGCCCCCCAACTGCCATCCTCTGCCAGCCTGGTCGCCCCAACTGCCCTCCCCTGCAAGCCTGGTTCCCCCAACTTCCCTCCCCTGCCAGCCTGATGGCCCCCAATTGCCCTCCCCTGCCAGCCTGATCTTTCCCCAAGCTGTCCTTGCCCCCAGCTGCCCTCTCCTGCCAGCCTGATCTTGCCCCCAACTGCCCTCCCCTGCCAGACTGATCTCACCCCTAACTGCCCTCTCCTGAAGGACTGATCTCTCCCCAAACTGCCCTCCTCTGCCAGCCAATTTGGTTCTGATTGGTTGGTTTCTATACTATCAGCGTCAAAAGCTCCGCCTCCTTGGTAGCCATTGGCTCTTCACAGTTCATCCAGATTTGGTTCTGATTGGTCAGTTTCTATGCCAGTCAGGATCTCTAGTACTATCAATGGGGCCTGATCAGAAAGGTGGGGCTGAGCAGCAGCCCTGGTGGAGGCCTGGAGAGAAATGGAGGTGTGGCTGCTGGCCAGGCCTGGAAAGAAAGAGATAGGCAAGTGCTGATCAACAGCTGCCACAGAGGCTATGGATCAGACCCTGCTTCTCTCTTCAGGACTCTCTCTGGGCCTGGTTTTCAGCCCCCTCAGCAGTCAGTACTGGGTCACCGTGCCTGCAGCCGCAGCAGTCAGTGCTGGGTCACCACGGTAACCCAGTGCTGACTGCAGGACTGGTCAAGCCTACAGTCATTGTGGACGTGATGGACTCAGGGTTTTTATATATTAGGATATGGCCATTATAATAATATTTGTAGAAAAATTCTCAGTAACGTAAAGGATGATTTATTTTAATCATTCTGGGAAGCTTTTTATACTAAGAAATTAGGCATCTTGCTCATCTTCTGAGACACTTAAATGAAGTTTTATTATTTTTGTATCATTTATTTTTTATATTGTATTTATTTTTATAATGTATTTATTTTTATATTGTATTTTTATATTGTATTAATATATTGAAAACATAAAGAAAATTTCTTGGAAAAAATGTTTCTGGGCTAATAAAACAGGAAAATATATTCAGAATAGTGAATTACAAAATATATTATTTCATTTTAAGCACAGCAGGCAACACTTATGGTAAAATTTTTCCTAATTCTACATTACATTATTGTTATTATTTTTTAGTGTCCACGGAAGTTATATGTTATTTCCATTGACCATAGTGTTACTAAAGCTATGAATAAGTCTTTATAGGTGAATTGTATTTTAAAAACTATATTGGTTTTTATTATTGTCTTGACACATGTATTTAACCATTTTATAAACAATCAGATTAACAACGATAAAAAACTTGTTCAGATATTTAGTAGCAGTGGAATAGAAAAATATTAATTGCATATTTACCAAATTACATTGGATAAAAATAGCATCACACTGATTATTGTGCTATATAATTTCTATCTATATCTATATCATCTATATATCTATTTCTATCTATATCTATATCATCTATATCTATATCTATATCTATATCTATATCTATATCTATATCTGTATCTATATCTATCTATATCATCATCTATATTATCATCTATATCTATATGTAGATACATCCATAAATTTGTTTATAACCATATTTAGATCTATGCACATATCTCATACAGAACAAAGCAAGAAATACAATCAGTAAGCCAGAGAGTATTCTGAATGAAACATAAGTACCCAGAAGAAAGGAAAGACCCGTAGAAATTACCATATAGCATAAAAATTAAAGATTGATTGAGGATTATAGGAGAATGGGTAATTTATTTATTTATGCCAATATTTTTACTCATAAAAACCTGTTTTAAAGAATGTCAATGATGTATCAGATGACCTCTATATTACTTCTCATTCCCAAAAGTTCTTTGTAAGCTAATATATATATACTAGAGGCCCAGTGCACGACATTCGTGCACGGAGGGGGGTTGTCTCTCAGCCCAGCCTGTACCCTCTCCAATCTGGGACCCCGCGAGGGATGTCCGACTTCCCGTAAACGGGCAGTCGGACATCCCTCTCACAATCCAGGACTGCTGACTCCCAACTGCTTGCCTGCCTGCCTTCCTGATTGCCCCTAACCGCTTCTGCCTGCCAGCCTGATCACCCCCTAACCACTCGGCTGCCAGCCTGTTTGCCCCCAACTTCCCTCCTCTGCCGGCCTGGTCACCACTAATTGCCCTCTCCTGCAGGGTTGATCACCTCCAACTGCCCTCCCTTGCATGCTTGGTCCCTCTCAACTGCCCTCCCTTGCAGGCTGGGTGCCTCCCAACTGCCCTCTCCTGCTGGCCATCTTGTGGTGGCCATCTTGTGTCCACATGGGGGCAGGATCTTTGACCACATAGGGGCAGCTATATTGTGTGTTGCAGTGATGATCAATCTGCATATTACTCTTTTATTAGATAGGATAGAGGCCTGGTACAGGGGTGGGGCCAGCTGGTTTGCCCTGAAGGGCATCCCGGATCAGGTGGGGGTTCCCTTGGGGTGTGGGGCGGCCTGTGTGAGGGGCCTGTGGTGGTTTTCAGGCCGGCCACGGCCCCTGGCAACCCAAGCAGAGGCCCTGGTATCTGGAATTTATTTTCCTTCTACAATTGAAACTTTGTAGCCTGGAGCAGAGCCAAGCCTGGGGCTCCCTCCAAGGCTGGCAGCCATTTCTGTTGGGGTTATAATTGAAACTTTGTTGCCTTAAGCGGGTGGGCCCGTCCAGGGTTGCGGAAAGCTTTGCTTCCCCTGTTGCTGCCGGCAACCCTGGCCTGCTCTCTCAAGCTCCATTCTGCCGCCATTTGTTTGAATTTGTTAACCTTTTATAATTGAGACTTTGTAGCTTGAGTGGAGGCTTAGGCCTGGCCAGGGCAGGCGGAAAGCTTGGCTAGCTCTGTTACCTAGGAAACCTTACTCTCTGTGGCTGTAGCCATCTTGGTTTGGGTTAATTTGCATACTCGCTCTGATTGGATGGTGGGCGTGGCTTGTGGGCGTGGCTTGTGGGTGTGTCGAAGGTATGGTCAATTTGAATATTTGTCTATTATTAGATAGGATATATATATATATAATTTAAGGCTTAGTTTTATGAGAAATATTATTAAACATGGATGATCATTCATGTTAATATAATAGCGTATCTACACTAATAAAAGAGTAACATGCTAATTGACCATACCTTCACAATGCCCACCAGCCAATCAGGAGTGAGTATGCAAATTAACCCAACAAAGATTGCGGGTTAATTTGCATACGCAGGCACCAAGCGGCCGGGGGTGGGGCAGGATGCTTGCATCATCACCATGGCGATGATGCAGGCATTCTGCACCACCCCAGCCGTTCTGGGCCTCTGGGCAGCATGGGAAGGCAGAAAGGCGGCTCTGGGCAAGAGCGAAAATGTCGCTCCTGCCAGAGTGATGGTGGTGCCGGCAGCCAGGGGAAGGAAGGCCCATTCTTGCATGAATCTTCGTGCATCGGGCCTCTAGTTTTTAAAATAAAAGTATTCCTTTAAGGATACAAGTGTAATCTCTAACACAGAGGATAGAGTATTTGTGGCAGAAAGAATTATACAGACTAGATATAGTTTTTATTTGAAAATGTATTTGAAAATATATACCATTCTAACATTGTATCTAGAAGGAACCATGTAACTAAGTCTTAGTGATTGGATTGTGAGTGAAAGCTGCATGCACTACTTCTAAGCCTGGTTCACAAAAGCATTTGACACTATCCTTCATGCTCTATCTTCCCCCTTTGTAGCTTGTTGTATTCATCTAACATGACTTTAAAAATTATGTGTCATTAGTCAGAATTCATCAGCCTGTGTTAGGTGACTGGAGTAGAGTATCGCTTTTCTTCAATTGCTTGCTTTGAGTTGGACTTCAGGTGAGGAAAAATAAATATGTATTATGTTAAACTACTAATGTTTCAGGATTACCCAAATGCAGAAGCTACTGGCATGGAACTCATGTAAAACTTAATGCATGTTTGATATTTTAACAGCTTTAGAAAGAAGTATAGCAGAGTTAGACACTATAGCCAGAGGTTCAATGCCTATTTCTGCCAATTACTAGTTGCACAGATCTAAAGAAATTATTTAATTTCCCCAAATTTTAGCTTCTTATTTGTAAAATGGCAATAACAATAGCAATACCATGTACTTCCAAGTAAAATCTTCACAAATAATTTAGTACTAGCATAGTAGGGTATAGTTAGCTACCCATACTTTGAACTTTCTGCAAGATGTATCTACCTGGATGTATTTTTGTCCAGTATGTTTATCCTCTGCTCCTTTTCTTTAGTTGGTGAAGTTTATCAAAGATCCAGTTTAGTTCTATTTTATCTTTCTTTGTGCCTCTTCTTCCCACTCCTGTAGCTAGAGATAGGAGGACGAGCCCTTGGTTATAAAAACATAGACTTATTCAAGCTTCCTAATGAATAGGTAAGAGTTTCAGGATAATTGTGTATATAGCTGTTTCTTCTTTCTCCTTGAAACAAGTAATAAAGAAAAAAAGATTTAATTCATCTTTATAATTCTCTCCAATGGAATATTATTTGGTATAAAACAGGTTCTCACTAAAGGATCCATCAATCAATAAATCAAATGATTTATTATTTAACACGTTTTTTATTTTAGTATGGTAAGAGAGTTAATACTTCACAGAGAATGATTCTCTTGCTTAAAAAACAAACAAACAAGGAAACTAAATATCTGAAATTATTAAGCCTGGCACAATTTTTTGAATTGCATCATATACAAATATCCTATTTCTTATTTCTTTTCTTCTAAGTTTTGAGTTTCCAGTTAGATTTAAAAATTTTAAATATAAGAAACATGTTATGTAGTACCCTTTGCTTCTAGGTCCCGGATAAACACACATTGACTTCTCAATTAATAAAAAAGCAAAAAAAAAAACTTACTATGAAAACAAAATGTTCACATACTGATGCTGATAATGTTGAGTTTGTGGCATATAGACAGATTTATACCTGGTCATATAGAGTTAAATATAATTATATAAGGATCTCAATTCTGAAGTTATTTCAACTCATTTACGGAGAGGTCTTTTCTTTTTAGTTGGTGTTTCCAAATAAATTGTTTTCCTCATCACCAGGCGTATAATAGTTCACTTCACTCCCCAAAGATGTAGACATTGCTGCCCAGAGAGAATATGCACACATGACCATCTAGCTCATTCTTCCCAAAGAGAGCAATAGCTACCTTTGCAGAGCATGTCTTTGCGTATTTATGTGATTCTTGTTTCCCTATCGCTATGACCCCAACAATAAAAGTATAATCATAAGAATTTGACAAAATATGTCTGAGGCAGTACTCAAACTCAGGCTTGCCTCATCAATGTCTATGATCTTTCCTCGGTACAGTGTGTTTTTCCTTAAAATGATAAAATATTTGCATCAAATTGTAAAACAGAGTAAACAATTTTTCTGCATTACTTTCTGAAAGCAGTCAGAAACATATTTTGTATGAATACAGCATGACTTATTCTTGTCCAGGCTCTACAATTGCTTTTAAAAATATGAATTTAAAGGATATTGAAATTATTAAAAAAACAAAGTTCATTTAAGTAAATCTCTTATCATTGTGCCTGAGCTGTAATTAGAACTCAGTTAATGCAAACCATGTGGTATTTGTAAGTTATTATTATTTTCATCATTCTTACTATAGTGACCATGATTTCTTATATTTATATTTAATATTCAATGGTTTCAAAAAAACAAACAAAAATGTCAAACTTAAAGAATGGCTTATTTATTTTCCTTCTGATACTCTACCAATTAAACATTAAAAAGCTTTCCCAGTTTTTCCTCACAGAATATAGATCATACTATATTTGACCCCCTTGCATTTTAAATAATTTTCCAATGCATTTAATAATGATTAAGGTAGAAATTAAAAAAATATTGAACATGTAGTTTTAAACATTTATTTTTATGATAAATAAGATTGTTTTAAATTTGAGTTTAAAATTATTTGCTGTAATTCAGATTTCAAAACTATTTTTAAAAGAAAAAGCAATGAAGTCAGTATGAATCACTCAAAAAGTTTTGATTCTGGAGTCACGAACACAAAAGATTTTTTAATTTCAATTCTGACATGAGAAGTAGTGAGTGCTTTTATTTGCAATTTCATATGGTTTCACTGAAAAATAAAAATGGGTACTACTCCATCATCTTGGCAGATACTTTAATGCCAGCCATTTAACTATCTTCCCAAAATGGAATGCTGCCTGGCCTTTATTCTTTCCTCCAAAAAGGAATTGTAAAATCCCAATGAAAATGTAATTTTCTGGTTTTATAATAGGTGAAGAGAGAGAAGAAAAGAGTAACAGAAGGATCTGAAAATATAGTAGGACAAAATATTACATAGGAGATGGAGGGTGTTTTTAGATATATCTGATGAAAGAAGACTGTTTGACCTCATTGACTCTGTGGTCCAAATTCAAAGTTTCACATTTTATAAAAAGTAATAGTGTTTAAAGAGAAAACTAGAATTAAACACTGAAAATTCTAATTTTATCAAAGGACACATACAATAAGGACAACTGGTCAATTATCCCAGGTCATTTCAATGTCATTTCTTATTCATAAAATTATTTAATATTGAGAAAATTTTTTTCACTATTGAGGTCAAATGTCAAGTTATAGTAGATTATTTTAGATACTTAATTTACAGAAACAAGGAGAGAGTGTTGTTGCTTCAAAATGTCACCAAGAGTCCTATATACTCACCAATGATATTTAAAACTGTGACTGACAAACCCTGATCTATTATAGATAGTTTGAGTTATTATTAAAATGATGTCATCATTAATTTTTTCCCTCATTGTGATTCACTTTACAACTATACCCCACTTTTACTATTTAAACAGCGGCATTTTGGGGAAACTCTTTTTTGTGCTTGAGAAAAATATGCTGCCATTTAAATCATTAGATTTTTATTAGTTAAAAGTTACTTAACTGCCAATAAGTTAATTTTCCCTAAAAGTACATCAATTTTATAACTAAGATTAGTGTGTTTATTTATTTCCAAATAACCAAAAAAAAACCTGACAGTTTTTAAATTGGGCAAAAAATTCCCTTGTATTCTGGGCTTACTTTTGAAATACATACTATGGCTACAATAGCTATAAGTAGATTTGACAATTCTTAATACATCTGTTAATTTGTATATATGGCCTGGGAATTTTAAGCATGTTTATGTTTACTTTTCTATGTTCTTACAAGATGTGTACAGTTCTTTTAGAAAACCCAAAATTTGGAAAATAATAACACCGAGGCTTGGATTCATGCACCAAATTTCTTCCAAATATCTTGAAGTGAAATTCCCTAATTTAACTCAGCTTACCATATAATATTCATGATTAAAAAGAAATAGTTAGCCCTCGCCAAATAGCTAAGTTGGTTAGAATGTCGTCCCAATACACCAGGGTTACAGGTTCAATCTCTGGTCGGGGCACATACAAGAGTCAACCAATGAAAGCACAGATAAATTAATGTTTCTCTCTCTCCCTTTCTCTAACTCCTTAAAAAAGCAATAAATAAGTTTTAAAAATAGGCAGTCAGTAGCATCTGCTCACAGATGGGAGGTCTGAAAGTATAAATTAGACTTCCTATAATGGTAGAGTTGATTTCATTGGGCTAATGTTTCTACTGGTAGCAATAGGAAACTGAAAAAAAAATGTGAAAAGCTATTTTTGAAGTCATTTAAAACAGGTCAAAAGCAGGTAGAAACTTTGGTGAATATAACCTGTCTAAAAGGAAACACATTGGGTAATTCCACATTTATATGGCTTTTATAAAAGAAACCTGTTCAGTCTACAAATGGAACAGAGAAGAGAGTTCAAGCAGAGAACCAGGATTTTATTGGTCTGAGAAGTCAAAGGATAGATTTTTGAGGCAATGGTGTCACTGGAAATATGAACTGCAGGAGGAAGCAGCAAAAAAGGCTTGACCAAACTCTGTATAACTCCCCTCAATCCTATACCAGTAGTTGTCACTCAACTGGAAATGCAAGTGTCCAGGGAGGAAACAATGGCCCCAGATTGTAAGATATTTAAGTCACTGTCCATCATGAGAAGGGACACTTGGAAGTTAAAGTCTCACCAAGTTAAAAGGGCTTGATATACAGAGGAGGCTTTTGATAGAAACATTGAAAAAGCCACAACTTAGAAGTAAAGATAGGATTTCATTCATATAGGTGTACAGTCAATGCTGTACTTTTCTCCTGGATTCTGTATTTGCAAATTTGCCAGCTTGCTAAATGTATTTGTTACCCCCAAATTAATAGTCATGGGCTTCTGTGGTCATTCAGGGAGGGACACGTGTAAAGGAATGAAAAAACTGAGTTGCCCTATGGCCATGATACCAGCTCGAGTCCAACAAGGTGTCAGTAGGTCTTCAGCTCTCAGACAGAGAGGATCAGAGAATGGAGATGCAATGTAGGGGAAGTTTAATGTAATGCAAGAAGCTCTGGTTCTGGCACCAGTTGGATATGGTTTGAATCCTAACTTGGCACCTTTTCATGGGGTGGCCTCAGGCAGGTCACTTAACACATCTATAACTAGTTTTCTTCTTTATAAATAGGGAAAATAATATGCCAGAATGAGTTGATTTCAGGATTTGAAGTTATAATCCATGCATAATTTTACATATAAATATAAATATGTATCCCCAGCAATGGTTTAGTACACTGAGTGGCCAGATTATTATGATCTCTGAACGCATAATAATCTGGCCACTCAGTATATATCCTATATAAAAAAAGGCTAATATGCAAATTGTCCCCTCAACCAGGAGTTCGACCAGCAGGCAGGCCAGCCAACCACCCATGTCCCCTCCCCCTGGCCAGGCTGGCCAGACCCCATCCATGCACAAATTCATGCACTGGGCCTCTAATATATATATACTGAGTGGCCAGATTATATGCATTTAGAGATCATAATAATCTGGCCACTCAGTGTATTTGCTAATTCAGTGTTAGCAGTGACTTTTTAGTACATAGCTACCATGAATAATTAGAATTCACTGTATTTTAAAAGACTCAGTTTATTACTGTCACTCTATTTTTTGAAATCTAGATTTTTTTAATGCTCAATATGCATAAATGTTCATAAGCCTGTCAACTTTAGATTTCAAATAATTGAAAATAAAATCTTCACAGGAGGGTTGGGATGGTCTGGGTAAAATAAGGTGAAGAGGTCATCCAAAGAACATATAAAAATAGCCTGGGGATACAGACAACAATATGGTGAAGTCAGGAGCCAGGGAGGGTGGGAGCTGAGTGGAGTTAGGCAAAGGGAGAAAGTGAGGTACATCTGAAATAGTGACAACAATAATAAAAAAAATCAATAAATAATTAAAAAATCATGTTATTTAAATTATTTTGCATAAGATAAATCACCTCATTGCACAATGATTATTTAGTGAATCTAATTTGTAGGTTGTAACAGATGTAAAGAAGTGTGAGAATTACCAAGAAGGCACTAAAGGACATAAAAATGTAATGATAAGAGAAAAATAGGTTTCACTTGGGATGATGCATCAGGTGTACAAGCTGACCTTCAAATTTTTGTGTAATTGTTCCCAAAGCTGCCCAGTATTGAGTGTGCACTTTTCCACTTCCTGTAAGACAGGGTTATTTTCAGCTAAAAGACTAATGTCTATAATCACACCACAAAAAAATAAAATTACTCATTCTATTTAGCTCTCCCTAGAGGACTTTTAATATTACTTTAACAGGTAGCAGGTTTCATTGTCTACCAAAAATATAGACAGCCATAGTTTATCCCAACCAACTTCATAAAAATGTTTCCATGGAAACAAAAATGTATTTTTCTGGAATTTTTCAGTCAACCCCAAACTACCACTAGAGACTTAGTGGAGGTTGGAGCCAGTAGAAAACGTAGAAAGACATTCCCGATTTCAGTTGCATCTCTTTTCTTACATTCTCTCCAGGATAAGTAAAGTAAGACTTAATAAAGGTCCTAGTGCTTTCTGCTTCCTCTTGCATCTGAAACTTTGATTAGAGGCATAGTCTTACCATCTGATTAGTTATTATTCAATTCTAAATTGTGTCATTCAGAAAGTCTTTGAGCAAGTGATTAATTCAAAATGCCTTTTTCAGTGACTCCAAATGGTGATATTTTACCGTGTAAAATCTGTAATGCTGTAAATTCATATCCTTCTATTATCAGTTCAGATAACTGCTATAATTTTCAACTAATTACCCATCTGTTCACTTCCATTTAGCTTTTCTTTAACTTAAGCCTATATTCACTCATTACCTGACTCAAAACTGCTATTATTCAGATATATTCCAAATCCGTATAATATGGCTTTCTCTATGTTAATGTATGTTCAGGTAGATAGACTTGTGGCGTGTTAGTGTGTGATTCCTGGGTCGAGCATTGTAGTGAGAGTCATTGAGTTTTTTTCTAATTGTCAAATCTATGTTTGCTGCTGATATCACAGTGATGAGGAAAACAAAATAGTTTGTTATCTGAGTTGACAATTTAATGAAAACCTTCATTAATCAAGGAGTTATATCAATGTATGGTAAGAACATATTTTATGAGAAGTTGACTTATGACAAGATGGAATTACTCCCTTAAACAGTGAAGATTGGTGGGAGATATGAAGAAAGACTTGGAATTAACTAGGTGAGAGGGGATTTTAAAAAAATTTCTCAAAGAAGGAACAGCATGTATAAAGGTTCTGGGTTGAAGAGATAATTTGAGAATGTTAATTGAAGCTGAAGAATCAGCCATGAATCAGATTATTCTGAAAACTAATATCTTGAGAATTTACTGTATTTATTTGTTTACTAGTTTCTTGATATCTGATTTATGGAAACTGCTTTTAAATAGCTTTATATCTGAGAAAATAGGCAGAAATACTTTCAAAAGTAGTTGTTTTATAATGTAAGTATACATTTTAATTAATTTTTAAAATCTACCATGACAGACATTTATGTTGACTATCCTTTCCTTGGGTAAAGGTTAATGATGGTTCAGAGGAACAGGACACTGCTAGCACTTTGCAGGTCCTTTTTGTGAAGGAATATATCAGAACACTGCAACCAAAGTTTCTGATGCCTTGCTGCAAGGAGTTTGCTTAGCCTGATCTGTGGACAGAAGCACATTATTGGATCTGAGTAAGTAATAGGTTCAGAATTCCTTTAAAAAATATCTGTATTATTGAAAGTATTACAGATGTTCTGCTTTTATTCCCTCATTGATTCCCTCCACCCCACTCCTTCCCCCTCACCCCAAGCCTTCACAGCACTATTGTCAATGTATATGGATTATGCATATATGCATATAAGTTCTTTCTTTTTGTGAAAGTTTAACAATACTCTCAAAGTATACAAATCTTGTTGGATGTCTTAGTGATTAAAATGATGAAAACTTTAACTTAAATATTTTATATGCAAAAGATTTAAGGGATTAATAAAATGTGCAATTTATTTTCAATTTTTATGTCAGTTATTATGTATCCCTAAAAAATTTCTTCACAACAGAACTTGACCTCCAGCCATGAAAATGTAGCCAATTGAATGATAATATTGATGTAAGTAATACAGTTAAGAGCAGGATATATTAGGGTTGGGGTGAAGACTATATCATGGCACTGGAGAAGATAGGATTGGGATAAATGAAATAATTTAAGACAAAAGTTATCAAAAACTGGTTTAACTGTATATGATGGGGAAAAATCTAAGAGAAAAAAAAAGCAAGAAAAAGTTCAAGCCCTTGGCGGTATGGCTCAGGCGATTGAAGCAGTGTCTGTTCCCACAAAGGTTGCTGGTTTGATTACCCTGATTCACCGTCAGGCAGATAGATACCTAGGTTGCCAGTTCAATCTCTGGTTGGGCTCATACAGAAGGCAACCAATGTTTCTCCTCTCTCTCTCTCTCTTTCTCTCTCTCTCTCTCTCCTCTATTCCTATCCCTAAAATCAGTAAAAAACAACACACAGAAAACATACACTTAGGTGAGGATTAAAACAAAAAAGAAAAAGTTCAAAAGGCTAAAAGCATATACATGCTTCCTGGTAGAGCTATAATAGTTAAAAACTGCAATTTGAAGATCTACATACATACATATAGACAAATATATACATATACATATATATTTACAATTAATTGGGTAACTGAGTCAAGTGCTTTGGTAATTATGAAAGAAAAAATCAAATGTTTCAATCAAGACAAAAATTTGAATTAATCATTTAAGTTTTTATTTCTTCATCATTATATTGCATCCTTACATCTTTTTACAGTTACCATAGCTTTACCTTTTTTAGTATGTCATATGGTTAGAAACATACAGTATATAGCTTTTCAGATTATCTTTTTTACTTAGTAAGATTCATAGCTCATTTTTTAGCACTGAATAATATTCTATAACCTGGATGTACCATGGTTTATTTATCCACTCACCCTCTGAAGGACATATTGTTTGTTTTTAAGTTTTGGCAATTAGGAATAACGCTGCTACTAACTTCTGTGTTCAGGTTTCTGTGTGGACATATGTTTTGAACTCCTATGAGTAAATACTAAAGAAAATGATATGGAATTACATGTTTAGTGGTGTAAATAAAAGCCAAACTGTCTTCCAAAGTACCTATATTTTTGTATTACCACCATCAATACTTGAGAGGTCCTGTTGCTCATCATTTGAAATTTTTAAGAACTTCCAAACACTATTAACTCCCTTGATTCTTCTTATTTAAAACAAAAATTAAAAAATACTTCAACAAGGTCTAATATGCCAACAATGAAATACATATTTTAAGTGTAAAGTTTGAAAAGTTTTGCCAAATATACTAGTAGACACCTATGTAGCAACCATAATTATCAAGACAGAAAACATTTTCATCTACTAAAAATAGTACCTCCATGATCTTTTTTTTTTTTTTGCTTTATGTTAACCTTTATTGTGTCCTTAATTATTTAAGAGAATCAAGTCCTCTCATTTTTAAAAAGTTAGCTTTTTTATTGTTGTGTAATCTCCTGTATTTACTATTGAATTTTTTTTTTAATTTCTTTATTGATTAAGGTATCACATATTTGTCCTCATCCCCCCATTCCCATCCCACACCCCTCCCCGCACATGCCCCCACATCCCTGTTGTCCTTAACCTCTGGTTAGGCTCATATGCTTGCACACAAGTCCTTTGGTTGATCTCTCCCCTTTACACCCACCCTCCCCTACCCTCCCTCTGAGGCCCGACAGTCTGATCCATGCCTCCTTGTTTCTGGGTCTGTTCTTGTTCATCAGTCTATGTTGTTCATTATTTCCCCTAGATGAGTGAGATCATGTGCTATTAGAAATACACTTATAAGAACTGAAAATGAGACAAGCAATACCTCCATGATCTTTTACAGTGAACCTTCACTATACTCCAAACCCAAGAAAAATCTGGCCTGCTTTCTACTACTATAAATTAGAGTTCCTATTTTGAGAATTTTATTAAATTGAATAATTCAATACGGACACTTAAATCAGACTTCTTGTACTCAGCATACTCCTGAGATTCAGACATTTTGTGTGTGCATCAACAATTCATACCTTTTTATTATTTAGTAGTATTCTATTGTTATGAATACACCATAATTTGTCTATCCATCTACTTGCTGGTAGACATTTGGGTTGTTTCCAGTTCAGGGCTATTAGGGATAAGCCTGCTATAAATATTTCTGTGAAACTATTCTTATGGAAATACATGTTTAAAGTAAATGGGTAAACCCTTCTTCCATGTCAGTCTACTTTAGTAAAACTCTAATCTTGGTTATATTTCAAATAAACTGAATCACACCATTCAAACTATAATTCATAAGTTTGCTTCAAGTTTCACTTAAGATCCAGGTATTCATTCACTCTTTAAAGTCCTGCATGTTTTGCCTCCACCTACATGTCCAGCACTCTTTCCTCTGCCTATGCTACTTTAATGTAGAATATCTCACATTTTAAAAAGCGAATTAAAAAGTAAATAAAAACAAAATTTAAGCATCCAAAATAAAATCAGATAAGATATTTTGCTCTCAAAATAGCCTTAGTGGGAATAGTTCTAAAAGAAAGCTTAAGGAGGACATTATGATACTGTACAGCCTTTTGTGGACTGCAGTGAGGACAATACTTTAAAGACAAGGAAATAAAGGAGCTAAGAAGCTAGAGATTTGAAAGTAGTCGAAGTGAGTAAAGACACCTAGGAAAATTAAGTGCATGGATGATGACTAAAGGCTGTGAGCCAGTTGTTGGATTCTGAAAGAATGTGGATGGTTGCCAAAGGTCAGTTAATATCAATACGTAAATGAAATATTGTAGGGTTAAGGGTAGAAAAGCCACAGTTGTTTAGTCTTTAATGAAACAAAACAACAGAATTTTTGGAGGGAAGATAGAAGCAGGTATAGAAGGTATGTGAGAAGGGCCAGAGAGAAGGTGGCATCATCAAGAAAGAGACAGATTTCAGTCAAGACCAAAAGACAACAGATACTTGCTGAGAACAGCTTGGTGATTAATTGTGGGATAATGGTCTCAGAGGGCAAAGCTGATAAATTTGGGTTTATCAGTAAAAGAGAATCAAAGGTAAGGAAACACGTATTTACATGTAGGTGACAGGGAGGGAGGGAATAGTAGGAGTGTGTGGCGGAGGGGTGGGGGCTCACCTGTCAGCATTGACTGATGAAACCTGGTTTGAGAGGCACAAAAGATTCAGTCTCAACAGCCTTTCTTGACTATGGGTATTACGTATTGCAGTCAGAAAATTGTCTCAATTGGCAGGGCAATGTCACATCCTGAAACTTCTAAGTAAACTGATAACAGGTCCAGAAAATGCAGATGCTGCTTGCTGTGTGGGCTGCATGATCGTTGAGAATCTTCTCACTTGTGGGATGTATTTAAGTGGTGATGTATATTTGCTAGTAGTGACTTTATATTTGAATATATGAATTATAAATGGGTAGGTGCCTCTGTGTGTGATCACAGTGTACGGATGTCTGTAGATTATAGTCATGACTTTGCCTGGAGCCACTCAGCTCATTAAAGCAATGCATTTAGGAAGCCAAGCCTACAGGTTTATTTCCTGTGGGGGCTTTTTACATCTGCAGAGTGTATCACACATAATAGGGCCTTAATAAATGTTTGTTTATTAAATGAATAAGTGAATTAAAAAATCAGGTGTGGAGGCGAGTCTGTCTTTAGAGGTATCACCACTGTAGAGGCCTTTATACACAACCAGCAAGCTCTGAAATCCATGCGTAAGTCAGTAAAGGCAATTTTGTAAGACAGTGGGACAGATAAGCAAAAATTATGACTAAGTCTCAGACAGGCAAGCAAAAAACACATTCTTCTAAGAATGTGTGTAATAATATTTAGTGTAGTGAAAGAGGAAATGTTTGTTTTAAATTCTCAGTCCTCTTGTCAAAGTATCACTGTTTTTATCCTCTCTAATAAAATGGTAATATGCAAATTAACCATCACTCCTCTACATAAGCCAAGCCACGCCCACCAGTCATCAGGGCGAGTATGCAAATTAACCCAAACCAAGATGGCTACAGCCACAGAGAGCAAGGTTTCCTAGGTAACAGAGGAAACCAAGCTTTCCATAGCCGTTGCAGGCCTAAGCCTCCACTCAAGCTACAAAGTTTCAATTATAGAAGGTAAACAAATTCAAACAAATGGCGGCAGAACGGAGCTTGAGAGAGCAGGCCAGGGTTGCCGGCGGCAACAAGGGAAGCAAAGCTTTCCGCACACCCTGGCGGGGCCCACCCGCTTAAGGCTACAAAGTTTCAATTGTAGAAGGAAAATAAATTCCAGATACCAGGGCCACCGCTTGGGTTGCCAGGGGGCGTGGCTGGCCTGCAAACCACCACAGGCCCCTCGCCCAGGCCACCCCACACCCCAAGGGAACCCCCACCCTGATCCGGGACACCCTTCAGGGCAAACCAGCTGGCCCTCACCCGTGCACCAGGCCTCTATCCTATCTAATAAAAGAGTAATATGCAGATTGATCATCACTCCAACACACAATATGTCTGCCCCCATGTGGTCAAAGATCCTGCCCCCATGTGGACACAAGATGGCCACCACAAGATGGCCAGCAGGAGAGGGCAGTTGGGAGGCACCCGGCCTGCAAGGGAGGGCAGTTGAGAGGGACCAGCCCTGCAAGGGAGGGCAGTTGGAGGTGATCAACCCTGCAGGAGAGGGCAGTTAGGGGTGACCAGGCCGGCAGAGGAGGGAAGTTGGGGACAAGCAGGCTGGCACGGGAGCAGTTCAGCATCAACCAGGCTGGCAGCAGAGTGGTTAGGGGGTGATCAGGCTGGCAGGCAGAAGCGGTTAGGGGCAATCAGGAAGGCAGGCAGGCGAGCAGTTGGGAGTCAGCAGTCCTGGATTGTGAGAGGGATGTCCGACTGCCCGTTTTGGGGGATCGGGCCTAAACAGGCAGTCGGACATCCCTCCAGGAGTCCCAGATTGGAGAGGGTACAGGCTGGGCTGGGGGACAACCCCCCTCCGTGCATGAGTTTCATGCACCGGGCTTCTAGTATAGATATAAATGTAAATGTAAATGTAAATGTAAATGTAAATGTAAATGTAAATGTAAATGTAAATATAAATATAAATATAAATATAAATATAAATATAAATATAAATATAAATATAAATATAAATAATAAAATCCCAGCAACAGTTATGGCATAACAACCAGGACAACCAGTGGCTATGACATACACTGCGGCAACCAGCCAGCCTGATATGGGCCCCAATCAGCCCCCCAACCACCTGCTGACCCTTCCCCTGACCGGCCCAGTCCCTGATGCTCCCCCACTCCCACCCTGATCGGGAGCGGGGTGGCTGGCCAACCACCTTGGCTGGCAGAAATTTGGGGTTTGGGGACCTTGGAAATGCTCGGTTTTGGGTAGCTGCGCTGGACCTGGGATCAGGGCACTGGAGTTGGAGATGGGGTGGAGAGGCTTACCTGGTGGCCACTGCAGTCCCCACAGGCCGTAAATAGCAGCCGGGCAACTGGCCCTGGTCGGAGCAGCAGCAGGAATGGGGTGGCGGCACAGGGGGTGGCAGCGCCCAGGAGGCCTGACCCGGGGGCTTACCCTGCCCACCTGGGCCCAGCAGCACCAGCAGGTGGGGCATGGTGCACTGCAAGGCGCTGGGGTTACCTAGTTGACCAAAGGGGAAGCAAGCTGGGAGGGTGAGGCCCTGGGAAGGCTGGAGTCCCAAGTGGCATGGACTGGGCTGGAACGCATGCACTCCCTCATTGGCCACGCCCACCGATCCAACAGGATCTCAGAATTCATGACGGGTGGGCAGGGCTGGAGCTGGAAACCCTGCAGGGCTGCAGACTCGTGCCTTTTTGGCCTTGGCCTTGGAATTCTGCGGGCAACCAGTGTACTGGCTACCAGCTTGTCAGAAGTCAGCCCCACTTCAAGAGAGAGGACGTGGTGGAAAGTGGCAAGGCCACAGGAGAGATGGGAAATGTTGTGGCCATCTTCAGGAAACACAGCTGCCACAGCATCCAGTAACTATGAATAGATAATCTTTGGTCTCCATTCTACAGAAGAGGAAGCTGAGACTTCTGCAACACCTCACCCACTTCTCAGACCTGACCCTGTGCAGCATTGTTTTCGTTGAAAGTAGAGGATCCAAAATGTTTTTAGATCTTTGCTATTTTAGTCAGAAAAGAATTTAGCACAGGGAATTGATTGTTGGGAAATCATCGGAAAGCTGGAGGAGTGGGTATTAGGATGGTCCCCCCAGGAAAAACTCCCTGGCCAGCAGGAGGAGCAGTCCCCTCAGCCACAACTGAATTCTAGGGCACTCTGGCACAGCTGTGACCCTGGAATCTGGAAAATGCTGGCCCTGCAAGTGCCTTCCTGCTCCAACAAAACAGGTCACTGGGCATTGCCTCTGCCACAACTGCCTGTGCACAGCCTGGATTCGCTGCAGAAAACCTCCACATCTCTGCAAACATGGTCACCAGAAGCAAACAGCCCAAACTGCGGGAAGATGCCTCTGTCCCACTTCTGCCTTCAAAATATTGTGCAAGCACATCCAATCGACAGAAATTAATTCATATCCAGAAACCTAGCTGCAAAGGAGTTTGGGCAGTTGTATAGCTTAATGCAACATTTTAAAACAAAACACAATGTGCAGCCAGTGTCTTATTTTATTCCAAATGCAATTGATAAACCATCAGAACCATCTGCAGATGTTTTGAAATATATGCAAATATTCTTAAAGGGGATATGTATATATGGTACTGCTGATTTATAAAGGAGGCATTAGACCATTGGCCCCAGGGCCAATTGGGGCTGGCTGGGGGGAGGTTGGCTGTAGGAGCTCATTGACTCCACCTGTGCACCAAGCCTCAAGTATAAATAATATAAATATAAATATAAATATAAAGATTTAATTCAATATAAAACTAACCAAAAGCCTAATCTTTTCAAGTATTTGAAAGAAAGATATGAAGTAAATTTGAATCTTTAAATTCAATTAACTTAATAAATTAATTAAGATAACCATTTTGCAAGTCATTTTCTTATTTTATTCCTATTATGTACCTTGTGACTATATTTAATACATTTACATATTTTCTCATAGGATGTACATTTTATGTAAGCTGCATAAAATAAAAGTATTTTGTTTAGGGAGTTGCATAATATTTTCATGTAAACTCTAAAATATATACTTGGTAGGTTCCATGAATAGTTTCTAAATATCTTTCTGGATTAAAAAAAATCCTATATAATAAAAGCCTAATATGCTAAGTGTCTGGTCAACTGGTTGGCCGTTTAACCAATCAAAGTGTAATATGCTAATGATATGCTAAAACCACTCAACTGTTCACTATGACTGATTGACCAGTCGCTATGATGTGCACTGACCACCAGGGGGCAGATATTCTGACTGGTAGGTGGGCTTGCTGCTGGGATCCACCCGATTAAGAGTGAGCAAGATGGGCCAGACACGCCCTGGAGTCCTCCCGCGGACCCTCCCACATCCTTCCCCTGCCCTGATTGTGTACCAGTGGGGTCCCTCGGCCTGGCCTGCAACCTCTCACAATCTGGGACCCCTCAGGAGGTCCAAGAGCAGTTTTGACCCAATGGCAGAATGACCAGTCCCTATGACACGCACTGACCACCAGGGGGCAGACACTCAATGCAGGAGCTGTCCCCTGGTGGTCAGTGTGACCCACAGAGGGAGCGTCACTCAGCCAGAAGCTGGGCTAATGGCTGGAGAGCGCAGTGGCACTGGCAGGAGCCTCTCCCACCTTTGCAGCAGCACTAAGAATGTCCAACCCCATGGGGAGCGGGCCTAAGCCATCAGTCGGACATCCCCTGAGGGCTCACCAACTACAAAAGGGTGCAGGCCGGGCTGAGGGACCTCCCCCCCAAGTGCATGCATTTCTTATATACAATTTAACACATGTTCATAGAAATGCAACATTCAAAAAATAACGCAGAAGGGAAAACAAATTATTTTTAATTATCTCAAAGAGAAATAGTTTTTATTGAATTTATTTAGGTGGCATTGGTTAATAAAATTATATAGGTTTCAGGTATCAATTCTACAAAACATCATCTGTATATTGTATTGTATGCCTACCAACCAGAGTCAAGTCTCCTTCCTCACCATTTATCTCCCCCTTACCCTCTTCTACCTCCCTCTAACCCCTATTTCTGTCAGTATCCATGAGTCTTTTTTTTCTTATTCCTTTCATTCTTCTCATCTAGCCCCCAACCTTCTCCCCTCTGACAGCTGTCAGTTTGTTCTCTGTATCCATGAGTCTGTTTCGTTTTTATTTTGTTCTTTAGAGTCCACATATAAGTGAAATCATATGGTACTTGTCTTTCTATGACTGACTTATTTCACTTAGCACAATATTCTCCAGGTCCAACCATGCTACTACAAAAGGTAATATTTTCTCCTGTTTTACTTTTGTGTAAATGTACCACAGATTTTTTATCCACTCATCTACTGGTGGACACCCCTATGTTTATTGCAGTGTTATTTACAATAGCCAAATTTTGAAAGAAGACAAAGAGAAAACAATTTTAATGTTTAGGTTGTTTTATTTCCTTTCTAATTTTTCTCTAGGCATAATTTTCACCAGGGAATAGATTTTATATATATATATATATATATATATATATATATCCTATCTAATAAAAGAGAAACATGCAAATTTACTGTACCTCTGCTACACCCAAGCCACTCCCACCAGCCAATCAGGAGTGAGTATGCAAATTAACCCAACCAAGATGGTGGTGGCCACAGAGCTGGAGCCAGCTGAAAGCTTGGGTTGTCCCCGGCGATGGAGGAAGCCAAGCTTCCTGGCTGGCACTGGCCTCAACTCAAGGCTACAAAGTTTCAATTATAGAAGATAAATAAATCCCAACAAAGATGGTGGCAGCCACAGAGCTGGAGCCAGCCAGAGGCTTGGGTTGCCCCGACGATGGAGGAAGCCAAGCTTCCTGCCTGCCCTGGCCTGCCCTGGCCTCCACTCAAGGCTACGAAGTTTCAATTATAGAAGATAAATAAATCCCAGATACCAGCGCCTATGCTTGGGTCGCTGGGGCGGGGGTGGCTGGCCTGAAAACCACCACAAGCCCCTCACCTAGGCCATCCCATGCCCCAAGGGAACCCCCACCCTGATCAGGGACACCCTTCAGGGCAAACCAGCCAGCCCCCACCCATGCATCAGGCCTCTATCCTATATAATGAAAGAGTAATATGCAAATTGACTGTCATTCCAACACACAAGATGGCTGCCCCCATGTGGTCAAAGATGGCTGCCCCCATGTGGACACAAGATGGCTGCCACAAGATGATCAGCTAGGGAGGGCAGTTGTGAGGGCCCAGGCCTGCAAGGGAGGGCAGTTGTGGGCAATCAGGCCAGCAGGGGAGGGCAGTTGGGAGGGACCAGGCCTGCGAGGGAGGGCAGTTGGGGGTGATCAAGCCTACAGGGAAGGGCAGTTAGGGGTGACCAGGCTGGCAGAGGAGGGAAGTTGGGGGCGACCGGGGCTGTAGGGAAGGGCAGTTGGGGAGGACCCAATCCTACAGGGGAGAGCAGTTGGAGGGGGGACCAGGTATGCAGGGGAGGGCTGTTGTGGGGAACAGGTCTGCAGGACAGGGCAGTTAGGGGTGACCAGGCCTGCAGGGGAGGGCAGTTGGGGGTGGGGTACCAGACCAACAAGGGAGAGCAGTTAGGGGCGATGAGGTTGGCAGGGAAGCACAGTTGGGGTGACCAGGCTGGCAGGGGAGGGCAGTTAGGGTTGACCAGGCCTTCAGGGAAGGGCAGTTAGGGCCAATTGGGCCAGCAGGGGAGCAGTTAGGCATCAATGAGGCTGGCAGGGGAGTGGTTAGGGGGTGATAAGGCTGGCAGTTAGAAGCGGTTAGGGGCAATCAGGCAGGCAGGCAGGTGAGCATTTGGGAGCCAGCAGTCCTGGATTGTGAAATTGATGTCCGATTGCCCTTTTAGCCCTGATCCTACCAGGACTGGGCCTAAACGGGCAGTTGGACATCCTTCAAGGGGTCCCAAATTGGAGAGGGTGCAGGCTGGGCTGAGGGACACACACCCCTGTGCACGAATTTCATGCACCAGGCCCTTCTAGTATATATATACACACACACACACACACATATATATATATTTATTTATTTCATATCCCACTCCTTTACATTATAACATGTGTTTTTATTAACATAATTTGAATAGTTATATACATTCCATATATATTTTTTAAATATATATGGAATGTATATTTATTGAATGCTTAGACACTAAGTGCAGAAATTACTGGGGCAAATAAAAGAAACCGGTTTCAACATTATTTTCATGAACTAGTTCCCTCATTTTTGAAAATATCTTGGACAATCAAAAGGAACATGAATTTACCAAATAACTATATTTGCATTTGAAACTCTAGTGACAAAATATAAAAAAATAACATTTTATATCACATAACCTTAATGTAAATATTAGTTTCCTTTAACTTCATTTTATTTGGATGGCGAAGTTTGGCTTTTAAGAAAGCCTATTTCATTTTTTAAAAATATATTTATTGTTGAAAGTATTTCATATGTCACCTTTTTTTCACATTGACCCCTTCTAGCCCCCCCTCCCCCAAGCCTTCACCACACTATTGTTTGTGTCCATGACTTATGCATTTATGAATACAAGTTCTTTGGTTGATTTCTTCCCACCCACCCCTGCCTTCCCTGTGAGATTCCAGTCTGTTCCATGCTTCTATGTTTCTGGATCTGTTTTGTTCATCAATTTATTTGGATCATTAGATTCCACATCTGAGTGAGATCATGTGATACTTATCTTTCCCTTTCTGGCTTAGTTTGCTTAGCCTAATATTCTTCAGGTTCCCTCATGCTGTCTCAAAGGGTAAGAGATTCTTCTTTTTTACTACTGCATAGTACTCCATGATGTAAATGCACCTTATCCACTCATCTACTGAAGGGCACTTGGGTTGTTTCCAGATCTTACCTATTATAAATTGTGCTGCTATGAGTTCCACGCAAGAAGAACCCAAACAGGCCCACACCCAGATACAACATAATTAAAATGCCAAAAATTAAAGACAGGAAGACCATTTCTTATACCTAAAATTAAACAAATAAAACCCCAACCACCCATAACTCAAGTAGATACTTGATTCTTAAGTGTCACTAACTTGATTTTAGATTCTAACTTTTTAAAATAAATAATGAGAATCAGTAGTTCCCTGTGGCTTTCTGTCTGAAACATTTTTATATTTATATATTGGCCAGATTGTCATTGTCCTACATCTGCTATATTACAGCAACATTATTCATTGTAATTCCTTGTTTGTTCAACCACAAGGCTCTTTGGGTTTGGTTTTACCCCATATTTTAACAGATGAACTGTGTTATCTATGCACAGAAGTTATTTTCACGCTTTACTTGTGAAACTTAACTGCTTGCATGTGTAAAAAGCATGCAAACTGTTGCATTCTCTTTCAGTGCCATAAAAAATGTGAGCCATCTGTAGCTCATCACTTTCTTGGTCAATTATGGACGAACAGAATCTAAAATACTGAATCTTTCAAATGCAACCAGGGGCATGAGGGTTTCTTAAAGCTATTTCCCCATCAAGGTAGGAACTGCTATTTTTTGACCATGTTCCCTGTTTTGTGTCCTGGGGCATGAAATAGCCCATGGAAAAGACATTAGCCTCCTGAGGAAGTCACTATGGTCACTTCAGATTCTTAGAAGCTGAAAGTTAACATAAATAAAAAAGTGCCATGGTACACAGCAAAGGTTTTATGATTTCACTTAAAGGAACCATGATATTGGAAAATTCAATTGATAACTGAAAAACAAAGTAGAACAAACAGGCTTTTGAATATAATTGGTTATGTTATTAATGACATTCAGCTTTAATTTTACTTTTCCATATTTTTATACTTAACAATATCATTCTTTTTTTTAAAATATATTTTATTGATTTTTTACAGAGAAGAAGAGAGAGGGATAGAGAGTTAGAAACATCGATGAGAGAGAAACATCGATCAGCTGCCTCTTGCACACCCCCTACTGGGGATGTGCCCGCAACCAAGGTACATGCCCTTGACCGGAATCAAACCTGGGACCCTTGAGTCCTCAGGCTGACGTTCTATCCACTGAGCCAAACTGGTTTCAGCAACAATACCATTCTTAATAACTTATCATATTACTAGAGGCCTGGTGCACGAAATTCATGCACGGGGGTGGGGTGTGTACCTCAGCCCAGCCTGCACCCTCTCCAAACTGGGACCCCTCTCACAATCCAGGACTGCTGGCTCCCAACCGCTTGCCTGCCTGCCTGCCTGATTGCCCCTAACCGCTGCTGCCTGCCAGCCTGATCACCCCCTAACCACTCCCCTGCCAGCCTGATCGACGCCTAACTGCTCCCCTGTCAGCCCGATTGCCCCTAACTTCCCTCCCCTGCAGGCCTGGTCCCCCAGCAACTGTCCTCCCCTTCAGTCCTGGTCATCCCCAACTGTCCTCCTCTACTGGCCCAGTCACCCCTAACTGCCCTCCCCTGCTCGCCTGAGCGCCCCCAACTGCCCTCCCTTGCAGGCCTGGTACCTCCCAACTGCCCTCCCCTGCTGGACATTTTGTGGTGGCCATCTTGTGTCCACATGGGGGCAGCCATCTTTACCCCATGGGGTGGCCATCTTGTGTGTTGGAGTGATGGTCAATTTGCATATTATCACTTTATTATATAAGATATTTTTACCATTATGTTTTCCCTTAACATAAAATATATTGTAGTATAGTTTTGAAGTTATAAAATATGTTTTTGGTGTAAGAATATGTGTTGAAAATTTCTTTGGAAATTATATTTTTGTAAATCATATGATATGATATGAAAAGTAAAACTATTTAAAAAGGATGAAAGGGATTTGTATATAATTTCTAATTTCTGAGCAGTGTAAGCTAGCTCCTATCCCCTCCACACTTAGTTCACCAAACACTCTAGTTGTCTAGTCTAAGAGTTCATTTTATTTCGCTTATTTGTACTTTGCACTTTTCCCCTTTATGTATTATCTTTTGCCCTATATATTCTCATTGAAGACTACTTACAGATATTTAAGACCAAAGTTAAAAGTAGGTCCTCCCATGACCAACAAATCAAAATCTGACTTTAATTCTCTTCTCGCCAAGTGTTCTAAGTCTCATCAACCTGGGTGGCTGGCATGCCTGCCCTTCCCTCCTTTCCCTCCCTTTCCTTCCTCTCCCCTCCCCCTCCCAATCTCCCCCTCCCTCTGTATTTCTTGTTTACCACTCTATTGTCAAGACTAGAATGGCACCTGGTACAGAAATGGTTGCTGAAAAATAAAAGAAAATATAAACAAGTAGATTCATGCAAAGATTCTTATACATTTAAAGAGATATCCTGGTTGGAATATAATGTCTTATATTTTAATTTACATTTACTCATAACAATTTGTTGTTATTACTTTCTAGCTCTTCTGATTGTTAGCACTGATCTTCTCTTTCACCTTAAAGTTATTTAAAAAACAATTGCGGTCAATATTGCTTTTGATTTTTAGATCATTTTGATGTTTGTCTGGTTAAACTGACTTTAATGTTTCTCTTTTCTATTCACTATGTCCAGAAAATGTTTTCTGTATTGATTTAACTTTAGAAATTTATATAAATTTTTGGGGAGTGAAATGTGTGGTCATATTTGGTAAATCTCTCTTGTGTTGCTAACGAGAAGGATTATTCCAAAATAAAATAAAATTTGAAAATTTACTTATAAGATCAATACTGATAATTATTTATCTCAGATTCTTCACATTTTATTTTTTTCTATTAAAATAGTATTTGAGAGGGGTAAACACAATATATACTAATACTGAATTTCCTTTGTTTCTTTGTACACTATAGATTTTTCATGACTTACTTTTATATTTTGATATTTGGTTTTTAAATTTTCATGAAATCAAACCATCCTTGTGGACTCTACTTGTTGTGTCTTCCTGTGTTTCATTTAACATTTGTTGCCTGTTAAATAAAACAAAGTATTATCCTGTTCTTTTCATCTATTCTTTTATATCACTGTCTTGCATGTCATGCAAAGATGTGCCTTTTATTTAAACCAATTGTGCATCCACTCATATACATTTACCTGTAAATTTCTTTACTTTCTACATTTTTTACATTTTTTATGTGAAGGCTTTATTTGTTTACTTTTCAATTGATTTTTAGAGAGAGAGACACATGACACCACAACAGGGGACAGAACCAGCAACGTGGGTATGTGCTCTGAGAGGAAGTCGAACCTACCACTCTTTGTTGCACCAACCATCTGAGCCACAGCCGTCAGGGCTTCATGTGAAGTCTTGCTTTTATTGCTTTTGTTATTTTTTTATAATCTGGGTTTTATTTTTTAGTTGTTTGCTTTGTTTTTCAGTATTTTATCTTTCCACATCTTGCAGCAGTTTTATTTTTTCTCCTTTATACAATAAACCTATAAAATCAACTTATTGACTTAATTATCAAGATTATTAAAACCTTATTTTGTGAAGAAATTATTTTTTTCTCTTTTTTCCATACTACCTCATTCTTTATGCTTTTCATATTTTATTTTTCTAATTTTCAAAATTTAGTGATATAAATTTTCATTCTTTTTGTAATCATAATTTGGAAAACTAAATGCATATGCTTTTGTAATAATAATCCCAAATCTAAGTTTATATGCTTCAGATTATTTAAATATATCAAAATTTACTACAAGTACTTTACCTATAATACTAAATTAAGCCCTTTGGGAAAAATCTCAAATTTAGCATCAGAGCATTTTATGCTCCGTAGAATAATTTTTACTTATTAATTATTATTAATCTTAATTAACTTGGGGCATAGCTCTTAAGCAAGCCATGTTAAGTCCATTGTTCTAATTTATTTTAAAAAAATAGGGTTTAGTATAACTACTGTAAGTGAGTCATCTTTATCTAATTCTTATTTGCTTAGAAATTTACTAACTTGTTAGAATATCAGTATAAACTAGAGGCCCGGTGCATGAAATTCATGCATGAGTAGGATCTCTAGTCCTGGCCAGTGATCAGGGCTGATCAGGTTCTCCACCTCCCGGCCTCCCTGCCTCCTCCTCCCCTTGTTCCCTCAGCACCCTGCTGCCGGTGCTGGTTGCCTGCCATGTTCTGTGCCATCCCCTGGTAGTCAGTACACATTATAATGAGTGTTCAAACTCCTGGTCTCCTGGTTGAACTCCCAAGGGGACAATTTGCACATTAGCCTTTTATTGTATAGAATAGATAAAGAAAATCCTTCATTTTTCAATAATAATTTTTCTGGGAATAAAATTCTAGGTTGACAGATTTAATTATTTTATTTATTTATGTTGGCACTTTAAATATGTCATTTTGAGTCTCTTGGTCTATATAATTTCGGAGATGTTTATAGATATTCTTATCTTGTTCCTCTAGGCTTAGGTCAGTAAATTTTATGTAAAGGGTTAGACAGCAAATATTTTAGTTATTATTGTTATTGGCATTTCTGAGTGTCTGTTATGTATTCTTCACTCTGTCCCCACCCCACTCTTTTTATAACCATTTAAAATGTAAAAACAATTATAGACTCATAAATCATACATAAAGCCACGGATGAACTCATCAACCTCTTTTTTTTTTTCAAGTTCTGCTTTTTACATACTCTTTCTTAATCATGTGATTCCTGAAATTTGATTATGATGTCCCTGGGTGTGGGGAGATATATATATATATACACATATATATATATATGTGTGTATATATATATATATATATATATATACATATGTATGTATATATATATATATTTACATATATATATATATATTTACAATTTTTTTTTTTGCTTGGAGATTTATTGAGTCTCTAAGATCTGTGAATTTTACGTTATTGAATATTGTTTTCCTTACAGAGTATTAGATTTTTGTTCTGTTAAACAGTTAAATAACTCCTCTTGGGTTTTGCTTTTAAGCTTTGTGATAACAATTCCAAGGCAGCCTTTAATTCGAGACTAATTTAGTCTACTTCTAAAGTATGGCTTTTCTAAGGACTTTATCCCATGGCCCTTTATCTTAAGGTTTTTTTCACTCTGATGGCAGTAACACAAACTATTACTAGCATTGTGTGAGTTTCCAGAAATATTTGACCTACTGTTTTTCTTTGTTTCTGAGGGACACTTCTGCAAATCTCCAGGACTCTATCTATGTGCAGTGCCCTGCTCTCTGGTTCTCGGTATTGAACAATTTATCTCTCTCACCCTCCCTAAACTCTGATATCTGACTCTTAAACTCAGTAAGTCTTTTTTATTTTTTTATTTTTCTCTTTACTTTGTAGTGTGAGCACATCCTCTGAGCAGTAGTCTGGGGGAAATGTGAAGCTTATTACATTTGTTTCTCTGCTCTGGGAAATAATACTTTGTTGATTCTTGTCTAATGTTTAAAGGTTGTGTTTTATTTTTAAGTCCAAGCTTTCTAGTTTTTCATAGCATGATAACAATCTCTGTAAAATTATGGATGGAAAGAATAGGTCTGATTTTACAAGGTGCATTTCATATAAAATAAACAAAGATATAGAAATCAAACCAGAAAATTTTCAGAATGTTATATGATAAAGAAAAATAGATAAGCCTTAAGGATTATTCCCTGGATTTGTGAACCTTGAAAAAGATAGTGTCAAGAGAGTGGTAAATGCTGAAGAAAGAATGCAGTGTTTGAAGAGATTAGTTGGATTTTGGAAAAGGAATTCAAAGTATAGATCAAACATTGAAGAATTTCAGCTGTGAAAGGGAAGTGAGCTGGTGAATTAGTAGAATGAGCTGAAAAATAAATAATAATTTTCATGGATGTGATAAATTGCACCATATTTAAAATAGATGGAAAAGAATTAGAGCATGCTAAAAGATACCAGTTGATAGACTAATTAATAAATCAAGGTAACTGAATGGAAGGAGGGTTTTATATTAAACTAACATATATATCCTATCTAATAAAAGAGTAATATGCAAATTAACCATCACTCCAACACACAAGATGGCCACCCCCATGTGGTCAAAGATGGATGCCCACATGTGGACACAAGATGGCTGCCACAAGATGGCCGGCAGGGGAGGACAGTTGGGGGGACCCAGGCCTGCAAGGAAGGACAATTGGGTATGACCAGGCCTGCATGAGAGGACAGCTGTGGGAGACACAGGACTGCAGGGAAGGGCAGTTGGAGGGGACCAGACCTGCAGGGGAGGGGAGTTGGGGATGACCAGGCCTGTAGGGGAGGGCAGTTAGGGGTGACCAGGCTGGAAGGGGAGGGCAGTTAGGGGCAATCAGGCCAGCAGGGAAGCAGTTAGGCATCGATCAGGCTGGCAGGGAAGTGGTTAGGGGGTGATCAGGCTGGCAGGCAGAAGTGGTTAGGGACAATCAGGAAAGCAGGCAAGTGAGTGGTTGGGAGCCAACGGTCCTGGATTGTAAGAGGGATGTCCGATTGTAAGAGGGATGTCCCACAGGATCAGGCCTAAATGGGGAGTTGGACATCCCTTGAGGGGTGCCAGATTGGAGAGGGTGCAGGCTGGGCTGAGGGACACCCCACCCCCCGAGCACAAATTTCGTGCACTGGGCCTCTAATATATATATATCCTATCTAATGAAAGGGTAATATGCAAATTAACCATCACTCCATCACAAAGATGGTGGTGCCCATAGTCACAAGATGGCAGTGCTCAGTTTCCTCAGCCTTGCTGGAGTCCCCCAGTCCTGGGAGTTCTGCTTCTGAGAGCGGGCAGAGTGAGCAGCTTGGCGGAATGCTTGCTTTGTTGCCACAGCAATGAATGGCCTCTGGGCATCGGGCGCGGAGCAGCCGGGACAGAACAATTGCTTCATTGCTGCGGTGATGCCCTGGTTGCATAGGGCCTCTGGGGGCCAGGGAGGCTAACCCACAGCCTCCGCGCCCAAGTGCAGGCCCGAAGAGGAGACGATGGGCCTGCTTCCTATGGAAGCAGCAAGAGTCCCTCCCGGCTCCCGCAGAAGCGGCATGGGTCCCTCCTGGCTCCCGTGGAAGCAGAGAGGCTCCCAGCCGTGGGCTGTGGTTCCCGCCAGCTCCCAAGGAAGAGGTGGGCGGCCTACTGTGCGTGATATTGCGCTATGGGCTACATATATATATATATGTGTGTATATATATATATATGTGTGTGTATATATATATGTATATATATATTTGCATATATATGAAAAAATAGATTTAAATTGAGGATTTTTTTATTTAATACATTTTATTTTGCTATTTAAATTGAAGTGAAAAAAAGTAGGTATTGAGTGAGAATCAATTTTTTGATACTGAGAAATTTTGAGATTTGACTCAAATTGTAGAAGGCTTAAAGGCATGTTGAATGATCAGTTCAACATGGCATCAGGGACCATTAAATTATATGATATTTATATAATTTTTTCAACCTTATTTGTTATTTCTCATTTAGAATCAGAGAAAGCAAATTATCAGATGCATCCTTACTAAAGGTTTGTCATTCAGTTTGGATGGAATTGAAATTTCAACAAGGCCATGAGTTGGTTTACTTGGAAGTGAGCTGTGAACAATGTGTATTAAGTGTTCCAGATTGAGAATACAGAAAACACAGCAGTTTACTGATTGGAGAAAATAATGAACAATCAATTAGATCCTTTGCTTATCTGTTATAATTATTTTCCCATGAATTCCAGAATTGCTATAAATATCATGGGAATAAGGGTATCTACACTAATAAAAGAGAAACATGCAAATTAACCATCACTCTGCTATACCACCAGCCAATCAGGAGTGAGTATGCAAATTAACCCAACTAAGATGGCGACAGCCATGGAGCTGGAGCGAGCAGGAGGCTTGGGTTGTCCCCGGCGATGGAGGAAGCCAAGCTTCCCACGAGCCCTGGCCTCCACTCAAGGCTACAAAGCTTCAATTATAGAAGATAAATAAAGCCCAGATACCTGCTTCCAGCTAGCCCTGGCCTCCGCTCAAGGAGGCACTGAAAAAAAAAAAAGAAAGAAAAAAAGGAGGGGCTGGGAGCTTGGGTCACTGGGGGGGCATGGCCAGCCTGAAAACAGACCTCAACTCCTCATCCAGGCTGGCCAGGCACCCCAGTGGGACCCCCACCCTGAAGGGGGTGTGGCCAGCCTGCAAACAACCATCAGCCCCTCACCCAGGTTGGCCAGGCACACCAGAGGGACCCCCCCACCCTGAAGTGGGTGTGGCCAGCCTGAAAACAGCCCTCATCCCATTACCCAGGCTGGCCACGCCCCCATGGAGTAAGAGTCCCAGCTGGGGGGCGTGGCAATCCTGAAAACAGCCATCAGCCCCTCACCCAGGCTGGCCAGGCAACCCCAGTGGGAACTCCCACCCTGAAGGGGGTGTGGCCAGCTTGAAAACAGCCCTCAGCCCCTCACCCAGACTGGCCACATCCCCCAGCGGAGACCCTCACCCCATAGGGGTGTGGCCAGCCTGCAAACCACCACAGGCCCCTCACCCAGGCCACCCCATACCCCAAGGGAACCCCCACCCTAATCCGGGACACACTTCAGGGCAAACCAGCCGGCCCCCACCCATGCACCAGGCCTCTATCTATACTAATAAAAGGGTAATATGCTAATTAGACTGGGAAATCTTCCAGGAACCTTCCAGACGTTCTTCTGGGAAAAGCCATGGTGGCGAGGCTGAGATAGAGGTTGTTAGAGGCCAAGAGGGGAGGGCAGTTGTGGGTGATCAGGCCAGGATGGGACAGCAGTTTTGGGTGATCACACTGGTGGGGGGGTGGGGCAGTTGGGGGTGAGCAGGCCATCAGTGGGGATCAGTTGGAGGGGGGGGGAAGTTTGGAGTGAGCAGGCCAGCAGGGGGGCAGCTGGGGGTGAACAGGCCAGTGGGGAGTGAAGGTAGGGGCAAGCAGGCCATCAGGGGGGACAGTTGGTAGTGAGCACACTGGCACAGGGGGCTGTTGGGGGCAAGCGCACTGGTACGCGGGGCAGTGGAGGTGATCAGGCTGGTGGGGGGCAGTTGGGGGTGAGCAGGTCTGCAGGCAGAGTGGTTAGGGGCAATCAGGCAGGCAGGCAGGCAAGTGAGCAGTTAGGAGCCAGCAGTCCTGGATTGTGAGAGGGATGTCCGACTGCTGGTTTAGGCCCGATCCCTGTAAACTGACAGTAGGACATCCTTTGAGGGGTCCCAGATTGGAGAGGGTGCAAGGCCAGGCTGAGGGACACCCCTCTCCCATGCACAATTTCGTGCACTGGGCCACTAGTATTACATAAACTTTAAATAAATGTAAAAGAAGCTGGAGAAGTTAATGACTAAATGAGAATTTGTAAGAATAAGAGGAAGGACCACTAAGTATTCCTCCTAAGTACAGATTCCTATGGACAAACTAGAAATTGCAGGGAAATCAGCGAGGCCAAGTATACTTAGCCACTGAATTTGAACTTCATGGAGAGATCATTTAGAAACCATTTCTGTTATGACCATACCATTTACTTTTCAGTAGTGTGTTCTCAGTATGGACCTGGTGTTTGGCAAAATAAAAAAAGTCGAAGAAAATTTTCATAGTTTGCAGCTGTAATCACAATTCTTGGTAAAAAAAACAAACAAAAAAAACACACAAAAGATGTTCTTACAAACATAATAGAAAGCCTTGGGTAGAAGCATACTTTTGAGATGTAGGGCCAGGGTAGAAGTGATCAAACATTAAGTTCAGTTAGTCATATGAAAATAGAATTTATAATCCAATTTCATGAAAACAGTAATTACTTAAATGTTAAACCTCTGAAACCCAAGCTCTAAATTTGCAGTTTAGAGATTTAAAATACACATATATTATGGAGTAAAAATAGATATTTTAGCCAACCAATCTCAAAAGTACTGAAAGAGTACAATTTGAGGCACATTTATAATAACATAAAGCTTACAATTCATTTTTGATTTGTTAGGAAGTAGAATCCTATACTTTTAATACTCTTTTCTTTACATTGAACACAAGTATACAATGTAGTATATAATAACAAGCTTGTTTGACAGTATCTTTATCTATAATAATAAAAGCATAATATGCTAATTAGACTGAACGTCATTCCAGATGTCCTTCTGGACGACCTTCTGGACGAAGCTGGGGCTGTGAGGGAAGCCTGGGTCCCGGGTGCCTACCAGTGGCTGGAGGGAAGCCCAGGTCCTGGGTACCAGCCGCTGGGGGACGGAAGGCCTATTCTTGCATGAATTTTGTGCATCGGGCCTCTAGTTTAATTATAAACATTAAGAAGCATTTGAATAATACTACCTTTGTTTCTCTGGAAATTTGATAAAATGATATAACATAGTAAAATTGGCATTGCTCAGTATTAAAGATGTGATTTGTGGTAAAAATATCAAGTAAAGTCTATGAGTTTTAAAAACCAGAATAAATTACCCCAGGAGTCTTTATCATTGGCCTTGGAGAGAAAACTAATGAAACCCCATTATCCAGCTTTGCCTTTCTGTACTTCAATAAGAGGTAAAATGCTAAAGAAATAGTTATGTCAAAAGCCAATGGAAAGTATATTAATATAATCTCCTTCTAGTTATCAACTGTCAGATTTTCTGAAAACGTATGATAATAGGATCAGTGTTAGCTATTCATTCTAATAAAGATAGCAATGTGACTTAAAATATGTAAAAAGGGAACCTATTGCATCAAGAACTAATTTTCATGATTAATATAGACTTCAGGAGAAGAAAATCCTTAATCGATGTAATGTTATGAGAAAATGTAAGCGATTGTCACATATACACCTTCAATGATGTCTAATAAAAACAGAATAGAATAGTGCTATTATACCTGCATAAAAATTCAAATCCCTAGAGAGATTGCTATATGTATTAATTATTAGGCTCAGAGAAGCGATGTATAGTGATAGATTCTTATTTTTAAAATATTATTTTTATTTACCCCAAAGAGAAAGCATGCTTAGTTATTTAATAATTAATATTAATTATCACTTTTACTCTCTTTTTAAGACAACCACATTCTTTGCATTTATGTTAAATCCAACATAACATCAATAATCCTTATAGTAGCATTTTCTACACTCCTATCTACCTTTTAATGTTTCTCTTTAATTACTTCCTTCCTGCATTTCCATATTTCTGACTGGGGTTTATTTCCTTCTTCCTGAAGGGCTCTCTTTAGATTTTCTTTTAGTGCGGGTCTACTGGTATTGAAGGCTTTCAGCTTTTGTTGTTGTTAATCCTCAACAGAGAATATTTTTCCATTGATTTTTAGAGAGAGTTGAAGGGAGGGGGAGAGACACAGAGAGAAACATTGATGTAAGAGAGACATATCAATCGGTTGCCTCCTGCAGGAGCCTCTACCAGGGCCAGGGATAGAGTTTGCAATGGAGATACGTGCCTTTGACTGGAATTGAACCTGGGACCCTTCAGTCCACAGGCCAATGCAATAATCACTAAGCAAAACTGGGTAGGGCTCAGCTTCTGCTTGGAGGGCCTGTCTTTACTTCATTTTTGAAGGACATTTTCTTGTGGGAGGGGTTATATAATTTTTATACAGTTTACTTTAAAAATATCATCAATTAACTTCAGACTTGCAACATTTCTGAAAGTTAGTGTATAATTTTATTTTGTAGCTTTAAAGGTAACATGATATTTTTTTCTTTGACTCAGTGGAAGATATTCTCTTTCTGGTTTCTCTGTATTTATTCTGGTGAATATTTGTACAGTTCTTGAATATCTGACGAGTCCATTTGTGAATTTTGGAAAACATTCAGCTACTACCTTCTCAAATAATGCTTCAGTCTCTCTCATCTTATGGAATTTTAATAACTAACATGTAAGCATTTGCACTCTTTTTTATATCTTCATCTTTCACTTTTCCCTTATCTCTCTATCTTTACTCTTCTATTTTTTTTCCTATTTGTATCAGTTTTTTATATGTGCTTCTATCCAGATGTTTTCTGACCAGTCTTTCAGTTTGCCTAGATTCTGTTCTTCTACAACTAAGTTGCTGTTAAATCTACGTGTTGAGCACTTCCTTTTGATTATTTTATTTTCTGTTTCTACAATGTGCATTTGAATTTGTTTTTGCATATTTCAATTATCTGATGCTATAAAGTTTCTTCATTGCTATTTTTGCATATTTTCTCTATTTTTTGTGAACATGTTGGCCACTTTACAGATATGTCTAAAACTCCAAAGTCTAGATCCACTCAATCATTGTGTTTGTTTTCTCTTGGCTTTAAGTCAGTTCTCTCATGCAATGGGTGAGTGAGGGTGAGGTGCTGTCATTATATTCTAGACCTTATGTGAAAAATTCTCTGTAGTCCTTGAGTGACTTTTCTTTCTCTGTAGAGATTTCACCTTTACATTTGCAAGAAGACATAGTGATTAATCACCACCGCAATTCATTTCAGACCAAAATTACTGAAAGCTATATTATACTTTAAATATGCCTCTACTCACTGGATCACCTCTAGTCCTACCTAAAGCATAGCCTTACGGAAGTTCCAAGTAAGCCTGGGGTATTCTGCAACCCCGATGTGTATTCGAACTGATAGATACAGGTCCCTCAAGTATCTCTTTGTCGTCCTTTGGGACTGAAAAGTTGTTACAAGTTCTTTTTTTCCCCCCTTCTTTTTTATTTTCTGCTCTTTCTTATGATCAGACCATTCCCCGGGTGCTATGCTGTGATCTTTAGCCTTTTGCTCTGTTCACAGAACTGAAGAACAGCCTGCAGGAAATACCCGCCACAGAATGTCTTACCAAATTCCAGCACAACTCCCATTCCCCTAGAATTGTGCTTCCTCAAGTTCTTGTTGCCTTAGAAGATTTAGAAGATCTCAGATGCCTTCATGTATAATTAATTTGTTTATTAGTTTTTTATATTAGCTTGTTGTTCTTTTTAGGACAGTTGATCTGCTATTAGATAATTCTT
The DNA here is from genome assembly GCA_025583905.1 of Ia io. Classification (NCBI taxonomy): domain Eukaryota; kingdom Metazoa; phylum Chordata; class Mammalia; order Chiroptera; family Vespertilionidae; genus Ia; species Ia io. Next base: position 38,157,372 of record JAJQQW010000003.1, read on the forward strand.
CTTTTCCAAAAGCAGAATTATAATATTTTTGTAAGTTGTTAAACCATTTAAATTATAATTTAAGAATTCTTTTGCAAACAAAACTTTATTGTCAATTTTGAAGACAAGATGTTTAGATGTCTGTCTGCCATCAGAAGTATATTTCAATTATTTTCACTTGCAAGTGGCTATGTAAAAAATTTCAAAAAGCCCAGCCAGCATGGCTCAGTGGTTGAGCGGCAACCTATGAACCAGGATGTCAAGGTTGGAACCCTGGTCAGGCACATGCCTGGGTTAAAGCCTGGATCCCCAGGGTGGGGTGTGGAGGAGGCAGCTCATCAATGACTCTCTCTCACCATTGATGTTTCTCTCCCTCTCTCTCTCTTACTCTCCCTTGCCCTCTGAAATCAATAAAAGTATTTTTAATACATTTCAATAAAATAACATAATCCTATCTAATAAAAGAGTAATATGCAAATTTACCATCACTCCAACATACAAGATGGCTGCCCCCATTGGTCAAAGATCCTGCCCCCATGTGGACACAAGATGGCCACCACAAGATGGCCAGCAGGGGAGGGCAGTTGGGAGGGACCAGGCCTGCAAGGGAGGGCAGTTGGGGGTGATCAAGCTTGCAGGGGAGGGCAGTTAAGGGTGACCAGGCCAACAGAGGAGGTAAGTTAGGGGCAACCGGGCCTGCAGGGAAGGGCAGTTGGGGGGGGACCCAAGCTTGCAGGGGAGGGCAGTTAGGGGCAATCATGCTGGCAGGGGAGCAGTTAGGCACCAATCAGGCTGGCAGGGGAGTGGTTAGGGGGTGATCAGGCTGGCAGGCAGAAGTGGTTAGGGGCAATCAGGAAGGCAGGCAGGCGAGCAGTTGGGAGCCAGAAGTCCTGGATTGTGAGAGGGATCCCAGATTGGAGAGGGTGCTGGCTGGGCTGAGGACCATCTAAACACACCCCCCTCCCCCGCTCCTGTGCATGAATTTAGTGCACCGGGCCTCTAGTTATACATATAAATTTCTCATGTGATGAGTTGCTTATGCTGAAACATTTCATCAAATATTCCTTAAAAATTTGCCTTTATTTCTATGTGATATTTATTCTTCCTAAATAATAGATGCACACACACAACTGATCCTTGAACAATGCAGGGTTATAGCTGCTGACACCTGTGCAGTCAAAAATTTGTATATAACTTTTTAACTACCTAAAAACTTGTTGTTCTGCAATGTCTGTGGGGAATTGGCTCCAGGACATCCTGGAATATGATGCTCAAGTCTCCTATAGAGAATTGCATAGGTCAAGGCATAGAAGCTGTCCTCGAAAGATGTGAACTCTCAACTGAGGTACAGTCCAGGTATTTATTGAAAAAAGTCCACATACAAATTAGTGCAATTCAAACACATTCTGTTCAAGGGTCAACTGTATATTTTAATAATTTGGAAAACAGTAAGTAGTCACCATCTAAGGAACTGTAATATTTAAAGAGTTATAAAATATTTTTATAAAAATAATTTGTGTTATATTTCTACCTAATAACATATATAAAAATAAATTTGATTTTTAATTTTTTGAGGTAACTTCATACTGTTTTCCACAGTAGCTGCATCAATCTGCATTCCCACCAACAGAGCAAGAGGGTTCCCTTTCCTCTACTTGTTGTTTGTTGATTTATTGATGATAGCCATTCTGATAGGAATGAGGTGATATCTCATTGTGGTTTAAATTTGCATTTTTCTGCTAATAAATGATGTTGAACATCCTTTCATGTCTATTAGCCATCTGTATGACTTCTTTGGAGAAGTGTCCATTCAGGTCTTTGCCCATTTCTAAATCAGAGTGTTTGTTTTTTTGGTGTTGAGTTTTATAAGTTCCTTATAAATTTTGGATATTAATTGATTAACAGATGCATCATTTGTGAGTATCTGCTCTTATTCAGTGGGTTGTCTTTTCTTTTGTTGATGGTTTCTTTGCTGTGCAAAAACTTTTTAGTTGATGTAGTCCCATTTGTTGATTTTTTTCTTTTATATCGCTTGCCTCAAGCGATATATCAGTAAAAATATCACTATAAGAAATGTCCAAGATATTACTGCTTACGTTTCTTCTAGGATTTAAAAAAAATATTGTTTTTATTGATTTTAGAGAGATAGAAAGGGAGATGGAGAGAGTGAGAAACATCAATCAGTTGCCTCCCACACATCCTGACCTGGGATTAAACCCACAACCTGGGCATTTGCCCTTACCAAGAATCAACTGGCAAACTCTCAGTACATGGGACAATCCTTATTTTCTTTCCCCAAACAGTAATTAATAGGCTTTACATATTCAATCAAAATCACAAAGAAATATTGTGGAGATTGAGGTAAATAATGATTTAATTTTTTTATGAAAAATTTTACTGAATATAATAGCTAAGGATAGCATGGATAAATAAGCATTATCAAAAGCTAAGAATTATCAATACATATTTTCTTGTTGAGTATTTAAATGCATTCTAAAATAAAAGGCATTAAAATATGATGTTGATGAAATGAAAATGTTTGAAGAGGAAAAATGACTAAGGTCATTGCCTAAGTTACATTATGTTTGGAAAGCATATAAGTGCAGTACTTTTAATGAGCTCCTAATGTTTCCTTTTTTCAACTTTTTAAAATTACCTTTAATAGGGAAAATAAAATAATTTTATTTTAAGCAAGTTAAATATACTATAGATAATAATCTATTAATAATCTTAGATGAGCAAATAAATTAAAATTATACTAGCACCACACACTTTGAAAATCACTGTTGAAGTGATCCATGATTACTTTTGGGTGTGTTTTGAAAGTCATATTTAGTTCGCTGGTACATGGCATGTGGAGGCCTGTGAAAGTGAGAAAAAGGAAGGAATCTACAAGGAACAAGACCAGTATAGCAAACAATGAACTTGTTCCTGAGATGTAAAGGAAGAAACATATGCATTTCACCTGGTTTTGTATTTTTACATCACTATTCAATCACACTCATCAGAATATCTAATTTTGTATCCTATATAATAAAAGGCTAATATGCAAATAGACCGAACAGCACAACAACTGAACAACCAGTTGCTATGATGTGCACTAACCACCAGGTGGTGCGCGCAGAACATGACGGCATCAGCAGCAGGCAGCAGAGTGCGGAACATGAGCGGGATGATGGAGCAGGTGAGCGGGGGCGCCAGACCAAGGTGGGGCACTGGTCACTGTCATGAGGGTGAGCCTCTGGTGGTTACTGAAAATTCATTGCTCTGAGGCGCTGTCCCGCCTGTTGCTCACACCTGCAGCCAGTGCTGGAGCTGCCACTCGCACCTGCTGCCAGCACCCAAGCCTGTCCTGATCGCTTGGTGCTGTCGGCAGGCACAAGCAGTGGCTGTTGGCCCTGATCACCCCTGAGGGCTTCTTTACCTCACCCTGCTCCTAAAGGGTGATCGGGGCAGCAGCTGCTGCTTGCATCCTCTACTGGTGCCAGCCCCAATTCCTCAGCACCATCAATGGGTGCAAGAAGGGCCGCCGCCAGCACATGGGAGTGGTGGCAGTAGGAGCGGGGCTGCAGGTAGACAGTGGACTGGAGGCTGCGCCAGGAGGGGCTGGGCAGGGGTGTGGAGGATGGGCTGAGACCTGTCCCTGTGCCCACTGCAGCCTGGTGGCCCACAATTCCTTTCAAGGTGCACGAATCCATACACTGGGCCTCTAGTTTTATTATAATAGTACTATGCATTTTATCTATATTTGTATGGGATTGTTTCTGTATAATTATAAGGTGAGATAATGTAAAAACTTTTAAAAAGTATGGCCAGTGAACTTTTACTAGTACCTAATAAGAAAACCTTTTCATGTTTGAAAGTTAAAGAAGCTAGTAGAATGAGATTTAAACATTTATTTTAAGGAGGATGAGTACAGAAGAAGAATATTGAACCAAAAGGAGGGAAATCAGACAGATTAATCTCATTACTAGAAAAGCCAACAGGAAGAAATAAATTATATAAAAAAAACATCTGGATTATTGAAGACAAACTAGTCAACAGAGTAAGAAAAAATGTGTCTGACCTCTGAATTAGGAAAGTGCAGCTTAAAGGGTATAATCAGAACACTGAGAATGATTACTGACACACTCTTGTAGCATACACATGTTCTCCCCAAGGAGACATGTAATTACAACAAATTGTGTTCTAAATACGCATCTGTAATTTGGTAGACATGATTTTTCCTATGAATTTACAGATTTATGTCACAGAAATGTGCTTTTTAAAAGCTTAGCCTATTTTGGGAAATATAGCTTAATATTTCAAGCATTGAACAAATCACTAAGTAATTACTAAAATGAACTACTTAATACTGTTCTTGATAAGCCATATAAATCATTATTTTATACCATAACTAGAGGCTCAGTACACAAAATTTGTAAACGAGGGGGGTCTCTCAGCCCAGCCTGCGCCCTCTCCAATTCGGGACCCCTCAGGGGATGTCTGACTGCCAGTTTAGGCCTGATCCCACAGGGGATCAGGCATCTAACCGCTCACCTGCCTGCCTGCCTGATCGCCCCTTAATCACTCTACCTGCCTGCTTGATCAACCCTAACCACTTCTGGCTGCCTGCCTGATCACCTCTAACTGCCTCTGAATGCCTGCCTGATGCCCCTAACTGCTCCCCTGCTGGCTTGATCACCCCTAACCACTCTCCCCTTATGGCCTGATTGCCCTAACAGCTCTCCCCTGCTGGCTTGATTGCCCCTAACCTCCTCTTCCTCAGCCCCCACCACTGTGGCTTTGTCCAGAAGGACATCTGGAAGGACGTCCGGAAGACATCCGGTCTATCCAGTCTAATTATCATATTACCCTTTTATTAGTATAGATTATATATGTATGGAATTTGGAAGTATAAAAACCAGTCACATTATCAAATAACCCATTCACGCTATGATGTGAAGATTCCCAAATGCTCTCTGTCACATATTCCTCTTTGGTCTTTAAGACAAGAAGTAAAGACCACTAGGAACACATCCATGTTTGTATAAAATTAGGTTTATTGATCTTGCTGTGGTAAGACACATATACCCCAGGGGAGCTGAGGATGCCTAGAGAAAGTTGCAGCACCTGGACTACTAAGATTTGAGATTGTGACAGAGCTTTTAAGAGGCATCAACAAATGAAGAGATGGGTATCAGATGCTGTCAAGAAATGAGGGTAACTCAGTGATTGAAATTATTAATTTTATTTCTAAAACAAGAGGCTAAAGTGGGATATTGCATTGATTAGTCAGAAAAGGGAGCTATTTAGTCATTTTTGTGTTGCCAAGTGGTTCTCTGTCTGTCATATTCTGCATAACAACTTCAATGTAGACTTTTCTGAGATTCTCAGCTTCCAACAATGCTATTGTTTGCTTTTTAAGATAAAAGCCAAATCACCAATATTCTTCACATTCCTTTAGCTAATTTGTTTTTGCTCAGATAAATGAAATAATAAGATGGTTCTATAATTACTCTACATTTAAACACAACAAAATTTCCTCTTGTATATTGTATTCTAGAAAGTATCCTATCTAATAAAGAGGAAATATGCTAATTGACCATCATGCCATCGCAAAGATAGCGGCGCCACAGACAATAAGGAGGGCATATGCTACTTGACTGCCCCGCCCTCAAATATGGCAACACCCACAGCCAATAAGAAGGGAATATGCTAATTGACTGCCCTGCCTTCAAAGATGGTGGCACCCACAACCACAAGATGGCATCACCCAGTCCCCTCAGCCCCGCCGGGGTGGCAGGCATGCGGCAAGGCAGGGCCCACCCCCAGGCGGGCCTGGCCACTCCCCATGCCTGCCTCTGGAGTTCCCCAGTCCCCTTAGGGCCCCAGCCGCCCAGGGCCAGCCTGAGGTGCAGGCAAGCCTTGGATGGTGGCTGCCTAGCCACCCAGGGCCACCTGAGGCTCAGGTAACCAGGGCTGGCCAAGGCTTGCACTGCTGGCAGTGGCAGCAGCAGAGGTGTGATGGGGCATTGCCTTCCCCTGATCACTGGGTCACCTCCCGCTCCTGAGGGCTCCCAGACTGTGAGAGGGGGCAGGCTGGGCTGAGGAACCCCCCACCTCCAGTGCATGAATTTTCATGCACCGGGCCTCTAGTTATATATAATGTACATATCTTACTTATTTTATTTATTATTAACATATATTATCCACTTAAACACTATTTTGGTGTAACTTACTTTTGTAACTTTGATGTAGCCACCAATTTTCCCTCGTGGCTCTCTAATTTTTATAGGACCATTTATTGAAGGAAGTTCTCTGGTTTGACACTTTTCCTTGTAGGTAAAGTGCCTGTTTCTGGACTCCCTGAAGCTTCAATATAAAGCTTGATTATTACCTTGTATTTCCATAAGTGTGTCCTGGCTATTTTCACATTCATGTTCACATTAATATTAGAACCAGTTTTTTCAATTTCCATTAAAATTAATTAAGAATATATTGATCCTATAGATTATTGTGCACTGGCATTTCTAGAATATTAATTATTTTATCTAATAAACATGGCATATATCAATAGTGATTAAAAGTTTTCCATATTGGTATTACTTAATAATGATTTATAACCTGTTTTGCACATCTTTTGTCAGATTTATTTCTAGATATTTGATATATTGATGTTACTAATCAGTGATGTAATATAACAGGACACCTAAGTAAACAATACTGAGGTAAATAAGTAATATGACACCGCCAAAATATCCTTTTCATTCATGATCTTATACTTTGTCCCAGATTGAGTAATGTTCCCACTTTTATATGTAATTATTTGATGTTCTTTATGCTTTTACCAAATAAGCACACATTCCTAAACACTATAGTTTAGTTTGTCCTATATTTTGCAATTGCTATACATACATTACACATTTTGAAGCATTGGACTCAATATTATGGTAACTCCCATCTATGCTTTTGGGTGTTCATGTAGTTTTTTTGTTTCTTTGTTTTTTTATTTTCATTGCTATTTATTTTGCCACACACAATTAATTTAACCATTTTACTCAAGTTATATATGGATGGATTTTAGTTTGTGGATAATATTAATAATGATATTATTAGGCTTTATGTGTATTTTTGGGAACACATGTATATGCATATTTGTTGAGTATTTACATAGGAGTGGAATTTCTCTGACATAGCGTATGCTTATCTTCATTTAAAGTGGATAATGCCAGTTAACTCTCCTCATTGGTTGTGCAATTTTTACTCTTCTTTTAATTATAAGTTTCTAATTTATCTACAACTTCACCAATTCTAGGTTCTGTAATTATGGGAGAAGGTTGATTTAGGTTTCTTTATTGACTACTGAGATTGAAAATAGTTATATCCTTATTGATCATTTAACTATCTTTAGTTAGAGTGGCTATTCAAGTTCATATTCAGGGTTTTATTTGATTGCAATTTATTATCTTATTTACCTTTAATATTTTAACATATAACTTCAGGACACCAGTCTTTATGATTTTGTTTGTGTTGCAAATGACTTTTCCCACTCTGTTTTTTACTTTACTCTCTTAATAGTGAGTTATGGAGACATGAGGTTCTGTTTAATTTAGTCAATCTATCAAGCTTTCCATTTATAGTTAGTATTTTTAAGACATTCATCTTCTAAGAGATAATAAAAAATATCCAACTGTATCCTACACTAAAAGCTTTATTGTTTTGCCTTTTACTTTTGGGCTCACACTCTGGTTTAGAATTGTGTATATGGTTTGAGGTTGAAACCAAATTTCTTTATTTTTCATGTGATTATCAAATTGATCCACACTGTTTGTGGAAGACATTGTCATTAGTGACTCTTCTCTAATACATATTTGTGAATTTTTTCATAAATCATATATGCAATCATTTATTTTGGGGCTATATTTTAATAGTCTTTCTGTGTTTCCTTGCACCAAAACTAAACCATCTTAATTGTCAATACTTTATAAGCAGTTTTGATATTTGGTTAAATTAATAATTCCATCTTGTTCTGCACAGTTGTCTTGGCTGTATTTTACCATGTGCATTTACACAGAATTTGTGAAATTAATTGTCCATATAACAAATACGAACACATGGAAAGACTTCCATGAATATTACTATACTTCTTTGGTTTTGTAAATTTCTTTAAAAGACAAGTTGAAAATTTTATAAGTTGTGTGCTCTAACCATAGACATGGCATATTCCCCCAAAATTTAGATCTTTTAATAGTTCTTTTAATAACATTTTATAAATTTCAATGAAAGATTATACACATTTTAAATTATATTAATTTTTATACATATTTTATATATTTTAATGTTATTTAGTATAGTACATTTTTAATTTTAGTTATTTTAAATGATTGTTACTATTGTTTAAAAATAAAACTTAGGACCTTCTTAAAACAAAGTTCTAGCTATTTATTACATGTCTCAACTGACCATCCTGGACATTTTCTTGTATATATGGCAATGGAAAACAACAAAATGAGGAATGTACCAATTATCAAGTGAGTTTCAAGTCTCTGATTCTGCTATTATTGACAAGTTCTGCTTGGGCAAAGCAAAATCACACAAAAGAGCCCTCCTGATTTCTGAACCAAAGAATTGTTAGGTGTCAACATATCAGTGAAATTAATCTACCTCAATTCACCTTCTGGCCACAATTACTTCCAACCTGCCTATATGTATTATATATTATCACTTATCCAAAGACCACAAAAATCTCAACAAATTATAGTATTGAACTTAGAAACCAAGATCTTGTGATTTACGTTTGGTTCAGATGTAGTGTCATGTGTGCTGTTCCTCTTGATCTAGATACTTATGAATTTAAAAGTCCAATTTTCTACTCCTGACACATCGAAAATACTATGGGGTTTAAGGAAAGGATAATGTGTTGAATAGGGGAAAAATAGGAGACTAATGTCACTGGCTCAGAAGCATTCTACAATCCAGCAGGCACATTTGGCAGGTACCCAAAGTTCTGGGGTAGAGAATGTTCCGACCCTAGATGGTTTGGTTCCATGGATAGAGCATCAGATTGCAGACCAAAGGGTCCTGGGTTCGATTCCGGTCGAGGGCAGATACCTCCGTTGTAGGCTTCTCCTTGAGTGCAGGCAGCAACTTATCAATGTGTTTCTCTCACATCGATATTTCTCTCTGTCTTTCCCTCTCTCTAAAAATCAATGGAAAAATATCCTCGGGTGAGGATTAAAAAAAAAAAAAGTTCCGTAATTTGGTTCAGTCTTTTGGAAATAGACTCTGTAATCCATTTTGTGCTTCAACTTTTGCTTCAGTCCTATTGGGAGTTCTTCATTTTCACCCTTCTTGGTCTCTTCTGAATAAGACATTGGTTCATATGTTCTTTGAGCAACAGTCTCAGCCTATTTCCAGCCTGGAGAAATTTGGAAGCCTCAGGTGTATTTCCAGCTTGAATGTTTAAATCCATTTTAATCTAAGGTGGAAGCACATTTGCTAATATGTGCTTGAAAACGTGTTTTTTACACATTTGAATTTATTCCACAACATGTGTCAGAAGTCATACTCACGATCTTTTAAGTCATGCCTCTCTCTCCATATCTAATTATTGCTACCCTGGGCTTGTGATACTGCTGTGAGTCAAGGCCCTTAAATCTCCCAGGTGCCGTTTTGCTTGAGAAGGCATATCACTTTAATTTTTCCAGTGATATTAACAAAGGAACCTAACAGTCATGTCTTCACTGTGGTCTTTGCTCCCAGAATGTACTTTACTCTGTGAGGTTTTCTTGTTGAAAGGGATTTGAGATTTAAAAAAAATATATTTTCCAACCTAAAGAGTTTCTAGCTTCTTGTATTTCCTCTAAGTTTTGCTTACAATCTTTTCTGTTCTCTCTCATGTTTCTGAACCCTGCTGCTTCTCAAAGAAAACAACCAAAACCATAAAAAACCCCACTTAATTTTATGCCACTTTATCTTAAACCATCTTTAAAATATGAGATTGAGAAATAATTCATATTGACAATAGATATATTGTCAGAAAAATTTTGCCTCATATTTTGGAGGGAAAGATAAAAGGACCTAAAAGTAATTTTTAGTTAATTGGTGAGGCTTTTAGAGTTAAAACTTTAAAGTTTATTTTTCATTTTCTCTAAATAGTACCTACTTCTGTATCTCTGTGGAGAATGTATATTAGTACAAAAAACAGACAGGACATAGAAATATAAAAGCTGAATATATGTTTTAGATATTCACAATGTGTTTGGTTGATGCCATCTATTAAGTTTCATCCAAGTATATTTGAAAATGGATGAGACATAATTTGCTTTTTAAATATGCCCATCAAAGATCCTAAGAAGAATAAATTTTTACTAATGGACACCAAACTAAGTATACTTATTATTTCACTAAATGTCACTGTAATAGTGCTGCTAGCTTTCACTTTATGATTTCATCATAAAAATGTCAAAATACTTTGCAACCCTAAATACAGTATAAAAATTACATTGAAGCTCATATTATGTAAGTTTTATGAGGTTTGCAACATGAAAATTTTCTGAAAATTATTAAAAATTTCTAGAAAATTAATGTGTTGAGTGTTAGAATTTGCTCATAAAGAATTAACTTATAGCCAGAAGGATATTCATGTAAACTATCTTCAACTCACTCTTTTATCCATCCTTTTATCTCCCTTTCCAACTACAGCTTCTAAGCCCATGAAACCATGATTCCTCACCTAACCCATTGTAGTGTCTTGGGAACCAGTTTCCTTGACTCTATTCTTACTCTCTTCCAGTCTGTTTCAACACAAAAGAGTAATATTTACATACTACAATTTTATTCATTGCCTCCACTTCCAAAATTTCATTTAAGTGACTTATATATCAATCAATACTAAGTTTGGCCAAATAGAACCATAGAAATAAATATACCAGTGTTTAAAATAAAATACAGCATCATTTTTTCCTCATAAAGTATTTTTTTCTTAAAAAATATCTAGGCTGAGCCCTGCTGGAGTGGCTCAGTTGGTTGAACTTCATCTTGTGCACTGAAATGTTGCTCGTTGGATACCCTGGTCAGGGCACATACCTGGGTTGTGGGGTCATACCTGGTTAGGATATCTATCTATCTATCTATCATCATCATCTATCATCTGTCTATCTATCTATCTACTTATCTATCTATAATTTATCTATCTGTCTATCTATCTATATACACACATATGTATGTATATATATCTATATATACATGTATATATCTATATGTATACATATAGATATATATCTATATGTATACATATATATACATATATATATACACACACACATATATATATATATGTATATATATATATTCAAGGCTGATTTAGTAATCCCATGGTGTCATTAGGAAACCAGATTCTTATTTTTCACTCTACCATCATTAATACTGAACATCTCCACAAAAATCACCTCATAATACAAAATGGCTGACATAGCACCATCAATTACATCTCTATCCCAGGCAGTTGGTAGAGAAAAATGTGTTCCTTACAGCTGAGTTACACTCTTTTAATTAGGATTTCTATATTTTGTTCAAATATTGTCCTACTGCCATTGGCTAGAACATAATCACATTATCACTTCATTATACAAGGAAAATAAGGTGAAGTCTTTAATATTTTGCTACTAAGATGCAATGTGAGAATGGATAATTAGGTCAGTAATTAATGATGACTGCCACAGTTTCTATTTTTTTCCCCTAGAATAAAGTTAAAGCTCTACAATAGCTGTGAATTCCTGGATGTTGTAGATCTCACCTCATCTTGAGCATCATTCCTCCAGCAGCTCTCTGGCTTAAGATATGTTGGCTTTCCTCCAGATCTCAAAGGTAGCACATTCATTCGTAACAACATATTTTCTCATCTATTCCTTTAAAATACTTACATCCATTCAAAATAAATTTATTACTCAATCTAAAAATCTGAGCTAAAGCACATTGCTGAAAGGAATGCTGTTCCTTGACCCTTCTCCTTATTCAATGAACTCTCTCTGGTGATTATTCTCATTATACTACATAAATTATCTTCATATCACCTATATTTTAATTATTCATACATCATTTTTATTATATAACTAGAGGCCCGGTGCACGAAATTTGTGCATGGAGGGGGGTTGTCCCTCAGCCCAGCCTGTACCCTCTCCAATCTGGAACCCCTTGAGGGATGTCCGACTGCCCGCTTACGGGCAGTCAGACATCCCTATCACAATCCAGGACTGCTGGCTCCCAACTGCTTGCCTGCCTGCCTTCCTGATTGCCCCTAACCGCTTCTGCCTGCCAGCCTGATCACCCCCTAACCACTCTGCTGCCAGCCTGTTTGCCCCCAACTTCCCTCCTCTGCCGGCCTGGTCACCCCTAACTGCCCTCTCCTGCAGGGTTGATCACCTCCAACTGCCCTCCCTTGCAGGCCAGGTGCCTCCCAACTGCCCTCTCCTGCTGGCCATCTTGTGGTGTCCATCTTGTGTCCACATGGGGGCAGGATCTTTGACCACATGCAGGCAGCTATATTGTGTGTTGCAGTGATGATCAATCTGCATATTACTCTTTTATTGGATAGGATAGAGACCTGGTACAGGGGTGGGGGCCAGCTGGTTTGCCCTGAAGGGCATCCTGGATCAGGTGGGGGTTCCCTTGGGGTGTGGGGCGGCCTGTGTGAGGGGCCTGTGGTGGTTTGCAGGCCGGCCACGGCCCCTGGCAACCCAAGCAGAGGCCCTGGTATCTGGAATTTATTTTCCTTCTACAATTGAAACTTTGTAGCCTGGAGCGGAGCCAAGCCTGGGGCTCCCTCCGAGGCCGGCAGCCATTTGTGTTGGGGTTATAATTGAAACTTTGTTGCCTTAAGTGGGTGGGCCCGGCCAGGGTGTGCGGAAAGCTTTGCTTCCCCTGTTGCCGCCGGCAACCCTGGCCTGCTCTCTCAAGCTCCATTTTGCCGCAATTTGTTTGAATTTGTTTACCTTCTATAATTGAAACTTTGTAGTTTGAGTGGAGGCTTAGGCCTGTCCAGGGCAGGCGGAAAGCTTGGCTTCCTCTGTTACCTAGGAAACCTTGCTCTCTGTGGTTGTAGCCATCTTGGTTTGGGTTAATTTGCATACTCACTCTGATTGGATGGTGGGTGTGGCTTGTGGGCGTGGCATGTGGGTGTGTCGGAGGTATGGCCAATTTGCATATTTGTCTATTATTAGATAGGATAAAAAGGCATTGATTGTCATGAGAGCAAAAATTATGTTTTTGGTTCATAATTGTATTTCTGGAATTAATCAAATTGACTTGTACTAAAGAAAATTGGTAATTAACTGGTTGCATGAAAGGCTGAGTAAACAACTGAACAAAGCTTGAATCAAAGATATAATTGATAAGTAGAATTAGAAGAAATGTGAGCAGGATAAGATCTCCCATTAAAAGACAAAAACAGACTATATAAACTTGCAAAACTTGATTATATAAGTTTTACCAAAAAAAACTTAGATGGAGAGGTAAAATAATAAGCAAAAAATAATAAACTAGAAAAATGTAATTTAAAAGAATGGGAAAAATCAAGAAATCAAGCCTAGTAATATCCTCTATAATAAAAGGCTAATATGCAAATAGAGGGAAAGGCGGAACAACTGGAACAACCGAACAACCAAACAACTGGTCACTATGATGTGCGCTGGCCACCAGGGGTGTCCACGGAACATGGCAGGCGTCGGCTGAGGTGGGATGGTGGAGCAGGTGAATGGGGGTGCCAGACCAAGCTGCTGCTCACACCCACTGTCAGCGCCAGACCTGCTCACACCTGCTGCTGGTGCCGGCAACAGTCCTGATCACTTGGCGCCATCAGTGGGTGAGAGCTGCAGCTGCCTGCCCTGATCATCCCTGAGGGCTTCTCCACTTCCCCCTGCTACTGAGGGGCAATCAGGGCAGCAGCCACCCCTTGCTCACACCCCTGATGGCACCGGCCCTGCTTGCACCCACTGCTGGCATTGGTCCCAGTTGCTGCCTGCCATCAGAGGATGAGAGCAGAGCTGTCAGCGCGAGGGAGTAGCGACAGTGGGATCAGGGCTGTCAGCAGACAGAGGACTGGGGCTGCAGTGAGAGGGGCCAGGCAGGGGAGTGGAGGATGGGCCAAGACCTGACCCTGTGCCTACCGCAGCCTCGCGGCCCACAGTTCCTTTCATGGTGCACTAATTCGTGCACTGGGTTCCTACTTAGATAGATAATAGGATAGAATTTGTTACAACAAATAAACATAACAAAGAGATATGTAATACAAATATATGAAGTGTATTATTTGAAGAAGATGTATGAATATGAAACTATATGCACTAACACACATAGAAAGTAACTATAATAAAATTTCTTAGAAATGAAAGACTTTTAAAATTATAAGAGGATATTTAATCAAATACAGTATGAGAAAGATATAATAGGATGAAAAATAAGTAAGTTAGATATTTAATATTTTGATTGATATAGAGATTAGTTATTCAGAGAATGTACTATTTTCAAATAGTATACGCATTCACATGTACATAGTACACTTACAAAACTTGAGATTGTAACCTGATATAAAGGAAACAACACATGTAAAGAAGGAACTTATTTTAAAGGACACAGCTTCAAATCTAACCCCCAAATATAATACTATTATAGAGTGGATACTATTCTAGGTATTGAATGCATTAAATGCTAATATTTGCAACAATTCTATGATATGAACTATTATTATTCTTTTTCATGGAGTAAGCAGCTGAGAGAGATTATAAGTCACTTACCCAAGTACACTCAGTCTGCAAGTGGTAAAACTAGAGTTCAAATCTAGGTAAATCATACTCCAGAGACTTTGTCTAAACCACTATGTTAAATTGAATAATAAGAGACATAGTATGGCATTTTCTTCTGTGACTACCATAATGAATCAGTTCTCCTGTGAGACCTTTTACTCTTCAATAAAACCCATGCTCTCCTTTTCTTCCTGGGTGCACAACTAGAATGACTTTTCAGCCTCTCTTGCATGATCTGTGTCACTGTGATTGAACTCTGGCTTATGGAATGTGAGTGAAAGCAATGTCAGTTTCAGGCCAGATATATAACCTCTTCCTTTGCCATTTACCTGTTGAGTTAGAGAAAATCCAAAGGATCTACAAGAGATAACAGCCACAAACAGAAGAATTGTGATCCCAAAATGATTGTGTGGAACAGAGCCCAAAGAGGCACTTTTGACTTCTTTTGAGTAAGAAGTAAACTTTTAATGCATTAAGCCATTGAATTTGGGGGTATTTCTAATTGTGATAGCAAATAGCTTATCATAACTAATACACTAGTTTCCCCTAGGTATTTTATTCTAGTGATTTTATTTTTCTTAATAGAAGGACATTTTAGAAATGGAAAGGAATATTCCCTTCAAGCATTACACATCTTTTTCTAATCCAAATGTATTGAACTTAATTGCTTTGGACATGATCAGCCAGCAATGCAGCCATCTTCCCTCAGAGGAGTCCAGCAGCCTATGAGCTCCTTACATATATTCATGAGGAGGTTCTTTCAGTATCATCCACTGATCCTTTGGTTCCGTCCTAAAATCACTTAGAACCAGTGCAAATGCTTCTGAACTAGGTCATAATAATGTGTTAACTAGAATTTTTCTGTCATATGTCCAAAGTCAAAATTATGCATCCTTGAATTACCCATCCATATTTTTTTCAAATATTATCCAGTACAGTCTCAAAGGATCTGCAAAATATCAGCTTATAATGTTAAGATATTCCAATAATTAAATGCCAAACACTGGGTGTCCTCTTATTGTAATTAAAAAAAAAAAAAACTAAACTAATTCCCAAGGAAAAGGAGTCTAAAATTCAATTATCTTGCAGATGAAAATATAATAATGTCAAACATGAAGGAATTAAAATCTCAAATCAATGTTTAACCACATTTGAGTTAAAAAGAGAGAGAAAAATTGAGTCCATTATAAATTCACCTTCTGCTCTGTCTTTTCCTGAGAAAGAGGATAAGAGGAATCAAGTTCTTTCTGAAGTTACTTCTTATCCTTTCATCCCTAGAAATGGGTATGGTTCCCTCCAAAGCTTAGAAGTTGAATTAGTTTAGTTAAAAGTGTCTGATCAGTCTTTCAAAGAGCTCAGAGAGTTAATAAGACACTTGTGTGGGTTTTTTTTTTTGTATTTTAGTTATAATTCCAGTTTGGTCCTGGGAGCCTGTCTGTGTAGCCTCCACTTACTCCGCCACCATTTTTAATGCTTAATCTTTTTGTTGTTGTTTGTTTTTTTCAGCCCTGGCACCACCTGTGCTAAATGTAGGAAATAAGTTCGTTTTCAAGCCCTAGTGCAGTTATCCTAAATAGAATCTTCCAGTCAAAATAATGTTACCCTAATGTTCCAACCTAGTATTAGCCCAGTAGATTCCAAGGACCATCGCAGAGTCAGAATCTGATAGGAGGGTAGACCAAGAAAAAAAAAAAAAAAAAAAGATGTCAAAATACGCCAGTGTGAACTCAAAGTAAACTGGAACACATTTTCAATACAGTAGTTAATTTTGACATTGTGTATTTTTAAATTGGGGTTAGGAAGTTTCCCATCTGCATGCTCTGTGTTGTTCCCTCTGAGACTAACATAAGGGACATCACCACCTCCTTCTAAGTTTTAGACATGAGCAAAGTGAGAGTTCCAGGCAACATATCTTATGTGAGTAGATTTTATTTCTATCCAGTATATTCAGACCTTCTTTGTTTTTATTTACTCCTGCGCTCCATGTTTTGCAATCCTTGTTTTAAGTTGCGGACTTTAGATAATGTACTAATAATTTCCATACCCGTGTGTGAATATACATGTTTATTCCTATGCTATAATGGCTCTCCTCTATCTGGCTATGGGTTTGTTTAGCTTTAAGATTATATTTATGTTGTATATGCTAGGCACAGGGTGGGACTCCAGAGCCTGTGAATCCATTTAGCTCCTTCCAAAGTTCCCTTCTTGGCCCAAACAGAATGGTATTTGAGCAAGTAAAGATGCCTGCTGAGGCTCATACTGATAATTTTCAGGAAGAATTTCCCTCGTGTTCCTTAGCTTAGGAAATTCAGCTGTTTTGAAGTTTAAAGGCAACACTAATGTTCTTCTAACCGATACCTAAATTAATCTAAGTCAGCCTCAACCTCATCTACAATGCTAAGCCAAATTTTATCCTTGTGCAAGGTCAGCAGCCTGAGAGCTAGACAGTCTGTGTCTGCTCAAAATCTAATGCTTTTAAAAAATACTTATCTTTGCTGAGGTGAATGCCATTGGCTTGTTACATCTAAGGCTTTCGCAAAAAAAAAGCGTTTGTGGTTTACTTTCTGGACCCTGACCAGCCATAATTTCTGAGGCAATCATCTGTATAGTCCCCCATGGTCTTCGCTTTTGCTGTGTTCCTCGATTATTTTAATGTTACCTAGAAGCAAACATTTTTGTGAGACCTGAAATCTGTGCTATATTTGAAGCATATATCCATTCCTTTAAGTCTGGTTGCCTCCACAAAAAGCAGCCATTTACCCTCATTCAAAACTAGAAGGCACTGCAGTAGAACACCAAGGTAAAGCTTTCATGTGGTCAGAATCTTAGTTATACTATCAAAGCTAATTGACACAATTTTTAATCACTTTATGTTAGTGATTCTACTTTGTCTATTTTCTAGTTTGCCTTTTCTGCACATATGGATTTGGGCCATATTCTGTATCAGTAAAGTTCTCTATCCTTTATTTCAATTCAGTACTGAGTACTGAATTAATTAAAAAATAAGTAAAAGTTTATACTGCTGAACGCATGTTTAGAGGAAGGCTAATTTCCAGGCAGTGTGTTTTCTGTCATGTTAATAATTACTTAACATACAAAAGCTCATTCTTATTCTTAGATAATGGAGTTTGCAATACGAATGTGACTATAAGAAACAGAAAGTAATAGTAACATCTATTTTCATTGTCATCCTGAGACAGAATCCAGGCACATTCGTGCTGGAATTTTTTTCTGTGATAGAACATGGTGCTAGCCAATCCTCAGCTTTGCCTTGAACTTTGGACATTAGTCTTGTTGGGCATCTCGGATTCATCTGTTAAACTGCCAGGAGATGTCTAAGAATATGTTGCCTTTTTGTGGACAGCTAGGACTCCTAAAATTACAGCTATAATGAAAATCATAGAAGTTGCATTTGTAATAATCATTGGGCAATGCCAGCACAGCCAAGGGTTCGGTGAGCCTGAGGGAGGGCCGGTGAAGGATGAAGAAAAGACAGACAAAGAGAATCAACTGGGTCTAGGTGGATCTTCTGTGCCTGGCTGAGGCCACAGAGCAGATCCAGACTGCGAAGCTGATGCTTTATTTATAGTCAGGAGTAAACAAGGTAATTTACAATGTTCTTGTAAGTTTCACTTATTTTGGCAGCACTTGCTGCCCTTCCCACAGCCCATTAGCTACCCAGGAAAGATCTAGGGAGTGGTCACAAGATCAAGCTTAGTTATTCTTAGAGGGCTGTGCCCTCCAAGCTGGGACTTATTGGTAACTTTGCCAGCAGGTCAGTCCGAGGTTTAACTCTATAACCGCTCCCTACATCTTGCCCTTCTTTTAATTTTAAGCTACTAATAATGGAAGTAAAACTTAAACATCAAGAACAAAGTTCTGACTATTAAAATATTAACAAAACAATGCCAATGCAAAACCCAATAACAAAACAATGCAAATGCAAAACCCAGACATGGCTATTAATAAAACAATGCCAATGCAACACAACAATAATAGAGAAATAAAACTACAGTAACATTTTTCTACTAAATGAAAGTTTCTTTTGCTGATTTACTCAAGAGTCCTCAGACGTGGCTGCGCAAGACTTTTCAGAAGACTGTCAGCTAACCAATGCTAGCCTGGCCAGAAACCTGATTGAGGGAGTAGCTTCCACTTCCTGCTTTTCTGCCATCTGCTGGGCCTCAGTTGTTAACTTCTTCAGCTGACCCCATGTTGGCACCTTGGTCTCTTGTGTAGCCTTTGTCATCTTCCTTTTCTGCTTTGCTGTCATCAGGGCAACTCTCAGTCTTTTGAACGATGGGACAAGAAGCTTCTCTGGGTCCATTGTGGTGACGTATGTAATGCTCTGGCACCCAAATTGGCTGCGCTGATCCTTCTGGAAAGATACAAACACAACCTCTCCACATCGTTACTGGATCTGGTCCAAACCATTGTCCAGTTTGTGCATCCTTCCATCAGGCTAACCCCGTGGAGGCTATTGTACAGGAGGTCCAATGCCTTTCGGCTGCTGTACGACCCTCTGCATCGCAATTCAAAAAATTTAAAGTATAAAGAACATGACTGAGTTTGTTTTGAGGTGACACATGTGTCTGTTTTAGTAATTGCATTTTAAGAGTACGATTTGCTCTTTCCACTATTGCTTGACCTTGAGGGTTGCAAGGGATACCAGTTTTATGACAAATTTGATATTGCTGACAAAAATGTTGAAAAGCAGAACTAGTGTATGCAGGTCCATTGTCTGTCTTTAGCTCTAAGGGAGGACCTAGTACTACAAAGGCAGCTAGGCAATGATTAATTACATGCTTGGCACTCTCTCCCGTTTGGGGAGTCGCAGAGATAAAGCGGGAGCAGGTATCTACATTAACATGTACCCATCTATGCTTACCAAACTTCGGTATGTGAGTGACATCCATTAGCCAAATTTGATTAGGTTTAAGACCCCTAGGATTAACCCCCAATGATTGTCGTAGGGAAAATTAAAACCTGAAAAGGAAGAGAGTAGGCCAAAACCTTCATAACATTTAAAATATATTTATTAATCTTTATTTGGTAAGTCTTTCCATGCAATTTCAAGTATATTAGATCTGATAAATTTAAAAAGATTTCCTTTAAGAAGAAAGAATAAATTTCTTGTAGTACTCCAGGCCCTTGAGCTTTTCAAGAATCATCTCTGTTAAAGCCTTGAAATTTTAACATGGAAAAAACCATCAAACAAATATCCATATATGATTTAAATATTACAATACCTTTTATAATTATCTTAAGATATCAATTAGATTTTAAACTAGTTTTTGCATAGAAAAATTTTGGTTGGGATCACAGAATTAATCCTTTTTTTAAATTAGACCAATAATCAGCAACTTATTTTGAATTCCTAATTATTAGAGAAAACACAACATTTTATTTTCTCAAAAATAAGTTCTTATACTTTAGGCATTTAATTACCACAACTATATAATTTTTCCCAATTTAATTTGCACTTTGAACTTTTAAAGCTGGCAAGTCAAATATATTTAGCATTTCCTAGATTAATAACACTTTACATTTCTAAGAAAAATGCAAGACATAATCAATTAGTAGCTTCAATTATGTCCTCTAGGTTTTTTATGAGGCAAATTTAAACTTGACTTTTTATTTGCCAGTGGCTCTGGAAAACTAGGTTTGGTTTATTCGAATGTAAATTACCACATTTTTCAAAGATGGTTCCTGGCAGGAAATTAGATTACCTGTCTGCTGGGGGAAGGGTGTCTACCCCTTCCTTCATTAACAAAGGGCATAGCCAGTTACCTGGGCTATTTAGATCTTTATAATTAATACATTATTTATATATATTTCAACAATTTTTTGAGATTCAAATCCAATTCCAATTATTTTAAGGCATTTACTTTGGATAAATTCTATAACAGAGAATTTACTGGTTTTCTTGAAGGCCTTAAAAGTTAACTTTTTAACAAGGTTCATTAGCATTTTGAAAACTACTCTTTATTATGGAAATGTGAATCCTGTTGCTGGAATTAGCTTGAATTTCTTTCAAGAAGACTTTTTTGCCGTTTTTCTTAGGAAAAAAAAAGAAAAAAAAACAGTTCTGGGTTTTTTGTTTTCTATAGCTTTTGCAGAGAGATTCCAGCCTAAAACAATCTAAATGTCGGAAATCGGACCAAGTGCGCATTCTGTCTTACAGCTAGGTTCTCTCCCCACAAGCACAGAAATTCCAGACACATTTCTAAAATTTTAAGGCTTTTTCATGGCGAAAAAGGAAACTTTAAATTAGCCTACTGAGAGAGTAGGCTTCCATATTGGATCGCCACGTGTTTCCCTTCCCCCACACCCTGCTTACTTCAGGGGAAGTTTTAGCAACAGATCTGGCCGAATTTCTTTTCATGCTTAATAGACAAAGACAGATCTTAAATTTTTTCTTTCTTTTTTGCTTTCCGAAGTAATAACTAATCACCCAATTTGGCCAAGATTTGCATTTCCCTGCCACATTCCTCCACTCCCCTTCTGGAGTGGGCTTTAGGCAGTCCCTAATCAGGGACCACAGACTGAAAGTAGAGGCAGGCATTTCCTCTGGACCTTCAGCTATATAATGATCGAGAAGTTTTTACCTACCTTCTCCCATGCCTCTATATTTACCTTTTCTTCCTCAGAAAACCATGGGCAGGTTTTACTCACAAAATCCAAAAAATCGAAAAGCTGTTCATACCTCACAGAACAGCCCCATGCTTGGAACATAGCCTTAAGCATGGATATGCATACATTCTTTCCCTGGGAACCTGAATTTCCCATGTTTTACACCTAGCTAGTATTAAACTGCGCTTCTTACCTTCCTTTTTGCTTTCTGCACGTGCTTCACTGAAGCATCCTTTCACCTGACAATTGAAGTTCCCTCACACTCAGGTCTGCATTGAGTGCCACTGGGGCCAAACTCAGCCCCACGTTGGGTGCCACTTGGGCTGCAGCAATACAGCCAAGGGTTCGGCGAGCCTGAGGGAGGGCCGGTGAAAGATGAAGAAAAGACAGACAAAGAGAATCAACTGGGTCTAGGTGGATCTTCTGTGCCTGGCTGAGGCCACAGAACAGATCCAGACTGCAAAGCTGATGCTTTATTTATAGTCAGGAGTAAACAAGGTAATTTACAATGTTCTTGTAAGTTTCACTTGTTTTGGAAGCACTTGCTGGCCCTCCCACAGCCCATTAGCTACCCAGGAAAGATCTAGGGAGCAGTCACAAGATCAAGCTTAATTAGGCTTAGAGGGCTGTGCCCTCCAAGCTGGGACTTATTTACGACTTTGCCAGCAGGTCAGTCCCAGGCTTAATCCTATAACCACTCCCTACAAATCATCTCAGCTATATTTTATTTTCACGTTGGCAGACATTTGAAATATATATTAACTTGGTTATTTCTGCTTAATATGCTCTACCTGAGTAATAGTACTTTATATTTACATAAACCATATCACTTATTTAACTTCTATAGACAATAAAAATCTTTCATCTTGTGAATTAAGGTATTCCAAAAGAATATTGTTGTAAAGTCACTGCATGGAGTCCTTTGAAAGTATAATAATTTGTGCCTTCTCTAATTAGCAAAAGTTCTTAGTCAACTAAAATTGCTTATTTTTATATTTTAAGCCAAAACCCTTGAGGTAAGTTCTGTATTAGTTGTCAAATCACATTTTGCTATTCTCTGTTGTACTCTACTTCACTGACCTGTTTAAACATTTTACTTTACCTAATTGGTAAGTACTTAATTTGTTATCACGTTATTAGTGGTTTCCTTTTACTTTACCTTATTCTAATAGTTGCAAAATAATTTCCTAACAACACAGAATCTTATATAATAAAGAGGGAATATGCTAATTGACCATCACACCCTCACAAGATGGCAGCGCCCATAGCCACAAGATGGTGGCGCCCAGTCCCCTCAGCCCCACCATGTGCCTGCTACTGGAGTCCCCCAGTCCCCTAAGCTCTGCTGGCAGTGAATTTTCATGTGACCATTACCTTTTTAAAAAATCCTTACCCAAGGATATGAGGATATGATTATTTATTTTAGATCATCTGTTCTTAGGGAGCAGGCGTAAGCCAGCAGGTGGGCATCCCCCAAGGTCCCAGACTGTGAGAGGGTGCAGGCTTGGCTGAGGGACCCTCATGTGCATGAATTTTCATGCACTGGGCCTCTAGTGATTAAATAAATAAATAAAAAACTTGAATTAATATTTATTTTGTATATTGACATTCTATTATTTTTTCTACATTGCTTTACACTTTGAATAGAAATTTAGTTTATGTTTTCTTGTAAAGCCACTATCCTTGTGACAGGGACATAATATACTTATGACATGAATTTTGGGGAAGTAAAAAACTATATCTGTGTACTCATCATAGGATTATCTACCTCATATGGTTGTTGTAAAGTTTCACTCATGCAGTATAAGTATTAGTCTTATAATTATTACTGTAATTATTCTTACTAATATATGTTGCAAAATGCTAAACTGAAGGTCATTAAATTTAAAAAAAAATTTCTCAAGATAAATTTTAAATTACAACTTTTATTTCAAATATTTTTCATTTATATCTCCTGTGAGGAATGCAAAATTGACATTCCTGCAATGTTGGAAATAAAATATGTAGTTAAATTCACATTACTGACTGAACAGAGATTTTTTCTGAAGAATGTGGTGAGACAATTAGTAGAGATTTAATTTTCCAATGGCTTAATAAAGAGGTTCTACCTGTAAAGCAATTTCTCTGGTAAGAGAGATTGTTTCACTCAGACTCCTCACCATAGTTTCTAATATCTTAAAATTTGCTTTATACAAATTTATGGGTATTTTTATGAGATCCTTCCTATCTGTACTCCCTTTTGTACTTTTCTGTTTCTCAGAAATCCCCCTGTCTAGTCCTCCTATTAGAAAACAAGGGACTTAATTATCCTACTGTTCTGTACATTTCCCTTCACAATCCTTAAGACATAGGCACATTAAGGGAAGAAGGAGAGAAACAAATAAACAAAAAAAGCAATAGGTATTTGGAATCATATCTTCTCTGAATGTAGAGAGAAGTTCCACGTTCTTAAAGATTTCAGGCTTCTGCATTCCACAAGATTGATTAATGGCTGGGTATGGGAAAATAGAAAAACTCTTTTTTAAAAGGAAAAGAAAAATATGGGAGATTTTTGCTCTTTCTCTGTGACCTCCTTCTTCATTCTTAGGACAGAACTATTGGAACTCTGGCTTTCTTTCTGTCTACACCAATGCCACTTTTGAATTTTGTGGATGCAGTGAATTCAACATAAGAAATGCCAGAAGAGGAGAATTAGCAAACTAAGCAGTTAGTGAAAGTAGTTTCTCAAGTTCTCAAAAAAATTTGAGAAAAAGGTACAGAGATTTCCTATATACCGTCTGCTCCCACATATCTATAGCTTCTCCCATTGTCTACATCACTCGCCAGAATGATACATTCCTTACAATTGATGAATCTACATTGGCACATTATCATCACCCACAATCCATAGTTTACCATAGAGTTCATTCTTTGTGTTGTACATTCTATGGGTTTAGACAAACGTCTAATAACATATAACCATCATTATAATATCATAGAGAAAATTTTCACTGCTTTAACAATCCTCTGTGCTGCACTTGCTCATCTCTCTCCCTCAGCTCACCCCAAGCAATCACTGATCTTTTTATTGTCTCAGAGTTTGCCTCTTAAAGAATATCATACAGTTGGATTAACATGGTGTAGCTTTCTCAGATCAGCTTCTTTCATTTAGTAATAAGCATTTAAGATTCCTCCTTGTCCTTTCTAGGCCTGATAGATCATTTCTTTTAGCAAAAAATACTATCCCATTGTCTGAATGTACCAGAGTTTATTTATCCATTTATTTGCTGAAGAACCCATTGATTGTCTCTAAATTTTCAATTAATAAAGCTGTTTAAACAGCTATATGAGGATTTTTGTGTCAACGTACGTTTTCAACTTCTTTGGATAAATACTAAGGAATGTAGTTACTAGATCACATGATAAGAGTGTGTTTAATGTAAAAAAACCACCAAGTATCTTCCAAAGTAGCTATCCCATTTTGCATTTCCATAACAATTAGTTAGAGTTTCTGTTGTTCCATATTCTTGCCAGCATTTGGTGTTGTCAGTGTTCCAGGTTTTGGTCACTCTAATAAGTGTGTCATACTTTTGAAAATTATATTTAATTGAAAAAAATAAAATATTTAAAATTTTTAAAAATAAAGTGATAAATTATATTATTAAAACTTAATCCAACCCTAGCCGGTTTGGCTCAGTGGATAGAGTGTCAGCTTGTGGACCAAAGGGTCCCTGGTTCAATTCTGGACATGGGCAAGTACTTGGTTGCAGGCTCCTCCCCAGCCCGGGCCCTGATGGGGCACCTGCAGGAGACAATCATGTGTTTCTCTCACATCAATGTTTCTCTCTGTCTTTCCCTCTCTCTTCCACTCCCTTTAAAAGATCAATGGAAAAATATCCTCTGGTGAGGATTAACAACAACAACAACAACAAAAAACAATCCAGGTGTAACTCAGAGTTCTTTCAGATGAATATGCTGATATGAACACTCTATGAGTAGTCCTCCTTTAAACAATTTTCTATACTCCTTGACTCTCATTTACTCAACTTCTTGAAATCTTATTATTTCTACCCACTTAATTCCATTGAGAGATTCATCAAAATATTTATTAAACTTCTGGACATTTTAAGTGACTATTTTTTAATATTTTAATTGAATTTATTGGGATGCCATATACACTAATAAAAGAGCAAGATGCAAATTGATCATACTTTCAAGACACCCACAAGCCAATCAGGAGTGAGTATGCAAATTAACCCAACAAAGATGGATGGTTGATTTGCATACACAAGCACCAAGCAGCTGGGGGCAGGGCAGGATGCTTGCATCGTCACCATGGTGACAACGCAGGTGTTTTGCACTTCCCCAGACCCTCCAGGCCTCTGGGTTGCATGGGAAGGTGGAAAGGCGGATCCGGCCGGAGCAAAGGTGGTGCCAGCAGCCAGGGGAAGGAAGGCCCATTCTTGCATGAATCTTCGTGCATTGGGCCTCTAGTTTGTTAATAAAATTATAGAGGTTTCAAGGGTAGACTTCTATAATGCATCATCTGTATATTGTATTGTGTTTCCACTACCCTTGGATTTTGGTCATACAAAGGTGATAATTTTCCACCTAATATTTTGGCATTCCTTCTTAGGTACTGAGGAATATCTTCCTCACTTCCTCCCTTCAGCGTGAGTCATGTTCTGTTTCTCACTCTACTCAATATTCCTGCATGATTTTGTTAGTACCAGTTTCAATTATCATGTGATTCTTAATGACTCCAAAATTAATCTATCCACCATCAATTTTTCCCATTTTAATTAACTATAACATACTGAAATATGATTAGAACTTTGTTTTATGTTCAATTCAGGAAAGACAATTTTGAAATGTTCCAAATTGTACTCCTAATCATTGGCCCAGAACACTTTTTTCCTGTTATTTCTGAATTACTAAAAGTACCAATACCACTTAACAGATGCCCAAGTTAGAAACAGAGGTATCATTATGAGATTTTTTTTTCTGACTTCAACCCTCCATTTAATAATTATTCTTTAGATATTAACTCCTAAATATATCCAAATTTGTTTTTTACTTCTGTAAAGACTAATAAAGCTCCTCTGATGCAAGTATATAATCTCTTCCTGAATACAGTCCTGATTTCTCCCAGTTTTCTCATGCTGAAATCAGAATAATTTTTCTAAAATAAAAATATGATCATCTATTTAAAATTATGTATTGGTTCTCATTATCCTTCTGATAGAGCACAAATGTTTTTCAGGTATTACATGTCTTCTATTTTATGGCCCCAGCTTATCTCTTTCGCTGTATCTCTAAATATCCCCTTTGAGGCTAAATTCTAAACCATTTTAACCTATATCTGTGCTCATTAATATTCCTCAAGGATATAATATATGTTGTTACTTCAGATTCTTTACATATACTTTTACCTATTTCCACAGCAGGGCAATTATGTTTTAAGTTTTAGCTTTAATATCAATTTCTCTATGAATTTTCCATTATTCCTGCTAACTCTATTTTAGGAATATTTTCTATGTCATGTATTATTTTATATTTCCTCTACTCAAGAATTTATTACTATAATTTTGAAGTAATTTATTACTCTTTACTTATCAATAGAAAGAATATAAATTCCATGCTGATAAGATTCATGTTTATATTCTGCACTGTTATTATCTTTATCACCAAGTAAAGTGCCTGACAATTATTATTTGGATAGACAAATTAATGGACTAAAAATATGGAATAATAATAAAAGTCATAAGAAAGAAGACACAACGAGTCATTTCTCTGATGGCAAGATAGTTCTTATTTGATAAATTAAAGAAAAAATCATAACCTGAGCTGCATCCAGCATGGCCAGGGGTGAATGTGAGGAGGGGCGATGAAGGATTAAAGAAGACAGATAAGAGAATACAGCTGGGAATAGGTGGATCACTGTGCCTTTAGATCACACAAAGCAAAACAAGGGCAAGATGTTTACAATGTTCTTGTGAATTTCAAATCTGCTTCTTTCCTGTTGTTGGCATTCTCTGAACTGTATCAAGCCTTGTTTTGGCAGTACTTGCTGCACCCTCCTTCCCCTTCACTCCCCACCCCTCCCAAGGCCCACATCCCTTAGCTACCTAGGACTGTAGGATTTGACTATAATGTCAAGCTTACAACCATAGACTTTTGGCTATAATTGTGCTTGGAGGTCTTTGCCCTCCAAGCTGGGACTTGGATGTGGCTTTGCCACAAGTCAGTCTGAGGCTTGAACCTGTCCAAACGCTGCAGCCGCTCTCCACAATAACCAAGAAAAATCTTGGTTATTTTCATAAAACAAGAATTGACAAGGCTGAAGTATACTATTTCACAGAAAAATCAGGAATATGTAGTCCATATGAAGAGGAAAAGGTTATTTTTTAGATATTGAAATTTGTAGGAATCAAGAAATATTTCTAATCAAGATAAATTAGCATTTGTTGATTATTAGATGCAAATTCCAAACAGCTTCAGAATTTATTCATTTATGTCCTACATGTGTTTTAGTTGTTGAAAGTGCAAAGAACCCTGACCGGTTTGGCTCAGTGGATAGAGCATTGGCCTGAGGACTAAAAGGTCCCAGGTTCAATTACAGTCAAGAGCATGTACCTTGGTTGCAGGCACATCCTCAATACGAGGTGTGCAGGAAGCAGCTGATCGATGTTTCTCTCTCATCGATGTTTCTAACTCTCTATCCCTCTCCCTTCCTCTCTGTAAAAAAAGTCAATAAAATATACTTAAAAAAAGGAAAGTGAAAAGAAATATAACAAAGAAGAAACCCATTTTTATTTTAAAAAATGCTATATGATGAGAATTTCTACATAAAATTATTTATGTATTTATATAGATATAGATATAGATATATAGCCCTGTGCAAGAATTTGTGCACCAGTAGCTTGCCAGTAGCTCGCTGCCACCCTCCAGTAGCTCTCCACCCACTGCCCCGCCCTCCTGTAGTTCCCCCCGCCCCCCCACCCCCCCACTTCCCTTCATAGCTTGCTGCCCTGCCCCCTCTTGTAGCTCTCTGCTGCCCGCTTGTACCTTGCTGCTCCACCCTCCTGCTGTTCAGTGATCCGGTCATTACATGGTCAGTCATTACACTTCACGGAGTAATGACCATTTGCATATTATATCTTTATTATATAGGCTATAGATATAAACACATATATATAATATAATAATTGCATATGTTAAATAACAAGGATTAAATGGTAAAGTTATTTAAACATATTTAGATCACAACTTTATAATTTGAGTTGTGTAACCTTTGGCAAATCACTGAAACTCTCTCTGCCTATGGTTTCTCATCTATACACTGTGCATAACAATAATAGCTACTTCATAGGTTTGTTTTATAATTTGAGTTAATATATTCAGAGTTCTTAGAAAAGTGCCTTCTTTAGTTAACATTTTTATTGCTATTTATTTAGTAAGTGAAACACACACACATATATAGCTATTATAATATTCATATTTTACAGAAAAGAAATTAAAATTTCTTGATGTTCACTAATGTCCCTAGTATCCCACAACTATTAAATGGAGAAGGCCGGAAAAGATGGCGACCGGCAGGAAGGTAGGGAGAGAGAGAGTGTGAGTGAGGAACCCATAGAAGAGAGTGTAGACATGTGGTGTGTGTGTGTGTGTGTGTGTGTGTGTGTGTGTGTGTGTATGAGCTAGGGTCAGTTAGATTCTTCAGGTCTTCAAAGGGGCTGCCTAACCGGGCAGTCCTAGACAGCGGAGCCCAGCGCACAAAGCGGACACTTCTCGGCGGCTGGTGTGGACGCAGAGACCACGCCATCTTGAGAAACAGAGCTGCCTGAGACTCGGATCCTGGCTTCTGACACAAACCAGGACCCTGCAGCCACTGGGGACAGACAACTGCTATCACAGCTTCAGACCAAGAAACAAGAATCCAGACTTCCCGGCAGATTTCTTTGAGTCAAAGAGCCTATCCCCCTCCCCGCAGGCACGCGGATAGCGCCATAGTAACTGATAGACCTGCTCCTCGCCCAAGCTGCAGAGCGCCCGCAGGCTCACGGATAGCGCCAAAGTAACTGATAGACCCACCCCTCGGCCAAGCTGCAGAGCTTTGCACAGGGACACACTCCCCCTTAGGGAATTTGGCGCACGGGACAGAAGCAGCTCCCCTTCGGGGAAATCTGACAGTGCGCACAGAGGGCTCCCCTTCGGGGAATTTGGGACGCAGGATGGACTCTGCCCCCCTTCGGGGAATCTGGGAGTACATGGAGCCAGCTCACCTTCAGGAATTTGAGAGTGTGCGAAGCCCTAGCTGGTTTGGCTCAGTAGAGAGAGCACACACAAGATGCAGCTCCACTTCAGGGAATTTGGCACACCAGACACAGCATCTGGGATCCCTGACTCACAGCGCATTCACACTAAGAGCCAGTGACCACAATTGTTGGTGCATGCACACACAGGGACCCTGATTCTCAATGAGAAACCGCACAAGGCAACAGAGACTCTGACACTCGATTCTTGGTGCAGACACAGGGAAACTCTGACTCCTGGCACATGCTAAGGATCTCATTTTCGGCACATACCAACAGTGTGGTGCAGACAGGGCCCCTGATTCTAAGTGTGCACACGAGACCACACGGAACACTGGGGACACTGACCCTGGGCAAGTCTGGTTCCCACCAACCAAAGACAGCCACACGTCCTAGTGTCAGAGCACTTCAGTGAAACTTGGGTGGAGCGAAGTCCCCACAGCACACGGCCCAGGTCCATGCAGATGGAAGCTTGAGCGTTCTGGTGATAGTCAGAATGGGGAAACGAAATAACTCACAGAGGAAAGAAAATATGGAGTCGCCAAGAAAGGAAATTAGTGCAACTGAAGCTTGCAACGTGACCGAAAAGGAGTTCAGAGTAATGGTCGTGGAATTTATACATCGGATGGATGAGAAAATCAACAACTTATGCAAGAATCAGGAAGAAATGAAAAGTGATATAGCTACAATCAAAAACACCATGGAAAGTTTCAACAGTAGATTACAAGAAGCAGAGGACCGAATTAGTGAGTTAGAAGATCAGGTACAGAAACAAGCTCAATCTGAACAGCAATTGGAGAAAAAAATTAAAAAGCAGGAGGAAAGCCTAAGGGAGCTTCGGGACAACATGAAACGAAGTAACATGCGTATAATAGGGCTGCCAGAAGGACAAGAAGAGCAGCAGGGATTAGAAAATCTATTTGAAGAAATAATGACAGAAAACTTCCCGGATATGGGAAAGATAAAAGTTATGCAAGTACAGAGAGTCCCAAGCAGGATCAACCCCAAAAGACCCACACCAAGACATGTCATAATTTCAATGGCAAGTATAAATGATAAAGAGAGAATCTTAAAGGCAGCAAGAGAGAGACAGAGAGTTACCTACAAAGGAACATCCATCAGATTGTCAAATGATTACTCAACAGAGACACAACAAGCTAGAAGTGAATGGAAGGAGGTATACAAAGTGTTGCAAAGCCAAGGATTGAATCCAAGAATACTACATCCAGCAAGACTATCAATCAAAATTGAAGGGGAAATCAGGAGCTTCGCAGACAAAAAAAGGCTCAGAGAGTTTATCACTACCAAACCAGCAATGCAAGAAATGCTAAAGGGAATACTGTAAAAAGAAGAAATAAACAGGTAAGAAGGAATACAGACACAAAAATAGATATGACTACAAACAAATACCTTTCAGTAATAACTTTAAATATAAACGGACTAAATGCTCCAGTCAAAAGACATCGAGTGGCTGAATGGATAAAAAAACATGACTCATATATATGCTGTCTACAAGAGACCCACCTCAGAACAAGAGACTCACACAGATTGAAAGTGAAGGGAAGGAAAAATATTTTTCAGGCAAATGGAAACGAAAAAAAAGCTGGGGTAGCAATACTTATATCTGACAAAATAGACCGCAAAGTAAATGCCATAACAAGAGATAAGGAAGGCCACTTCATAATACTAAAGGGAGAAATCCAACAAGAAGAAATAATTCTGGTAAACATATATGCACCCAATATAGGAGCACCCAAATACATAAAAAAACTCCTGGAGGATATCAAGGGAGAGATTAATAGCAATACAATCATAGTAGGAGACTTTAATACCCCACTATCACCATTGGACAAATCCCCTAAACAAAAAATCAGCAAAGAAACAGCAATCCTAAATGACTCACTAGACCAGATGGAATTAATTGACATCTTCAGAACATTTCACCCCAGAGCCACAGAATATACATTCTTCTCAAGTGCACATGGGTCATTTTCAAAGATAGACCATATGCTGGGTCACAGGCAAAGTCTCTTCAAATTCAAGAAGATAGAAATTATATCAAGCATCTTCTCAGATCACAGTGGCATAAAACTGGAAATCAACTACAATAACTACAATCCAAAGAAATCAAACACATGGAGACTAAACAGCATGCTATTAAACAAGGAATGGGTCACCAGAGAGATCAAGGAAGAAATAAAAAACATCATGGCAACAAATGACAATGAAAACACAACAATCCAAAATCTATGGGACACAGCGGAAGCAGTCTTGAGAGGGACGTTCATAGCTCTACAAGCCTATTGCAAAAAACAAGAAATAATGGTAATAAATTACCTAACCCTACAACTCAAAGAGCTAGAAAAAGAGCAGCAAGAAAAGCCCAGTGTAACCAGAAGGAAGGAAATAAAGATCAGAGCGGAGATAAATGACATAGAGACCAAAGAAACAATACAAAAGATCAACAAAACCAGGAGCTGGTTCTTTGAAAGGATAAACAAGATTGATGGACCTCTAGCCAGGATCACCAAGAAGCAAAGAGAGAGGACCCAAATAAATAAAATCAGAAATGAAAGAGGTGAAATAACAACAGACCCCGCTGAGATACAAAGGATTGTTACAAAATACTATGAACAACTCTATTCCAACAAACTGGACAACCTGGAGGAAATGGACATATTCCTAGAAAAATATAACCTTCCAAAAATCAGTCAAGAAGAATCTAAACAGCTCAATAGGCCAGTAACTATGGAAAAAATTGAAGCAGTCATCAAAAAGCTTGCGGCAAACAAAAGCCCGGGGCCTGATGGCTTCACAGGAGAGTTTTACCAAACATTCAAGGAAGAACTAAAACCTATCTTCCTCAGACTATTCCAAAAATTTAAGAGGAAGGAACATTTCCAAGCTCCTTCTATGAAGCCAGCATCACCCTAATACCAAAACCAGATAAAGACAACACAATGAAAGAGAATTACAGACCAATATCCCTCATGAACATAGATGCCAAAATGCTCAACAAAATTCTAGCAAATCGGCTCCAGCAGTACATCAGAAAGATCACACACCATGACCAAGTAGGATTTATCCCAGGAATGCAAGGATGGTACAATATCTGCAAATCAATAAACGTGATACATCACATAAACAAATTGAGAGATAAAAATCACATAGTCATATCAATTGATGCAGAAAAAGCATTTGACAAAATCCAACACCCTTTCTTGATAAAAACTCTCAACAAGGTGGGAATAGAAGGCTCATACCTCAACATAATAAAAGCTATATATGATAAACCCACAGCAAACATCATACTCAATGGACAAAAACTAAAACCATTTCCCCTAAGAACAGGAACAAGACAGGGATGCCCACTCTCACCACTCCTGTTTGACATAGTACTGGAAGTATTAGCCATTGCAATTAGACAAGAAGAAGAAATAAAAGGCATCCAAATTGGAAAAGAACAAGTAAAGCTGTCTTTATTTGCAGACGACATGATATTGTACATAAAAAATCCGAAAGACTACGTCAAAAAACTAATAAACTTAATAAATGAATTTGGCAATGTAGCAGGATACAAAATTAACGCCAAGAAATCTGTGGCCTTTCTATACACCAATAGTGACCTTACTGACAGAGAGACTAAAAAGGAAATCCCATTTACCATCGCACCAAAAAAATTAAGATACCTAGGAATAAACTTAACTAAGGAGGTAAAAGACCTATACACGGAAAACTACAGGATACTGAAAAAAGAGATAGAGGAAGACGTAAACAGATGGAAGAACATACCATGTTCATGGATTGGTAGAATCAACATCATTAAAATGTCCATACTACCCAAAGCAATCTATAGATTCAATGCACTCCCCATTAAAATACTAATGGCATATTTCACAGGACCTTGAAAGAACTCTCCAAAATTCATCTGGAATAAAAAAAGACCCCGAATAGCCACAGCAATCCTGAGAAAGAAGAATAAATTAGGAGGGATCTCAATACCAGATTTCAAGCTGTATTACAAAGCCACTATTCTCAAAACAGCCTGGTACTGGCACAAGAACAGACATATAGATCAATGGAACAGAATAGAGAATCCAGATATTGACCCAAACCACTATGCTCAGTTAATATTTGACAAAGGAGGCATGTACATACAATGGAATAAAGACAGGCTCTTCAATAAATGGTGTTGAGAAAATTGGACAGATACATGCAAAAAAATGAAGCTAGATCACCAACTTACGCTATACACAAAAATAAACTCAAAATGGATACAGGACTTAAACATAAGACGGGAAACCATAAAAATAGTAGAGGAATCCACAGGCAGCAAAATCTCAGACATATGTCAAAAGAACTTCTTCACCGATACTGCCCCTAGGGCAATGGAAGCTAAAGAGAAAATAAACAAATGGGACTACATCAAAATAAAAAGCTTTTTTACAGCAAAAGAAACTATCAACAAAACAACAAGAAAGCCCACTGCATGGGAGAACATATTTGCAAATGGTATCACTGATAAAGGTTTAATCTCCAACATCAACAGACAGCTTATACAACTTAATAAAAGGAAGATAAATGATCCAATAAAAAAATGGGCAACGGACCTAAATAGAATCTTTTCCAAAGAAGACAGAAGGAAGTCCAAGAGACACATGAAAACATGCTCAACGTCACTAATTATCCGAGAGATGCAAATCAAAACAACAATGCGGTACCATCTCACACCTGTCAGAATGGCTATCATCAACAAATCAACAAACGACAAGTGTTGGCGAGGATGTGGAGAAAAAGGAACCCTCGTGCACTGCTGGTGGGAATGCAGACTGGTGCAGCCACTGTGGAGAACAGTATGGAGTTTCCTCAAAAAACTGAAAATGGAACTCCCATTTGACCCAGTATTCCCACTCCTAGGAATATATCCTAAGAAACTGGGAACACCAATAAGAAAGGATATATGCACCCCTATGTTCATAGCAGCACAATTTACAGTAGCTAAGATCTGGAAACAGCCTAGGTGCCCATCAGCAGATGAGTGGATCAGAAAACTATGGTACATCTACACAATGGAATATTATGCTGCCATAAAAAAGAAGGAATTCTTACCATTTGCCGCAACCTGGATGGAATTGGAGAACATTATGCTGAGTGAAATAAGCCAATCAATGAAAGAAAAATACCACATGATCTCACTCATTTATGGATAATAAAGAACATTATAAACTTGAACAAAAGGATAGATACAGAGGCAGTAAAGCATCAAACAGTCTGTCAAATTACAGCAGGAAGGTTAGGGAGAGGTGGGGAAGATAAGAGATCAATCAAAGGACTGGTATGCATGCATATAAGCATAACCAATGGACGCAAAACTCTGGGGGATGAGGGCATATATGGGAGTGGGGTGGGGGGTCAATGGTAAGATATGTACACATATAATACCTTAACAAAAAAATTTGAAAAAAAATAAAATGAAATAAATGGAGAAAGCCAACCATAAATTTATGCCTTTTTTTATTACAAAGGTCATGATCTTTCCCCCTTTCAACTTTTGATCAGCAAACTCAGAAACAGGCATGTTAATACTTATATATCAGAAAATTTTAGACCAGGTATATTCAAATTAAAAATGTCTGAATTAGTGTAATAAACTCCTATTTAACCATCATCACCTTAAAAATTAATGTGTTACTAGTCTTGTTTAATTTGGCATCTGACTCAAAACTCCGCTCTGTTTTATTTTAAAGCAAGTGGAAGATGTCACATTATTTTACCTAGTTTCCTTTTTTTTAAGTGTCTCTAAAAGGACTAACTTTTTAACATAACCATAATAGAATTATAAAACATAAAAGTAATTAACAATGATCTCTTTATATTTAGCCAGTGACCAAATTTCTTTGATTATTACATAACCACTTCTTGGCATATTATTTGTTAACAATTCTGTCATTAATTAGGTTTTAGATGTCAAAGTTTCTCTACAATATGATCTATGTTTTCTTAGCATTTCAGTCCATTTCTGTAACTTCAGTTGCCCATGAAGTAGTTACTTTATTGTCTCCATATTAATGAAGAAAAATACAAAGGTAATATAAAGAATAATCAGTATTATTTTCCTTTTACATAGTAGTCTATTTCACAACGATCCATTATTCATGTAAGATTATGTTTGAACATAATATAAATGAAAATGCACCTTGCCATAGTCATTGATTCCCAATCCTATGATTATATCTTTTATTAGACTGAAATGTTAGGGTAGTATGAAAACAATAAATTTAGCATCTTATTGCTTGAAATATAAAAAAAACAAAAATAGTTTAGTTACTAAAAAGATAGTTTTGAGAGACTTTTTATCTTAGTACTGTTTACTATTACAACTAAAATGTCAATAGGTGTTTATAGTCACATTTGAAATTGTCCTATTATTGTAAAACTAGAGGCCCATTGCATGAATATCCGTGCAATAGGCCTTCCTTCCCCTGGCTGCTGGCACCGGTTTTTCCGGCACCTGGGACCCAGGCCTTCGCTTTGGCCACCGCCTTCTGTCTTTGCTCTTCCAGCTGGCCAGTCTTTGCTCCAGCCAGAGCGCTGCTCCTCTAGCTCCCCCCTTCCTCCCGGCAAGCATCCCATCCTGCCCAGCTGCTCCCCACCTGCGTATGCAAATTAACCCATCATTTTTGTTGGGTTAATTTGCATACTCATGCCTGATTGGCTGGTGGGCATTGCAGAGGTACAGTCAATTTGCATATTTCTCTTTTATTAGTGTATATATATTTAAATCATCATAGAGTTGTTAGAAATGTTCAAGTAAAGAAAACATTAGTCAGCTTCCACGTAACATTTTAGGAATAAGAAAGAATGAAATGAAATAGAAATATGAATTAAAATCACAATTGTTAAAAATAACTGAATTATCTATGTGACTGGGTGAAAATACCAATTTGAGACATAGTAGATAAGAATGATGAAAAAAAATAATCCCAGTTGCACTGTAACTATCAAGATTGAGGAGTATTCTACCTTATAATTGAGTCTCAGTGGCACAATTCTCACATCGTTCACTATGGCTGTTCCAATAAGCCCCTGTTAAAGTTAACAGACTTGAACTGCACTGAAAATTCATCAACTAAGAGTGAGCACTGGCTTAATAGAATGAAAAACAAATTTTTTGTGTGGAAAGCAGATACTGAATTCTAAAATTTATGCTTTATCAAAATTTTAATGTTAATATATGGCCTAGAATGCATTCTAAAGAAAATTAGTATATAAGTAAAATTTAAAAAATAGTCCAAATATCCAGATTTTCTAAAATATTTTTTACTTTATATTTATAATACATAATCCACACATTTACCTATCAAAGGAGTGTTGTGGATCAAATTTTATATATAAAATTAATTACTCAGAAAATCATGTATTTTGAAACATTTATATTAATGTTAATAAATTTGCATTTCTAAATGTATTTAGGTAATATTTTTAACCTAATGTTTGCTCAGATAAAGGTAGTACTTAAAATTGGAAAAAAAAATCTAAGTATGAGAATAAAATCTACTAGAACCTATAAGTTTTTTAAATTTAATTTCTTAGGGTAACATTACATAAATTTCAGGTGTACAGCTTCATAATCCATTGTATACAATTCACTGTATGCTAATCACCCAAGTCTAGTCACCTTTCATAACTATATATTTGACCCCCATCCCCTTTCCGTCTGGTAACCATCATTCTATTGTCACATCTATGAGTATATTTATTTGGTTTGTTTATTTGTAGCTTTTGATCTTATGTCATACATATGAGTGAAATCATATTTTTTTGTCCTTTTCCATCTGACTGAGTTCAGGCAGCATGATACTTTTATAAGCCATTAATGTTGTCACAAATTGCAATATTTCATCTTTATTATGGCTGAGTATCATTGTATTACACATACTCTATATGTATAATACAATCCTATATAATAAAGAAGTACTATGCAAATTAACCCTCATGCCCTCACAAGATAGCTGTCTATGACCTGGCCAGCAGGGGTATTAGTGAAGAACGACCGAACAACTGAACAAGCAGACTGCATGGGCTGACCAGGCTGGCATGGGGGCTGTGAGGGATGACCAGGCCAGCAGGTGGTGCAGTTAGGGGCGACCAGGCTGGCGGGGGGGGGGGGAAATTAGGGGCAACCAGGCCAGCAGAGGGGGACATTTGGGGTGACCAGGCTGGTAGGGGGGGCACAGTTAGGGGCAACCAGGCCAGCAGAGGGGACAGTTGGGGTGACCAGGCTGGCAGGGGGGGCGCAGTTAGGGGCAACCAGGCCAGCAGAGGGGGACAGTTGGGGTGACCAGGTTGGTGGAGGAGGCAGTTAGGAGCAGCCAGGCCAGCATGCACAGTCAGTGAGGGGCGATCAGGTGGGCAGGCAGGTGAGCGATTAGGAGCCAGTGGTCCAGGATTGTGAGAGGGATGTCCAACTGCAGGTTTAGGCCCGATCCTCGGATTGGGCCTAAACCTGCAGTTGGACATCCCCTGAGGGGTCCCGGATTGGAGAGTGTGCAGGCTGGACTGAGGGGACACCCACCCCCCATGCACGAATTTCGTGCACCGGGCCTGTAGTATGTAGCTAAAACATCTTATTTATTCAATCATATGTTGAAAGAATACTGAGTTTTTTCCCCATATCTTGGAGATTGTGAATAATGCTATAATTAACATAGTGGTACATATATCTTTATGAATTTTTATTTTTTGTTTTGGGGTAAATACCCAGAAGAGGGATTGCTGGGTCATATGGTAGCTCTATTCTTAATTTTTTGAGAAACTTACATATTGTTTTTCATAGAGGCTGCACCAATTTACATATGCATGAATAGTGTGTGAGGGTTTCCTTTTCTCCACATCCTTTCCAACACTTATTGTTACTTACCTTATTAATAACTAGTGACCCGGTGCACGAATTCATGCACATTGAAAGGAAATCAATTAGAAGGAGGCCAGCAGGGCGGGACTGGGCCAGAAGGGCGGGACACACCCTGGAGCCAACCTCTTGTGGTCCCTCCCCAGCTGGCCACACCTGGGGTGGTGCCATGGCTCAAAGGTCATCTGAGGAGTGAGCAGGGTCCCTCTGGCAAGTGGGGTCCCTCGGCCTAGCCTGGGGGGATCAGGCTGAAACTGGCTCTCTGACATCCCCTGAAGGACCCCAGAGTGCAAGAGGGCACTCTGAAAAGTTGCTGTCATACAGGGTGTGGAATGTAAATGCAACTGTGCAGTAAACCAGATTCAGGGCCAACAGTGCCCTAGAGGCAACATAACCCATGGCCAAAGGTGTAATCCCATGGCCCTATGAGAAATCAGGCTCCCTCCTCTCTGGTTTTGGTGTGTGTCACCGAGAACTGTTGTTGCCAAGTAACTGCAGCTCAGCAGCTCCAGCGTTGAGTGTCTGCCCCCTGGTGGTCAGTGTGTGTCATAGCAACAGGTTGGACGAACACTTGTCATATAAGCCTTTTATATATAGAGACTAGAGGCCCGGTGCATGAAATTTGTGCATGGAGGGAGGTCCCTTAGCCTGGACTGCAACCTCTCCAATCTGGGACCCTTTGGGGGATTTCTGATTGCCAGTTTAGGCCCGATCCCCCAGGGATTGGGCCTAAACTGGCAGACAATATTCATCTCACAATCCGGGACCACTGTCTCTTAACTGCTTGCCTGCCTGCCTGCCTGCCAGCCTGATTGCCCCTACCTTGGCCCCTGACCACCTGATCGCCCCTAACCGCCTCTGCCTCAGCCCCCAGCCTAAGCTGCAGTCTGGCCTCCCTCTGCAGGAGGCGACCTGGCAGATTAGAGGAAGGCACCGCCCCCATCACCCCACTGCTGCTGCTACAGGCAACCACCATGGCTGCCTGAATCTGGGGCCTCCCAGCCGTGCACAGCTGCCTGATCCTCGGGCCAGCCCTGGGCAGCAGCTGCCATCTGTGTCCTGCCTGAGCCTCAAGCAGCTCCTGCGGCTTAGTCTGGATGGACGTGCGGATAGACGTCCAGAAAACATCTGCCCTAATTAGTATATTACCCTTTTATTAGCATAGATGGTCATTCTAACATGTGTGAGGTGGTATCTCATTTAGTTTGGGGTTTGCATTTTCCTCCTAACTGGTGATTTGAGCATTTTTCATATATCTGTTGGTTATCTATGTTTTCTTTGGAAAAGTGTCCTTTCTGGTTCTCTGCCCATTTTTTAAAATATGAGAATTTATTGTCTGTTGTTAAGTTGTATGAGTTCTTTATATATTTTGAATATTAGCTATTCAATGGAGGTATTGATTGCAAATACCTTCTCCCATTCAGTTAGTTGCCTTTTTGTTTTGCTGACAGTTTCTTTTGCTGTGCAGAAGCTTTTTAGTTTGATGTACTAGTAGTCCCATTCATTTCTCTTTGCTTTTACTTCCTTTGCTTTTGGAGTCAAGTTCAACAAAAACCTCTCTGAGACCAAGGTTCACAAATTTAGTGCCTGTGTTTTACTCTGCATTTTATTTTTTCAAGTCTAATATTCAAGTTAATTTTGTATATGGTATTAAATAGCAGTCCGGTTTCATTTTTTTGCATGTGGCTTTCTAACTTTCCCAGAATCATTTTTTAAAGAGGTGTTTCTTCCTCCACCGTATGGTTTTGCCTCCTTTGTTGAAAATTAGTTAGCCATATACATGTGGGTTTATTAAATGATTAGAACCCAATAGTTCTAATCATACCCAAACTCTTTCTCTACTGTTAACATTTGACTGAAGGTGAGATTATGGAAAAGGTTACCAGAAAATAGAGTTTAAATGGAGGCAACTTGAGAAGATGAAAATAGCAAGATAGATGGAGGAAAAATGAGA
The DNA here is from genome assembly GCA_025583905.1 of Ia io. Classification (NCBI taxonomy): domain Eukaryota; kingdom Metazoa; phylum Chordata; class Mammalia; order Chiroptera; family Vespertilionidae; genus Ia; species Ia io. Next base: position 38,197,929 of record JAJQQW010000003.1, read on the forward strand.
CAGAAAAAGGAATAGATGAAAGGTGACTTAGAGTGTTTGTCTCTTCCTGGAAATGACTGGACATAATTTTAAAATCTCTAGGTAAAACTGAAGTCACTCCCTCTCCTAATCTATAGCAGATCAATGCCATGCATCCTATATAATAAAAGCTTAATATGCTAAGTGCCCAGTCATCTTGTCAGCCATTCAACCAATCAAAGCATAATACACTAATGATATGCTAAGGTCGCTCAACTGCTTGATATGATGTGCACTGACCACCAGGGGGCAGACTCTCTGACCAGTAGGTTAGCTTGCTGCTGGGGTCTGGCCGATTGGAACTGAGTAAGACGGGCTGGACAGCCCTCCTGCAATCCCTTCCCAGCTGGCCAACCTCCTGTGTTCCTTCCTGGCCCAGATCGTGCACCAGTGGGGTCCATCAGTCTGGCCTGTGCCCTCTGGCAATCTGGGACCCCTCAGGGGATGTCGGAAAGCTGGTCTTGGCCCAACGGCAGAACGACTGGTCGTTATGATGTACACTGACCAACAGGGGGAAGATGCTCAATGCAGGCGCTGCCCCTTGGTGGTCAGTGTGCTCCCACAGGTCCAGCACCACTCAGCCAGAAGCCGGGCTCACAGGTGGCGAGTGCAGTGGCGGTGGCAGGAGCCTCTCCTGTCTCCATGACAGTGCTAAGGATGAGCCGTCCGCTGGACATCCCCCAAGGGCTCCAGGACTGTAAGAAGGCGCAGGCCGGGCTAAGGGACACCCCTCTCCCCCGGGTGCACAATTTTGTGCACCAGGCCTCTAGTTTGTTAATAATCTTGCAGTCCAGGAGTGCAGCAGATAGTTATGGAACTAAGAGAAAGTGACCTTAAGGTTGAGGGTTTCAACTTTGGATTAGGACCTAAAGTCACTAATACAATCCAGAAAATACATCTGGATGCTAGCTGCCCCTTATTCTCATTGCTACGATTAAAAATAGGGTTATCAAAATTGTGAGCCACAATCTCAGTTTTAATAGTCTACCCAGAAATAACAAGTATTTTAGAGGGTAAACAAACTAACAAGGAATAATGTTTATGAGACAACCAATATATTGATATGCAGTGATAAAATGATCATTAAAAGTTATACATTAAAAAACACCTCACAGACTATAGCATACACTTGATCCTTTTTTGGTGAATTAAAATAAACCATAGTTGTCAACTATACTACTTTTATATCCATGCCTACAGTTCCATGAATGCTACCGCTACTGTAACATTTAAATGGGCTAAACTTATCATTAGAGTTTTGATTGGTAAGATTGGACTCACAGCCCAGAGAATCAGATAAAGTTCAAAATGATTGATCTAATAAGACTAAAATTAAAGAAACAAATATGGCCCTGGCTGGTTTGGCTCAGTGGATAAAGTGTCGGCCTGGGGACTGAAAGGTCCCAGGTTTGATTCCGGTCAAGGGCGTGTACCTTGGTTGCCGGGCACATCCCCAGGAGGAAGTGTGCAGGAGGCAGCTGATCGATGTTTCTCTCTCATTGGTGTTTCTGGCTCTCTATCCCTCTCCCTTCCTCTCTGTAAAAGATCAATAAAATATATTTTAAAAAAAAAAGAAAAAGAAACAAATATATATGTAGAGAAATGCAGCTAGTGCATTTGCTATTCATGTTCCAAAATACTAGGTTATAGACTAAACTCAGAATAATGGTGCCACAAAAGATATTAGAAGAAATAAAATCCAAGTTTTCTTAAAAAACTACCCTCCTTCATGTACTAAAGACTTTTAATGTATGGAATTCCCAGGAAAATTAGCAGTGTGTGGGAAAAATGAGCAAATATAAAATTACATAAGGCATTATGATCTAGAACAAGGGTCCTCAAACTTTTTAAACAGGGGGGTAGTTCACTGTCCCTCAGACCGTTGGAGGGCCGGACTATAGTTTAAAAAAAACTATGAATAAATTTCTGTGCACACTGCACATATCTTATTTTGAAGTAAAAAAACAAAACAGCAAAAACACCCGCATGTGGCCCGCGGGCCGTAGTCTGAGGACACCTGATCTAGAACTAAGAGAAACAATTAAAGCAGATCTAAGAAGATTTGAAGCTCAGCAAATTCAAAGGAGGAGAAATGTAAAGAAATCAACATTAAATCTCATGAATGCATATCTGACAAGGTGATATTGATGCTGCTGGTCTGAAGGTGACACTTTGAGAACCACTGGCAGAGAAAGTACAGCATGTAAAAGGTAAGAGAGGATCAAAAGGACAGCCAGAGAAAATAATTGTTGCTATAATGGAACAACAATTATGTTGAACTAGACTTGGGGTAGAGAACTTAACTTTCAAAAGTATTAGGGATAATTAAATTATATTAAAAAAAAACTTTATCCCAATTAGGGCAAGAAAGAAAAAAACTATAAAACAGAAAGACAAATAAATAGTATAAAATAACATATAAATTAAACAATTGTATACACTAGTCATTATAATAACTATAATTGTATGTTGTGAATGCTCCAGTAATAGATAAATTTAGTGAACCACATTTGCTGATCTGACACTCTTGGCAAATTTAATAATTTACAAGGGACAAATATGAAACATAGTTGTACACAAAATTTGAATTCAAAGCAATGAATCAAATTGCACCAAGAAAATTCTAAACCCCCAAAGCCTGGTGTTTATATTGATCTAAAGCAAAATAGCCTAATTTTATAACTAGAAAAGTATAAGATATTATTAAGGAACATATTGCAATATAAAAAAATACTCCATTTAATAAAGTGATATACATTTTGGAGTGCATAAAATAATTTTAAAATATTTAAAGCAAGTCAACAAAAATACTGGAAGAAACACAAAAACCTGTCTTCACAGTGGGAGATAGTAACACAGCTCTCTCTCAGTAATTGATAGAATGTAACACAAAATGTCAGTGAGAATGAGAATGATTTGAATAATAGAATAAAAGAATAGCACATTTGTTTTAATTGGCTGAATAAGCGAACACTGTACTCCCCAACAGCAGAATCAGCAGTTCAGTTATGCATAAAATATTTACCCAGATTTTCAAATTATTTGAACATAAATTTTAAGCAAATATAAAATAATTTAAATAAAAAATAAAATTTTGACAAAAATGTTTGCTAGAAATTAAGTGCAGAATGTGAACGAGGAAATTCATGTGATTGAAAATTAAATGCATCAAAAGAATCATATTGTCATTAGAACATGTTTCTAACTTAATAATAACAAGAATGCCACAAATCAAAAACCTGTGAGATGAAGCAAAGAGCTTATTTAGAGGAAAAGTTAATCTTTAATGTAGATATGATGAGTCTCTTTGTCTTCATCAATGACTGTGTTTTGCAGTGGTCTCCAGCCATTTTGCTATTAATTCTATGTTTCAGCCCTGCTGTTCAACTGTATCATCAGACAATGGTTTTCAAAAATTTCCTAACCTCAGTATTGACCAGTGCTGCCTTAATTTCCCTTAAGTTTGATTAAACTTTCTGTAGGCTTTTTCTACCCCTCACCTCCCTTTACTTAAAACATTTACTTCAGAAATAAAATACTTTAGAAAACGTGGAATTGTAAATTCTTTCTCTGCCTCTTTGAGAAATAAATCTTTAAAACTCTGGAATGTGTTTACCCAGGATCTGGCGCCAGCCCTTTGAAATGGAATCAGTAAGAAAGATAGCACCCCAGGTCCAAGTTACTATGGGAGGGAAGGAGCCTAACTCAAAAGGAACATTTATCAACTACAGATGACCTCATTCCATTGGCCAACCTCTCTTCTAACCAATGTCCTCTAGTACTTTGCCATTAGCTTATCCCACTATTTAAAAATTCTCCAACCTTTTGTTTCAGTGCAGTTGTGTTGAATATCTTGCCTCTATCTCAGTAGTCTTAAACCCAGTCTTCTTTACTTGTGAAATTTTTGTCAGCTGGTCATTGGCTACCAACATGCATTTAAAAATTTTGAGAGATTAAAGTCTATTAGGGAGACAATAATAATTATTAGCAACAAAACAATACCCATGGTTTGGAGCATGCCCCTTAGCCAGCTTTCCAATGACGCAAACCAACTAGAACCAAATAAGTGATCAAAATACCCCAGGGAGGGGGACACTTCTTTAAGCAGTGGTCTGCTTATGTATCTCATGTAACTGTGTTTCCAGTCTGCCAGAAGTGTTTACTCAGCAAGCTCCTGTCTGAGAAAGGGAGGCATTGGAAATCAGGGAATATGTCTCAATGGGCAGAACAACAGGATCACCAGCATCTACCAAATACAACTGTCAGTTGGAGGTTGGAGGGTGCATTACCCTGAGGTATTGAACAACGGCATTATTTTTCTGAGAACAATCCTACCTAATAATAGACAAATATGCAAATTGACCGTACCTTAACTATGCCCGCGATTGGCCAGGAGGCGCGGGGGGGCGGGACTCGGGGTGGCCGGGGTGGCCAATTGGGCCGGCGGGACGCTGAGCTTACGTCATCCGTGGGACGCTGAGCTCGCATCATCTGCAGGATGCTGAGCTCGCGTCACCCGTGGGACGCTGAGCTCGCGTCGCCAGCGGCGGCTTGAGCTCAGCGTCTGTGCCATGGCTGTGCTGCGGCACAGAAGGGGCCTCTGGGGCAGCGAGCTCACGTCCCACCGCAGACCATCAAAAGCAGGGGAGCTGGGTGCCTGTCCACTGGTGCACCAGGCCTTTCAGAAGCCTCTGGCGAGGCGGAGGCTTCTAAAAGGCCTGGTGCCTGAGTGGACAGGCACCCAGTTCCCCTGCAATTGAAAGCAAAAGTGTGGGAGCTGGGTGCTTGTCCGCTCAGGCACCAGGCCTTTCAGAAGCCTCCGCGGCGCCGGAGGCTTCTGAAAGGCCTGGTGCACCAGCGATCAAAAGCAAAAGTGTGGGAGCTGGGTGCCTGTCCGCTCAGACACCAGGCCTTTCAGAAGCCTCTGCCGCGCCGGAGGATTCTGAAAGGCCTGGTGCACCAGAGGACAGGCACCCAGCTCCCCCACTAAATGTGCATGATTCAATCATGCACTGGGCCTCTAGAAGATATATATCAATAAATTTTGTTTCGACTGGAGAGCTATATGCTAGGAAGCAGAGCTCAAATCTGAGGGCCTTAGGCCTGCACAGTCAATCAAAGGGTTCCCCGGGCACCTCTCCTGTGCACCTCATTGTCCTGTAGGTTGTTAGTTTTGGGTTCCATGCCTGGTAGCCAAAACACATTAAACATGATTAAAGAAGACAGTTTAGATGATACAAACAAACTTCATTTAACACTTCATGAAGCGGACAGTCTCCCCATTTAGAGAACTGCAGAATGGTGTGGAAGACGGAAAGCTGTATAGGATAAAGAATCAGGAAGGAAGGATGGGGCGCAGGGTCGGCTTGGCTTTGGGGATGGGCTAATTGGATACACTGCATTTCTGGTCAAAAGCAGCATTCTCAGGAATGCCAAGGTTATGTAAGTTTCAATTTGCTGATGTGACACCCTTGGCAAGAGCAGCTCCATCTTGTGCCTGGAAATTTATGTCAACGCTTGTCCAGTGTAATTTTTCTTTGACAGCAGCAGGCAGCAGCCACTTCCTGGTATTCTGAATCCCAGTTGTACTGATGGCTCTTCTTAAATTTTACTCCTGCAGCTCATCTGACAGTTGTGTATCTAATTCTCTATGTGAAATATATTTAATTTTTAAAATAATATCTAGAGCACTGTTTTCTGCCTGAATCCCAATTGAATCAAGAACTAAAAGGAGTACAGGATTGCTCTGGAAATTACTATAAAATTTTATGGAAAGCCATTACGTAATGACAAATGTAAATTAATGTTCAATATTTTATCAGTAACCAGTAAGATATATGAAAGCATCAACTCAAATGGTAAAAAGTAAGAGTCTAAAAATACTAAATAAAACAATAGGAAATCTATACTCTATGTCAGAGTACAAATTGGTACTATTTTGGAAAATAATTTAACCTGTTAAAATTGTGCATGTTAATTTCAAAAAAATGTACACATATTCTATATAATAATCCTATATAATAAAGAAGTAATATGCAAATTGACCATCACTCCAACACACAAGATGGCTGCCCCCATGTGCTCAAAGATGGCTGCCCCCATGTGGACACAAGATGGACACCACAAGATGACCTGCAAGGGAGGGCAGTTGGGGGCGATCAGGCCTGCAGGGGAGGGCAGTTGGAGGTGACTGGGCCAGCAGAGGAGGGCAGTTGGGGGGGACCCAGGCCTGCAGGGGATGGCAGTTGGGAAGGGATCCAGGCCTGCAGGGGAGGGCAGTTGGGGGGGGATCCAGGCCTGCAGGGGAGGGCAGTTGGGGGGGGGATCCAGGCCTGCAGGGAAGGGAAGTTGGGGGGGGACCCAGGCCTGCAGGGGAGGGCAGTTGGGGGGTACCAGGCCTGCAGGGTGGGCAGTTAGGGTGACTGGGCCAGCAGGGGAGGAGAGTTAGGGGCAATTGGGCCAGGAGGGGAGCAGTTAGGCATCAATCAGGCTGGCAGGTGAGTGGTTAGGGGCAATTAGGCAGGCAGGCAGGTGAGCGGTTGGGAGCCAACAGTCCTGGATTGTGAGAGGGATGTCCGACTGTCCATTTAGGCCCGATCCCGGTCGGACATCCCTTGAGGGGTCCCAGATTGGAGAGGGTGCAGGCTGGGCTGAGGGACACACACACCCCCATGCACAAATTTCATGCACTGGGCCTCTAGTACTTTAAATAATTATAAAGGTGATGTTTATTAAAATATATTTCATTTTAAAAATTGAGCTATCAGCTGTTAAAGTGTGTATACATTTTTTGAGGGAGACCCTGTATAACCGAGAAAAATTGTACATATGTGCCCCAGGAAACAAGTAATAAATATCCAAAGTGAGTTGTCTATAATAGTCAAATGTGGAAATAATATAAATTACCATCAATAGCAAAAGGGCAAGTGAATTATGGCAGATTCATTCATTTGTTCACTACTGGTGACTTTTTTTTTCTTATCAAAAATTGCTCAATTAAAATTCAATTTACTGGTCCTGGCTGGTGTGGCTCAGTTGATTGGAGCAGTGCCTGTGCAGCAGAAGGTCGAAGGTTCCATTCCCGGTCAAGGCACATACCTAAGTTGCCAGTTCCATCCCCAGTTGGAGCATATACAACAGGGGTCCTCAAACTTTTTAAACAGGGTGCCAGTTCACTGTCCCTCAGACCGTTGGAGGGCCGGACTATAGTTTTAAAAAAAAAAACTATGAACAAATTCCTATGCACACTGCACATATCTTATTTTGAAGTAGAAAAACAAAACGGCAAAAATACCCGCATGTGGCCCGCGGGCCGTAGTTTGAGGACGCCTGATATACAGGAAGGAGACCGTGAAACTCTCTCACGTCGATGCTCCTCTTCCTCTCTCTGCCTTCCTCCTCTAAAATCAATTTTTAAAAATTCAATTCAGTGAGCTAAAACAGTCAAAGAAAAGTTCAAAATTAAGTAAGATGCAATTTGTAATTTGAAGAATATGATGAATGGAATCAGAGTAGATGGATAAGATTGAAGTGGGGAGGAGATTTTTAAAAAGAAGTTAGAGTAAAAAATATTTTACACTTATTTCATCAAGATATTTATGAATCAATTATGTTAAATTATGTTTAATTACATAATAAATGTAATTAAACATATATGTTTATTTTATACTAGAGGCCCAATGCATGAAAATCATCCAAGAGTAGGCCTTCTTTCCCCCGGCTGCCGGCACTGGCTTCCCTCTGGCACCCGGGTTCCAGGCTTCCTTCACAGTCCCGGTTTCATCTGGAAGGTCGTCTGGTCTAATTAGCATATTACACTTTTATTATTATAGATGTTATGTATTTGTCTAACCTCCAGCCAGATTACAAGTGTTTGAGACAGAAGTAGGCATATATGTATACTTTGTACTATAGAACTGTTACTTATTCATGATTAACAAAAAATATTTGTTGAATTTAAGTAAAAAAGGAGAAAGTCTATATTTTTCCAAAGAGAAGTCAACTTAGGATTTTTATATGAAAACTAATTTAGTTTTAAAATATATTTTTTCAAGTTCATCTTTTATCCATCCCAGGGAAAATGTCCAGAGACTAGTGTGAGCATAACTTAATGTAATAGAAAGTTCTTGAGTTGGTGAAGCATTCAGGGACTGAAAGGGATCTTTCCTACCTTCATTTTCACATGTCCCAGGAATCTCAACATATTTAAAAAAAATTTTAAATAAGCTGGGTAAAACCATCATTTCTCAGTGTTCTAAGGTATAAGGAGCCTCAGTATTTTATTTTCTTCTGTTAGACTAAGAATATATAAATCAAGGTGTTGGTATTAGGAAAAAAATAATACAATTCAAAAGACCCCTAGCCTGTTTAGCTCAGTGGATAGAGTGTTGGCAGCAGACTGAAGGGTCCTGGATGCAATTCCAGTCAAGGGCATGTACCTCGGTTGCAGGATCCATCCCAGCCCTGGTCCTGGCACATGTGGGAAGCAACCAATTGATGTGTCTCTCTCACAGCAATGTTTCTCTCTCTCTGTCTCTCCCCCTCCTTTCCACTCTCTCTAAAAATTCAATAGGAAAATATCTTCAGGTGAGGATTAACAAAAGAAAGAAAGAAAGAAAGAAAGAAAGAAAGAAAGAAAGAAAGAAAGAAAGAAAGAAAGAAAGAAAGAAAGAAAGAAAGAAAGAAAGAAAGAAAAGAAAGAAAGGAAGGAAGGAAGGAAGGAAGGAAAGGAAGGAAGGAAGGAAGGAAGGAAGGAAGGAAGGAAGGAAGGAAGGAAGGAAGGAATAAAGGAGGGAGGGAGGGAGGAAATTCCCAGTAAGAATGGATGAGAATTATCTCTCTTAGTTAAAATAGAAATTTGCTAATAAATATACTTTCTAAACACTTTACGTTAACATCTAAGGTATTATTTCTCACATTTTTAGTTAGCATACTGGGTGTTTAAGGAAAAATTTCTTCCTGTGAAACTTTCCTTCATCTAATTTCTCTCAATAAGACAGCAAGTATTTCATCATTAGGATGGGTGCAACAAACTATTCCAATAAAATAAGAAACATATGACCATTAGCCAATTGTAAGACTATTGTAAAAAAAATGGTCAACTAAAAATTTCATCTTCTTTATCCAGATTTAACGTACACTCAAATTTGTTTTGGGCTCAGAATAGTTAAATCATGGGTTCTTCTTTACAGAGAATATCAACCTACTCAATTGATATGTCAGCTCTTATTTCATTTTGTTGCCTTAAATTTTTTACTAAATGCAAATCTCCATAAGCAAACACCAATCAATCCTTTATTGATGTAATAAGCAGGTGTTTAGTAATACCCTCAGATGTATGTCATCTTATTGAGTCTTTTACAATATGCACAAAGATGTAAAATTAAATAGGAAAAGCTGTTTTATGTCCATTTACTTTTTAAAAATCATTTTTTATTGTTATTGTTGAGAGTATTACATATGTTCCTCTATTCCCCAGCCCCTTCCCCCCATTGCCTCTCTTCAGTCAGCTCCCGCCCAGCCCCACGCCTTCGCCATTATATTGTCTGTGTTAATGGGCAATGAATACCAGGTGTACCGTTAATAATGCGGGTTTTTTTCAATAGATGGAGTTACTAGTACACATATGCTGATATATATGCGATTTGATATGTATGCTATTTTGTTGTATTGACAACAAGCTTCAAAATTTCATATGTCGACTTTTCTGAAGGTGTTAACATCATAGATATTTTTAGGCTTAAAAATGTCAAATTTCATGCCAAAAAAAAGAACATTTGCGGGAAGTTTTAATTCATTATTTTATTTTGATGAAAAGTGCTGCTGAATACTTTAGGAAGCTTATGGTGAACATGCTCCATCTCAAGATACTTGTGAACGCTGGTTTAAATGCTTTAGAAGTGATGATTTCAATGTGAAAGACAAAGAACGTCCAGTCCAGGTCAACCAAAAATGTTTGAAGACCAACAATTACAAGCATTATTGGATGAAGATGCATGTCAAACTCAAAAACAACTTGCAGAAAGATTAAACATTGCTCAGCAAACAATTTCCAATCGTTTACAAGCAATGGGACAGATTTTAAAGGAAGGAAACTGGGTCCCACATCGACTGAACGAAAGACAAATGGAAAACCAGAAAGTCATCAGTAAAATGTTGCTTCAACAGCATGAAAGAAAGACTTTTTTTGCATCAAATTGTGACTGGCAATGAAAAGTGGATTTCTTTTGAGAATCCCAAATGCACAAAATCATCAACATCAACTGCAAGGCCAAATCGCTTCAGAAAGAAGACAATGTTCTGCGTTTGGTGGCATCAGGAAGGTGTGGTGTATTATGAGCTTCTAAAACCAGGTGAAACCATTAATACTGATCGATACTGACAAAAAATAATCAATTTGAACCACGCTTTGATCATAAAACGACCAGAATGTGCCAGAAGACATAGTAAAGTAATTTTGCTTCATGATGACGCTCCATCACAAACTTCAAAACAAATTAAAAACAAATTAAAAGATCTTGCCTGGGATGTATTAACCCACCTGCTGTATTCACCAGACCTTGCTCCAGATTACTACTTGTTCTGATCGATGGCACATGAACTTTCTGAGCAGCACTTGTTCAACGTACAAAGAAGTGGAAAATTGGGTCTCTGAATGGTTTGCTTCAAAACAGGAAAAGTTCTATTGAGACAGTATCCACAAATTACCTGAAAGATGGGGGAAATGTGTAGCTAGCAATGGGCATTACTTTGAATAAAGCACTTTTGATGTTTCTCTTAAAATTATCGTGTTTTCTTTGATTACAAAATCCACATTATTAACTGGTACACCTAGTATATGCATATAAATTCTCTGGTTAATCTCTTCCTGCCCGCCACTCCCTTGCCTCTGATATTCATCAGTCTCTTCCATGTTTCCATGCCTCTGGTTCTATTTCATTTGTGAGTTTATTTTGTTCATTAGATGTAAGTAAAATCATATGATATGTGTATTTCTCTGACCAGCTTATTTCACTTAGCATAACAATCTCTAGGTCCCTCCATACTGTCTCAAAGGGTAAAGATCTTTCTTTTTTATAGCTGTATAGTATTTAATTGTGTAAATATACCACAGTGTTTTTTTTTTTTTTTTTTGTTTGTTTTTAATCTATTGATGGACACTTGGGCTGTTTCTAGATCTTAGCTATTGTAAATAATGCTGCTATGAGCATAGGAGTTCATATAATTTCCATTTGCTCTTAAGCCTAGCCTTGTAGAAAGCAATTGTAGATTATATGGAATAAGCAAAAACAGCAAAAGGTATAGAAAAAAAAGAATAATTGCTTTTATTTTAGGACAACATATTGATATTTAAAATAGTGTAAGATAGGTTAAATTACTTTTCTGATGAGTAAAGCCTGAATGAAAACTTGCTGAAAATTAAAATCAAATTAAAGATTTTAATGAGTATGTGTCATGTGTCAGACACTCTTCCAACTGCTTTTTATTAGAGAGGGGAAAAAATATCTCACCTCAAAGAACTTTATTATAATAAAAAAAGAGACATTCATAAAAAATAACTGTAACATAAAGTGGTATCTATCATAATGGAATTATTTATAAATTAAGACTACAATTCAAACTTGGATTTTCAAAAATTACATAAACATAACCAATTAGGCTTTCAGTACCAAGAGAAGATTGAAAAGAAGCTGATATATGATATAAAATTGGGTAAAAGTAAGTTGGTAAACTTTTTACATATATAGTAAAGAAAAATTTTAAAAATCTGATACATATGGGACTCTAGTAGTAAAGACTGATGAAATATAACTTACATAATTATCTCATTATATTGAAATAGACAGTCTGACTTAATTCTGAAAGTTTTCCCATCTTTGATGTATTTATAAATACAAATTTGGAAATTAAGTAATGTTACTATGTAATCAAGTGCTATTAATTGTTTCCATTTGCTTAACCTAGGATACCTTGGCTTTCTACTCAATACTTAGTGCATCCGGTCTTGTGTAAAACTATAAGTATCCTGGTTTTTGGGAAAGAATAAAATTATCAGCAGATTTCAAATGAGGAAAAGCATGTGGTTTGGATAAATAGATAAATAAGAGATTTTCATTGAGAAGGAATAACTTTGCAGTTTAAGAGAAAACAAAAGGCCAGAGACAAAGGACATATATAGAATCCTTTATGCAGACACAATCCAACTAGTCACAGAAACAAAGAAAGAGAAATGTGGGACTAGCTGAGAAATATGCATCCTTATAGGAATAAGCGCGTGCACACATCTATGACTTCTATTGTTACAGCCCATCTCCAGTGAAGTTCTAAAACAAATTTATCTTTGGAATTCTCTTGTTTCATTTTTTTTAATTCCTTGAGGAAGCAACATTTTTATTTCCAAATATTTCCTGTTTCTATTATGAATATGTCATAGACTACTATCATGTTCCTCTTCATTTTCCAGATTTACTAGTATTTACCTTTTACATATTTCTCAGATTATTAAATAGCAAATATCCTCTCAATTAAAGTCTGGACCTGCTTGTCTTTCTAGACTATATATAAGTTCTCAGTCTGTCATATAATTGACTAGAATATATTTGGTTTTAAAGAAGTAAGTCTTTGAAGTGACACATGATAAATATTTTTTGACATCCATGTGGAAAAATGAGCTGCTTTTCTGTTTCAGGACTTTCATCAAATTGAATTAGTGCTATATTGTATTACTTCCCTTTCACACTATTATAAGAAGTTAGTTCTTAATAAGATAATTTTGTACTGTATTAGACAAATTTAATATTCATGCCTTTTAAAAAAACACTGTTAATATGATAGAAAACTGCTAGGAGAAGAAAATGATTTCATTAAAACTTAAACAAAGCTCACTTTGCATTTTTCCCCTCCTCAAATACCTGTCTATGCTAATCAGGTGGTAGGAAAGGCAGATTGGGCCCTAGAGACTAAGTAGTACATAGTCCATATTCTCACCACAATCTGATGTCATTTTTGAGACTTAAAATATTTCTACAGCATTGCAGTTGAACTGTTTTAGTACAGAAGAATTGAGGATGTTTTAATTTAAAATGATTTTGACTTGCTCTCCTTTGTCTTGGCCTTGCTGATTTTGTCTATCATAACTGCAGAAAGAAGACATTTGTGTGCAGCACAATAACGCACTGAATCTTCATGAGCTCTGAGTCAATAAAATGATGACTCAAATTTCACATTCCTTTAATGTGACATCTGCTTCATCGGTTGAAAGAATTATAATCCTCGCTTTGAAGGAATCCTAATGACACAGACCAAAATTTAATAGATAAGTAACTAAGATGAACACACTGTCTCCTTCCATGCATAAAGAGAACACTATTTTAATTGGAACTGAATTAGAGTGTATGCTGGATTTTGTGGATTCTCAAATATTTTATTTAATTTTGGTTTATTAAGTTCACACATAATTATCAAGCAAATTATTGGAATACCAAAATGAGTAGGTATATTTTATTCCAGATTTTATTGTAAAATATCAAAGATCAAATTATCTTTCTACCCAAAATATTTGGAAGATTATTTAGTCTGTGTGATTCAATAACTGCACAGTAAAAATGTAGGAAGTATATAAAAAGTAAGTTCTAGCCCTAGCCAGGGACCTCAGTTGGTTGCAGCATCATGCCATACACCAAAAGATTGTGAGTTTAATTCCAAGTCAGGGCACTTACCCAGGTTAAGGGTTTGATCCCTGGTCAGGGTACATATGGGAGGCAACTGACCAATGTTACTCTCTAGCACATCAATATTTTAGGGGGATAATAACAAATACAAAAAGATAGTTTGCAGAAACAGAAGACAATACCATAAAGAAGGGTAAGTCTAACATCTATTCAAAATAGAAACATGGAAAATCATTAAACTGTTAAAATATAAATAAGCTGGCTGACAGTGATGTAAAAGCAGTTGCCACTCGCCCAGTCATGGTGGCTCAGTGGTTGAGCATCGACCTATAAACCAGGAGGTCACTGTTTGATTCCTGGTCAGGGCATATGCCAGGGTTGTGGGCTTGATCCTGTATCAATAATTCTCTCTCATCATTGATGTTTCTATCTCTCTTTACCTCTCCCTTCTTCTCTGAAATCAATAATATATATATATATATATATATATATATATATATATATATTTTTTTTTTTTTTTTTAAGAAAAGAGGTCACCACTCTTCCATATCTTTTGTAATTTCATTGGAATAAATTTTGAAGTAAATTATACAGTATGAAAAATAATAAAGTCAGGTGAATAATCTAGTCTATCTTGCATTTCTTCAAGAATGAATGTGATAGACATGGTCTTATTGATATAGGTCATCACCTTGTAATTCTTTTTCAATTCAACCTTTAAAATATGCATATATTCTTATTTTGATTATTTATTTATGGTTAGCTGCTCCAATGATAGCAAAGTGTAGCATCTGTGGTTTCATTTATGGTGTTGAAGAAAAGTGATTACTGTATTATGAGGCAGCCATACTCTAGAGTATAACTAAACATGAAATACGACTAGGTTGAGCAAGTTCTTATTTTCCAGCAATGTGGTTTCCTCTGAGGAGCCACGTCTTGTAGTTACCAGATGTTCCACAATAACAGTAACTCTGGAGTTGCTTAGTTGTTATAACAAGATGATTTTACTACACAAGAAAAGATTGGCATTTTCTCTGCTGGAAGAAAATGAAATTGGCAATTTGAAAGGCTGCTTCAACTGAGTTATGTGGTTTACATTGATTAATCTATCTCATTAGAATATTAGCCAACCAATCAAAACCCATTCTTATCCATTTTCTAATCTATGCCATATGTCTAGGTCATAAAAAAGCATTCTCTTTAATTCCAGCTACTCTGGAATCTGCATTTGAAAAGAGCTGGACTTTTATTTTAGCCACCAAAAGTTTGGTTAATAAATTTTATTATTTTAGGAAATATTTTTTGTTGTGAGTTGAGGTACTTTGGAAAAAGGAAATTAAGACAGCTTTGGAAAATCATCCTATTTTTCTACTTAACTTCTACTATCATCTCTTCTTATTTCTTGGTGGCAGAGTGCAATAACATGCAGTGTTCATTGTCTATGAACCATTTTACATATATTCATCACACAAATTTGAATGTATGTAATATCCAAAATAATGGGTAAAATAAAGTACAAATCTATTGATCTGGAGAAATATATACCGTGTCCAGCATGGCCAGTGGTGAACTTGAGGGTTGGTGGTGAAGGATTAAAGAAAACAGACAAGAGAATATAGCTGGAGCCAGGTAGGACACTGTCTCAGATGGAGAGACAGTGACACAGCCTGCAAGCTGTCTTTATTTTATAGTCAGATCCCATGAGGCAAAGCAAGGGCATGGTCAAGATGTTTGCAATGTTCTTGCAAGTTTCAAATCTACTTAAATACATGCACCTGAGAACTCTATCAAGCTTTGTTTTGGCAGCACTTGCTGCACCTCCTGCAGCCCACATCCCTCAGCCACCTGAGACCACAGGTTTGGACCATAAGGTCAGCTTACAATTATAGCCTTTGGCTGTAATTGTGCTGAGAGGGCTTTGCCCTCCAAGCTGGGACCTGCATATGGCTTTGCCATGAGAGGACTGCGCCCTCTCATTAGTATGAGGCTTGAACCTGTCCAAACACTATAGTTGCTTTCCAGATATATATGTGTGTGTGTATACACACACACACACACACACACACACACACACACACATATATATATATATTACATTATACATATTAAATATGTATATCTAAATTGCACATACTTTTATTTATTTATTTTTTCAATATATTTTTATTGACTTCAGAGAGGAAGGGAGGAGAGAGAGATTGAAAAATCAATGATGAGAGAGAGTCACTGATTGGATGCTTCCTACACCCTCCCTGCTGGGGATCGAGCCTACAACCCAGGCATGTGGCCCAAACCAGTTTGGGACCCAGGACTCTTCAGTCCTTAAGCTGAGACTCTATCCACTGAGCCAAACCTGGTAGGGCGAGAAAAACTATATAATGTGATTTATGTAGTGAATAAATATCATAGACACATAATGGAAGACTTCCAACATTTAATTCCTGTAAATATACTTCCTTTTAATGACATTGTAGCATAAAAAACCAGGGTGTGTTGTTATTGTGAGACAAAAAAGACTAGAAAAGGGAAGGAAAAACTTTTCTTAGAAGATTTTCAGAGAAGGTTCTCCTACTGGTAGACATATGTCACATCCCAGCCATTTTTTAAAGAACATTGGTAATATCTATTTAAACCACAACGATCCATCCAAAATCCCTGTGGACAGATCTAATAAAAATAAGTAAAAGCATGCATATAAATGGTTCATCAGAATATGTTTGACACATAAATTTTTCATTCACAAAAACTGAAATGAAAGTAAATGCCCAACAATAGGAGGATGACTGAAACATTCATTCCATGGAATATTATACATTCATTAAAATGAAAGGGTTAGGATTATGGTATTTAGGCTGAAGAGATTTTCCCAAGATACTTTAAATAGTATTCAGGCTGACATATGTGTGTATGTTTAGATATTATAAAAGCACTGAGAATAATGTGAAAGACTGAGTGGTAGCTAAAGTGAAAGCAAATATGGTTGAAAAAAAGGAAGAAACAAAACTACCAAATTTTAAAAGATTTGACATAAATGGTTATTTTAAAATAATAAACCACAATATTAAATCAGGTGATTTTAAGAAACTGCTGAGTGCATTTGTTATATCATAACAATAAATATCAAGGTATAGGTGTATAGATATAAATAAATTAAGTAAAAATATATATTAAAATAATTTTAAACTGAGCCTTGCATTGACTATTCTATCTAAAATTGTCTTTTCCATTAGTTCCTTTTTTAGCATCCTGATATTTTTCTTCACGGCGGTTTTCACAATTTGTTTTTATAAGTTTTATTGTTATTTGCACTTCTCCCTCCCACATTCTAAGATCGAAAAGGCCAGTGAAAATTTTATTTAGTTCAGTATCTGGTGCAGCTTAATAAACACTTTTTAAAATGAATATTGTATGAATGAAAGGAAATGTAACTGTTATATGTATATTATGAATGGAAGATGTGTAATCACATTAATGTATGTCATGTGAAAACTCAAAAATTGGAGATCAAGAAGGAGAAAGATGAGGTACTTCATATCCTTATGAGGATTACAAGACAGAGAGAATAGCCACTGGTGACAAACATTGGTGAAAAGTCAAGTTGGACGGGTAAATAAAATGACTCATAAATTTGGCATCATGGACACAGCTAATCACATGGATATAAGCCAAAATAACATTTAATGTAAGAACCAGATTAGCAATATCACCAATCAATCAAAATAGACACTAATCTATTCCCAGAACAGGGTCATAGGGATCTTCTGTTATGCCAAGTATCAACCCTTTCAGTGGGTTTAAAGGAGGTCTGATACATTGAGAGAGGGCCTGCGATAGCCCACGCAGGAGCTCATGGCATTTACCAGTGTGACAGTCTCTTAATACTTCAGCAAACTGTAGGGACATAGTTGTGCACAGCAGCTGAATAACAGTCTAGAGTTAAGCAAACAGAGTAGATGAAGAAGACAGGCTGAAGTCAGTTATAGAGAGGATGCGGAACTT
Organism: Ia io; assembly: GCA_025583905.1. Lineage (NCBI taxonomy): Eukaryota > Metazoa > Chordata > Mammalia > Chiroptera > Vespertilionidae > Ia > Ia io. Next base: position 38,215,616 of record JAJQQW010000003.1, read on the forward strand.
CTTTCTCTGACAGTATAACAGGCTGAGTGGCATAAAGATCATTAATAAAATGATCAGCATGTCACTATCTCCCAGATTGAGAAATAGAACATTATTTGTAGTTTTGCAATTATCTGCTTGGCTGCAAATAGCTCACACTTCTCTGTCTTTCCATTGCCCTTTCTTGAATTTTGTGTTTCATTTTCTAAGACCCCTTGTGAATACCTGAAACTGCAGATGATACCAAACTCTCCATATACAATGCTTTTTCTTTCTTTTTTTTTTTTACCCACCATTTCTGTCTTTCCTTGTTATCTAAAATCTGCTTCTCTCTTTTTTTAATTAAATATATTGGGGTAAAATTGGTTGATAAAATTATATAGGTTTCAGGAGTACAAGAGTATAATACATCATCTATATGTTGAATTGTGTGTTTACCAGCCAAAGTCAAGTCTCCTTCCATCACCATTTATCTCCCCTATACCCTTTCTACCTCCTCCCCATTCCCCGTTCTCTCTGGTAACCACCATACTGTTGTCTGTGTCTATGAGGTTGTTTTGTATATGTGGAGGGTGTTTCTTACTCTGCTTTTTTCTTATGCATAGATACATTTTCACTTAAAGGAAGCACTGTAAGTCTTCTCGTTAGCATATCTGAATTGTCGGAATCACTACTATTAGACTTTGGGGAAATTATTAAGTAAAATAAGGGTTACTTGGACACAAGCACTAGGATACCAGGACAGACAGTATATCTGATAACTTAGATGGCTACTGGGTGGCTACAGGCAGGTAGTAGCCAATACAGAATAGATATGCATGACATACAGGTGGGATGGAACAGGACTGCATGAGATTTCATCACACTACTCAGAATTGTGCACAGTTTATCATTTATGAACTATGTAATTCTGGAATTTTCCATTTACTATATGCAGACCATGGTTGACCTCCAGTAACTGAAACTAAGAAAAGTAAAATCACAGATAAGGGAGATGACTGTATTACCTACAACCTGGACATCTGTAGCCTGGAATGAAACAATCTCCTTTCCTATTGAACTCTCTTCCATAGGCCCCCCCAGCCAAATCACCCTTCTTATAATGGGACCAGGCATGGTGCCTGCTTATTGCTGACTAGCAGACGGCAGTGCCCCGCCAGCCTGCTGAATTGCTTAATGGAGCCAATCACGACTTCCCACAAGAAGCAGGAGGAGCCTCACTTTTTGGTGCTATAAGGCATGCTCCCATAGTTCCTGCTTGTGACTCTGTTCCAAAGAGCAGCTTCCAGGTGGCCCTTTGTGGTGTGCGGCCTGGGGTGTGAGAACTTGTGACTAATAAACTGCTGTCAGTCTTATCTGTCCAGTGCTGCCTGTCACCCTTTAACCTTAAAGCAGACATTCCTCCCTCCCCAAACAAATGAAGAGGAGATAACCAAAGCTTATAACCAGTCAACTCATTGTGTTCTTTTTATGCAGGTATGATAAATACTTTTTTTTTTATTTGCAGGATTGAAAGTATAAGTCATGTAATTTTTCCCAAAATATTAGTACATTGATTTCTCCATGAGGAAAAATATTTCATTCTCTTTGTATGTAAGCACTGAATATGAATAGCTGAATACATAAAAATATTATTTTCTAATAGCCATGAATTACTTTTACAACTTAGAGTTTTTGAGGGTATTACATTCATTTTTTTATTAAAGTAGATTTTAATATAATTATTAACCAGATAAGTAATTTTATAAACTATAATTTTAGAGGTTTGCCTGTATAAATTGAGTATATATACAAAATATTTATTTCCCATTGCCTGTATTTTTAAATTATTATGGTTTTATTTTCCCTAAAATTATTGAAATAATTAGTAGTTTTTATTTAAAACAGAAATAAAAGAAATACTGTGCTAATAATTATAATATGTTTTTTCATTCTATTGAAATAGTAAAATAAGTATTTCATTTAATCTTTTAGAGAGAGAGCAAGGAGGGGATGATAGAGAAGGAGGGAGGGGTGAAGCAGGGGAAGAGAGGAGAAAGGAGAGGAGAAGGAAAGAAGATACTATAAGAGACAGGGATACAGGAAAAAAGATCCCATCTATTGCAATTTTATTCATAAATTTCAAAAAGCAAAACTGATAGAAAAGTCAGCGATTTCTTTCTAATAATAAGTCTTTCTCTTTATAAGAATCACTGGACAATGTTTTCAATCATAAGTAAAGGCATTTTACAAAAACTATGGGATTGATTTACTATTTCCCAATGATCTTGCTGTCAGTCAATGTTTGCACTAAACGCAGAAGAAGCTGACCTATGAGATAGGCTAGTGGCAACTAGATTGATAATTAAAGTGCAGTTGTACATGTTTGACCTAAAAATGTAAGCAATCACCAAGGGAACAACAGAGGGGGATTGATATGGTTTACATTATCATGAAATTTGGAAGTAAAAGGTTTGAATAAAGGCATGTCCAGAAGGATATCCATAGACAGATGTTAAACTCGAGTCACAAATCTCACAGAGCCCAAGTATTCAAAAATGTAGACAAATTCATGATGTTGATGTAGAAACCACATTTTGCAGAAAGAAATAAAATACTGTGGAAATCGAATCTGCACACATCTGACAACTGACATTACTATTCATATCCAAAGCCACAGAAATCCCTTGACTACAATCAGCCAGTGAGTTGAAATTTTTAAAAAGCCAAATAGACTGGGATATTTCCATGCATTTACCATACAATTTATGGGAAAACAGGTACTTGTCTATACGGTAAGAGTTACATCCAAGTCAGATAACACAATTGGGACATCTGAATATGCATTAACCCCAGATAAGAAATTTTGAAGACAGTCAAAGGAGTAGATAACTCTAATCATAAAATTATGCTAGTAATTTTTATTTGGGTAGCCATATTGGGGGGAGAACTTTATAATTTTATTAATTTGTGTTTTACCATTGTGAAAAAAAAAAAGGCAAATGCTAGTATTATAGTTGGAAGTTAATGTTTTTGAGTGAAAAGTCCCACAAAACTTTGTAATTTAAGACTCTAAAAATTATTATAAATCTTTCCCAACTAAAGAAAATAGACAAAAATTACAAATATTAGGAATGAAACAGACAACATCACATTACTATTGATCCCAAAGATATTAGAAGTAACAAAGAAAAATAGTGGCCTGGTGCACGAAATTCGTGCATGGGGGCGTGTCCCTCAGCCTGGCCTGCACCCTCTCCAATCTGGGACCCCTCAAAGGATGTCCTACTTCGAGTTTACAGGGATCGGGACTAAACTGGCAGTCAGACATCCCTGTCGCAATCCGGGACTGCTGGCTCCTAACTGTTCACCTGCCTGCCTGCCTAACCACTCTGCCTGCCAGCCTGCTTGCCCCCAACTGCTCCCCGTTGATGGCCTGCTTGCCCCCAAATGCCCCCCTGCCAGCCTGATCACCCCCAACTGCCCCCCCCATGCCAGTGTGCTCACCCCCAATTGCCCCCCTGCTGACCTGTTCACTCCCAACTGCCTGCTGGCCTTCTCACCCCCACATTCCCTCCCCACTGGCCTGCTTGCCCCCAACTGCCCCCCTGCTGGCCTGCTCACTCCAAACTGTCCCGCCCCACTGTCCTGATCACCCCCAACTGACCCCCACTGATGGCCTGCTCGCCCCCAACTGGCCCCCCCTACTGGTCTGCTCACCCCCAACTGCCCCCCGCACCAGCCTGATCACCCCGAATGGCTCCACCCACTGGCCTGATCACCCACAACTGCCCTCCCCTCTTGGCCTCTAACTGCCTCTACCTCAGCTCCGCCACCATGGCTTTGTCCAGAAGAATATCCAGAAGGTCTCTGGGAAGGTCTCCCAGTCTAATTAGCATATTACCCTTTTATTAGTATAAATAGAGGCCTGGTGCATGGGTGGGGGCCAGCTGGTTTGCCCTGAAGTGTGTCCCGGATTAGGGTGGGGGTTCCCTTGGGGCATGGGGCATCCTGGGTGAGGGGCCTGTGGTGGTTTACAGGCTGGCCACATCCCTTTGGGGTGAGGGTCCCTGCCGGGGGGGGGGGGGGGTGTGGTCAGCCTGGGTGAGGGGCTGAGGGCTGTTTTCAAACTGGCTACACCCCCTTCAGGGTGGGGGTTCCCGCTGGGGTGTCTGGCCAGCCTGGTTGAGGGGCTCATGGCTGTTTGCAGGCTGGCCATGGCCCCCAGCAGGGACTCTTACTCTATGGGGGCATGGCCAGTGTGGGTAAGGGGCTGAGGGCCGTTTTCAGGCTGGCCACACCCACTTCAGCATTGGGAGGGGGTCCCTCTGGTGTGCCTGGCCAGCCTGGGTGAGGGGCTGATGGCTGTTTGCAGGCTGGCCAAGCCCCCCAGCAGGGACCCTCACCCCATGGGGGTGTGGCCAGCTTGGGTAAGGGGCTGAGGGTCATTTTCAGGCTGGCCACACCCCGCAGCGACCCAGGCCCCCAGCCACTCCTTGAGCGGAGGCCAGGGCTCCCAGCCCCTCTTTTTTTTCTTGTTTTATCTTTTTTTTTTTTTTTTTTTTTTTTTTTTGCCACTCTACGAGCAGAGGCCAGGGCCGGCTGGAAGCCTGGGTTGCCCCTGGTGACCCAGGCCCCAGCCACTCCTTGAGTGGAGGCCAGGGTGGGCAGGAAGCTTGGCTTCCTCTGTCACCGGGGGCTGTCCAAGCCTCCTGCTCACTCCAGCTCTGTGGCAGCTGCCATCTTTGTTGGGTTAATTTGCATACTTGTTCCTGATTGGCTGGTGGGTGTAGCAGATGTTTGCATGTTTCTCTTTTATCAGTGTAGATATTATGAACAACTGTATGAACAACTTTATACCCATAAATTTCACAAGATACAACAAATGCTTGAATTCCTTACAAGTTACAAACTAACAAAACTAACTCATGAATAACTAAATAATCTGAATTGCCATGTATTTATTAAAGAAATTGTATTTGTAATTGAAAAGCTTCCTTTGAAAAGGAGTATTTGGAGTCAAGATTATTTTACTATTAGATTCTACCAAACATTTAAGAAACAAAAAACACTTCTGTAGAAACACTTCTAGAAAATAAATGTGAAGTTGCTTGCTAATATGTTATAAGGCCAGCATTATCTGAATACCAAAACCACACATCACACACACACACACACACACACACACACACACACACACACACACACACTCACAGGTCAATCTATTTATAAACCATTTGTAGAAGTGCTAAAGCAATAGTGGATGACTTAAGTGTCTGGGCTACTTGCCCATGGAGCTTACATAGGATGTTTGATGCTCATGTTTATTATTGATATGCCACTTCTATGTTCCTATAAATTACTGTTGGGCTAGTCCAACTTTATGACTCTATGGTCTTAAGAATCCAGTTTATTATGAACAGTTTTGGATGTATGAATATTTCATGTCCCCTAGTCAGGTTCTCCCTGTCTACCAGAACTACCAGCTTACTAGTGTGTTTTAAAAGGTGCTTAATACTCTACCTCAAATGGCATGGCCTTGCTCCATACCCTAGGAATTTACACTGTGATATCTCCATTGGTGATTGCCATAAATTCTATGTTATCTTATTATATATACTAGAGGCCTGGTGCATGAGATTCGTGCAGTTGGGGGTGGAGGGGTCCTCAGCCCGGATTGCAAGAGGGCACAGGCCAGTCTGAGAGACCCCACTGGTGCACAATCAGGGCCAGGGAGGGAAGCGGGAGGTTGACCAGCCGGAAAGGGACCACGGGAGGGCTCCAGGGTGTATCCAGCCCATCTCACTCAGTCCAGATTGGCCAGACCCCAGCAGTAAGCTAACCTGTTGGTTGGAGCGTCTGTCCCCTGGTGGTCAGTGCATGTCATAGCGACTGGTCAACTGGTCGATTGTCTGCTCCCTGGTGGTCAGTGAACATCATAGCAAGCATTTGAGTGGCCTTAGCATATCATTATGCTTTGATTGGTTGAATGGCCGACCAGACGACTGGACACTTAGCATATTAGGCTTTTATTATACAGGACTAGAAGGTTATATTTGAATTCTCTAAGTATGCCAGGTTTTACAGCCCAGTATAATGGTTGCTTGTAACACAACATAGTCTTGTTCCAGTGCACTCTCCTGTAATAGGTAAAACTCAAAGTTGGCAATTATCACTTTGTAGATAGGTCAAACAGTTTTCCTATGTGTAGAAAGTTCTGACTCCAGAAGTCAAAGAGACTGTCCAGACTGTGATATTTTTTACCACTTAGAGCAAAAGGTGAAATCATTTGATATTTTTGTAAAAATAAAACTATTTTAAATAATCAGTTTGACTTTTTAGTGTATATTTCTATGAATTTTAACAATCCTATATAATAAAAGCCTAATATGCTAAGTGTCCGACCGTTCTTTCAACCAGTCGCTATGATGCACACTGACCACCAGGGGGTAGACACTCCAACCTGTAGGTTAGCTTATTGCTGGGGTCCAGCCAATCGGGACTGGGTGAGACAGCCTGGACATGCCCTGAAGCCCTCCCATGATCCCTCCTCAGCCCTAATCGTGCACCGGTGTGAGGGATCCCATCAATGCATGGATTTGTGCACTGGGCCTCTAGCTGTATAATAAAAGTCAAAGTCATGATGTGATGTTATTCCATTATTCACTCAAATTCCATTTATAACACTCTACGAATCCATAAATTTTTAGCCACCACTAAATTATTTTTCATCACCACAGTTTTGTCTTTTTGAGAATGTTGTACTGAAATCCTACAGCATCTGACCTTTGAGAATTGTTTCTTTCATTCAGAATAATGCCTTGAGATTAATCTAATTTGTCATATATATCAATAGTTGAGTCCATTTAATTGCCAAGAAAAGTTCCATTGTATGGATATATCACAATTTGTTTATTTACTGAATGGTTGAAGGACATATGGGCAATTTCAAATATACTTTTTACATTTAGTTAGAATAGAGCTATTATAAACATTTGTGTACAGGTTTTTGTGTGAATATATATTTCCGTTTCTCTAGTGTAAATACTCAGAAGTGGGATTTCTTATTTATCTTTATAAGACACTTTAACCATTTTTTCAGGCTGGTTGTAACAACTTGCAATCCCACCAGCAGTATATAATATTTCCAGTTATATAATTTTAACATCAGTGAATTCCTGGCATGGCCTAAATCAATAACCTCTAAAAACTTCACTGCTATGACATTATCCTGAATCTTTTAATTTTTTTATTTGCCAATCTGTAGAACACATGTTTTTGTTTTTGTTTTTGTTTTTGTTTTGTTTTTTGTTTTTGTTTTTTAACAAGACTACCAAGGCTACTTTTCACCTTTGCTCATTGACAATTAACATGATGCCATCAGAATATTCTGATGGTTCACATCACTTTGGATGATTCTTTGTCAAGAATGAGATAAATAACATAGCCCTGTGATAAGACTATCAATAAATGCTATTGTCAGCTTTTTTTTTTTAATGAAAACTGCTTCTTGTTCTTATTCCTTATGGATAGTATAGAACATATTTGTTTAATAAATGGCTTATCTACTGTATCTGAGGCCATGTTATTCTGTTCCAGCAAATATAACACATTTATCACTGCCACAGAAATTAGGATTGCTACTTGGTTGAGTTTCTTGAGGTCCACTGTTATCTTCCAGCATCCATCTTGCTTCTCTGGAGGGGAGAAACAGTGATTAAATGGGATTATGATGAGAAACATGAACCCTGCATTCTATAAATATTGAAGAATCACTGTTATTAAACCTGGGATATTAATTTTTTTTAATTCAATATCCTGACCAGGCTGAGAGAGGTATCATAGATTTCCATGTTGCCACCCTACTGCTAGAATTCTGACTCCATAGGCCAAATAATCAAAGTGGGAATTCTGCCACGCCTCAAGTATTTTCACTACATTTATACATTTGGGTATCATGGAAATGAAGACTGGATGGATCTGTATACCCAGAGAATATATTGTGAGCTGTACTTCAGCTATGTTATGCCCTCTTTAACAGGGATATTTACTATCTTTATAAAATTAGAATAGTGAGAGCAACATAGTAAGTGCTTAATACTCATGTATCACTTTAGTGACATTTGTCACAAGATATCTCAGTCACATTTCAGAATCTTATTAAAGAGCTACAATGTCAGCTTGAAAACAAAGATGTCTCCAGATGTGTATAAAATAATTTACCATTGTGCAATCTAAATTAGTTGATAAATGCTTCCAATTATAGTCTTACATTTACTTTTAGTCTCTGTTGTTATTTTATGCCTAAATTTTAGGTTTATGTTTCAATTAGTTGTTTTCACTCCCTATGTTTTCTATCTAGTTTCACTTTATATTCTTCACTTTAATTTTAAGCATATTTCAAAACCATGAGTAATCAAAATTTAAAGGATGTCACTACTAGCGGTATAATTATGAGAGTACACAGATGGCTTGTTATGAGAAGAGAAAAGAATTGAAAAAGCCCAAGGAAAGCGGCAAATGCTAACTTTCAAACTGGGAATCTTTCTCTCTATAATATAAGTTCACTGCCAGCAAGTTGTGTATACAGAAAGCACACGAGCAGCTGTAAATGAAGATCAGAGGATTTTAATGAGATTGATATTCAAACTGTATTGATATTTAAGTATAGTTATGTATCACTTCTCCACTGAGATAATTTGAAAGTATTCATTTCACTTTAAAGTGTGGTGGTGGATTAGTTGGAAGCTACATTCACCTTCTCCTCCCAGGACCAAACTGGAATTACAATTAAGTATAGAAAAATCATCTTGAACAACCAATTAAGGACCAGCTGGAGAGAAGCCTTATAACCAAAGACTTAGAGGGGCCACATCAAGATGGTAAGGAGGTACAGAGGTGCATAAGGGCTGGCTGGCACTCAATGGACAGCAGCTGAAGTTCCAGAGGGATATCTCAGCTGTGGGGGTACCACCTGAAAAGTGTGGGCTCTAAACCCTAAGCCAGTCTCCTAAGCCCAGGTCATCAGAACCAGGAAATACACCCAGATAACATCTGGCTATGTAAAGCAGAGGGGTTTCTGTCTTCCAGGGAGAGATGGCCAGAAATGCTGTAACAATTTTAAAGGCCCATCACACAAAATTTTGTTTGGAGCCACTCACTGTGGGCTCCAGTGGAGGGAGAGCAGAGCATGAGGAGAGTGGATTTGGTGGCTCTGAGGAGAGAGCTGAGAGGTCAGCTGCCAGGATTTCTGTTCTGAGTCATTCCTCCATACTGCAGAAGCCACCTTTCTCAGGAAGAGCATTCCCCTATGCAGCATTAGCCTGGGGAGGAGCAAGTCCCACCTGTTAGAATCCCTATCACCCCACCCTGTGGAACTTACACTTTTGCTGGAGCCTAATAGACAGCCTGCAGGCAGAGGCATATCTCTGGGTGCATTGAGACTTTTGTTCACCTGCCTCAGGACCCAGTGCTAGTAAAAGCAGACCTTGGTGCACAGCTTGGTCCTTTCCACTTGCACGCAGGCCCAGAAGAGGGAGCCAAAAGCTGTGGATCATTGATAGTTCCAAAGAGGTTGCCCAGGCTGATCACAGACAGCATCTGGCATTGGCCTGCACCAGATTCCCTCCAAAGAGACCCTGAACCAATACTCCCAGTGGCCAGTGTCAGACAACAACAAAACAGGATCCAATAAGCTTCACAAGCAGCATATCCGCAGGGAGATTATGGCAGATACGAAACACTGCTGAGTCAAATTCTGCTTTGTGCACAGCAGCTGCACAGCAGCTTGCATGCTGTATTGGGGGTTGAGTCTCATGGTCAGCCAGCCTGAGGGTCAATCCCTTGCTTATTCAATGAGTCAATAGCAATGAAGACTCAATGACAACAGTAGGGCCCACATAACACATACAAGATACATTCTTAGAGAACCCAACTCAGGTGATCAGGGAGACTGTGCCACTGAGTCCCACAGGTCACCTAGTACATAAAACCATGCCACCAAATCTGGGAGTCATATAAGATGTACCTAATACGTAGAAACAAATACAAAGAGGCAGCCAATATGGAGAGACAAAGAAAAAGAACCCAAATGAAAGAGCAAGAAACTTTTCCAGAAGAACTAAATAAAATGAAGGTAAGCAAGTTACCAGATATAGAGTTCAGAGCAATGATTATGAGGATGCTCAACACCATAAAAAAGGACCAGTCATAAATGAAGAATGCCATATCTTAAATAAAGAATACACTGGATGGAATAAACTGTAGGGTCAGTGAAGTAGAGGATCGAATCAGTAACTTGGAAGACAAGGTAGAAAAAAACATCCAATCAGAGCAGCAAAGAGAAAATAAAAGGAATTTTAAAAAGTGAGAATAGCTTAAGTGACCTTTTGAACAACACAAAGCATGACAATATCTGTGTCATAAGAGTACCAGAAGAAGAAGAAGAGAGAACAAGGGAACAAGAGTTTATTTGAAGAAATAATGAACAAAATTTCCCTTACCTGGTGAAGGAAAAACACACACAGGTCTAGGAAGCACAGAGAATCTCAAACAAGCTGGACCCAAAGAGGCCCAGACCAAGACACATCTTAATTAAAATGGCAAAAGTTAAAGACAAAGAGATAATCTTAAAGGCAGCAAGAGAAAAGCAATTTGTTACCTACAAAGGCACTCCCATAAAGCTGTCAGTTGCTTTCTCAACAGAAACACTACAGGCCAGAAGGGAATGGCATGAAGTGTTCAAGGTAATGAAAAAAGCAAGGATCTGAAACAAAAATTACTCTATCCAGGAAGGCTATCATTCAAAACTAGAAGGTTAAATAAAGAGCCTCCCAGTCATTAAAAGGCTAAAGGAGTTTATTACCACCAAGTCAGCAACGCTAGGGACTGCTGTAATAATAATAATAAGAAGAAACACAGAAAAAAACAAACATAGGCATAAAGAATAAAAATAGCAATAAAAATGAAAAGACAACCCAGTGAATGGGAGAACATATTCACTAATATATCTGATAAGTGGTTAATATCCTAAATTTATAAGGATCTTATAAAATTCAACACAAAATAAAAAACAAACAAAAAAAAAAACACAACCAAATAAAACACACACACACATACACACAAATAATCCAATTATAAAACAGACATATCTACAAAGAAGACATACAGATGGCCAGTAGACATGAAAAGGTGCTCAATGTTACTAAACATCAGAGAAATGCAAATTAAAACCACAATGAGATATCACCTCATACCTGTCAGAATGACTATTATCAATAAATCAACAAACAACAAGTGTTAGTGAGGTTGTGGAGAAAAGGGAACCCTCATGCACTGTTGGTGAGAATGTAGATAGGTGCAGCCACTATGGAAAGCATTATGGAGCTACCTCAAAAAATTAAAAATGGAACTATCTTTTGACCCAATGAGGCTACTTCAGGGAATATATCCAAAAAGCCTGCATACTTTTTGAAAGACCATATGCACACATATGTTCATTATAGTGTTATTTATGATAGCCAAGATTTGGAAGCAACCCAAGTTTCCATCAGTAGATGAATGGATAAAATAGCTATGGTACATTTACCCAATGGAGTACTAGTCTGAGGTAAAAAGGAAGAAAATTTTACCCTTTGTGACAGCATTGATGAAGCTGGAGAGCATTATGCTAAGTGAAATAATCCACTTAGAGAAAGATAGGTATCACATGTTCTCACTAATATATGGAAGTTAATGAACAAACTGAACTAACAAGCAAAATAGACACCAACTCATAGATAGAAAGCAGGCAGACAGTTCTGGTGGGGGCGGGTGATGGTGGGGTGGAGGGATTGAGGAAAAAAAAGAGAAAGAACTCATGGACATGGACAACAGTGTGGAGATTGTGAGGAAAAGGGGGAGTGGAGGTAGAAAAGACTAGAGGGGTGGATAAATGTTGATGGCAAAAATAAAATAAAATATAAAATAAAATAATAAAATAAAATAAAATAATAAAATAAAATAAATAAAACAAAACAAAACAAAACAAAATAAAGAAAAACATTAAAATACATTTTACAGAAATCAATATAATAAACAACAGGAACTCAACTAAACAGTATTATTTTTCCTAGGTGTTTTAAAAAATCTTTTGGAAAATATAGCACAAAAATATTTTATTCTTAATTCTAAACTAAAAATAATAGTAACTATGAATATAATGTCATATTGAATATTTAGTGTTATAATTCTTAAAAATGTTTCAATTTTTTAAAATATATTTTAATTGATTTATTTTACAGAGAGGAAGGGAGAGGGATAGAGAGTTAGAAACATCAATCAGCTGCCTCCTGCACACTCCCTACTGGGGATGTGCCCACAGCCAAGGTACATGCCCTTGACCGGAATCGAACCTGGGACCCTTCAGTCCATAGGCTGATGCTCTGTCCACTGAGCCAATCCAGCTAGGGCTAAAATATTTCAATTTTACTTTATTAAATGTTTATTGCCTACATAGGTAGTCATAACACTTAAGCTCTACTCTTTGTTTTTTCAATTAAATTTGACCAAGTATATATATATAAATTAAAACTTAGGCAATATATCTTTCATTTGCTTTGCCATACCAAAGAGTGGATTATCTTTGTAGACTACCTATTATTTCCAAAAATAATGTTTTACTACTACATAAAATTTAACCCACTATTTTTTTCTCTTTGGCATATTCTTAATTAGAAAGAAAAAAGAAAGAAGATAAGGTTTCAAGTGTTATGAAAGGCAAGAAGTTTTAATTTATTTGGGAGTAATTGAGTGAACATAAGTGAGAATATGGCTACAAAGTATTATATTTTATAGAGTTGTAAATTATAAAACACATAAAATGCTTTAATTATTTTTACTTATATATCCTCTAAGTGTACATTTATTATTTTTTAAAAATATATTTTATTGATTTTTTTTACAGAGAGGAAGGGAGAGGGATAGAGAGTTAGAAACATTGATCAGCTGCCTCCTGCACACCCCCTACTAGGGATGTGCCCACAAACAAGGTACCCTTGACCAGAATCGAACCTGGGATCTTTCAGTCCGCAGGCCGATGCTCTATCCACTGAGCCAAACTGGTTAGAGCCTCTAAGTGTACATTTAATTCTGTGTTTTCATTTTAATGATTATATATATATATATATATATATATATATATATATATATATACACACACACAAACATATAGTCACTCTATCAGATGGCCCCCTCACGAGGTCATGAAATTTCACCACCATTACAAATTCTGTTTGGCTTATCATGGTTGGCTTCATATATACTACATTAATTTTGTGGGATATTATAAGGAAAATAAATTCATTCTAAACAAGTTACCCTCAAAAAGCAGTGATACTTTATCCACGCCTTTGACCATGACATTTCCACAAGTGGGCTGATCTTCTGATGAAGTGAATATACATCACAGTTAAACAACTGAAGTTTTAGGGCAGATTCAAGAAAGCAAGTGTTCTTCCCTTCTTTCCATTAACTTGGCCATAATATCTAATAGCTGTCATTAGATATGTGTGGTGCTTCATTAGAGCAACATCAACAAAATTCTCAAACAAGTGTCAACTACCTCAAAAAAAGAATATGATCTTCTCCTACCAAATATTTTTTGATTGTTGAAAAAAATGTCAAGTGTATCAAACCTAGCCAGCCCAGTAAGGGTTAAAAAAGAATGGTGATTTTTTAATTATTTTTTTACATATGCTGCTAGAGTATCCTTAAAAGTTGTGAAAACAAAAACAAAAACAAAACCCACAAAACCAACCAAAGGGAAAAAAAATAAAACTCTTTGGCTCATGTTTCTTGAAAGTTCTAGCAAATTTTCTTTGACAAGACAAATGACTCTTAACCCTTTGCACTTGCTTGCTTTATTCTCGATTCCTTTATTCTAATGCTAACCGTGTCGAGTCACACTTGACATCCGAGTGCAAAAGGTTAATGAACTAGAGGCCCAGTGCACGAAATTTGTGCACGGGGGGGGGTGTCCCTCAGCTCAGCCTGCACCCTCCCCAATCTGGGACCTCTGGAGGGATGTCCGACTGCTGGCTCCCAACTGTTTGCCTGCCTGCCAGCCTTATCACTCCCTAACCACTCCTGTGACAGCCTGAATGATGCCTAACTGCTCCCCTGCCAGCTTGTTTGCCCCTAACTGCCCTGTCTTGCAGGCCTGGTCACCCCTAACTGCCCTCCCCTGCAGGCCTGGTCATCCCTAACTGCCCTCCCCTGCTGGCCTGATCGCCCAAAACTGCCCTCCCTAGTAGGCCTGGTCCCTCCCAACTGCCCTCCCCTGCTGGCCGTCTTGTGGTGGCCATCTTGTATCCACGTGGGGCAGCCATCTTTGACCACATGGGGGCAGCCATCTTGTGTGTTGGAGTGATGGTCAATTTGCATATCACTCTTTTATTAGATAGGATAGATGCCTGGTGCATGGGTGGGGGCCAGCTGGTTTGCCCTTAAAGGTGTCCTGGATCAGGGTGGGGGTTCCCTTGGGGAATGGGGTGGCCTGGGTGAGGGGCCTGTGGTGGTTTGCAGGCCAGCCATGCCCCCCGGCTACCCAAGCAGAGGCCTTGGTATCTGGGATTTATTTATCTTCTATAATTGAAACTTCGTAGCCTTGAGCGGAGCCAAGCCTCCTGCTTGCTCCATGGCCACAGCCATTTTTGTTGGGATTTATCTTCTATAATTGAAACTTTGTAGCCTTGAGTGGAGGCCTGGGCCTGCCAGGGTGTGCAGAAAGCTTGGCTTCCTCTATTGCTGGGGAAACCCAAGCCTCCTGCTCTATCGTGGCTGCAGCCATCTTGGTTGGGTTAATTTGCATACTTGCTCCTGATTGGCTGGTGGGCGTGGCTTGTGGGTGTAGTGGAGTGATGGTTAATTTGCATGTTACTCTTTTATTAGATAGGATGACTTCAATATAAAAGGCATGCTTCTCTCATTATAAATCCATATTTAGATTATATAAATTATTTTAAAAATAAGGTTCAACCTTGATTTAGGTGTGATCACTTAGAAAAACAACCATATAATGATGACAAAGTATAAGAAGCTAAACTTTCCTAGGCAAGTTCAAGAGTACATTAGAATCTACATATTTGAAGAGGTTTGATGACTTTCATAAGTGATATTTAGCCCCCCCGATGCATTCTTTATTCTGAAATATATTGGTCAACTTTTAAAAATTAATCTGTATCTGTATTTTTATATTGTTATTTTCCATTTTAATATCACATACCCCAATTCACATAAAATTTCAAATTTTTCATTTTAATCATCATAATTTTCTTCATATCCTCTAGCATTTCTCACTTCTTTTCATGATTTCTAAGTTTGTTTAACCATGATACTAAAAATTACAAATACCTCACCATTTTTATTTAGCTTTGTTATTATTCCTCACCTCTCTTTAATCTAAAATCACACCTCCTTCCCAATTGTTCTATTTGATATGATAGCCTTTTCATTGTCCCTGCATGCTTTTATTTGCAATTATTCATTTGCCTTTCAGCTACTATCTCCATGAAAAGATTTGGGTTGTGGTGTTCTACATTTTTAGAAAGATTTTTCTAATCATCAGCTCTTTTGATAATTAGTACAAAATACCAGAGAAATTTTCTCTGATTCTTTGATTCCTAAAAATAAATTCTCTATGTAGCTTATATAAGATAATGTTTCGTTTCCATCTAGTTCTTTTAAAATGAACTATAGCTGCTATTCAGATACTATATTAGACACCTAGTTCAAATTTACCACATAATTAAAATGTGCAATTGAATATCAGAGGAAAAAATATTTTTCCCAAGAATATCCCATGAGCTAGTAAAATTAAAGAAGACGAAAATTAGTTTCATATTTTTCAAAGAACACCGATACTCTTTACTTTTAAAAGAGGACATCTTTTAACATCACTGTTATTGAGTTGCTGCTTAAACTAATTCTGTATCTGCAAAAAATAATGTTTATAGTTTGTTATATCTGATATCATTCCTATGTTAGTTTCTTATTTTTTTTAAATATATCTTATTGATTTTTTACAGAGAGGAAGAGAGAGGGATAGAGAGTCAGAAACATTGATGAGAGAGAAACATCGATCAGTTGCCTCCTGCACACCCCACACTGGGGATGTGCCCGCAACCAAGGTACATGCCCTTGACCGGAATCGATCCTGGGACCCCTGAGTCCGCAGGCCGACGCTCTATCCACTGAGCCAAACCGGTTTCGACCTATGTTAGTTTCTTTTGCAACATGTTTCCTTTCTTTTAAAAGTCAGGTCTCAAATTCTACAAAACAGTCCTGAAAACAGTCACTTCTTTCAAAAGAATTAAACACAATGTGCTAATAGCACAATGACAACTTGGGACCACAGAACAAAAAGACAGGAAAAAGGAAAGTGTAACTATGCTAACTCCTACTACCACACTGTGTGTGCGCGCGCGCACACACACACACACACATCACATTATTAACAAATACTAATTAAATACACAGCATTTAAGAAATTGAGTTGAGCCATAATTATCTCAGTACTTAAGTAATAATGTAATGATTAAGGCTTAGGCTTTAATTATATATTTTGCAGCTAAATAAATGCTAGGATAGGTAGGACTAAATATCTAAAAGAACAAGAGACAAAAATGAAATAAATTAAGAGAAAGGAGGGAAATTTTTCACAAGGCTCATGTTTTCACACCTTGAAATTTTGACTTTTTAAAATCACTGGGCTCTGAATTCTAGAAATTAAACATATATTGACATGTTTATACACAATTTTGAAATATATGAATGTGGCATATTTTTAAAAAATAATTTTTGCATATATTAAAATGGTCCATTAATATTTAAACACAAGAATTAAAAAGGAGGCATCTACCAGGTGAACACAAGGAAGTATAAATAATTGCAAGCAGCTATTTAGAATAATGCAAGTATGGAATTTCTAAACTTATTTATGTTATTTTAGAGCACTGAGTCACTTAGACTTTGTATGAACTTATTGCATCATTATAAATTAAAATATTAATTTCATATTTAAAATGGTGATTATAAAGTAACACCCAACTCATACTGCTGTTATGAGCATGTGCTTTTGTCATAATAAATGAAAACTATTTAGCCTCATGCCTAACACCTGTTAAAAACTGAATAAAGAAACAATTTTATTATTAATAATGTCTCTAGGACCTTCTCTAAACTGTCAGTCAAACTCTAACCATGAGACAAAATTAGAATAAAGCACTTTGAGTTCTTTTCAAAGAAAGAGATTTTAAAGATGAGACATATTCCATTGTAAGGTCTTTCACCCCAGGGCACTCCTGCCTTTGTCTTTCCAGTAGCAGGTTGAATCCAACACAATGCCTAACATGCATTAGCACCATAACATTTCTTGTAAGATGAAATATAGTCCATGTTGTAAAAAGTTATGCTTAATAGGATATGGTTTATATAATAGGTTATCTGAAAGAAAACAATACAATAAGACAAGTTAGGTCATTTTATTGAAAACTAAATTGAAAAAAGGAGTGAACTCATATTAATGAAAACATATACAGTTCAACTCATATTTTGCCCTGTGTTAAAAATATAAGGCTGAATATAACGTTTTCTATACATTTATTTTAAATTGTGGCTAGCAAATCAGGACCACATGACCAGTAAATTTGGTAAAATGTATAAAGTTTGCTTTTTATTCAAAAGCAATTTATAACCTGACACATATTATTAGAGATTCACAACTCTATATTACAGAGAAATTAGAAAACTGACTATCATTTCAAATAAGTGATTATAATCTATGTTGACTTTATACAACCACACCAAAATTTCAGTTTTTCTTATCTCATTTTATTTATCTAGTATTGTAGGTGTTATTATCGTTAACAATTTATCACATATTACATCATGTGTTAATCAGGATTCTCCAGAGAAACAGAACCAAAGACAGTTGATACGTAGATAGATAGAGGTGATATAGATATAGATGATATAGAAACAGATAGATAGATGATAGGTAGATTAGAGATAGAGGTGATAGAGGTAGAGATAGAGATAGAGATAGAGATGATGATAGAGATGATAGAGAGAGATGATAGAGATAGAGATAGAGATAGAGATAGAGATAGAGATGATGATAGAGATGATAGAGAGAGATGATAGAGATAGATATAGAGATAGAGATAGAGATAGAGATAGGTATATAAAAGGGGAGATGTATTATGGCAATTGGCTCATGTGGTATGGAGGTAAAGAATCTAGAAGTCCAACTATCTGCAAATGGGAGAACCATTTGTGAAATACGCCATTGGTATTTTAATATGTTGTTGCAAATGGAAGATTTTATTCTCTCTTTATGACTGAATAATATTCCATTTTATATATGAATCATACCATCTTTATCTAATTCTTTACTGATGGACATTTACATTGCTTTCATGTCTTGGTTATTGTAAATAATGCTTCAATAAACATGGGAATGCATATACCTTTTTGAATTAGTGTTTTGTATTTCTTTGGATAAATACCCAAAAGTGAAAATGTTGGGTAATGAGGTTGTTCTATTTTTAATGTTTTGAGGAATTTGCATGGTGTTTTCCATAGTGATGCACCAAATTACAACCCCACCAACAATGCATGAAGGTTTTCTTTGCTCCACATCCTAGCTATTTTGACAGTTGTGGGGTGGAATATCATTGTAGTTTTAATTTGTGTTTCTCTGATTATTGGGAATGTTGAGCATGAGCATGTTTTCATATGTCTATTGTCCATCAGTATATATTCTCTTTGGATAAATGTATATTTAGGTCTTCTGCCCATTTTTTAAAAAATCTTTACCTGAGGATATTTTTTCCCCATTGATTTCTAAAGAGAGTGGAAGGGAGGAAGGAATAGGAGAGAGAGAGAGAGAGAGGGAGGGAGAGAGGGAGAGAGAGAAAGATAAAGCTAAAGAAAACATCATCATGAGAGAGACACATCAACTGGTTGCCTCCCACATGTGCCCCTACTGGGGTTGGGGAACATGCAACCAAGGTGTGTACCCTTGACCAGGAATCAAACCCATGACCCTTTGGTCCAGGGCTGATGCTCTAACAACTGAGAAAACCGGCCAGAGCTTCCCATTTTTTAATTGGATGAGGCTTTTATATAATTTGGACATCAACCCCTTATCAGATGTATCATTGGTAAATATCTTCTGCCAATTGGTAGATTGTTTTTAATTTTTTTTTGATGGTTTCCTTTGCTGTGCAAAACTTTTAATTTGATGTAGTCCCATGTAATTATTTTTTCTTTGGTTTCCCTTGCCTGAGGTGATATACCCAAAAATACTACTACTAGAAATGTTCGAGATTTGACTTTCTGTTTTCTTCTAAGAGATTCATGGCTTTGCGTCTTACATTTAAGTTCAATCCATTTTGAGTTTATTCTTGTATATGGTGTACAGAGGTGTTCTAGTTTCATTTGTTTGCATGTATCTGTCCAGTTTCTTTAACACCACTTATTGAATAGCCTATCTTTACCCCATTCTATATTGTTGCCTTCTTTGCCATAGATTAATTGACCATACAGGCATGGGTATATTCCTGGGATCTCTGTCCTGTCTCTTTGATCTTTATGCCAGTACATGCCTTTCCCACCCTCCCCCACCCATCCCAAGAGAACAAACTCCCTCAACAATAGTACTGTCTCCATCACTCCGTTAAATGGAAGGAGAAAGAAGGCAATGGGGAGTATTTGCGAAATAAGGCGTGAAAACAGAGGAGTCACACAGAGAACAGTTTGGATGAGGTGCTGGCAGCAGCAGTCTCTTTAAATCCTTCCCTCACTTCCCTCAGGGGTATAAAGAGGGAAGTACCCATGGCTCTAAGCACCCAAAGACCCCGGGCTAACTCCCTGCAGCTGAGAATGTGTCCCAAGCTTACCACTCTGGCAGCTCTGGTCTTCTCTCCCCACCCTTCCCCATACCATTCCATCTTGATTAAAAGTGTTTTAAATGTTTATTTGCTTAATAAGAAAAAAGGATTAAAATAAAAAAAAAGTAATCATAACAGATTGAAGTTTTTTTCCCCAAAACATAAATCATATCAGTTTGAAAATTTTTATGCAACACTTTTGAGATACTAGAGGCCCAGTGCCCGGATTCATGCAGCAGTGAGGACCCTTGGTGTGGCCTGAGGGGATTGGGCTGAAATCAGCAGTCCAATGATGCCTGCTGCTCCTGCCTGTCCCTCCTGCTCATCTCGGCCCCGCTGTGCCTGCCGCTGCTGCTGCTCGGTAGGCTCGCTGCCGCTCCACTGCGGTCTCCGGGCTGGGGTGGCCAGCTGTGAGCCCAGCATCTGGCACCCATGGGTCACCTGAGCAGTGCTCCTACTGTGGGAGCGTACTGACCACTAGGGGGCAGCTCCTGCATTGAGTGTCTGCCTGCATTGTGGTCAGTGCACATCATAGCGACCGGTCGTTCCGCTGTTTGGTCAATTTGCATATTAGCCTTTTATTGTAAAGGATAGATAATTTATCCAGGATACTACATCCCTCAAAGTAAACATTTTTTTAGAGTTGTGCAACCTTAACCAAAATTATTTTTAGCATATTTTTATTGCCTTAGAAAGAAACCCTAAACCTACTAGCAGCTATTCATTATTCCTCCAACCACCTACGCCTACCTATTCTACTTTCTTTGTCTATAGATTTGTCTATTCCAGACATTTGTTTAAATGAAATCTTATAATATAAAATATCTTGTTACTTAGTATAATGTATTCAAGATTCACCCATATTGAAGCATGTAGCAGTGTTTCATTAATTTTATTATTAAATGATATTCCATTTTATTTACTGTTCATTATTTAATGGAGAATTTGATGATTTCCAATATTTGGCTATTGTGAACAATGTTGCTATGGAAATTCATGTACAGGTTTTATATAGGTATAGGATTTGTTCTTTATTTTTCTTGTTGACCCTCTTACAGGTTTCCCCATTCCTCCCTTTTTCCTCCCTACACCCAGCCCCTGATCCCTTTTGCTCTGGCCATCACCACACTGTTATCTGTGTCCATGGATTATAGGATTTTATTTGTCTTGAGAATATGTTCACTTTTCACTGAGTGGTCAGGCTGTGCCACAGATTAGAATATAACATGAATGCAGTGTTATAGGAAAGTGACCAGTGCATGACCTGAGGTTTCTGAGACCAGACAACGTGCATACCAAGCTCCAGCAGCACAGTGCTTACTTATATGTAGGAAGGTGTACTGATGTTGTTGATCTTTGAAAGAACCAACTATTTTTTTAAATTGTCTTTATTGTTTTATATTTTATTGTTTATTAATTTCTACTCTAATATTTATTATATATATACTTTTGATTATCTTTAGGTTTATTTTTTTTCCCTAGTTTCTTAAGGCAGAAAGTTAGAATCCTGATTTGCGATATAAGATGTAAAAACATCACCTGCTAGAACTGAGAGTCAGTCTCAAAGATAGTACAAAATTAGGAGAAAACTATAGACCCCATAATTCTACTGGCAAGCAGCAGACATGTTATATTTCATTAAAAAAAAAAAAAGACAGAAAGATGTTTCAGAGTATGGTATCAAGAGGCCCAAGGTCAGAATTGAAAGCCAGGGAAAATTATTTCTTAATCTTGAGACTTAATGCAAGTCCTGCCAACATTTGTCTAACTGGATGCCAGAGTTTCTATGAATTAGTTTCTTCCTTTGTCTTCTCAATGTTCCCTTTCTGAACTAGAATTCCTATAACTATAATTCCTATCCTATACCTATCCCAATATTATGTTGGGTGTTTGCTGAGAACAGTGAGGCAGAATGCTTATCTGTTTACCTGCACAGATCCTCAGATCTGGAAAAGTTGGACTTGAGATCCTGTACTTAAGGAACTATAGTTGTTTTATTCACACCTAGGACTGATTTAGATAATGAGATTATGGAATGTGAATTTATGCAAGAATGGAATGAGACTTTTGAGCTAATTTAGAGGGGATAGAGTGTATTTTGCATATTAGGAAAACACGAGTCATTGGAAAGCAAGGTTAAGTCAATGGCAGGCAGACTCTAAGATGGTCCCATTGCACCTTGCCTACTAGTATTCATGCTCTGATGAAATTTCCTTTCTTTGAACAGAGGCTATACTTTTTTTTTTTTTTTTTTTTACCTGATATTAGTGAATAAAACATGACAGCAGTGATGAGATATCTCTTCTGATAATTACATTGTTAAAAGTTTGTCTTCTACTTTGGGTATCCTTTCTGGCCTCTCACTCTCTGTCTCTATCTCCAACTTTATCTCTACCTCTATCGTTATGGCTTACGTTCCTTTGAGGAAAGAAAGATTACCATAGTCTTGTATTTTTTTTTTTTTTTCCTGTGGAGCTGATTACATGGTAAGAACCTGTTGTCTTTAGCCAACAGCCAGTGAAGACCTGAGGCCTGGCAACAGCCATTTGAGTGTGGTTGGAAAGCAATTCCCCTTCCAAAGGAGCTTGCTATTACTACTGTCCCAGACAACACCTTGACTGCAGTTTTGTGAAAGACAGTTAGGTAAATCTATACAACTGAATTGATACCATATTTCTGCCCTGCAGAAACTGCAAGCTAAGGCAGGTCTATGCTTTCAACTGCTAAGTCTTTCAAAACCTCAGCTCTGGCTTCTGTAAACCTTTTAAATAACAAAGGATGAGAAAAAATGCTACCTTATAGCTTCCAAAAATTATGTGTTTTTTGAACCAAAATATATTTATTTTGCTATAACACAGAAAGCCAGCATATTCATTACCCATGACACTCATAGTAAAGTGATATTTTATTTGTAAATACTACCACAAATTTCAAATGTGTTATCCAAGAATCTGCTCAATGTTAACAAAGCTGTTCTTCAGTTGTCCCAGAGGAGATTTTTGAAAAGAGAAGATTCAAACTCAAATAAATTGCTTAACAATATTGTATGTATATATACCAAAATAATAGAATAATCAAACTCTCAGTCAGAATTCATTGATCATCTGAGAGACTGAATTTCATTGTTCTGTCTTCAAATTTTAAAACTATATATTTCATTGTGGAGAACATAAAAATGGATCAATCATATCAATAACATTTTAAAATTATTGTAGCTTTGCCTACAAACTAAAAAGCAAAATCAATTGTGTCACCCCAAATCTGATAAGTTAACATAAAAGTTAAATTGACATAAAATAAGTTCACTTTGTTCTGATACACTTCTCATGCTTGAATGTGGTTATATATATATATATATATATATATATATATATATATATATATATATATATGTATATATATATATACACACACACACACACACACACACACACACACACATATATATATATATATATATATATATATATATATATATATATATATATATATATATATTACCACTTATTAGGAACAGAATTATTTGACCTTAGGCTACAGTACTCAATGGGAATATTAGCAATGCATGTATTATTTGTCTATTTATTAGTTTAGAGTTTATCTAGGGGGTATAACAGCACAATACAGTAGTTAAGAGCGCAGAATTGAAAACCAGATGCCCAGGGTTCTGATCTAGCCGTAGTCTACCTATAATGAAGACTGTAGTATCCCTCCCAGAACACCCTGGAACTCAGTGCCTTTATGCTCATTCCATACCCATCTATGTGCTACTTGCTTCAAACTGCTATATGAGGGACTATATTCAGAGGACTCCCATTTGCATTGGAAAGCCTTTTTGTCTACAGGTAGATAGTAGGATGCGCCTGGAAGCTTACTACTGTCTGGGGTATTGTTAGCCAATGAATAACTGATGCAGGAGGGGGAACATTTAGCTCATGTGCCTGGAGAATAAAATATAAGATGTAATTTATATTCTAGAACTTCCCTCTGGGATAAGGCCACAGTTATCAGGAAATTGCATCTTACTCGGTTTCTTTACCTTTCCCAAGCTGCTTCCTCCATTTCCTACTGATTTCTCCTGGGAACACTTTCTAGATAAACCATTTGCTTAATATTTCTCATTCTAAAGTCTTCTTCTGGGAAAATTGAGTAAAGACACCCAGTTTCTCATCTCAAAAATTAGAATTTAGTCTTTAAGTCAAAGGCTGACATGAAGGTTAAGTAAGGTAATGCATGCAAAACACATAAAAATAACTAACCTATACTATGTGATAAATGTGTATTAGTATATTAATTATAAAATAGTAAAACATAATGTTTCAATTAATACAACAGATAACTTGTTAAATGCTTACTATGTAGTATACACATTGTATGCACCAAAAACAAGAAATCAGTTACTCCATTTGTTCTCAATCTGTCTACATACACAATTAATCCAATATTAAAAATGCAATGTAGTCAATATTCTGGCAGCAGTATACACAGAATATAATAGTTTTTTATAAAATATAAAAGATGCATCTTGGGCTCTTAATTAGTCCAAGTTGTTAAGGAAGACATTCATTCAAAAGTTTAAGTAGAAATTATACAGTTTTAAAAGTGAAGAGATTAATAGGAAAGTCAAATAGACAGAGACCACAATATGTGCAACTGTTGAAAGATTTTAGAGTTTTATTATCATGTGATTTGACTGCAGGCTGTATATGTGTATGGGTATAAAAGTGTGTAATGGTATATTTGTTTTAGAGGATGTTTCTTTGTGTGTGTGTGTGTGTGTGCAAGTTCCTGTTTTGAGGTGTATTTGGGGGATCATGATTGACAATGAGGTTGAAGAGATAGACAGAAGCTGTAATAACATTCTATAATATCTATAGGAATTTGTTTTTCATCTTAAAAGCAATGTGAATTCAACAAAGGATTTTAGTAGGGAAATGGTATGTTTGAAACACAAGTTTGGCAACTGTGTTAAGAATGGAATTAGAGGCAAGAATGGTAAATATCTTTTCAACTCAAATGCCAATTCCAATTAATTGGTAATAGCTGCCTGGATCACTTGTTGAGAAGAATTTTTAGGTCTTGTCCAGGCCAAGTCAGAAAGAACACCATGACTGATTATTAATGTCTTACATCTATTTCCTACATTATAACCCTTTCTTTACTGAACATGTGTTCTACAATTTATATCTGTTATAGGTCTCAGATGCAGATCAACTGATAGCATCATAAAAATACTGATGGAAAACTCATATTTTCTAAATGCTTCTAACCTTGAAAATGCAATGACATTCTTACTTGTCTTAGAAATAAATATATGGGTTAGCACAAATACTAGCACATATTAAAATATTTATTTAATTATTTCAGTCAATTTTGTAAACATTTTTTGGAAACAAGCCTATGATAATCTACATATGTTTCAGTATCATCATAAAAAGAAAATCAAATACACAAATAAGGAGGAAAACTTTAAGACTATTTAAAGATTATGAGAGACTACTTGTATTTGTTAATATATAGATTTTTTTCCAAACTTTTCCCCTTTTCCACTTCAGTTAGACTAAATGAGGATCCTAGTATAGTTTTTATGTATTGCGCTCGTGATTACAATTTAATTGATTGATTGTTATAAAATATTTCAAAGGAAACTCTAAGTAATAAATACTTCCTGGTAGTGCAAAGAATAAAGCACGTGGAGTCAAACAAGCCTGCTTTATAATCATGACTTTGTCACTTACCAACAGTCAGTACTCAGGCAAGTTTTCTTGGTGTGTATCCCCTCTAAACATAAATAACTTGATAAAGTGTCTATGAGGCTCAAACTCAATAACATGTACGTATAAAATGAAATTGATAAAATAGTTTAATCACATCTGACAAGCTACGCAATTGTAGTTCCTGTGCCACATATTATTTTAAAAGTGTTTAATTTTAAAATCATCACATGCTAACAAATGTTGAAAAACAGAAAAGTCCCATAAAATACCCAATTATTTTTAGTCTATTATATATTAAAATGTTAGGTATTATAATTACTAATTCAAAAATGCATGGTTTAGCCAAAACCGGTTTGGCTCAGTGGATAGAGCGTCGGTCTGCGGACTGAAAGGTCCCAGGTTCGATTCCGGTCAAGGGCATGTACATTGGTTGTGGGCACATCCCTGGTAGTGGGTGTGCAAGAGGCAGCTGGTCGATGTTTCTCTCTCATCGGTGTTTCTAGCTCTCTGTCCCTCTCCTTTCCTCTCTGTGAAAAATCAATAAAATATATTAAAAAAAATGCATGGTTTACATAATGATAAGGTAAGAGTACAAAGAGATATGTATGTGTATTTCATGTCCCATTAGGCCAAGTGCAACTTGAGTCTCATTTCCTAAGGTCTCCATAAGAGAAAATCACAGAGTGAATATTAAATATAAACTTAACTGTAAATCAATTTTTATAGGTCTACGCTGAATTTCATTCATAGCACATACTATCTATATATATAAAAGGCTATTTGCTAAGTATCCCTTCTACCTTTCTACCAGTCGCCATGATGCGCACTGACCACCAGGGGGCAGATGCTCAATGCAGGAGCTGCCGTGACACGTACTGGCCATTTACAAAGAAATGGCACTGTGGACCTGGTGCCCACAAAGCAACACTTGGCTTCCCACAAGTGGGACACAGGTCCTGCCACCACCCTGGAGCAACAGCCCACCAAATCGCAGCCAATGCTGCCAAGACCCCATGGTGCAAAATGCAGCCCAGCCTGGAAATGGTCTCTGTGGGCACTGGCTAATGACCTCACATAGTAACGCCCAGCTTCCTCTCCCTAGTGACGACTAGCCTCCTTGCATTTTCTTCAGCCAAGGAACACGGCTTGCTTTATAGTCAGGTGTAAACTTTTCACACTTTAGCCAAATGTCTAAGAAGCGTTTTCCTATGCCTCATCTCATTTGATCCTCACAGAATTCCTGGATTAGGTAGATAGGAGACTCAGTGGAATCCTATTTTCTTTTTATTAGCTGGAAAATAGAGATTTAAAAAGTTTAGAATCTTGACCTGACTGAAAAGAAGTAAGAAATGGTGGACCTTGAAAATGACTTCACGTTACCTCACTGCACAGAATATAGTCAAACACTGCTGCAGTTAAATATTTCACCCTTGGTTCTCCCTGCATGATCTACAATAATAATCTGCTTTGTGTGAATATTTACTGCTGAGTTGCTGACAATTACCTAAAAGAGAAGTTGGGGTGCTTCACTGGGCTGGACAAAGTTTAGCTACATCAGAAAGCAGGTCTAATTAAGCAAGCTTATCCTAATATATAAAAACCCTGGGTTGTAACAACCAGTAACGACTGAGGATCCACCAACTGGAAGTCAGTCCTGCAGTCAGCACTGGGTTGTGCTGACTGCTTCCACTGCAGGCACAGTGCCCCAGCACTGACTACTGAGGGACTGCAAATCAGGGCCAGAGAGAGGCCTGAAGAGAGAAGCAGGGACTGATCCATTGCCTCTGTGGCAGCTTTTGATAAGCACTTGCCTCTCTCTTTTTCTCCCAGTCTGGCCAGCAGCCATGCCTCCATTTCTCTCCAGGCCTCAACCAGGGCTGCTGATCAGCCCCGACTTTCTGGTCAGGTCCTGTTGATAGGCCCAAAGACACTGAATGGCATAGGAAACGACCAATCAGAACCAAATGTGGGTGCTGTGAAGAACCAATGGCTGCCCAGGAGGCAGAGCTTCTGACGCTGACTGGCATAGACACCAACCAATCAGAACCAAATCTGGGTACTGTGGGGAGCCAATGGCTGCCTAGGAGGCAGGGCTTTTGATGCTGACTGGCATAGAAACCAACAAATCAGAACCAAATTGGCTAGCAGAGGAGGGCAGTTGGGGGCAAGATCAGGCCTGCCGGGGAGGGCCATTGGGGGCGAGATCAGGCCAGCTGGGGACAGAAGTTGGGGGCAACCAGGCCAGGAGGGAAGGGCAGTTGGGGACGAGATCAGGCAAGCAGGGGAGCGCCATTGGGGCCGAGATCAGGCCAGCAAGGGAGGGCAGTTATGGGCAATCAGGCAGGCAGGCAGATGAGCAGTTAGGAGCCAGCAATTCCAGATTGTGAGAGGGATGTCCAACTGCTGGTTTGGGCCTAAACCGGCAGTCGGACATCCCCCAAGGGGTCCCCATTTGGAGAAGGTACAGGCTGGGATGAGGGAAACCCCCTCTGTGCATGAATTCTGTGCACCGGGCCTCTAGTCTATAATAATAAAAGCATAATATGCAAATCAACTGAATGACCAAACAGCAGAACAACCTACCAGACGACCTTGTGGAAGACCACGCTATGACACGCACTGGCGCCAGCCAGCCAAAATGGGTGCAATGCGAGTGGTCGGGGGACCCCGCCATTTCCCCATGATTTCCCTGTAGCAGGAGGCCCAGGTCACCCTCTGTGGGTTGATTGATGGGGGTCCTCTGCGATCGATTGCCCCAAAGTGGGAGGCCAGGCCACCCTCTGCATGGCGATTGATCATGGAGCCCTGGCTGGGTGGGCGGGGCCTCCCTTTGCTGGGCAATTGATCATGGAGCCCCGCAATTGATCACCCTGCAGTGAGAGGCCCAAGCCACCAGGCCAGCAGCCACAGGGGGAGGCCCAGGCCACCACCCAGTGATGTTGTGGTGGGTGTGCAGGGCTGGCCAGCCAAGAGATTGCACCCCATGCCTATCGTCTTCAGAGGGAGGTGACCGGTGGCGGGGGAAGGGAGGAAGCGCCACATGGATGGCAAGTAGTGGCAGCGGCAGGGGTGGGGCCAGCTACCTGCAGCCAGGGGAAGGAAAATCCCTATAATCCCTGATCGCCGGCCAGGTCTAAGGACCCTACCCAAGGGATCCTGGATTGCAAGAGAGCACAGGCCAGGCTGAGGGACACCCCCCACCCCATGCACAAATTTCATGCACCAGGCCTCTAGTTCTATATATATATAAAAGGCTAAGTTGACTTGCACATGTGTGATACATATAAAGCTATCCCTGGCACCAATTGCACACGTGTGTTTCGATCTGTCATTGTCGATCGTGAATTTGGCTGACACTTCTATTATAGAGAAAGGGCAAATAGTGATATTAAAATATTTATTCTAATTAATTTCCTTTCAATGTGCATGGATCTGTGCACCAGGCCTCTAGTTAATATATAAATTCTCAGTTGAGACATGGCTTCAAATACCATTGTATTCCCACACGGGAGATCAGATGTGAGCGTAAATAGATCTTTTCACTTTTTACTAACTAATTATGACCCTTCCAAAGGACACCCTATTGATAGTACAATTAATTGACAATTTTGTTTAATTCTATTAAACAGGATAATGTTGTAAATGGAACTAATGATTTTACATAAATTAATGATTTTCATCATGCTGTGTGTAACGATGAATGAACTTGGTTTGAGATACATTCAGTTTCTTTCTACTCCATCACATGCTGCATTAACATGACAACAGGGGCTGGAGTCATTAAAAACCTGAAAAATAGAGCAAAACTTGTTAAGAAAATGACCCCTCTAGCAATCAAAGTTTTGGAAAAATATTGTTCTAAAAATTATTGTCTTTGTTTTCCTGCATTAAGTATATACTGATTTTGATAGAAACAAACAAAATATGAAACCATTCCTCTAGTACTGACACATATGGTAAAAATTTTCATTTTTCAGAAAGTGTTTCTCTTAATTTTAAAGAATATCACATTCAATGTTTAGCATGTAATGCAACATTAGTGTATCATTGCTCAATTATATAAAGACCAACATACTAGAGAAATGAGCCATTTTATGAATTCTTACTTTATTTAGAATTAAAGTCTGTCTGTTTTGTGACCTCTAGGAATTTTATGTCACACATTATAATCTTTTTTTCATTTAACAGAAGCATGGGGAAAGAAAATGTACTATCCAGTCATGGTTGAGTTTCTTTATGTTTCACTTCAGTTTTCTGGGTATTACTAGTAGCTTTTATTTCACAGTTGTTTCTTGTTTAAGTCTCACACAAGATGAGAACAGCATGGGGCAAATCATTTTTGGCTTAATTTGAAATGCTGTATTCAGGGTATTTTAACAGCAGCAATTCTCATATGAGCAAGTAAAGATCATAAATGTTATCTGTATCTCCCCAGATAAACTACAAATAGAAAAACAACAGAATTTGTAAAGTTATAGAGGAATTTAGTATGTCTCAGCCATGCCAGTAGAGTTTGATCATAGACAAAAGCCATACTTATGAAATTTGACATACTCTGAAAAGGAACAGGGTAAAAAATAAGGAAAAAAAAAATGCTTACAAATCAAACAAACTCTACAATTTAAAATCAATATAAATTTATGCAATAAAGTTGAAATATATGCTAGGTGTCAAAGAAATTTAACAATTACAAGCTCATTGTTATGTGTGAGTGTGTGTGTGTGTGTGTGTGTGCGCGCACGTGCGTGCGTGTGTGTGTATGCAGGTGCATGTTTTTTCAAAGGTTTATTCTTTAAAAAAAAAAAGAAAAAATATCTGGTTAACTAAACACAAAAAGTACTGAAATTATTTTAACAAAATAGATTGATATATTCTTGGGAGCACAAACTGGGTCTTGAAGATTATTATATCCTCTACCTCAAGCAAATAAATAACCATAAACCTAGTGGTTAAAAGAAAGAATGAGCAAATGGAATGGCCAATCCATTCACATTAAAGGTTAACCCCAACCAATATTGTTTTAAATACTAGAAAAAGTTTAAATCAGGCAGAAATTATTTTTGCTAATATAATTTCAAATAATAATACACACCTCAGCTGATATGTTTCAAGTGCAAATCCTAAATGATTCACTCATTTCATCAGTGTTTGGAAATTTTGGGAGCCTCTTATGTTCTGGTCATAGTCTTTGAGACTTATATTTATTGATATCTGATGTAGAGTATTTTAAAATCATTGGAAAGGTATTTTCATCTCCATACCGTCTCAAACTAACATTGTTAATTAATTCTTTGCATAGAGAATAAAAGAGGCATGCTTAGGGTAGTATTTCAATGCAAATGGAAATGAAAAAAATAAAAGCTGGGGTACCATCCAAATTAGAAAGGGTAAGTGAACCTGTCATTATTCATAGATGACATGATATTGTTTGTAAAAAACCCTAAAGACTCCACCAAAAACTAATGGATTTAATATATAAATTTGGCAATGTAGCAGGATACAAAATTAACACCCAGAAATCAATGGCATTTTTATACACCCATAATGAATTCTCAGAATCCCATTTACCATTACAATAACAACAACAAAATAAGATACTTAAGAATAATCTTAATCAAGGAGGTAAAAGACTTATATTAGAAAAACTATAGAATGTTGAAAAAAGAGATAGAGGAAGATATAAACAATTGAAGTAATATACTTCATTCATGGGTTGGTAGACTTTACATCATTAAAATGTCCATACTACCCAAAGCAATCTATAGATTCAATGCAACCCCTATTAAAATATCAATGGTGTATTTCACAGATCTAAAACAAATACTCCAAAAATTTATATAGAACCAAAAAAGAACCCAAATAGCCGTAGCAAAGAGAAAGAAGAACAAAGTTGGAGGGATCACAATTTCAGATATTAAGTTATACTACAGGGCTACTGTGACCAAAACATCCTGGTACTGGCACAAGAGCAGGCATATAGATCAATGGAACAGAACAGAGACCCCAGAAATTGACCCAAGCCATTATGCGCAATTAATATTTGATAAAGGAGGCAAGGGCGTTAAGATATGGTGTTGGGATATTGGACAGATACATGCAAAAGAAAATGAAACTAGACCACCAACTTACAACATACATCAGAATAAACTCAAAATGGATAACAGACCTAAGTGTAATTCATGAAACTATACAAATCCTAGAAGAAACCATAGACAGCAAAATCTCAGACATCTCTCATAGCAATATGTTTGTGGATACATCTCCTAGGGAGAGGGAAACTAAGAAGAAATAAACAAGTGGGACTACATAAAAATAAAAAGCTTCTCTGCACATCAAAAGTAACCATCAACAAAATGAAAGGAGTCCCACTGTATGGGATAACATATTTGGGAATGATACATCTGATAAAGGGTTAATATCCAAAATACACAAGGAACTCATACAACTTAACACAAGGAAGTCAAACAATCCAATTACAAAATGCACAAAGGACCTAAATAGATACTTCTCCAAAGCAGACATACAGATGGCCAGGACACATATGAAAAAATGCTCAAAGTCATTGATTATCAGAGAGATGAAATTAAAACAACAATGAGGTATTACCTCACACCTGTCAGAATGGCTAACATCAACAAGTCAACAAATGACACATGCTGGCGAGGATGTGGAGAAAAGGGAACTCTCGTGAACTGCTGGTGGGAATGCAGACTGGTGCAGCCACTGTGGAAAAATAGTATGGGGTTTCCTCAAAAAATGAAATATATAACTGCCATTTGACCCAGTGATCCCACTTCTAGGAATATATTCTAAGAAACCTGAAACACCAATCAGAAAGAATGTATGCACCCCTATGTTCATAGCAGTGTAATTTACAATAGCTGAGGTCTGGAAACAGCCCATGTGCCCATCAGTAGATGAGTGGATAAAAAAGCCGTGGTACATTTACACCAGGGAATATTATGCAGCAGTAAAAAAGAAGAATCTTCTACCCTTTGAGATAGCATGGAGGGACCTGGAGAATATTACGGTAAATGAAATAAGCCAGACAGAGAAAGACAAGTATTACATGATCTTACTCATATATAGAATCTAATAAACAAAATAAACTGATGAACAAAGTAGATCCAGAGACTTAGAAACATAGAACAGACTCTGGAATCTCAGAGGGAAGGCAGAGGTGGGTGGGTTGGAAGTGATCAACCAAAGAACTTGTATGCATATATGCATAAGCCATGGACACAGACAATAAAGTCCTGGGGCAGGAGTCAGGGCTGGCTAGGAGTCAATGAGGGGAAAAGGGGGACATATGTAATACTTCCCACAATAAAGATTAAAAAATCCTAAAAATTCTGAAAGATAATGCTGAAATGAGGAGAGGAAACCTTGGGAAGTGATTCTTCCTTCTTTTTACTCCTGGGAGAGAGGATTTCCCACCCTCCACCTCTTGGTCTCTTTGTTGATTTTCACTCTCCTCCTTGATAACAATCCCAGCCTGCACCGAGAGAGAGAAATGGGCTATTGAGGACTGGCAAAAGTCTCCTAGCTTCTCAAGATGCCAGCACTTTAATAGACCTCTTTCCTTTACGAGCACCTGTCTCACAAGTGTGGCTTTCTTTGTGGAGGCAGCAGAATCTGGATCCCATTACATGCTCATACCTGTGGCCACTGAAGGTGCCTTCTACAGCATTACTCCAGCTTGCATCCTCAGGCAACTTGCTTTGACACCAGTAGGAATTTTTTTGTGTGTGTTTTTTTGTTTGTTTGTTTGTTTTAATTTCTGTGTTTGTCAAACCCTCTTCAAAGAGATTTGAATCTCAATCATTGGGCATCTTTTTTTCATCATTCTTCCTTACTCAATAGATAGTAGTTTTATGCTTGCATTCACTAATTTGGATCTCTTTGAGTATTTTCTTACCTCTTTTAGCAGTCAAGCACCTTTGTCTTGTTAAACACTCTTTATATTAAACTTCCCTGTTCCAAATTATTTGCATTTTCTGTCTCCTGATATTAGATCTGACTAATATAGAGTGTACACTGGGAGTGCTCCCACGAGACAGATTCTTTACACTGGGATTGGATTTGGTTTCAATGTGGTACTGAACTCCTCCAAATGGTCACTGAGACGTAGTAATCCATAGCATGCAGTGCTTCTAATTTATCAAGTTGTTACATGTGGGTGACTGTGATAAAATTCTAACGGAAACAAGTGTCTTGAGAGCCCTAGAGGCTGCTCCACTTGCCTGCCATGGAAGTTAATGATGGGGAACTGTCTGACTGTGATACTACATGAATTCTTTTAAATACACTGCATCCCTTAGAGAAAGGAAAATTCAGTTTTAACTCTCAGTTTAAATTCAGTTCTAAAATGAAAGAGCTTCCATGGTAGCCATAAAATAATTGATTTTGTATATCTACAGAACTAATATCGCTAAAAATAAGCAGAAAATATAATTGTGTGCAGCAGAAATACAGTATCAACTAAATTCACCATCTCACCAAATTTCTCATGTGACAAATAGTGTGTGGATTAGGAGAAAAAGGGGGCCCTGAAAGTTAGAATGAAAATTTGGACTCCGACGAAACTGAGCTTTGGGACTCTGGGGTTTCTCAGCCGTCCTTGCAGTGAAAGTATCATGCCTTCTGTTTCTTCTCAGCCACATGCCAATGCTCATTCTCCTCAAATTCCATCTCAAACACCTTCTGTTACTATGAGATTCCTACTAATGTCCCCTCCCTACCAAGATAATTAACAGAATCAAGTCATATTCTTGGTGGAACTACAGGTTTTAATGTCATGGTAGACGTATTCAGAAAATCCTTGGTGGTTACATCTACCAAATTCCATTTATGTCACCTGTTTAGTCTACAAAGAATCAGACTGTGCTTTAAGAATAAGTGAATTATTTTAAACATTAATCTAGTTGTAGCTTCAGTTGCAACTGCTATTTTGATGTATATCTTTTTTTGTGGGGCAGGGTGGTGGTGGTAAAACATCATGGCTCCTGGCATTTGATATGTAGCTATTGACTTGACTGACACTATTTTCTCTATATCAATATGCAAAGTTTATTGGAAAAAAATTTTCCTTACCTAGTAGAACCCAGAGCACAGCTTCACAGTTTTGTCTCAGGGCTAGATTAATTCTTTTATCTGCAATAATATTATCTGCCAATAGTTTGATCCTTTTCACATTTTAAAAATCATCACACTACTCATCACTGATTCCATTACTTTGATTAGATTTAATGAGTAGAAAGTAGGGATATCTTAAATATTTTAGTATGATATATGTTAACAAAAGGAGAGATTAGTGAACCCCGAAGAATCTCTCTCAACCCGGAGGATACTTTTACTACAGTCTGCTAGTTAAATCATTTATAAATAAAGTTTTATTAAAACAGAGTCATGCTAATTTGTTTACATAATATCTCTAGTTATTTTTATACCACAACTATAGAGTTTTGATAGACATATCTACCACAACTCCTAAAATAATTATTGTATTTGTGCTTTACAGAAAAAGTTGGTAGGGGATAAACATTTAAAAAAAATATGGATTTGCTACCTAAATGAAATTCCTGAGGATTTAGTGATCTGTAACATGCCAAGATATCTCCCATTCCACCTTAAGGTGAAGGAAAGTTGCTGTACATTGCAGCACAAGGCATCGTAAGTGTTTTTGTTTTTTTTTGTTTTTTTTTAGTTGAAGACAACTTATGCCACATTTGAATGTAAAAAATAATATATAGCTAAACCTCTAAGAATAGACTCACAATTTAAAGATATTTTAATTACCACCAAAGGGCATCCACTGAATCAGAAAGACTTATAATCAGATAAACAAATATATGCTCTGTGCACGTGAGTCATACTCTTTCCCAAAATATCTTAGTGTTTGTTTAATTGGTCCATAAACAAAGTGGCCCTGATAACAGAGAAGAGTCCATCAATGAGCTCAACTACATACACTTCCCCTTAGCAGTACTGTTCAGCTACTGATCTGCCAAAAGCAGAGTCCAATATTGAGTCCATTATATGGAGAACCAGCCTGCCATCTAGTAACAGATTGATTAGATTGGAATATCTCCCATCATCAAGAGGCATAGATTTGCCTTTGCTGGAATTGACATATTCTGGCCATGGTTTTGCCTTCTTTCTTATAATACTTTTGCAGGCATCATCATCTGTGGACATACAGAATGCCTAAGCATCATCATGATACTATACAGAACACAATTTCTAATTAAGAAATTATTTTTACAGTAAAGAAAGAACAGCAAAGAGATAGCTCTTATCAAATTAACTGGTTTTAATGCAAATTCCATTACAACCATCTGAATGAATGTCTTCAATAAGACTCAGTTATGGCACCTTTCAGGAAACAACACTCTGGATAGATGAGGTTTTGATTCACAAAGTAAAAATATGCTTTTGATAAAAGACCATAACATGATGCTGTCTCCCCCATAGCCAAAATACATGGATCTGGGAATCAAGAGATGGATCCTCTATTATTCCTTAAAACAGTTACAAAGGTTTTGATTCCTATACCAAGGACTTTTACTTCTGATAGTTTGGAAGTCTTAGTTCTCATTTGAGTAATGCTTCCACTAAAGTACACAACAATGGTTCCAGCAAATTAGAAGATGAGATGAACACTTTTTCATTTGTGGATTCTTATGTGACTAAATCAATATGTCAAAAAATGGGGTTATCCTACTGGTTAGGACAATTGATTTTAGTTACCCAGGATAAATTGGATTACTGCTTTCCATGAAGACAAGAAAGACTATGTCTGGAGACCAGGGATTCTTTGAGGGTAATATTTAGTACTTCTACTCACAATAGTAAAAATTAATTGAAACTGTAGGTTCTAAAAGAGGCAGAAATTTTGAAAGCCAGGTCATTAAGAAATAAAGATTTATGTAACTCTACCAGGTAAAGAACGCAGACCATCTAAAATTTTTACTAGGGTTAAGGGAAGTATGGAATGGGTGGTAAAAGAAAGGAACCATAGCTATCAACTCTGGCCTCACAATGATGACCTTAGTAGCTTTGCATATTTATATATTTTTGCATTTATGTATATTTGCATATATTCTTTTTCTTGTTAATATATATACATATCCTATGTAATAAAAAAGGTAATATGCAAATTGACCCTAATGGCGGAACTACTGGGAATGAACGGTTACTATGACGTGCACTGACTACCAAGGGCAGACAATGCAGGAGCTGCCCCCTGGTGGTCAGTGCACTTCCACAAGGGGAGCACCACTCAGCCAGAAGCTGACACATGGCTGGCCAGTGCAGCAGGGGTGGCAGGAGCCTCTCCCGCCTGCCGGCAGTGCTAAGGATGTCCGACTAATGGCTTAGGCAGAGTGGGCCTAAGCCGTTAGTCAGACATCCCCTGAAGGCTCCTGGGCTGCCAGAGGAATGCCAGAGGGATGTCCGATCCCCTGGCGCAGGCCGGGCTGAGGGACCCCTCCCAAGTACACAAATTTTTGTGTACCGGGCCTCTAGTATGTAATATGTGTGTGTGTATGTGTGTATATGTATATATATATATAAAGTGTGTGTGCATATATAAAATTTTATTTATTCTCTGTGTTTCTTTTCATTTTTATTGTATGTACAATTTATTGGAAATTGACTTCACAAGTTATTCTTATTAATTACAC
Source organism: Ia io (assembly GCA_025583905.1). Classification (NCBI taxonomy): domain Eukaryota; kingdom Metazoa; phylum Chordata; class Mammalia; order Chiroptera; family Vespertilionidae; genus Ia; species Ia io. The sequence continues at coordinate 38,252,906 of JAJQQW010000003.1, forward strand.
CTAAATTTCTGTCAAAGTACTACTGAATGTAGTAGTACTTTGCCAGAAGTTGAGTAACTAATATACTTTGAGATGGATACAATTATTTTTGAGACTCTTTGTATTCCTATTTTGGAAAGAAGATGAAACTATACTTGAAAGAGGAATAGCTATGCCCTATTTGGTTTGAATAATGGTATAGGTGGATGGTGAGGAGCCAAAAGTGTGGCCCATGCCAGTTATTAATTTCGTTTCTATTTGCTTCAATTTTATTTTTTTCCATGCTTTGTAATACTGAAGCTGGATCATTAACTATTTTTCTTCATTAGGCTTTGTTCATAGAGTGCTAGAATGCCACTGTAAGTCAAAAGCCTTGATTTCCTGTAAGGAACCACTCTTTGCACCCCTGACCAGTTCTCTCTCTCTCTTACCCTGATCTAACATACTTTAAGGAGAGAGATGATTATGGGTAAGCCAAAGACACATTGTCCACAATGAGGACTGAAAATCATGCACACCTGTGTGTGTATTCTGAGTTAATTTGGTGAGACAAGGAAATAAAATTTTATGCCTCTATTACATGCAGACACAAATGTTACAATCCTGTCTGGAACCATGGGGTATGGGTGCCCAAATTCAATGGATGGGATGTGGGCAAATTTCATAGTGGAGAAGGTATTAGCACAACTCTTTGTGAGGGGTCCTATAGACAAAATCTATATACTACTATTAGAGGAAACCCCAAAAGTCCTAGATTCAGGATTGATTCCAAAGAACTGACATGGAGCCTTATTCAAGTTTATAAGAACTTTAATAGGAAGAACTTACATACACAGCCAAACCAGCTGCTTACTTCCAGTGGTGGCCAGCAGGAACGAAATCCATCCCCTCCCAGGACAGGATACCTTTTTATAGAGGGTTAATAGTAAACCACATGGTGGGTAGTCATGTAGACCACCAGAAAGAACAATGCATTTCTAAGTTAACATAAAACATCAGGAAGTTATTCATACTCTATACATTCATTAACCTCCTTATTGGGGCCTGATGTTTATCTTTGGGTAGCATTCCAGCTTACTGGGTAGTCAGCCATCTTGAGGATACGGAGAGTTAAACAGTCAGAGCAGGTAAACAGAGAGTCCGATATTTCACAGATGTCGTTACTGCTGGAGCCGTATTGCATCTCTGAGATCCCCTACACTACTATTGCTTCTGCATCTGAGTGCATAGTAGAAATTACTGAATGACATGTTTGTACCTCATGGTACCAGAGAGTAGTGTCTTTTTTAAAAATATATATATTTTTATTGATTTCAGAGAGGAAGGGAAAGGGAGAGAGAGAGATAGAAACATCAATGATGAGAAAGAATGGTTAATCAGCTGCCTCCTGGATGACCCCTGCTGGGGATCCATGTGCCCTTGACTGGAATCGAACCCAGGACCCTTCAATCCATAGGCCAATGCTCTATCCACTGAGCCAAACCAGGTAGGTGCCAGAGAGTAGTGTCTGGGTAATGAAGATCTTCATATAGAGAGGTGTTAGTGAGACAAATTTCCTTGGAACATTTTCTTCAAGTTGGTAAGTCATAAGTTAGCATGAATACATCTCTGAGGTGCTAGGATCTCACTATATAGATGATGACCCATTAGTTGGCAAGTCAGAAGCCTCAGTTCTATCAGCCATAATTGTATTATTATCAAACCTTTACAGCAGAGGTAGATGATAATGTCTGATATCTGCTCTTAAAATAAATTTTCTTGGGGCTATTTGTGGATATATTTGTAATGCTAAACCCTTCTGCCAGTAAAGAAAAACAACCCTGGCCACAATCCAAATCTGATCACAATTTTTATTTTAATTTACTTTTTATTGAATTTATTAGGGTGACATTGATAAATAAAATTATATATGTTTCAGATTCGTATATAATTGTGTGTTTATCAAGTCAAGTCTCCTTCCATTGCCATTTATCTCCCCTTTACCCTCTTTACCTTCCTCCACTCCCCTTCCCTCTGGGAATCACCAAACTGTTCTCTGTATCCATTAGATTCCACATATAAATGAAATTATATGGTACTTGGAAACAAAATGTGATGGCCCCAGGTCCTGCCCCTCTGCCACAAATGGCTGTCAACAACTCAGGATGTCTTTTCTACTCACATCTTCTTTGCACTTTCTCCATCTTTTCATGGGCTGAATGAATGTCATTTGGCTGTTGATTTAAACAAGTTAAGGAGGTTGGAATAACTTACCTTAGGTAAGTCCTCCAAAACCAAGAACTAGACTCAATCATTCAATTGATTGGAACCCCAGGTCCTACTAGTCATCTGAAAGTCCCGTGTTGGAGGCACTGTCGACTTGTACCTCTTAGCAGATGTAGGTAAAATTTGCAAGGCCCCAACACGTGCAACTAATATTTTCTTCCCATAGGCCTTTGGAATTATGCTTTTTATTTGGAACCAACTTTAAGAATTAATTTATTTTCTTTCTAAAATCATGGTGGCATGGACCTTAGAGTGGTAATAAAGGACTTTCAAATGTTTAGGAGAGATTTCCAGTAGATCATGTAGCCCTCAGATGAGCCTACATGTCATTCCTTGGTGAACTTCCCTTTGAGAGGTTCTGCTGCTTGGAGTCCTTTAGAGGGTAGCCCAAATTAAGTGCTATGTGAGACAAATAGAATATATCTGATCTCAGCCTCTGTTGGTCACATTATTGAGAATAGCCAAGAACAGTTTTCACTGTTCATGATAAAATTCAACTAATTGCTATAGAAACAAATAACTATTATGGGGAGGCACATGAATATATTACATTTCTACATGTCTTGTGAACAAAGACTAACTCTTTTTTGTTTTAGACTATCTTTTCTAATGTGTTTATGTAATGAACAATCTTGAAAATAGACATCATGTCTTTTTCAGAACAAAGGACAGGTGTTGTTTTCTTTCTTTTTTTGTGTGTGTGTGTGTGTGTGTTTGTGTTTTACTCCCTATTATAAAAGATTCAGGTTCATAATGCTCAGAGCTCCTCTTCTGCAAGTTAACAAACTGTGTGCAGGCATCTATCTGGGCTGAGCAATGTTGCCCTATGGGACTATGGTTTAAGCAGAACTGAGACAAATATGCTAATGCTCATGATTTTTGCTGTGCCATCAGTAATAATGTTATTTATCTCTGACCCAGGAGTCTCATCTCTTCAATCAATGCCCATAATGTTGTGGCAAGCTAATATGTTGGTTTGCAAGCAGAGTAAATAAACATTCAGACCCTTTGTAGTTCTTGACATTCTTGTTTTTTCCCCTATTCTGCTGTGTGTTCTTTTCCTCTTAGATTTTATCACACAATATATTTTGCTCCTTTCCTTGTTTTTCACTTCCAAAGTCTTTTCTAAAATCCACAATCTTTTAAAATAAGACCTTGTATCGATTTGACTCACTGATATATTCTCAGTTATTAGAAAAATAACTGGCAGATAGTAGGTGATGTATAAATACTGCATTTATTGAATGAATGAATGAATGAATGAATGAATGAATGAATGAATAAACTCTGTACCTGCAAATATAATAAATATTTTTCTGAGCCCTAGCCAGTTTGGCTCAGTGGGTAGTGCTGGCCCGCAGAGTGAAGGGTCCTGAGTTTGATTCCAGTAAAGGGCATGTAGCTGGGTTGCAGGCTCAATCCCTGGCCCTGGTCTGGAAGTATGCGGGAGGCAACCAATGGCTGTGTCTCCATCACATCATGTTTCTGTCTCTCTGTCCCTACTTCTCCCTTCCCCTCTCTCTGAAACTCAATGGAAAAATGTCCTCAGGTGAGGATTAACAAAAACACAAAAAACTTTTCTGAACAATAAATATAATGTGTTTTTTTTTTAAATTATCTAACGACCAAGACACAAAAATCTACCTTATACGCAAATGGACTAAAATGGGGGGGGAGAAGTGTAGTATAAATCTCCATAATATTAAAATTAAATGACCAAAAATAATAATCAGAATAATTTTGAAGCAATTAATATTAAATTTTGATGAAGTACTACATTCCAAAACCTGCTAGATAAAGCAAATTTACATTAGAGATAAATTAGAGACTCCCATTTTCATAATATATGTTTATGTATTTAAATATATAAATACATAAATAAACTTGACAATAATAGAAGTAAAAAAAAAGTTAAAATCCAATAAAAGAAAAGAGAGAATCCAAAGACAGTAGCTTCTCCATGTTATAAATATTACCACAGCAGAATCTTAATGGGAAGACTTGGAGTTTTTTAGCAGTGCGTATGACCCAAAGAGTAAGTTTATCTAATTTTGTCTGGGAGAGTAAACAAGTCTATATGAGAAAGAAAAATAAGCCGAAGTACCCTACACAGTTTTTACTGGTAATATAAATGATAATTTGATCTTTGATGTGTATTCCAAATCTATCAACCAAAATTATTTTTCTGATTGTTTAGATGAAAGACAGAGGTGTTACTTATTATCATTCTAAGAATCTACAATATCAAATTCAGCAGTGTTTTTCCGAAGAAAGCAAGAATAAACATTAGAACATTTATTAATAAATTGTACTGCCTTAGTTGAATAAATATAAAACATGAAGGTAAAAATCAAAATAAAAAATGATTAATGTTCAAATGTATACATGATTTTTAAATATATTCTATCCATGGTTGGGGGGGGGAATTGTGTATGCAGAGGTTCAACTTAACTTATATTTGGATTTTTTACTGTACCGAGAGGACCGCATTCTCAACCCCATGTTGTTGAAGGATCAACTGTAAATACATCTTAGAAAACTAGAAAGAGAAGAATACTGTCTTAGCTTAGTGAAGGGAACCTGAAAAAAATCAAATGCTAATATGATCCACAGTGGTCAAACTTCACAAACATGCCCATTCAACTTAGTGAGAACAAAAACAGCTATATTCCAATCATTTCACATTACAGTGTGAGCCTTAGCTAATTTCATAAGATAAGAAATGAGAAATTGGGATCACAAATATTAACAAGAAAGAAATGAAAATATCACTTACAGAAAATATAATTGCTTAAAAGTATTTAAAATAATTTGATGGATAGAGAATAAGCATACAAAATTAATATTGATTATGTAAAACTGCAATAACTAATTAAATGATAAAATGTAATACATTTTTTATCAACAATAGGTATAGATCATCAGAATAAAAATCAAATTAAGATACATTGATAAAGAAATTACAAATATTACCTTTTTAAAAAGCTGACTATAAAGTGAGATTTACAATGTTAATAAATAATATTATTCAAAATTATGAACAGAATAATGTATTATTTTAAAAAATTCAGTTACAAACCCAATACTACTTTTTTCACACTTTGAAAAAAAAGTGTATATTATATTAAAATGAGTAAAGAATATAAAAGCCCAAGAGAAACAAGATTTTTATTAAGTTTATAAAAAAAGATGTGAAGAATTTTCCCATCTAATAATAATATATCCTAATGCTATTTTTATTTGAATACCGCTTCAAAAAATAACAAATTACATGTTTGAAAACCCTCTTACAATGAAAGCCCAGTAATACTGTCATAAGGTAAATGTTGGACAAGGCAAATATCCTTTAAGGTGCTTATCTAAACAAATTAGAAAGTAAGAGGAATCTACAAATACCTAACAGAAAGCAGTGACTGAACTCAGAGTGTTAACAAGCATTGGGAACATGATTTGTTTAAAGTAGACCATTGCTTCTACAGATCTAAATGATGGAGAAAGTAAAGCCTTTAGCCCACATCAGGGGAAGAGTAAAGACTTAAAAACCAATCTAGGGTGAAGGTCACATTTTTATAGGAGAGGTAAACCTCGAGGTAAAAGAAATCACATGTTTTCAAAGGAAAACTGAGACAAAATGGCAACTGTCACTGTACCAGTTTGTATAAATATATGTATTTAATATATTAAATATTTATTCCATTTATCATACATTTTATTATATACTAGAGGCCCAGTGCATGAATTCATGCACCAGTGGGGTCCCTCAGCCTGGCCTGTGGGATTGGGCTGAAACTGGCTCTCCGACATCCCTGTAAGGGTTTTAGATTGCGAGAGGGCACAGGCCAGGCCAAGGGACCCCACCAGTGCACAATCAAGTCTGGGGAGGGACGCAGGAGGTTGACCAGCCAGGGAGGGACCGCAGGAGGGCTCCAGAGCCTGTTTGGTCCATCTCACTAAGTCCTCATCAGCCAGACCTCAGCAGCACGCTGACCTACCAGTTGGTGGTAAGTGCATGTCATAGCAAACTGGTCACCTATCTGCCCCCTGGTGGTCAGTGAACATCATAGCAAGTGGTTGAGCAACCTTAGCATATCATAAGCATATTATGCTTTGATTGGCTGAATGGCCGACCAGTCGACTGGACACTAAGCATATTAGGCCTTTATTATACAGGATATCATAGAGCAAGAGAAACATGAGGACATTCAGTGGGAAGGTGGAATCAGTGCTCTGGGTATCACACACTAGGATTTCAATGTAAAAAATATTTCCCTTTATGTCATGGGAAAATTTTTTTTCAGAGTCTCAAGAGATAGCATATCATTAGCATATTACACTTTGATTAGTTGAATAGACGACTGGACGACTGGACTCTTAATATATTAGGCTTTTATTATATAGGATTTTATTTAGTTAATATCTATATAATAAAGAGCCAGGGTTATAATGACCTTTACGACCGAAGGCTCGACCAGACCAGAAGTCAGTGCTGGGTTGCTGTGGCGACCAAGCACTGACTGGGGCCACTGCCAGTGCCTGAACCCAGCACTGACTGCCTAGGGGGCTGCTGATCAGGCCCGGAGAGAAGCCTGCAGAGAGAGAGGCAGGGTCTGATCCATAGCCTCTGTGGCAGCCATTGATCAGAACTTGCCTTTCTTTCTCTCCCAGCCTGGCCAATAGCCGTGCCTCCATTTCTTTTTAGACCTCCACCAGGGCTGCTGATCAGCCCCACCTTTCTGATCAGGTCCCGTTGATAGGCCCAGAGACACTGACTGGCATAGAAACTGACCAATCAGAACCAAATCTGGGTCAACTGTGAGTAGCCAATGGCTGCCTAGGAGGTGGAGCTTTTGATGCTGACTGGCATAGAAACTTACCAATCAGAACCAAATTGGCAAGTAGAGAAGGGCAGTTGGGTGTGAGATCAGGCTGGCGGGGGAGGGCAGTTAAGGGCTATCAGGAAGGCAGAGGCAGTTAGGGGCAATCTAGGCTGGCAGGGGAGAGCAGTTAGGGGCCAGATCAGGCCAGCAGGGGAGGGCCATTGGGGGCAACCAGTCTAGCAGGGGAGGGCCGTTGGGGGCGAGATCAGGCTGGCAGGGGAGGGCCATTGGGGGCAACCAGGCTGGGAGGGGAGGGCAGTTAGGGGTGATCAGGCAGGCAGGCAGAGGGGTTAGGAGCAATCAGGCAGGCAGGCAGGTGAGGGATTAGGAGCCAGCAGTCCCAGATTGTGAGAGGGATGTTAGACTGCCACTTTAGGCTGATCCCCCCACAGGGGTTGGGCCTAAACCGGTGGTCAGACATCCCCCGAGGGGTCCCTGATTGGAGTGGGTGCAGGCTGGGCTGAGGGAACCCCCCCCTCTGTGCATGAATTTCATGCACTGGGCCTCTAGTATTTTATATAATATACAATACTTAATTATATTCATTGTGTATGTTATAGAAGAGTCTATTTTCCACAGTCACATTAAGGATTCATGATTCTAGTACTGCCTCTATGAAGTTTTTTTTATTCTATTTGCATTTTTGTTGTGATCTAGTAAAAACCTTTAAGTCATTGTTTAAGTTGATAGAATCCCGGGTACATAGCAGAAGTAAATACCTATTTTTTCCCTCAAAACAGCTTTTCACAATAGAGTTTATGTTACCTTGTGCATAGGACTTTATGAGACCCTGAGAAATTATAGTAAGGAAGAGAAACAAAATAATTTTTCAATTATGGCTGGATATTTACCACATTTAAGCATATGACTTTTGTTTTGTAAAAAATTATATATATATACATGTATTTGTTATTCAGAGGGGTGTTCACACTAACTTTTAATTTGTAATTCCTTAGTAATAACAGATCAATGAAAAAAATTAAACGTATATGACTAAGAGAAAATGTTCAATTCTTGGTGGTTTGTAATTGATCTGTCTTGTTCAGGTTATGAATGGAAATTGTCATTACGAATGGAAATTGTGAGTATCCAAGCTAAAAAGTCCTTCCTCCATTGGACAGAAATACAGGCATCATAATACTCAATGTCATTCCTTTTCCCATTAGCACTCTCTGCTAAAAAGTTTATGAATGTGCTTACTAGATATATAAAAATTCAACGTAAAATACATTATTTAAGGTAGTAGCATTTTAATTTGTAACTTGTTATGGAAAATAAAATAATAAAAGCCAATTATTTGCATTTTTCTATACCTTTTTCTGTTCAAACTGAAACCTCATTGCACTCTTAATTATTTTTCACTGTTTACATAACAAATTTACTGTCTGAGGCAGAAGGCAAGACACATGCAAAGTCTTCACTGTGTTAAGGTCAAGCAATCAATTTCCCATCCCAAAAGGCAAACCTAATAGTACAGAGGATTATCACTAAATACAAGCAGCTGCTTTTGTAAGACTGGAGCTTTTCTAGGGAATCCTGCAATAATGGAGCAGGTAGGCAACAGAATCCCATATATCTCTATCTTTGAATTCTTAAAACCTGCATAGGTGTTTTTTAACTACAGATAAAATGAGGATTAATTTTGCTTTGATTCAAGTAATTGCTACTAAACATAAATGCATTTGAGGTGGAACACAGACTAGTTATGCGGAAAAGAATATTCTCTTTGTTTTGAATACCATTTGAGATTTTTATCCTTAATAAATTTAACCCTAATTTTTTAACATGTAAGAATTTCAAAAATTGACCTGCTAGAAACCATGTAATACAATTATTAACTTGCATATTTGCTATCTCTAAATATTATCATCAAAAGCTAACAGACTTTGATCCAAACTTATTTAATAGAATTGATAAGAGGATCATGTATTATTTCCTTTTCATAAGTTCATACAATATTGTAACACTCTGTAAAGGCTGATTAAATAGAAACAATTCCTAAATTTAATTAATGCTATAGATCAGTTTTATTTCATGAGAAAACATGTATGCAAGTTTATTCTTCTCTAATTGCTTTATCTTAAAATCTATTGATGCAATGCAACTCATTAATATTTTAAATCCTCTTTAGTTTAATTCTAGGCATGATAACATGCAGGCAAATTATACAAGTCTTTGCCTAGAATATAAACAAAGAAATAAGTTATCTTAATATTTAATTTATTTCTTTGCATATTTAGCCATTTTGTGTGATATCTCAGCAACATTCAAACCAACTAAATGAATATTTCTTTTGAAATATTCTCTTTTCTTAATTTCCTTCATATTGTAAGTTTCTTCCCAGTTTTCTTTCATAGCTATATCTATTTAACCCAATGTATCAATACTGGAATTCTTCAAGACTGTCTTAGATTCTCTTGTGTTCTCATGTTCAGTATATCTTCAGGTGAATTAATTTATTTATATGTCTTTAAACCATCTGGCTTATTTCTTAAATTATATTTTTATCTATAAAAATTCACCCATATATTACACCATATTTTTGATAACTCCAGCTGTACATATACTTCTTAGCCATTTTAAAAATAATATGTTCAGAATTGAATGCCTAATTCATGTCTCTTCCTACCACTTTCCTTTTCCTACTCCACACCTAGCTCTCCACCAAACTAGTGAAGCAATTTATCATACTTGGGTTCTCCATTTCAGTAAGTCTTATTTCATTTGACAGGTTGAATCACCGTGAAAGCTAAAGATTATCTTTGACATAATGTTATCTGTCCTTTTCCTCTCTACTGGATCTTTAAAATATCACCAGATTGTATACATCTAACATCTAAGATACATTTACATATATTCACTGTTCTTCATAACACCCACCCACCCATGTAGGTAGCTATGATCTTTGTAGCCATTTGTTTAGATACTTCATTAACTTTAAGCATCATGCTAGGGTGTTTATCTGTGTTAGTTTGTTTATCATCTGTTCCCAGAGTCTTTCAATGTTGAAGGATAGTCAGTATATATTATTTTTGTTAAGTGAGTGAAAAATTGAATAAAATATTGATGAATGAACAAATTCATTATATATACATGCAAATGAATTGTCAAATTTCCTAATTCCCAATACATTTGTACTTTCTAATAATGCTCATTACGTTTTCAAAATTTGGGTCAATAGCAAAAATTTAATACATTCATCATCAATATATATTTGATGCCAAGATATGATTGCAAAGAACATTATTAAAAAGACATAACACTATTAAAAATACAACAAAATGACATATAAAAGGATAACATTACCTTAAATAACAAACATTTGGTTTACTTTAAATTTGTGAGCATGATAGTCTCATGTATTGCTAATAAAACTATAATATCCAGTCAATGCTGTATTGTTTTCTGAAAAATTATTATTACCTAGAGGAAGTAATTGGGAGTTTTCCAAATAACTTTGGAAGTGAAACTTTCAGCCTTCATCTTCACATAACTATTGGGTAAACATTTTGTAATAAAACAGAACCAGAGAAAAATGCACAAATGAGTATGTACAATCATCTAGAGTTTTAAATATTTTTAAAACTTGTCATATATTTGTAGTTAGCAACATTTATTGTCATGGAAAGTACCAGTGATCCTCCACACTTACAGTAAGGTTCTATTATCATTTAAAGTGTAGGTTTATCCACATTTTAATAAATGATTATTGATTTAATCACCATTAAAAACAAATAAGTTCTAAGTACCCACTCACCTACTCAAAAGTATTTTCAGTGTTCACTAAGCCAGCAGGAGACTTTGAAGATGTTTTGCCTCTCTCCTTGGAGCAGCCACTTCTGCAAAAGTTGATAGCAGAAAACTATCAAATATGCCTTATAAAACATCAGGAATGCAAACAGGGCCACTCAAGTAATCTGTTTATGGCATTATCCCATTGAAAGGTAAAAAGGGTAAACATTTATTAATAGAATATGATATGTTATCATTATTATTTTGTCATGTTATCAATAGAAAAATGTGTGTTAATTCAAATTCAACAAAGAACTAAGGAAAAAGTAAAGGGATTAGAAGTACCAACTGATAGTTACAAAATGGTCATGGGATTATAAAGCAAAGAACAAAGAATAAAATCAACAATATTGTAGTAACTATGAGTGATGCCAGGTGGGTGCCTGAAATATCAGGGGGACACTGGCAGGTATCAGGTTGTCTAATGGCTGTGCCATATACCTGAAACTAATACAACATAAGTTTGAATGTAAACTGTAATTGAAAAGTAAAATAAATTAATATATTTTTAAAAAGTTAATTTATAAAGACTACATAAAGAAGTTGCTGTCCCACCTATAGGGTTCATTTCTTAAAGATCTCTTTATGCTGACATCTATCCCACTGATAGAATTAATAGAAACCAAGGAAAGGAGATGGGTGTGTCCCATCACACAATTAAAACTATCAACTGATTGAAGGAAATTTTGCTTTTGCTGCTACCATCTTAAGAGTTTGGCAGGTGCTAGTAATGGAAGGATGAATGCTCTTCTGAGAGACGTCACATTTCTGATCAAATAGAAGCTGAGACTGTCATCCATACATTTTGGAGCCCTCATCCACTGAGCACATAGCAGAGAAGGTTGTGTATTAAGTCTATTTAGAAAAAAATCGGTTCATTGCTTCACAATAGGGACAATGAAGTTTTTTTGTTTTTTTCTAATTAATATGACTCACTATGGTGCTTTTTAATTCTTCCTGCCCAATAATCTCAATAGGTTGCAACTCAATAAAGATAAAGCTCCCAAGGACACAAATGATGTTGGAGTGAAGATTTGGGTTGCTTCACTAGGTAAAGACTTTGTCCAGCTGAGGTTAAAGGAAACATGGAGGATGTAGGAAGTGATTGCAATATTGAGCTTTATAACTAAATATAAAAGAAAGGAGTATGTCAAAATTATTTATACTAATACATTATTTAATTTTATAAATTCTCTCCCGCTACCTTATATGAAAAACCCTGAAAAGAATATTTTAGGTTTCAGGTAAAAGTATGATCAAAATAACATCACCTATAATTACACTATAAAGGATGAGAAATTGTACTGGGAAGACAATATTTCACCTCAATAAATAAAAGGAGGAGATGCTGAGGGTAGGAAGGGTGGAGGGTGTGAGCTATCATTCACTTGCCTATCCAAATTAACTCTCCACCTTGCTGTATATTGCTCAGTGCCACAAGATTGTTTAATATATTCAGTTTGACTCCATTGCCTCCTTGCTATCAAATGGTTTAAACCAGTGCTCGGCAAACTCATTAGTCAACAGAGACAAATATCAACAGTACAACGATTGAAATCTCTTTTGAGAGCCAAATTTTTTAAACTTAAACTTCTTCTAATGCCACTTCTTCAAAATAGACTCGCCCAGGCCGTGGTATTTTGTGGAAGAGCCACACTCAAGGGGCCAAAGAGCCGCTTGGGACTCACGAGCCGCAGTTTGCCGACCACTGGTTTAAACCAACATGTAACACAGAAAGTCAAGTAGGAGATCAGAGGGAGGGCAGAGTGGGGGGTTGTGTTATTATTTTTTCCAGTTTTCTCTCTTTGGGTTCACATTGGTTCATCAGATAACTCTCCCAGCTTTCTCTCTTTCTTGGTTTCATCAACCTTGGTTTCATCTTCTCCTTGCCCTGTCAGGCCTCATCATGGTATTAGCACTTCCTCCATTCAGCATTTCTCCACACTGTTACTGGTCCTTGTAGTTTCTCTATACTTGTCTGTAAACTTTTTTTTTCCCTCTTGTCTGTAAACTTTGTGAGCTCTGTGTTTTTGTCCAAGACACTAATCTTGCTGGATTGAGCTTGTCTCTTTATAAAATGGTAAAATAGATTATTTTGATCTCTAAATCGGCAAAGCTAGAGTCATTAGATATTGTTTTGTCTATTTTTGTTGCCAACAGTTAATTAAGGGTTGAACAATCTGTAGGACCTCAATATATATCAAATACATATTTTTAAAGTCATATAATTTGGCTGCATCCTTTTGTAAAAATTCCAAGTTTGACAAATGCATCTATGAGTTTTTTCCTATGCTGCACTAATCAGTATTAATATATATATATAGTGTATTCAAATGAGCAAACTATTATTGTATCCTATCTAATAAAAGAGTAATATGCAAATTGACCATCACTCCAACACATAAGATTGCTGCCCCCATGTGGTCAAAGATGGCTGCCTCCATGTGGACACAAGATGGCCACCACAAGATGGCCAGCAGGGGAGGGCAGTTGGGAAGGACCAGGCCTGCAAGGGAGGGCAGTTGGGGGCAATCAAGCCTGCAGGGGAGGGCAGTTAGAGATGATCAGGCTCACAGAGGAGGGGAGTTGGGGGCAACTGGGCCTGCATGGAAGGGCAGTTGCGGGGGGACCCAGGCCTACAGGAGAGGGAAGTTGGGGGTGACCAGGCCTGCAAGGGAGGGAAGTTGGGGGCGACCGGGCCTGCAGGGAAGGGCAGTTGGGGGGACCAGGCCTGCAGGGGAGGGCAGTTAGGGGCAATCGGCTGGCAGGGGAGTGGTTAGGAGGTGATCAGGCTGGCAGGCAGAAGCAGTTAGCGACAATCAGGAAGGCAGGCAGGAGAGCACTTGGGAGCCAGCAGTCCTGGATTGTGAGAGGGATGTCCGAGTGCCTGTTTACGCCCGATCCTACTGGGATTGGGCATAAACGGGCAGTCGGATATCCCTCAAGGGGTCCAGATTGGAGAGGGTGCAGGCTGGGCTGAGGGACACACACACACCCCCGGACCCCACCCATGCAAGAATTTCGTGCACCAGGCCTCTAGTTTATTATAATCCTGATGAATTTAAACTGATAATTTTGTCATAAGTTGCATGCAGAAACTTTTTATGACTTGTTCAGTATTTTAAATGTGGAAATCCTTGTCATTAACTTACTATAGGTCCCTAGAGTTATTTATTGTATCTATTCTTTCATTTTGGCTTTAAACCTTACACTATCATTAATATACCAGACCTCATTGTGATATTTTTGTACTTAGCCCTATTATTCTATACTAGAGGCCCAGTGCACGAAATTTGTGGACAGAGGGGCCCCTCAGCCCACCTGCACCCTCTCCAATCTGGGACCCCCACGGGCCTAAACTGGCAGATGGACATCCCTCTCACAATCTGGGACTGCTGGCTCCTAACTGCTCACCTGCCTGCCTGCCTGGCTGACGCCCCTAACTGCCTCTATCTGCCTGCAGCCTGATTTCCCTTAACTTCCCCCCTGCCAGCCTGATCATCCCTACCTTGTCCCCCTGCCAGCCTGATTGCCCCTACTTTGGCCCCTGCCAGCCTGATTGCCCCTACCTTGTCCCCCTGCCAGCCTAATCACCCCTAACCGCCTCTGCCTCGGCCCCCAGCCTAAGCCGCAGTCTAGTCTCCCTCTGCCTGAGGCGACCTGCCTGATCAGGGGAAGGCGCCACCACTATCCCCCCCACTGCTGCTGCCACTGGCGGCTACCATGGCTTCCTGAGCCTTGGGCCGGCCCTGGGCAGTGTCAGCCACCATCCAAGGCTTGCCTGAGCCTCAGGCAGCTGCTGTGGCTTAGTCCAGAAGGATTTCCAGATGGTCATCTGGAAGATGTCCACCCTAATTAGCATATTACCCTTTTATTAGTATAGATAATAAAAGGACAATATGCAAATTGTCCCCTCGACCAGAAGTTCAACTGGAAATTCCATCAGGGGGTGGTGCTGGCCCGCCAACTACCCACATCCCCTCCCCCTGGCCAGCCTGGCCCAATCGGCCCCAATCAGGGAGGGCCTGCCGGACCCCACCTGGGCACAAATTCGTGCACCAGGCCTCTAGTTAATTAATAACAAGAATGGAGAAAAGGGACGCTGCAATTTAGATGCATGCCCAATAAAGTCTAAATAACATAGA
This sequence comes from Ia io, assembly GCA_025583905.1. Lineage (NCBI taxonomy): Eukaryota > Metazoa > Chordata > Mammalia > Chiroptera > Vespertilionidae > Ia > Ia io. The sequence continues at coordinate 38,267,964 of JAJQQW010000003.1, forward strand.
GAGGATACTTTCCTGTCAGTCATACCTGGAACAGGGCCTTGGCCAGAGTATGAGTGTAGGCTTGGCCACTGCAAGCATGGGAAGATTTGATATTTAAACTCCTAAAAAAAGGGGTTTCTCTCCCTTGGCCCTCTTGCTCTCTTGGGATTCTTATTGCAGGAGGCATGCTCTCACACTCTGCACTCACCAACATGACCCACAGCCATGTGGACCCCACATACAATGGAATAATGGACTATAATTAGCCTGATGCTCTGTCAGATGCATCTCCGCCGTGGAACAGAAACTCTGGACACTGGCTTTGCTTTTAGCTCTGTTGAATCCCAACTGCATCTTTTCCAGGACTGGTATAAGGGAAATTGGACTTTTGAAACTGCAGAATATAACTTCACCCATGTGAGTCTTAGAAAAAATTTTTCTCAAAATATTGTAAGAACCCCAGTCCCACTAGCAATGGAGAAATTCCATCAATTCAATTCGCCAATAACATTTGCATGTGTCATTTTATCAAAGATTATTAAAAAGAGTCCTTAAGAGAGATTAAAAATAAAATAGAAGTAAATATAATTTGTGGACTCAACAAACATTATTTTTTAACTAGAGGCCTGGTGCACAAAAATGCATGCACTTGGGGGGGTTCCCCTCAGCCTGGCCTGCCCCCCTGACAGTCCAGGAGCCCTCAGGGATATCCCACTGATGGCTTAGGCCTGTTCCCCATGGGGAGTGGGCTTAAGCTGAAGTCTGGCCTCCCTCTACAGGAGGCAACCGGGCTGATCAGGGGAAGGCGCCACTCCCCATCACCCCCTGCTGCTGCCACTGCTGGCTGTGGCAGCTGTGAGGTCTGAGCCCCAGGCCTTGCAGCTGCCTGAGCCCACGGCTACCATGAGCCCTGGGCCTCGCAGCCACTGTGGCTTTGTCTGGATGGATGTCTGGATGGACATCTGGAAGACGTCTGCCCTAATTAGCATATTACCCTTTTATTAGTATAAATTAAATCTCATCCAATAGCAGAATATTTTAGTTATAAATATTATCTATATTTAACTTGCCTTCTCAATCTACTAATTACTTATTTGCTGTGTTGACTGAATTGAGTATATCTCAAGAGAAACAGAGAAACAAAAAGAGGCTGGTACATGCTGAAAGAATATTTTAAAATATTGATTTGACCTAACCAGTGTTGCTAGGTGGTTAAGAGGTCAATTTGTGAACCAGGAGATCATGGATCAATTCCCAGTCAGGGCACATGCCAGTTTTGTGGGCTCAATCCCTGTTAGGGGGCATGCAGGAGGCAGCCAATCAATGATTTCCTCTCATCATTGATACTTCTATCTCTCCCTCTCCCTTCCTCTCTGAAATTAATAATATATATATATATATATATATATATATATATATATATATATATGTATATTAAAAGTACATATTTGTTTTGCCCTTTAGTTGAAACAGAGCTCATTTTGTTAAAAAGTAAGTCCCCCAGTCATAAATTCTCTCTTTTAATCTTGTTTATTTCAACATTATTCTTTACAAGTTCAACATTAAATTTTAAACCATTAATTATTAGCATGAACTCATTATAGCATTTTATATATGCTTATAAATATTCTAAATTTAATACATATAAAAAATGCAATTTTAATGCAATAGCTATAACTTCTCATAAATATGTTACTATTTATATTTATATACCTATATACATATATTCTTACATGTTCACTATTTTTTATTTGTACCAAATTTCATGGCATCCTTCAATATTTGTGATTGGATATATTTTGTAGGCTATAAATGCATAAATAGTCTAAAAATCCACCTGCTTCCTCTGAGACATACATGGGAGAAACAATATACTTGAGGTCCTATAAGCTAGAACTTTCACAAACTTATAAATACTAATTTTTCACTTTTCTCTGTTATTTCCCCAGTGGGTAGTATATTAAGTGGGCTGATCTCACCTGAGAAATAGAAAAGTCTGGGCTGATATAATAAAGACATCTGGTGAAAATATAAATTATTTTATTATTAGGTAAGGATATAAACTATACATAAAACATATTATTTTATTTGAAAATTACTTTTTTTTGGTACCTATTGTGTATATCTTTATTACCTCAAAGGCATTTACTTAAAAACAAATTCCAAGAATGCCATTCAGGTATATGTGACTCTAAAAACTAATTTTCAGAACAATAATGTAGCAAAAGCCCCCTCAGAAATATCTCTGAATAAAAGCAAATTGATGAATGTATACTTTCCATGCCATTCAAAATCAAATGAGTTTGTCGCCGAATATTGAAGAAACTTGGCTGTAGACTCCTTTTCTGTTTATATCATTCTACATAGATATTCGTGTTTGTGTATTTCAGTTTCCTAACATATTTTATAACTGATTCTCTTCTTTTTTCACTATGTGAAAGTGAGGTTAGGAGTCCTTTTTTAATTTTATTTTTGTGGTTTGCAGCCATTTCATTCAACTTTTAATTTATGCCAAATTGTTCATGTACCTAGCTAATTATTAATAGGGAATGAGCAAAGGGGCTTCAGACATTGTTGAGCATGGTCAGCTGGGGATCAGAGGCCTGTTTACTTCACCTGGGAGCTACAGCTTTTCACACCCCATGGGATTTTAGCCTTGTCCCTCCAAGGGAATCAACACTCCTCCCTTCTCACTTCCAGTAATGGATTGTTGGGGGAATCTTGGGGAAATAAGGACATGAGCAATAAAGTCAAAATGGCACAGGAACTTAACCATAGAGGACTCTCAGTCTAACCTGGGAAACATATTTTTGGCTGCGGTAGACCCCAATGCAAGCCCCAAAATCTTGGGAAGTTAATTGGTTATTTTGTAAAGCTCCTGGTTAAAACCCCTAAGAAACAAAGCTCTCTCTCTCTCTCTCTCTCTCTCATTCTCTCTCGATTGCCCTCTCTCTCTCTCTTTCTCTAGACCCACACTCACTCCATTTGTTCCTTTTTTCTCTCCTTCTGGATCATGTGATCATGTGGGTCTAGCAGCTACTGGAGCCAACAGACCATAAAGCTCAAAAGGACTATGAAGCAGGAACTCTGGACAGTCCTTTGCCTTGACTTTGTTGGACCTTTTCCATGGCTGCAGGGAGCTTGATGGGACATTGGAAGCCAAGGGGCAGGGGCAGCCATCACAAATAAATCATTTTGTCACATTACAGTCTCACATGCAAGGATCCCTGGAATTCTTTCCTCGAGATCCTGTGAAAGAGCCTAATTATTTTATTCCACTGACAACAAAATGGGTCATATTTTTTATTTTTACCTAAATGCTTGCTAGCTCACAATATACCCTTGACATTTCAACAGTGACTATCAATACATTTAAGACATGAAAGTTATGCATAAAGCTAATTGTCATCTTTTTTAAAAAACATTTTTATTTATTAATTTTTAATGTATTTTTATTGATTTAAGAGAGGGAGAGGGAGAGAGAGATAGAAACATCAATGCTGAGAGAGAATCATTGATCGGCTACCTCCTGCATGACCCTTAATGGGGATCAAGCCCACAAACCGGACATATGCCCTTAACCAGAATCAAAACTGGGACCCTTCAGTCCACAGGCCTATGCTCTATCCACTGAACCAAACCAGCTAGGGCCATCATCTCTTATATTACAAGCTTATCTTGACAAAATCTTGAAGTCGTAATGTCAACACTCTGATATTCTAGAAAATATGTCAAGCTCTCAAAAAATGTATCTTATATACCAGAAGATCACTTTTAACAATTTAGTTTCCCCAATGTAATTATTTTGAATTTCTTAAAAATTTACATATTCTATTTTCCAGAAGAGGAAGATTCTTAAAAAATGATGATTATGTCATGTTTTATAGATAAACTAGAGACCCAGTGCACAGATTCGTGCACCTATAGGGTCCCTCGGCCTGGCCTGTGGGAATCGGGCCGAAACTGGCTCTCCGACATCCCCTGAGGGGTTCCAGAATGCCAGAAGGCACAGGCCAGGCCAAGGGACCCCACTGGTGCACTATCAAGGCAGGGGAGGGGCTGCAGGAGGACTCCAGAGCACATCCGCCCCTTCTTACCCAGTCCCAACTGGCCGGACCCCAGCAGCAAGCTAACCTACTGGTCAGAGCATCTGTGCATCTCAGAGCAACTGATGGAACAATTGAACACTTAGCATTTTAGGCTTTTATTATATAGGATTATCAGTCTACAACTTACTTACGTTGGGATTTAGCTTATTTTAAAATAACACTGGCAAATATTACCATGTCAACAAAAAAATCTCCAAAATGTGATAATTATTATTATTTATTTTTGCAAATATGGAATGCAACAGCACTAAATTACTCATTTCAAATCCCCTCTAATATCTCATATGATGCATCCAAGTTTGAATCTAATTTTGAAATCAATAGAAAATATTTAGGGATTGAACACAGATACATGAACAACAATATACAGGTTTATAGCAAATGTGACATTTTATTCTTTTTTTTTAATTTCTTTATTGATTAAGGTGTCACATATTTGTCCTCATCCCCCCATTCCCATCCCCCACCCCTCCCCACGGATGCCCCCACCCCCCTGTTGTCCTTAACCATTGGTTAGGCTCATATGCATGCACACAAGTCCTTTGGTTGATCTCTCCCCCCTACCCCCACCCCCCCTACCCTCCCTTGAGGCCCGACAGTCCAATCGATGCCTCCTTGTTTCTGGGTCTGTTCTTGTTCATCAGTCTATGTTGTTCATCATTTCCCCTAGATGAGTGAGATCATGTGTTACTAGAAATATACTTATAAGAACCGAATGTGAGACGAGCAATAATAGTTATGCTGACAGGCAAATGAATCAGTCTGTAGTAAGTTTCCTTATGGACCAACAGTTCTTTTGAGATCCAACTTCAATGTCCACCAGTTCCTTATGTGTACATGTCGGCACTGACTTTTCAGTTCTGGATGGTGGACAAATGGTGGTAATGCAGGTCCGACTCCCTCTGGTTTGGTCTCGCCCGGACCCAGGGGCACAGCTTTACCCGGACTCAGGGGCGCACGGCCTCACCCGGTCCCGGGATCCAGCCTCACCCGGACCCAGGGGCGAGTGGCCTCTCCCGGACCCAGGGACGCAGCCTCACCCAGACCCGGGACCCAGCCTCACCCAGATCCAGGGGTGCACGGCCTCACCTGGACCCGGGATCCAGCTTCACCCGGACCCGGGATCCAGCTTCACCCGGACCCAGCGGTGCGCGGCCTCGCCCGGACCCGGGGGCGCGCGTCCTCACCTGGACACGGGACCCAGCCTCACCCGGATCCAGGGGTGCACGGCCTCACCCAGAACCGGGATTCAGCTACACCCAGACCCCGGGACATGTGGCCTCTCCCAGACCCAGGGGTGCACGGCCTCACCCAGACCTGGAACCCAGCCTCACCCGGATCTAGGGGCACGTGGCCTCACCCGGACCCCGGGGCGTGTGGCCTCTCCTGGACCCAGGGGAGCACGGCCTCACTCAGACCCAGGACCCAGCCTCACCCGGATCCAGGGGCGCACGGACTCACCTGGACCCAGGATCCAGCTTCACCCGGACCCAGGGGCACGCGGCCTCGCCCGGACCCGGGGGTGCGCGGCCTCACCCGGACATGGGACCCAGCCTCACCCGGATCCAGGGGCGCACGGCCTCACCCGGACCCGGGATTCAGCTACACCCAGACCTCGGGACGTGTGGCCTCTCCCAGACCCAGGGGCTCACGGCCTCACCCAGACCCGGGATTCAGCTTCACCCGGACCCAGGGGCGCGTGGCCTCACCCGGACCTGGGATCCAGCCTCACCTGGATCCAGGGGTGCACGGCCTCACCCGGACCCGGGATCCAGCTTCACCTGGACCCAGGGGCGCGCGGCCTCGCCCGGACCTGGGGGCGCGTGGCTTCACCCAGATTCGGGACCCAGCCTCACCCGGATCCAGGGGTGCACAGCCTCACCCGGACCCGGGATCCAGCTACACCCGGACCCAGGGGTGCATGGCCTCACCCGGACCCCAGGGCGCGTGGCCTCTCCCAGACCCAGGGGAGCACGGCCTCACCCGGACCCAGGATCCAGCTTCACCCGGATCCAGGGGCGCGTGGCCTCTCCCGGACCCAGGGGGGCGTGGCCTCACTCAGACCCGGGACCCAGCCACACCCAGACCCAGGGGCGTGCGGCCTCACCTGGACCCGGGATCCAGCCACACCCGGACCCAGGGGCGCGTGGCCTCGCCTGGACCCAGGGGCGCGGCCTCACCCGTACCCGGGACCCAGCGGGGCTTCATCTTCTTGATCCCAATTCCTGTCAGTCAATTTCCTCTCAGCAATTCCTTCGGCCATTTTCTCAAAGCTCCAGGGCGGCTGCCGCGGAACTCGCTGGGCGGCGGGCTCGGCGAAGCTCCAGTGCGCCCGGTGCACGGTGTCTGGCTGGTCCGAGGTCGCTGTGGTGGCACTTGGGTCTGCAGCGGCGACCAGTCGCCGGGCGAGCGCACCTGGATCCGGGACCCAGTGGGGCCTCATCTTCCCGATCCCAACTCCCATCGGTCAATTCCTTCTCAGCAATTCTTCCGGCCATTGTTCTGGATGGTGTCTGCTCTGTTTTCCAGTTGTAGTTTCAAAATTGTTGTGGTAGGCAATAATCAGGCGTCTGCCCTATGCCGCCATCTTGGTCCTCCAGAAGATTCTTAAGTAACCTTATAAATGTGGTTCTGAACACTGTGTCGTCCATTAGTTTACTTTCCTTCATCCCTTCTATTCGTGATCTGCTTCAGTGTCTTCACCTTTTGGCTGCCTCCCTATAGCTCATCTTCCCTAATCTTCCTAGGTGGTCGCTCTTGATACCCCCTTTGTGGGCTGAGTGCAAAGTCTTGGTGTTGTTAAGCCTTGATTGTTGTTGGTACACTGGGAGGATTTGACCTCCAGTCCAATTGGCTGTGAAGGATCAGCTGTGTCTACGCCGGGAGACAGCCTTATTCAATTAGACTTGCAAAATTGTAAAAGCCTCTGTGCTCAGCTTGGATGGGGTGGAGTTTCAGGGTGGAGCCTATAGCCTTGGCTTCCCGTCAGCCCCGCCCTCTGAGGTTCCTGGGTCTCAGTGTCCCTCTGTACTCCCTGCAACCACCTCTGAGAGAAAAGCGCCCTGCAGTTTCACCCGCTGCCAAACAGTCTAGTCTCTCCCCCAGTGAATCTGGATTCCCAGATCCTCGCCCGGAACTGGGTTTCAGTGTAGTTGGAACTGGGGCTTAGCGCAGTCTGGCACTTTTGTCTTCTTCCCACCAGGGCAATTCAGCTGCACAGTCAACAGACCATCCTCTGCGCGCATTTCCGTGCGCGCCTCTGGTGCTCTGCTTTTCGCCGCTTCTCTGCATTTTCGCCTTACAGCCCAGATTCCCCCAGTATGAGCCTGGCTTCCCAGGGTGTTGCCCGGAACTGGGGTTCAGTGCAGTCTAAACTGGGGTTCAGCACGGTCTGGAGCTTTTGTCTCCTTCCCGCTAGGGCAATTCAGCGGCACAGGCAACAGTCCGTCCTCTGTGCGCATTCATGTGTGCGCCTCCGGAGCTCTGCCTTTTGCCACTCCTCTGTGTTTCCGCCCCACAGCCCAGATTCCCCCAGCATGAGCCTGGCTTCCCAGGGTTTCGCCCGGAACTGGGGTTCAGTGCAGTCGGAGCTGGGGTTCAGTGCAATCTGGAGCTTTTATCTCCTTCCCGCTAGAGAACTCTGGCCAGGCTGTCAGCCGCCCCTTCCTCTCCGGCTCCGTCCTTCCCGCACGCGTGCGTGCTCGTGTCTCCGCCCGTGTCTCCATACCTCAGGCTTTTACGGCTCCTCTTATTTTCCTTGTGGTTTTCTCTTTCCTTCTAGTTGTGGGCATTTCAGTCAGCCAGCTTTCCTGTGGTTCTGGATGATGTCCGTTTTGACTTTTAGTTGTATTTTTGAAATTGTTGTGCCAGGCTGTAGGTTAGGTGTTTAACCTATGCTGCCATCTTGGTTTCTCTCGACATTTTATTCTTTAAGAATAAACTCTGAGGTCAAATTTAAAAGACAAACTTATATAGGCTTTTTATTAGAATTAAACTTCATAGGTTAAGAAATAGAAATCTCAAGACAAAGGACTACAATATGAACAAAATATGCAAAATTTTGTGGCATTTCTGTTTTAAAAAGCATGTTGCACATTCATAGAAAAACAATGAAGACCTAAAATAGACCTTAAACACATGTACAAATGAGCGAAAGAGCATCTCAGTTTTTATGCTAATTGCAAAGCACAACAGCATTACCACTGAGTCTGAAGAGCAAAGTTACAAATTCTCCCTCTCTTTAATGATTTTTTTTTTTCAGTCACTTGTTAAAAAAATATCCCTTACCCTATCAAAGTCACATGTACATCCTTACAACTACAACTCTGCCTCGGGCACTTTGTGGTGTCAGAGGCTACCATCTGGAAGGTGGTTGTGTATAGTAAATGAGCTTTAACAAAAACAATTGCATTTGTTTCCTCCACAGGGAAGAACCCCTAACTGCAAAGATTCTTAGAACAGCACTGCTTTTTGCAGAAGGAGAGTCTGCCCTACCTATTTGCTATATACACACTGGCCACCAGCTGTTTGATGCACTCCTGGCTCCCCAGCTGAGACAATTAAGGGAATAGGATTTGGCATTCTGTATAAGTATGAGTTAAGACTCTGGAGCTGTTTCCAGGTTGGCAGAGCATGGGGCAAAAATCAAAGCTTTGCTCCTGAATAAAGACTTTTTAATATTATAGGCAATGATTGAGAAATGAAAAGAGGATCATGTGGAGAAATATGCAATCCTGGCTATTAGCAAATTAAATTAAATTAAATTAAATTAAGTACAGAGGAGTAGCTGCATCCTGTAAAATAGGAAAGGAGAGAACATGCTAAATGTTTGTGTAGGGGTAGCAGATTGGGATATTTTGCTTTGTATTCTACTTTTCCTGCATCTAGCTAAACGTTATCCATTGTAAGTAAATTTCACTTGTGCTTCCACCGTCTACTGGGTTGCTGAGTCTGAAGTCCTGTAAAGAAATTGACACCTGCAATAATGCAAACATTAAAAATTTTAAGTAAAAAAATAGTATGGGGAATAGGGATTTTGGAAATGATCCATGGGATAAGGTTGTGTTCTTTAACAGAACTATGGTTAGAGTTAAAGAAAAATAAATTAAACTAAAAATGTTTGGTGATATTGTAGCTTCAACAATGCTATCTAGTGAACTATACTTTGTTTTCAACATTGAAAATCTAAAAATAAATATATGAAAATACTATTTTTATGTTTACTGGTATATGTATTGAAAATATTGCTGTTTTTACTTTAAAATTTCCTGTGTGCTATTTTTATCAATGTACTATTTTTCAATAGAAATAAAAATAGTATTTTTTCTCATACCATATAAAAACCATGATTGAAACTAATTTTAAGTAGGCATATATTTGTGTCTAGAGAAAATGATGATGATGCCAAACACTATATTTCCTACTCTAGCTTCTAGTTCAAATTCTAGACTGATATCAATAAGTATTTCCTTGATGCCTCAATAAGACAAACATTTCAAAACTGAGAGCCAAAACAGAAACCTTGATTCTGCTATTATTTAAATTGCCAGTCTCTTAATTTTGCAAATGGCAACATTAGCATCAAATTATTCAAGGAAACACTAGCACAAAATTTTCAATCTTAATATAATTTTATTTTCCTTGATATTTCTCTTTTCCTAACCACAGTCTCCAAAATTTATTTCATCAGAAAATCCCATTTATACTACCTCCAAAGGTATATGGACTCTGCCCATATTCTTAGGTATGTCTTACTACCATCCTAATAAAAGCCATTGGCAACTTTCACTGAGATTTCAATAATAATAATAATAATAATAATAATAATAATAATGATAATAATAATGAGGAGAAGGAGGAGGAGGAAGAGAAAAGGAAGGAAGGAAGAAAGAAGGAAAGATTCACTTTTCCTAGCTAATGAAAGCCTTATGTGTTCACATGTATCTTATCACTTTTCATCTTATCTACATGTTAAAAACATAATACAATTTTAGATTTTCAAACATGATAAGCTCTTAGCCACTTAAAACATTTTGAAATAAGCATTCTGGTTTCCTGGAATATTCTTTCTTCTCCTCTCTCTATGCTTTATTCCTTCACCTTGAAATTTCCTCCTAAATATCATCCTTTTGCCCATCCAATTAAGAAAAGTCACTATCACATCACAAATTCTCTATACAACACTTTGCACTGTTTCACATCTGTCACATACACATACACACACAGGCACAGTTTGTATCTCCCTATTAGCATAGAAGCTCTTTAAGACCCAAGGCCTTAATTGCATTGAGTACCACTGAAGTTTGGGAATTTAGACAGGGACTGGCAAGTAATGTTTATTCAATAAATATTTGTTGTATAAGTGAATGAGTGAATAAGATTGGAAATTAATCATTCTAATACCTTAAAAATTTATATCATTTTGATAATGAATAATGTCATTATATTTTTTTTCTAAGTTTCAAATCAAGCTAGTCATACGTGCAATATAATTTTTTCATTGGGGAACCCGAAAAATGTTCTCATTTAAAAAATATTATAATACTTTTAATTATTCTTAAAACATTTTATTGCATTCATATAAATTAAGGAAATCAAATTATATGCTTATAAATATAGTATATAAAATATCTTAATATTTGCCTGAATATTCTTATTACTAGTATCTTAGAACCACAGTTAATTTCAAAATTCCAATTGCTTTTGTATTTTACTTAGTTAACATTCAATGAATGTTGTTTTATATTACATGATATCCCACTAGTACATATCTTGCTTTTATAAAAGTTCTATGCTTTCTCCTAAATAGACTTGCTGGGCTGGAAATAAGCATAAAATATATAATAACATACAACTATTGCAAAATCAAACAAAGAATGGTAACCTCACGCAGAATAGATAGATTTAAATAGTGACAAAGAAATGCAAAAGAGTAGAAAATATCAGAATAATCTAGTGCACTACAATCAGGAATTGATCAAAATGTTTTCTTCTATAAGATATTTTATAAACAATAAATGTTATTTTCTTATGATTAACTGTGATTATCCTCTAAGTAATGCTTAACATATTAAATTTTGTTTCCCTAATCTCTATATGCCTTAGCTCTTTTCTATCAGAGCAATGTTAATAACTTGTATTTCATAATATAAAGATGATGGTCTTTGAAAGTCATTTTTACAAAGTGCACTCAATCTTCATTGATAAAAAATACATTAGTTCTAAAGATTATCAGCAATTAAAGAGCAGTTAAGTGGAATGTTCTAACTGTTTTAAGTGAAACATTTCTGGCAATTATCACCAAAAAAATTATTTCTTGAGACATGGTGAAAGTATTAAAATATCAATCTGTTAATGCTGTGAGAAAGCAACAGTGTGCATTTTTAAAAATGACATTAATGCTTTTAGTCATTTAGACCTATCTTCATAGACCTTCATAGCTGTTCTATCTGTAAGTGTTATTGTCCAATTGTTATAAAGATGTTTTATTGTCGTGAATTGCTCAAAATGTAAGCTAGATGGTGCTAAAGAACACACTTCTATTTATTTTGCAATTATATTTAAAACATAATGGTTTCTGGTAAGAATGAATGAAAAGGTTTGAGATCCATTACAATGACCTGCAATTGGTATTGCTCTTTGAATTAAATATAAAAGTTTACAAAGAAGTCTGATTCAATAATGGGGTAATATTAAAAAGTAGTACATATTCATAAGCTTATTTTGAAGTACAACATAAAACAATCTCAAAATACTCATCATTATTAAGGATATGCCAATTTCTACAACAGAGATGCCACTAACTATACTTTTAATAAATCTGTGTTAAATGGATATTTCAATTCTTCTTGGGAACTTTTTTTCCCCTTGCATATAATTTAAAAATCAAGTTGTGGGTTTATATTGATAAACTACAACAGGAATATGCCAAATGTTTACTTAGATAGTATCAGTAACTCATCTTGATATTGCTATTAATCCCACCTATACTTATTTCTACAGGAAAAATTGTTTCAATTAAAAATAAGTCATTTTTTCCCCTCAATTTAAAGGAGTCTCTTTGGATTGAATCAACCTCCCTGGGGCTGCCTCAGAAGCACCACTTGCTGGTTTGAACGCTTTGCTCCAGTCTGAGAACAGTTCTAAAAGGCAACGGGCTGCTTAGTCTTCAATACCAGCTTTCTGGGACTCACAGTCTCTATGTCTAAAAAACACTTGTGTGATAACATTTTTCTATTTCTATTTTAGACATTTTTATGGGCACATAGTGATATCTCATTGCGGTCTTAATTTTCATTTCCATAATGGCTAATGATGTTAAATATATTTTCAATGGAATATTGGTTTTTAACTTGAGACATTAGCATGGTGCCTTCCACGTTGTACATGTTGTATACATACCTATGAAAATAAATAACAAATCTCATTCTATGACTAAGGTATATTATCTTATAGTCACAAGATCATCCATGGGTATGACAGATACAAATTTGAAGGTGTCCTTGGCTGGGAAATAAAACAAAATCTTTTCAATGGATGCCATAAAATAAGAGTCAATTATCAGCATCAGCAATTATAAGACTATGTGCCATTTTTCAGGTTAGTGATAAGTTTTTATGTGTATTTTGCATGGATATAGGTTGTTATAATGGAGAAAATGAAATGAGCATTGCTAAGAGAGTTGCTTAAAAGGTAGTCAGGAGGCTATTAAGGAAGTGGAACTCATGCAGCTTATGCACACCTTGTGCCTCAGTTCCCAGAGTTCTATTAAGTTGCTAAACCTGTGGCTAAACTCAGCTCAAAACATCCTGGAGACATAAACATCCTGGAATAACAACTGCTACATGGGCACACATGGACTTTACTTCCTTCTTTGTAGTTTTTGCTCACTTATTTGCATATTGGAATTAACCAATCACCGTTACCCTAACCAGCAATCATTTGCATGAAAGAATTACCTTTTGTGGTTTTGGCCTTTAAAAAACCTGCTTTTCTTTGTTTTTTGCAAATTGCAGTTTGAGTTAGTACCTAAATATACATAACTCAGACTCTCAGATTGCAATACTTTGCTCAATAAATTTATTTTTTCTTTATTACAACCTAAACCCTTCTTTTTTTGGTTAACCGTTGATAGTATGTAAAATATTCTTAAAGGGTGTTACAGCTGTGTTTGGGAAAGAGAGGCTGATGCAAGGAAGTGAGGAAATAAATAAATTCCTCTAAGATTAACCTAAATTTTACAATAGCAAATGTGGACTCTCTCATGATTTTTGTGTTAAAAATATTTAAAATTAAATTTAAAATCTGGCTACTTGGGATACTTCTTGATTAAAATTTGCATGGACCATTTTGATAACAGTTCTACAACAATAGAGTGTAATAATTGAAAATCAAGAGAAAAAGAATAAATTCAAGGACAAGCAGATTTTTGAGTTTTACTGAAATTTTAACATGACAAAACAAACTCTTATGTAACATGCAGTATGGTTATTAATTACCCCTACCCCTAAATATCACACTTGAGGCTGTCTTCATGCTTATCTTGATTTTGTTTCATTCAATACAGTTGTAGGAAGTTTTCAGAAGTAGAAGTTTGTGGTTGCTTTCTCCAGTCTCCTTCTCAACCCTTACATGAAGGAACAGATGAATAAACTGACAACATTTCTTATTCTGTTTGAAAGGTAACCAAAGCTTTTTGCAGGAGCCAGAATGTGAATGAAACACACACATACACATATAAAGTGAATTGTAAAGTGCAAGAAATTGAGAGCAGATGGATCAGTTCTGCTAGTGAGACCATAACAAAATCATCTTCTCAGAGTTGAGGCTGTTGTTTGTTCATTCGAAGCATGCATCACAGACCATCCCAGAAGTTTAAAATCAAATATACAGATTAAGCTGGGTGAAATGTTAATCATGTAAAGCAAAACGGAAGGATTTAAGTTTCACACAGCAGTATGCACCATATGCATGTTAAATATTAGAATACAAAAATCCATCTAGCTAATTGAAAAATAGATATTGAATAAATTTTACATTAAGGAACATATAATTAGAGTAATGCCCCCCAAATGCTTGATTTACTTAATGAGAAGCTGTTTAGCAAGATGAACTCTTACAATGGAGTGAATATTGTTAGAGATCAGTTCCATATCATAATTTTCCTTTTATATCTTCTGCCTATAAAGACATCTTTAAGAAGAACTAACAATGGTGATAGAATTGACCTGCATTAATCTTTCTAAAACTTTAAGAATATTATTCTTAATTCTGAAAAAATCTACAATTCTCACATAAAGTTTTAATAATATAATTCCTTCTAAGATACTGAATGCTGTAATTAGAAACGTAACCATGTTCTAAAGTGTCATCAAACAGACCCAAGTACCTTTAAGTAGTGAAAATCTAATTTGGTAATGCAATAATAAATCAGAAAACCATAGCTCATATTCATTACTTGCTATTTAATTTAAGACCAAGTAGTGAAAAGCAGAGAGATAGAGCTCCCTACATATTATTTAAGTAAGTTGAGACTAGTAAGTGTACTTCATATAACAGAAAATTTAATTTAGGATTCTTCCTCCACCTTTAGGACATTTTCTTACTAGATAATGGAAGAGAATTTGGTAACATTATAAATAAGAGCTCACCTAATTGCATTTCATCCCAACTGCATTCAATAAATAACTTTTACCTCACGAAGATGCTTTAAAATTTCTTAGCAAATTGTTAAGAGGTTGAAACATGTGAGAAAGCAGTGTTTTGGTTGAATTTTGTTCCCTTTCCCTAAGCCTGAAATTTTATTTACCTAGTGGAGGGACTCCATATCATTTTCATATGAAAAACATTAAATGTTTAATTGCCCACCAGGCTTATAAGCATACAGTGTATTATTCACAAAATAAACACTTTCATTTCATTTGCACACTTAACTTCCTGAAACAATCATGTTAAACATATTGTTTTAGATGTGTCCTTAAAACTCATATAGTAGGCAGGATTCTAATATGACCACAAGATATCTTCCCCTTGGTGTACATGTCCTGCATATGTCCTTCCTATTGAGAGGAGCTGGGGCCTGTGAGTAAATAGCAGACATTTTATTTTGTCCAAAACATCTATGGAGACTTTTGGTCCACACCAACCCATTTACCTAACCCCATGTGCCATTACCAACAAGGCTACTGAGGCAAGATGGGTTACTATTGGCAATACAACCACAATGAAATAATGGGACTAATAGAACATGATAGCATTTTTATATGTTAATGCTGTAAACCAAAAGTATAAACAAACATATGGGCTATGTGATCCCAGGGAGGTTTTCTAAGTGTGGATGTTTTGGACAGGGCCAAATATCACAGACCATTTGGTAAGTCCAAATATGTCCATGGGCATTTTAAACATGACCGAATTTCAAGGACTTTTGGCATGGACCAAATGTCTCCACAGACATTTTAAAGAGGATCAAATATTCTGTAGGACCTATAAGTAAAATGGCATAACACGCCTTTGCTTAAATTACATTATATGGTGCTATGGCTGGTGTGGCTTAATTGGTTGAGCATCGTCCCATGCACTGAAAGGTCACCAGTTCGATTCCCAGTCAGGGGCACATGCCCAGGTTTCAGGCTTGATCCCCAGTAGGGAGCATGCAGGAGACAGCAGATCATTGTTTCTGTCTCTCATCAATGTTGCTCTCTCTTCCCTCTCCCTCCCTTCCTCTCTCTCTAAAATCCAATAAAAACATATTTTAAAAATTACGTTATATGGAAAAGGTAAGTTGATTTTGCAGATGTAACTAAAATCTCATTTAAGTTCAAAGGTAAGTTGATTTTGCAGATGTAACTAAAGTTGATGTTGAGTTAAGCAACAGAAAGATTATCCTTGATTGTGGTTGTGGAATAGTCAGGTGAGCCCTGTAAAAGAAGCACTGAAAACAAGAAGCATCAGTAGACACACTTCTTCACCTTGAAACAGATTTACAATAACCCATGATCCTTGAGGGTCAGAGGAGACTGCAGCCATTGTTGCCACCTTGCTGGACTCTGGGGGGGACCTTGAGCCCGGGATCCAGTGAAGCGATATCCAAGTCTGCCTTACTGAACCTGGGTCTTGTAAAAAGCCACAAAATTAATGTTTTATTACATAACAAAGATAACTCTTTCTTTAAAACAAAGATACATTAATAGACAAAATTATTCATAACTTAGGCACTTCAATATGATATTCCAGGAATAATGAAAATATAAAGACTCAAGGACATGTTGAGAACGCTGACTAAAATAGAGATAGACATTTACAAGTAATTTTTTCTGGAATTGAAACTGCATTCACGTCAATACTCTTACATAGAATAAAAGTCAGAAATCTGGAACATGAGCAAACATGATTTTTCAGTTTGGTGATCTGTATAGATTTACTCTAAATTTCTTCTAGAGTATATGAAAATCCTTAAATATAAACCCCAACTTTATTTTTTGAGTAGATACAAAAATCATGAAATACACAGAAGCAAATTCTACTCTTAGAAGCGGAAAAATTGAAAGCATTCAGTCACTCATGCATTTGTAAATCACCTCTAACTAAATACTTATATATTTGACTGAATAAGAGTAAAAAAGAATTTTAAAAACCAGTAGAAAGAAACTCACAATATAAAAACAGTGAACTGCTGTTTGGTGAAGTGGTACTTTGCTAATCAGCTGAAGCGTTATTCTTATTTTTAAGTTTCACATTCCACTTCTACTCTTTCTACTTATCCAGAGATTAATATATTCTGCCTTATTGAAGAAACATTACCAGATACTATTTGATTTTATGTGATTAAAATAGCATGAGAATATTCTAATTTTTATTTTAAAAAACAAAACATTTTCTATTGGTGGTTACTCTGTATTCTCAGATCTGGATTTGGGCCTACAAGTGAAAGGCAAAAGGAAGAAAGAAAATTTTACATTTTATATATACATATATATATATATATATATGTATATATATATATATATATATATATATACACATACACATACACATATATATATATATATACATACACACACATACATACATACATATATATATATATATAATGTAAAATATTTCAAATGCTATTTTATTGCACTTTATAGCCAGTATAACATTATAATATACTAGGGGCCCAGTGCACAAATTCATGTACCTTGAAAGAAACTGTGGGCCGCGAGGCTGCGGTGGGCACAGGGGTGGGTTTCTGCCCAATCCTCTGCTACCCCGGCTGGCCCCTCTTGCCATGGTCCCTGGTTCCTTCTCTGCCAGCAACCCCACTCCTGCCGCCACCACTCCCACATGCTGACAGTGCTGGCCACATGCTGGAAGTGCCAGCCGCACTCACACCCACTGATTGCGCAAAGTGATTGGGGCACCAGCAGCAGGTGCAGCAGGTGCAAGCAGCGGCCGCTGCCCTGATCACCCCTCAGGAGCACAGGAGGTAGAGAAGCCCTCAGGAGTGATCAGGGTTAGCAGCTGCAGCTTGCATCTGCTGATGCCACCAAGAGATCAGGACCGGTGCTGGGCACCAGTAACGGGTGCGAGCGGCAGCTCTGGCACTAGCTGTAGGTGCAAGCAGGGCCGGCGCTGGCAGCGGGTGCAAATGGTGGCTCTGGCGCTGGCACCAGGTGCAAGCAGGGCCAGCGCTGGCAGCAGGTGCGAGTACTGGGTGGGACCACAGCACATGCGAGCAAAGAATTTTCAGTAACCACCAAAAGCTTGCCCCGATGACAGCAACTGGCACCCCACCTGGGTCTGGTGACCCCACTCACCTGCTCCGCCATCCTACCACGGCCAATGCCCACCATGTTCCATGTATGCCCCTGGTGGTCAGCACATAATATAGCAACCAGTTGTTCGGTTGTTCTGAAGTTCAGTCTATTTGCATATTAGGGTTTTATATATATAGATAAGGGGGAAAATTCAAAAACAAACTGAAGACAGAACAGTTAGCAAAAACAGGCAGACCTGGGAGGAAATCCCACCTTTGAATGAAAAGAAGCATACTTGATGATAAGATGCCCAGGATGGCACTAGAACTAGAGCAGCAGCTGAAGGGAGCAGCCTTATTGGGCTAAGTCAGTTCAACATGATTGCATCAGAATGAATATGAATCATTCCCCTCCCCACTTAGAATACATGAAGGTTTCTCTCTTTTCTTAGAAGTTTGAGAAAAAATGGGTGAAGACAAAGTCACCTTGCCCTGGACTAACAGCAACTTCATGAAGCTCCTCCTTTTTTAGTTCCTGCCTCACTTGCCTCCTTACATTGTTTCCTAACAGGATATATTCTGGACCCTTCACCTAATTAATTCCAATTTTCAAATCTCAGCAAAATATTCATTTCCTTGGGGATTTTTCTCTGTAAACTGCAACAAGGACTGGTTCATCAGTTTCACAATTTTAACCCTTTGCACTCGCTTGCTTTTTTCTCGATTCCTTTATTCTAATGCTAGCCGTGTGGAGTCACACTCAACATCCGAGTGCAAAAGGTTAAGTGACTCTCCTTTATAAGCTTATAATATATAACTTAAATTTGTTTGTATGATAGTTTGATCACTGCCTGTGTCTCCTGCTAACCTACAACTCCTATGGTATGATCTTGCATATAGTATAAGTGCTAAATTACTATTTCTTATATTTCTGTGCCCTTGTGATCTTCACCAATATGTAAAGATGTAATACATCTGCACCTGAAAACAAAATTAAGAATATTTTAAATCACCATTGAAGGGGAAATATATACAATATTTCTGGACCATAATAGGGAAGACTTCAAAATAACGATTATTAATTTAGAATAGAATTCATTTGCTTTGTTATGTATGGAGTTTCCTCTATTTGAGCTCAGCTGCTTTGGTGAAAGGCAGATGGGTGGGTTAATGGGAAATAAGGCTTCTCCAACAGATGCACCATAAAAGTACAAAGACCTGGAATTTATATTGTTTTTTCTTAAGGTTATATTAAAATAAACATAATGCAATATTACCTTAATTTTTTATACTTTTCTACTCATATAAAACCATAATCATAAACAATTTATTTTTTCAAATAAATATTCTGTAAAGCAACATATAAACAACTATTTTGCCTTCTTGTCCTATAGGTGTGTTGGGGAGCACAGGAGATTGGTTAGAAAGTTGTAAGGAGCACATTCTGAGAAAAGGGAAGTGTGCAGAAGGCCGCCTGCCCTGTTTATTGGAATTCTGACTTAGGGGAGTACTAGGGGAGTGTCAAAGGTGGCACCTCTAATTATTCCTTGATTTTTCCAAACAAGTCTGTGCACGAGCAGACCTCCCGGTGTTTACTGGAATCCTTTTGCTTAATCTTTGGGTGTCCTTGCTTAAAGGACACTACAAACATATTTGTCCTCCCAAGATTACTTAGCCTACTGATTGTATCTAAAAGATAAACTTTATCTCAAACTGCTGTTACAATAAAAGGCAAACGAGGCAGGTGATCAAGGCTGTCTGGTTCCTTTAGCCATGCAGTCCCTTAGCACTCTCTTTCACAGCAAATGGTGTGTCAGAGTAATCATTCATTCATCACTCAGAGTCTGCTGGTCAGCCCTGGCATAGGTGTAGTTTAAAAAGATTTATTTGGATTTTTTTTTTTTTTTTGCCATATATATGTATTGGTGCTTGCAGGAGCAAATTTTAAAATTAGAGATTTTCCAAAGGTACAATTTTGAGGGTACTGACTAGCCAGTTCAAATTTTATTTAGTACTATAGGTTGATATTAAAGAAAATAAGGACAGTTTACATAAGCAAAAGCATGGTTTATTATAAACTATGGGCCCAGTGCACTAATTCTTGCACCTTGAAAGGAAGTGTGGGCCACGAGGTTATGGTGGCACAGAGGTAGGTTTCAGCTCATCCTCTGTGCCCCTGCCTGGCTCCTCTCACTGTGCATCCCCCAGTCCCCTGTCTGCTAGTAGCCCCGCTCCCCTGACCACCACTCCTACACGCTGACAGCCGGCCCTGCTAGCACACACTGCTGCCCCGATCGCCCCTCGGGAGCAGAGGGAGGTGGAGAAGCCCTCATGGGAGATCAGGGCTGGCAGCCACTGCTCATACCTGCTGACAGTGCCGAGAGATCGGGACCGGTGGTGGGCACCGGGAGTAAGTGCAAGCGGCAGCTCCAGTGCCAGCTGCGGGTGCGAGTGGGGCCAGCGCCGGCAGTGGGTATGAGAGGTGGCTGCTAGCCCTGACCGCCCCTCAGGATCAGGGGGAGGTGGAGAAGCCCTCAGGGGCGATTTGGCCTGGCAGTTGCCGCTTGCACTCACTGATGCTATCGAGTGCCAGGTGAGACCATGGTGTATGGGAGCAAAGAATTTTCAGTAACCACCAGAGACTTGCCCCGATGACAGCAACCAGCACCCCTCCTTGGACTGGTGCCCCCGCTCACCAGCTCACTATCCCACCACAGCTGACACCCGCCATATTCCACACTCTGCCACCTGCTGCCAATGCTTGCCATGTTCCACGCATGCCCCCTGGTGGTCAACACACGTCATAGAGACTGGTTGTTCCGTTTTTCCGCAGTTCGGTCTATTTCCATATTAGGGTTTTATATATACACTATAGATACAAACTACCCATAAAACAGGACCTCTTCAACCATTACAATCCCCATTCATTTACACAGAACCACCTCCTACCCTTTTGAAGAAACCTGCATGGATGCCAGAGTGCACTCTGCAAGCAAGTAAACTACCAGTCATCAAAATCTTAAGTGTTTCATGTTTCCAATTGTCCTGAAACTTTTCATCAGCTCTAAGGAACTCTAGAGCTCAAAATCAATTCATTAGTTCAAAATCAATAGAGAATTCTTTGGGTCTGCTTCATGTAAACCTAGAATCACCAGAGAAGTGGGCATACTTACTTAGTTACAGTGTCAGAGAGCACAGTGTCACTCATGCTTAGTAGTTTGAATAACCTGTGTAAAATCTCAGAATATCATAGTGCTAATTTAAATTGACAAATGTCTGAAAGCAATCTATTATTTTGATCACTTAATGTTCATAATAAATTATTTTAAACCTAAATATGCCTTAGAATAGGTTAGAAAATGCTAAGAAATGCAAAATTTATGAGCATTCTTAAATTTATTTTTAACATGAGTAATAAATTGCACATTTTAGAAATCCCTAGCCAAGATCTTCAAAGCAAAACAAAAATCACTTTCTGTTCAGTTTAGTGAATGGCCTCCACCTACTTGAAAATGCAGCAATTCAAAATATTTTTATTTATTGAAAAGAATACTTAACCTGATCACCATAATTAACAGATGCTGGTGATAAGAACATATGATTCTTTCATAGTACCTAAAATTAAACTTTAAAGTGCTACCATTTGTTTCAATTTTTCCTATAAAAAATCAATGTCTAACTTTTATATCTCAACAGTACATTGCTATGTTTCATTATCATTTTAGAAGAAAGAGCTTTTCAATGTCTTCTTCATCAGTCTCACATTGAACAATCACAGAGAAAAATGATAGACTTGAAGTAAATAGGAAGCAATTTTAAATTATCCTTTTCAATCCTGACTGTTTACCTAACTTTAATATCATTGCATTAAATTAATGTAATGAAAACCAATCATTCTATATTATGGCTGTGTTGTCAAAGGTGATAGAAACTTAAGAAAATCAATTTAGCTTTTGTGCCATTTGATCTGATACCTGTTTCTTATGAGTGCTGACATGTGAAGAAAGGTCTTTGGAAACCACTTTAGTAGCAACAGTGATAATTAAAATTTAACATGATTCTAAGCAACTTGTTTTATAATCAGATCTTTTGTAGGTTGAAAAGAAAAATCCCTTTGTATTATTTAAATCACTTAACGCAACATACTGCAGATGTATTTCTTAGAATACAGCTACATACTACGTACTACAATATACTACATACTACAATGAGGTATCACCTCACACCTGTCAGAATAGCTACAGATATTAATCAACAAACAACAACTGCTGGATAGAATGTGGAGAAAAGGGAACCCTAGTACAGATATATTTGTGCAAATATTTTCTCCCAGTGTGACTTATCTTTTCATTCATATATATATTGATTTCAGAGAGGAAGGGAGAGGGGGAGAGAGATACAACCATCAATGATGAGTGAGAATCATTGATTGGCTGCCTCCTGCACATTCCCCAGTGGGAATAAAGCCTGCAATCAGGCATGTGCCCTTGATTGGAATCTAACCTGGGACCCCTCAGTCCACAGGTTGATGGTCTATCCATTGAGCCAAACCAGCTAGGACTACCTTTTCATTCTTAACAGTATCTTTCATGGAGCTAATTTTTTAAAATTATAATTAAACTAGAGGCCTGGTGCATGAAATTCATGCATGGGGGCAGGCGGGGGTATTTGTCCCTTAGCCCAGACTGCAACTTTTCCAATCAGGGACCCCTCGAGGGATGTCTGACATCCCGTTTAGACCCGATCCTGGTGGGATCCGGCCTAAATGGGCATTCGGACATCCCTCTTACAATCCAGGACTGCTGGCTCCCAACTACCCACCTGCCTGTCTGCCTGATTGCCCCTAACCACTTTTGCCTGCCAACCTTATCACTTCCTAACCACTCCCCTGCCAGCCTGATCGACGCCTAACTGCCCTCCCTTGCCAGCCTGGTTTCCACTAACTGCCCTCCCCTGCCAGCCTGGTCGCCCCCAACTGCGCTCCCTGCAGGCCAGGTCACCCCCAACTGCCCTCCTTACCAGCCTGGTCGCCTCCAACTGCCCTCCCCTGCCAGCCTGGTCCCCCCAACTGCCTTCCTCTGCAGGTCTGGTCACCCCTAACTGCCCTCCCCTGCCAACCTTATCACCCCTAACTGCCCTCCCTTGCCAGCCTGGTTGACCCTAACTGCCCTACCCTGCTGTCCTGATTGCCCACAACTGCCCTCTTCTGCTGGCCATCTTGTGGTGGTCATCTTGTGTCCACATGGGGGTGGCCATCTTTGACAACATAGAGCAGCCATCTTGTGTGTTGGAGTGACGGTCAATTTGCATATTACCTTTTTACTAGATAGTAGAAAGCTTATCAATTGTTTCTTTCATAAATCATGCTTTTGGTGTTTATCCAAAAAGTCATCAGCAATTTAAGATTATATAGATTTTCTCCTATGTTATCTCCTAAGAGATAATATGTTGTCTGTTTGTATCTGATTCTGTGATACATTTTGAGTTAATTTTATGAAGGGTATAAAGGCTTTGTCTAGATTAATTACAATTTTTTTTTTTTTTTTGCATGTGAGTGTCTTGTTTCAGCACCATTTGCTATAATGAGTATATTTATCCTGTTGTATTGACTTTGCTCCTTTGTAAAAACCCAACTAACTACATTTATGTGGATCTATTTCTTGGCTCTCCATTGATCCATGTGTCTAATATTTAGCAATGCAACATTGTCTTGATTATTGTAGCTTTATTATAAGTACTAAAATTATGTAATATCAGTTCTCCAATTTTGTTCTTCTGTAATATTGTGTTGGCTAATTGGAGTCCTTTACCTCTCCATGAAACTTTAGATATAGTGTGTCAATATCTACAAAATAAACCTGCTATGGTTTAGAATGTGATTGTTTCAAATCTATAGATCAAGTTGGGAAATATGATATAACAATGTTGAGTCTTCCTATTCATGAACATAGCATAACTCTCCATTAATTTAGTTTTTTATTCTTTCATCAGATTTTTATACTTTTCCTCATGTTGATCTTGCATATGATTTTTAAATGAAATAATACCTATTTCTTAAAAATGTTTCATATTTGGAGTGCTAATGTAAATGATATTATTATATTTTCAATTTTCAATTCCACTAGTTTATTACTAATATATGGGAAAATTATTTACTTTTGTATGTAAACCTGCTATTCTTCAACTGCACTATAGATGTTTATAAGTTTCAGGAGTTTTTAAATCAACTCTCTTGAATTTTCTACACAAAAAATTATTTCATTCATGAACAAAAACATGTTATTTCTTCTTTTCCATTCAGTGTACATTTTATTTCATGTTCTAGTCTTGCTGTATTAGCTAGGACTTCCAGTATAATGGTGAGAGGTAATGTTCTTGCTTTGTTTCTGATCTTATTCAGAAAGCATTGATTTTCTGACTATTAAGTATGATGTTAACTGTAAATTTTTGTAGATATTCCTTAGTTAAGGAAGTTTCCCTAGTTTACAAAGAATTTCATCATTAATAGTTTTGGATTCTGTCAAATACTTTTTTTGCATCTTTTGATATGATCATGTGATTTTTATTCTCTCACCTGTTGATGTGATGGATTACATTGATTTTTAAATGTTGAACCAGCCTTGCATACCTGGAATAAATTCAAAATATTGTGGGTAAATAATTATTTTTATACAATATTTACTTTAATTTTCTAGTTTTTTATTAAGGACTAGAGACCTGGTGCACGAAATTAGTGCATGGGGGGTCTGTGTCCCTCAGCCCAGCCTGCACTCTCTCCAATCTGGGACCCCTCGAGGGATGTCCGACTGCCCATTTAGGCCTGATCCCGATAGGGCCAGTTTTAGGATCGGGCCTAAACGGGCAGTCGGACATCCCTCTCACAATCCAGGACTGCTGGCTCCCAACTGCTCGCCTGCCTGCCTTCCTGATTGCCCCTAACCACTTCTGCCTGCCAGCCTGATTACCCCCTAACCACTCCCCTGCCAGCCTGCTTGATGCGTAACTGCTCCCCTGCCAGCCTGATTGCCCCTAACTGACCTCCCCTGCAGGCCTGGTCACCCCTAACTGCCCTCCCTAGCAGGCCTGGTCCCCCTCAACTGCTTTCCCCTGCAGGCCTGGGTACCCCACAACTGCCCTTCCCTGCAGGCCGGTCATCCCCAACTTCCCTCCTCTGCCAGCCTGGTCACCCCTAACTGCCCTTCCCTGCAGGCTTGATTGTTCCAACTGCCCTCCCTTGCAGGCCTGGTCCCTCCCAACTGCCCTCCCTTGCAGACCTGGTCCCTCCCACCTGCCCTCCCCTACTGGCCATCTTGTGGTGGCCATCTTGTGTCCAGATGGGGGCAGCCATCTTGTGTTGGAGTGATGGTCAATTTGCATATTACTCTTTTATTAGATAGGATAGAGGCCTGGTGCACGGGTGGGGGCCAGCTGGTTTGCCCTTAAGGGTGTCCCAGATCAGGGTGGGGGTTCCCTAGGGGCATTGGGTAAGGGGCCTGTGGTGGTTTGCAGGCTGGCCACACCCCCTGGCGACACACGCAGAGGCCCTGGTATCTCGGATTTATTTATCTTCTATAATTGAAACTTTGTAGCCTTGAGCGGAGGCCAGGGCAGGCCAGGGTGGGCAGAAAGCTTAGCTTCCTCCATTACTGGGAAAACCCAAGCCTCCTGCTCTCTCCAGCTCTGTGGCTGCTGTCATTTTTGTTGCGATTTATTTATCTTCTATAATTGAAACTTTGTAGTCTTGAGTGGAGGCCTGGGCCGGCCAGGGTGTGCAGGAAGCTTGGCTTCCTCCATTGCTGGGGAAACCCAAGCCTCCTGCTCGCTCCGTGGCTGCAGCCATCTTGGTTGGGTTAATTTGCATAATTACTCCTGATTGGCTAGTGGGCGTGGCTTGTGGGTGTAGTGAAGTGATGGTCAATTTGCATATTACTCTTTTATTAGATAGGATTTTTACATCAATATTGGTGAAAGGAATCGATCTATAGTTTTATTTTCTTGTTATATATCTGTCCAGTTTTGGAATAAAATAGAGTGATTTAGGTATATTCCCATTGCTTTAATCTTCTGAAAAGAATTTCAAAGAATTGATAAATTTATTTCTTAAATTACTCATCTGCGCCTAGTACTTTCTTCCTTTTTTCTCTCTCTTCTTGCAAGCATATGGGCAAACTGTCTTCTAAAGAGTTGGCTCATTTAACCTGGGTAATCAAATTTGTGGTCATACAATACCATGTATTCATAGTATATTTATTATACTTTTAATGGCTGGGAAATTGAGAGTTATGTCCTCTCTTTCATCTTTTATTTTATTAATTTTTCCTTCTCTTTTTTTTCTTAGTTAGTTTGACTAGAGACGTATTGATTTTATTTATTGTTTCAAAGAAATAACTTTTTGTTTTGTTAATTTTCTCTGTTGGTTTCTTATTTTCATATTTATTGGTTTCTGCTGTGATATTTATTATTTATTTTCTTCTTAATATTTTGCATATACATTTTTTTAATGTGTATATGAAGTGAAAATCTAGATGTTTGATTTTCCATCTTCTTTCCTAATATATGCATTCAATAGATACTTCTATATATGCATTTCTAATATATGCATCTTTTCTAATATATGCATTTAATTGAATCCACAAGTTTTGTTTAGATGTGTTTTCATTTAGTTCAAAACATTTTGTAATTTGTCTTGATACTTTTTTTTACATGTATTATTTAAAACTGTGTTATTAAATCCTCAAGGATATGGGGGTGTTACAGTTATCTTTTGGTTATTATTTTCTAGTTTATTTTAACAATGTTCTGAGAGTAGATTGTATGATTTCTATTCTTTTAAACTTGTTAAGGCATGTTATATGGCCTAGAATGTGATCTATCTTGGTCAATGTTTCATGTGAGCTTGAGAAAAATATGTAATCTGCTATTGATGGATGAAGTAGTTTGCAGATGGCAATATATCCAGATGATTAATTAATTCAAACATTAACAGTATTTTTTTTCTCACTGAGAAGCCCAGATCCTAATCAATTAATCTTTTAAAAAAATAAAAACATGAAACAAAATAAAACCAAGGTAAATTACATTAAGGAACTGATTATTAATTTCAGTTTTAATTTTCTGTTAAATAGTTGATATTATATTTTAGCGAAACATGTTAACAATCTATCTCTACATTTTTATCAAAGAAAAAATGATATTGCTAGAAAGCTACAAACCTTTAATGTATTTTTTCAACTTCTAATAAAAATATATTCTATTTTAACTACAATTGCACATTTAATTTTTTAGTTTTATCAAAGTTGAGGTAGGAAGATGGTTTGCTGAATTAGCAGATATCCTAAATATTTACACATTATAGACTGCAATATATTGTACATTATTAAAAATCAAATTTATCAATATCATTATTGATCATGTCAGAAAAGTCAAGTATTGAGAAGCTTGAAAGCTCTCATTTTCTTACTGAAAGCAAACACTGCGGTTATTTTTTATAAAGTGACAGTTTCACCTTGCTCATTTTAAGAAAATGTCTGCCAAATACACAGGACTGGATAATCATTGATTTTCTGTCAACTTATTTTTCAAATAAAAATGTCTGATCATTGGAAGAAAAAAACATGTTTGAACTTGCAACTTAAACCGGGTCTTATGTACTTTTCCTAGGAAACACTATCATGGAGCAAAAATACATTTCCTCACAAAATATTTTAAATTAAAAAAATACTCAAAATTTGATATTTGATAACAAATGTGTATTCAATTTGAAGATTTAAAAATAATAGTATTTGTCTCTGTTTCAAAATAACATTAAGTGATATATTTATTTTAAGCTGTGTATATATAATAGGCCCTCTCTATATATACAGTATATCCTCTATTCTAAGCTACCAAAAAGGTACCTGCTACTGCTTTTGCATATCCAGGGAAATATAACACAATAAAAAAGGCAAGTAATTCTTAGTATCATAAAAAGTTTTGATTTTATGACCATCTAGTAGAGAGTCTCAGGGTCCATGAGATATAAAGTTTAAGATCTATAATAAAAGTGTAGCTTTGCAATTTTTCAGCTTTACAGAAATTATTCTCATTTATTCTGAACAAAAATCATTTCTAACATATTTATGTTTTATATGTTAACATAAACTATAGCTTTGTGATCCTAAGCAATAGTAAATTTTTGGTCTAGCAAGTGCTTATCCATCCATACACAGAAGATAATCTGAGACTTATTGTAAACAATTTATGTAATTACATTTATAAATGTAGATAGATTAAAAATATACTTAGAAAAATACCAATTATCAAATCTGAAGTAAAAATTAAAAAATTGAAGTGATCCTATAAACATTAAAAATTGGATTTAATAGCCGAAACCGGTTTGGCTCAGTGGATAGAGCATCGGCCTACGGACTCAAGGGTCCCAGGTTCGATTCCGGTCAAGGGCATGTACCTTGGTTGCGGGCACATCCCCAGTAGGGGGTGTGCAGGAGGCAGCTGATCGATGTTTCTCTCTCATTGATGTTTCTAACTCTCTATCCCTCTCTCTTCCTCTCTGTAAAAAATCAATAAAATATATTTAAAAAAATTGGAATTTTTAAAGGAATGTCAACCACATTGTTTTAATGATGTGTTCTTTTAAATACATCATAATCAATTTCAGTTTTACACAACCTCTGAAAAAAGGAACATAGAGACGTAAAGTATTTAAATAAAAATAATATATTAAATATTAACATTTAGTCAATAGAAAATCCTGAATATCAATTATTAAAATTTACCTCTCAAGTTACTGAGGTGATTGTATCTAAAATGGACTTAATAAAGAGTACTTTCATAGAAAAATCTTTAGCACATACATACACCTTCACACTCAAATATACAATCAACAATATAGTAGAAGCATTCAAATCCAGTGCCAACGTTTTTGTTATTTGTTTTGAAATAGTCTGTGTCTTGTAGAAAAAGAAGTGTTACTCAGCTGTCCCTTCAAGGAAGAACTTGTCATGATTGTCCAACAGCCCTTTCAAGAATTGCTCTTTTGGAGAGCCACCTTGCAATACCCTTCACCAGAATGGGGCCCGGTCCTCCCTGCATCCTTGATATTGGGCCCGGCAGGATGCATGGTCCTTCCACTCCTTCCAGGAGCACCCATCCTGGCACCCCTGGATGACTGGCCCCACTGCCTTGACTTGGGTCCCTGGCCTGCCACCATGACCCAATGCACCCAGACTCACAGACCAGTCATCCTGAAACATTGAGACCCTGGACAAACAGCCCTGCCACCTTGCTATCAGCTCCATATTGGTGACCTGGTGTCCCTAAGTTGCTTAAGCACACTTATAACCATTATATTATGTTCTTTATCTGACAAATTGCTTGCCTCCATTTTTTACTTTCTTTTCTGGTGATTCCTCCATTTCTTTAATTTGGAGGTTGTTTCTTAGTCTCCCATTTTAGCAGTCCTGTAGTCTGCAGCACCAGGTGTGTGGGCAGGTAGGTGTATCTGGTGGTGATGGTTTGTGCTGCATCACAGCCATGAGTTCAACCTTCTGGTGGCACCAGTTTAGGTACGCTGGGTTGTTGTGACAAGTTCATCCATGTGTCTGTGGTGTCAGGTCACAGTGGGATCTGGTGTTTCAGGGTTAGAGGGTGAGGCATGCCTGATGAAGGAGGCAAGTCCATGTGTCTAGGGGGTATTTATCCAAAAAAAGAGGCCAAATAGCCAAAGAAGAACAAAGCTGGAGGGATGACAATACTGGATATCAAGCTACAGTACAAAGAAACTGTAATCAAAACAGTATGGTACTGGCAAAAGAACAGGCATATAGATCAATGGAACAGAACAGAGAACCCAGAAATCAACCATACCATGCATAATTAGTATTTGACAAAGGGCACAAGACCATACAATGGAGTAAAGACAGTCTTTTCTGTAAATGGTGTTGGAAAAACTGGACAGGTACATACAAAAAAATTAAATTAGATGACCAACTTACACCATACACAAGAATAAACTCAAAATGGATAAAAGACTTAAATGTAAGCTGTGAAACCATAAAAATCCTTGAAGAAAACATAGGCACCAAAATATCAGACATCTCATGTAGCAGAATTTTCACTGATACAATGCTTAGGGCAAGAGAAACAAAATAAAAATAAATAAACAAATGGGACTACATCAGAATAAAAAAGCTTCTGCACAGCAAAAGAAAGCATCATCAAAATGAAAAGGAAAGCTACGGTGGGAGAACATATTCACCAGTGATATATCTGCTAAGGAGTTAATTTCTAAAATATATAAAGTACTCATAAAACTCAACAAAAAAAAGACTTACAATTTAGTTAAAAAATGGAGAGAGGACCTAGACACTTCTCTAAAGAAGACATGCAAATGGCTAAGAGTCATATGAAAAAATGCTCACTTTCCCTAATCATCAGAGAGATCCAAATTAAAATGATACAGAGGTACCACCTCATATCTGCTGCATTAGCTACCATCAATAAATCAAAAAACAAGTTCTGGCAAAGATGTGAGAAAAGGAAACTCTAGTACACTGATGGTAGAGGTGTAGACTTGTGCAGTCACTATGGAAAACAGTATGATGTTTCCTTAAAAAATTAAAAATGGAACTGCCATTTGACCCAGTTATCCCACTTCTTGGAATATATCCTAAGAAGCTCGAAACACCAATCAGAAAGAATATATGCACCCTAACGTTCATAGAAGTGTTATAGCCAAGATTGGGATAGATAAGTGGTATAAAAAAGTTGTGGTACCTTAACACAACAGAATACTATGCACCTGTAAAAATTAAGGATCTCTTACCCTTTGAAACAAAATGAAGGGACCTGAGGAGTATTATGCTAAGTGAAGTAAGCCAGTCAGCAAAAGACAAATATTGCATGATCTCACTTACATGTGGAATCTAATCCTATTTAATAAAAGGGTAATATGCAAATTAACCGTCACTCTGTCACACAGATGTCAGTGCCCATAGCCACAAGATGGCAGCGCCCAGTCCCCTCAGGCCCGCCCTGGCCTTGGAGGCAACGGGTAAGGACAGGAACGGGATAAGGAGGCTAGATCCAGTCTGAGCACCACAGCAGGGCGCTGTGGGTGGATGAAGTGCCCAGCCCACGTAGGGGTGCGGGCAGTGGGGGATGGGGAGCCCCTATTTAGTGCATGGATGCACAAAGAGGAGCAGCGTGGCCACACATAGCTTGCCCACCTCCTCTGGAGGAATTCCAAGGAGAG
Organism: Ia io; assembly: GCA_025583905.1. Classification (NCBI taxonomy): domain Eukaryota; kingdom Metazoa; phylum Chordata; class Mammalia; order Chiroptera; family Vespertilionidae; genus Ia; species Ia io. Next base: position 38,299,042 of record JAJQQW010000003.1, read on the forward strand.
AGGGGCAGGGAACAGCAGGCTTCAGCTGTGCCTGCCACCTGTGGATGGCGCCACTTTCACTCACTCACGCATAGCAGACTGGCTCTTTCCGGGAGGCAGATTGGCGGTGCCAGCAGTGCACAGCCGTCAGTTCCGGGTTAGAGAGCTGCCACCTCCTGCCCCAGGACAGGCGGGACAATTCATGTAGGAAACTAGGGTGATGCCCCTTAAAGGCCCCGACTCCCTGAAAACCAGACTCACCCAAAAAGGATAAGCTCTTTGCTATTGCACTGATCTGTCACCTTTAAGCATTATTCACACACTAGAGGCTCAGTGCACAAAATTCGTGCACGGAGCAGGGTTGTCCCTCAGCCCAGCCTGTACCCTCTCCAATCTGGGACCCCTCTCACAATCCAGGACTGCTGGCTCCCAACTGCTTGCCTGCCTGCCTTCCTGATTGCCCCTAACCACTTCTGCCTGCCAGCCTGATCACCCCCTAACCACTCTGCTGCCAGCCTGTTTTCCCCCAACTTCCCTCCTCTGCTGGCCTGGTCACCTCTAACTGCCCTCTCTTACAGGGTTGATCACCTCCAACTGCCCTCCCTTGCAGGCCTGGTCCCTCTCAACTGCCCTCCCTTGCAGGCCGGGTGCCTCCCAACTGCCCTCTCCTGCTGGCCATCTTGTGGCGGCCATCTTGTGTCCACATGGGGGCAGGAACTTTGACCACATGGGGGCAGACATATTGTGTGTTGCAGTGATGATCAATCTGCATATTACTCTTTTATTAGATAGGATAGAGGCCTGGTACAGGGGTGGGGGCCAGCTGGTTTGCCCTGAAGGGTGTCCCGGATCAGGTGGGGGTTCCCTTGGGCGTGGGGCGGCCTGAGTGAGGGGCCTGTGGTGGTTTGCAGGCCAGCCACACCCCCTGGCGACCCAAGCGGAGGCCCTGGTATCTGGAATTTATTTTCCTTCTACAATTGAAACTTTGTAGCCTGGAGCGGAGCCAAGCCTGGGGCTCCCTCCACAGGCAGCCATTTGTGTTGGGGTTATAACTGAAACTTTGTTGCCTTAAGCGGGTGGGCCCGGCCAGGGTGTGCAGAAAGCTTTGCTTCCCCTGTTGCCGGTGGCAACCCTGGCCTGCTCTCTCAAGCTCCAATCTGCCACAATTTGTTTGAATTTGTTTCCTTCTATAATTGAAACTTTGTAGCTTGAGTGGAGGCTTAGGCCTGGCCAGGGCAAGCAGAAAGCTTGGCTTCCTCTGTTACCTATATCGTATTCTCTGTGTTGTAGCCATCTTGGTTTGGGTTAATTTGCATACTCGCTCTGATTGGATGTGGGCGTGGCTTGTGAGCGTGGCTTGTGGGTGTGTCAGAGGTATGGTCAATTTGCATATTTGTCTATTATTAGATAGGATTAGACACTTTTTAAAAAATATATATTTTATTGATTTTTTACAGAGAGGAAGAGAGAGGGATAGAGAGTTAGAAACATCGATGAGAGAGAAACATCAATCAGCTGCCTCTTGCACAACCCCTAGTGGGGATGTGCCTGCAACCAAGGTACATGCCCTTGACCAGAATCGAACCTGGGACCCTTGAGTCTGCAGGCCGATGCTCTATCCACTGAGACAAACTGGTTTCGGCACACATTAGACACTTTATCCCTATCGTTTGAATGTTATAAAATAGATGTGTGATTTTTTTAAACTTTATTTTCCAGATAAGGAGAGGTAGACTCAGGGTCTGAATCCACAATTGTCTGGGTGGGAAGCTCCTGTTCAACTCTGAAAGCTGGGCATGTGGCAGTGGACGACCATCCCAAAAACACTAGATGGTGAAAGAAGGAGCTGGAAATGTGACAAAATGGTATGTGTGCATCTTCAAAGAAAAGTGAATGCTGCTCCAGTCTAGGAGACCTGGACAATTATCTGCAAGCTGCCATTCTGAAAGAAGCAAAGGTGAGGAAGGAGTACAGGTAATGCAGAATAGAAACTGCAGTTTGGACAGGTCAAGGACTTTGACCTAGCAATATAATGCCATCAGAGTTGGGACATTCTGGGATTCTCAGAACTTTGAAATTGATTTCCATTGTTTGCTTCAAGAAATTTCAAGCAAATTCCCTGAGATTTTATATATCTATAATAATAAAAGCATATTACGCTAATTAGACTGCACATCCTTCTGGACGAAGCTAGGGCTGAGAGGGGAGCCCCTCCTGGGTGCCAGATGGAAGCCGGTGTTGGCAGCCAGGGGAAGGAAGGCCTACTCTTGCACAATAGGCCTTCCCTGCCGGCCTGATACATCTGTACATTTGAATGTGTATATTATCTATACTAATAAAAGCCTTGCGGGCAATCAGGACAGCAGGGGAGGGCAGTTGGGGGTGATCAGGCTGGCAAGGGAACAGTTAGGCGTCAATCAGGCCAAAAGGGGAGTAGTTAGGGGGCGATCAGGCTGGCAGGGAGAAGCGGTTAAGGGCAATCAGACAGGCAGGCAGGTGAGTGGTTAGGAGCCAGTGGTCCCAGATTGTGAGAGGGATGTCCAACTGCCTGCAGTATTGGGCCTAAACCAGCAGTCAGACATCCACTGAGGGGTCCCAGATTGGAGAGGGTGCAGACTGGGCTGAGGGACACACCCCCCTCCCCCGCCATGCATGAATTTTGTGCACCTGGCCACTAGTGAATAAATTGACAAATACAATAAGGCCAGAGACATGGAAGAATGGAAACAGACTGAAGATTCCTAAAAGGAAGGTGGGTGGGGCAAGAAGAGATAACCATATATGTAAACCTCATATATGTAAAACCCAGGACACAGACAATAATGTGGTGAATGCCTGGGATGGGGGCAGGAGTGGGAAGGAGGTTGTCAATTGGGGGATGGGAGAAGGGGAAAGAAGGAGGGAATATCTGTAAAACTTTCAAAAATAAAGATAAATTTTTAAAGGTATATATTTGAGACAGATGTCAAATAGGGTGTATTTTCAATTATGAATAAGTGTTTTGACAGAGAGATATTCTTATTAGAAGCTGTGTTAGAAAAATGATTTTAGCATTGGGAAAAAACTCAGTTTCAAAGTACCTAATTTACAAGATTCCTTCTAGAGAAAAAGAGCATTCATATTCTTACAGAAGAAGTAAAATGTTAAATATTAAGAGTTCTTTCAGAGACTATCCTATTGGTTATATTTAAAAAATCCTCAACTAGTATTAGGTAGAAGTAAACTCTACAAATATATTCTTTTTTTAAATTACACTATTGAGATGAAATGTACAGTCATCACACATTTTTATTTCACGTTATTATCTCCAATACAATTCCTCATCATAAAGTAAATATATATTGAATAAATTTTATTTATCGTAATAATATAAATTAAACAAATGTAAGTTATGCTGTAATTTTAAATATGTTTTGAACTATGTAATATTGGTTTTTACAATATTAACTTTAGGTTTCTAAAGGCACTTAATTGAAAATTAAACTAACTGGTGCCTTTTAAATTTGACTTATAAATAAATATATCAAGAGAAATTTAGCAGCTCCTAGGAAATAAAAGCAAATTTTTTAGTAAATAGCCTGAATTATAATAGTATAATATACACTAAAATCTTCTATATTACCTATATGTCTATGCCAAAAAAAAAAAATAGAAGTTTTACACAAAATTTTGGAGGCCATATATTTCATGCAAAAAATATGGCATGTAAGAATAAGTACCTATTCCAATATTTGAAATTATATTTCTATATTACAAATATAATATTCTTCACTTTATTTCATGGCTAAATAAACAGGAGGCTATTGGGGATAAGAATGGTGAAAAGTTGAGAAATTTGGGATTGTCTATCAAATGTTATCATATATATGCTTAACAATAAAATAAAGATGTTATTCATGAAAATTGCCATTTTGTCAAAAAGGTATTTCCCTATTTTCCTTGTGAATAATTTCAGTATCAAGTATATTTCCACAAAACCTCTACATATTTTTGGCCTATTTCCTGATATTTAAAATTTTCATTGTTATTTTAATAAATTATTTTATCAACTTCAAAATAAACTCAATATTTCAAGAAATGAACAATATGCAAATGTAATAAATGTCAGCTGCAAAAATATATATGCAACATCTACTTAATTATTAAAGTTCCTGCACCCCTTTTAAATCTGTGCACCATTGTTCAGAGCTTGCTCATTCAGTTTGTTTTTGTTTTCCAGGTTGCCACAGCTGAAAATAAATCATGACTTTTTTTATTCTTTTGTTGTTAAGAAAAAAAATGTAACTATTTATGTAAATATAAAATATGCATGTACGTAATCAGAAAGTGATTCTAATTAGCATCTTCTTACTAATAACAACAATAAAGACATTGTTATTAGTCAATAACACAATTTATCCTAACACAATTATTCTAATAACTAGCATACAGCTATAAGTAATCATTACAAATATAACTATACAGGTAAATCCCACTTTGGATACACAATATACTTTTTCTCAGATTTTTTTTATCAAATAAAAACATGAAATAAATACGACATTTGGGGTTACAAAAATAAAAATTCACAATCTGATGATTATTTTAATTGGTAAAATACCATTTTTTACTTATAGTATTTACTATCTAGAGAAAAATAAGAGACAGATGCAATTTAGCACACATAAAATATCTCCACTGCTAGCAGATGTGTACTTCAACCCAAACATCTGTTTAATCTTTTTTCTTTGATGCTTATTCATGTGTGTGAGTATATAATTTATATTAATTTATAAAATAATCTTAATAAATGTTAAATATTTTAAAGGAATTGAGGCTTTAGAGAAATTGTGTGACATTTTGAATGAATTTTGTATAATGGAGAAGCTTGTCTCAAAAATTATCAAGATGTTTATATGCCTTTGAGGTGTTAGGAGTATATTGAATATATGTACAGTCCACTCATGTCTGGAAAGTATTATTAGCATTTGTGTAGAGTCATGGATTTAGTTTGATAAGAAATTTTAATGCTTTTTAGTAATTATTTTCTGTGAACTGTTCTTAAAAATGACAATAAATCACAATAATTTTGTACTTTCTTTGAATCCTAAGTAATAGAGCTTTTCTTTTATTAATTTTGTTAAAATGAAGCTAAATTATTTTTTAAAATTAGCTGTTTTTAGGATGAAAATACTTATGCCATATCGTGTGTTTAATTAAACTTCAAAAGTTTCTATAAATTCAACATTAATCAATGAAAACTAATACTTTAAACAATATTTCCTTAAAATTTCATAATTTTAGTGTCTAAAAACAATTATTAATCTAATTAAAACATTATTCCCATTAACATTATTAAAGTTTTCTCATTTATTGTCTGCAACCTCTCTTTCCCACCTACAACAGATACCTTCAGAATATGAATTCCTTGATGATTACAATATACACGTTACAAATGAACAATTTTTGATTCACCTATAATTCATTCCTAGACCAATGTTGCTTTATTAAGTACTAAAGGCCTGGTGCACAGAGTCCGCACTGGTGGGGTCCCTCAGCCTGGCCTGCACCCTCTCGCAATCCAGGGGATGTAGCAGTGCATGAAGCAGCAGGTGGCCAGGGAGGAGCCTGAGCTGGGGCCAGGTGCCACGCTGCTCCTGCTCATCCTGGCCCTGCTGCACCTGCCGCCTCTGCTGTCGCTTGGTGGTGCTGCCTCGGAGTCAAGAGAGGCTCCAGCTGCTGCAGCTGGGCTCGCCAGCCATGAGCTCAGATTCTGGCTGAGCAATGATCCTGCTGTGGGAGCGCACTGACCACCAGGGGGGCAGCTCCTGCATTAAGTGTCTGCCTCCTGGTGGTCAGTGTGTGTCATAGTGACCAGTCAACCAGTGGTAAGGTCCACGGGTTGTAACGGTCGCTTAGGCATTTATATATATATAGATTCCAAACTTCTAGCATATTACCCTGGCTATTTAATGAACAATTGATTTTCTCTTTAAGTGGTAATTGTCCTTATATGGTTCTCTACTCCTTCCTGAACACATGGGAAAATTACTCTTGCGTTCATGTGGAAAATATGACTTAGGTCTGAAACTTTTCCTCATATTTGAGGGTCTCCTAAAGATTCACTTCAATAGTGGCAACTGCCTTATAGTATTTTACTTCTCTGACCCCTTCTCACTCCTCATTTCTCACTGACTCATTCTCAGCCATTCCCATTCCATTTATAGGTCCTTGAAGGAAACAGCTGGCACCACAAGGTTTGGGGGCCATGACATTGTTAGGGTCCATCTGGAGAGAGAACTTCATCTGAGTTCCTGGGGTACTTTATTTCCCTGGCCTTCATCCTTCCTTAGAGTATTTTGCCTTATCTATTTTCTCATTTAACTTGCTTTCTGCTAAATTCCTGTTTACTGAAGGAGATAATTAGCTCTGGGTGATTATGATAATTTTGTCTTCACTCTCCAGTTATCCTCCCAATAGACAAGCAGAAAAATGCTTAGTAAAGTGGTATCCCATGCCTCCTAGAGAAACACAAGCTTTATGCACAGCTTCTGTTATTAGGATGTTTTAGATTTGTGCATGTATCCCCAGAACTTGTGCTTAACCTAACCATCTGCTTTACTCCAAATTAGAAGTAAAAGAAATTTTAGGATTTCTGTCTGCTTATTATTTTTTTCACTTTCACCTAATTTTCACAGAATCCTATGAAAGGGGAGAGTGGTCAGGATTAAGAGCTAAGAGATTTCTTTTTGCCTTTCCTTGTTTACCAAATCCACTTAAGAAAGTAGACAATGATATGCATTTTCATATGTATTGCTGGGATTACGGTGATATATATATATATATATATATATATATATATATATATATATATATATATATATATATATAACTGTAGATGTAGATAGGTAAAGAGACATAGAGAGATTTAAATCAGTTACATTTTTTTTACCCTTTTCAATTTTTATTTATTTATTTTTTATTTCGGAGAGGAAGGGAGAGGGAGAAAGAGAGAGATAGAAACACCAATGATGAGAGAATCACCAATCACCTGCCTCCTGCACACCCCACACTGTGGATCGAGCCTGCAACCCAGGCATGTGCCCTTGACAGGAATCGAGGGACACTTCAGTCCGCAGCCTGACACTCTATCCACTACGCCAAACCAGCTAAGGCCCTTTTTCAATTTTTGGCAGTGATGAGTACGTCTTATTTTGTGTGGTTTTACTCTGTCAACATAAGCAATCATTTTGTATGGAATTTGGAATTAAAGAATTTTTTTTAAACTGGATTAAAATCTGGTGTTTTCTTGTACTATGTGAATAGTGTTTTTAATTCTGTGTGTTAATACAGAAGGAATTGACTCGCACATCAAGTGGAGAAGAGACGTCCCTCCGCATGCCTCCTCCATCCTGGCCAGTGCTTCCCCATGGAGAAGACAGAGCTGACCCAGAAGGCGAAGCTGGCCAGCTGGCTGAGCAGGCCCAGCGCTACCAAGACCTGGCCACCCGCACGAAGGAGCAGGTGCAAGCTGTTCCACGAGAAGCGCAACCTACTCTCAGTGGCCTACCAGAGCAGGGACAGGGACGCAGGTCCGCCTGGAGGGTCATCGGGAGCATCCAGCAGAAAACTGACGTCTCCGACAAGACATGGGAGCTGGTTAAGGACTGTTGCAGCTGGTTAAGGACTATGGCATCTGGTTAAGGACTACTGGGAGAAAGTGGAGTCTAAACTGAGGTCCATCTGCATGCATGCACCACGGAAGTTGCATGTGGTGACAACTGAAAAAGATAATTTCCAAGGAGCTTACCAAGAGGGTTTTGATGTAAGCAAGAAAGAGATGCAGCCCACACACCCAATTTACCTAGGTCTGGCTCTAAACTTTTCTGCATTTTACTATGAGATCCTTAATAACCCCACGCTAGCCTGCACCCTGGCTAAAACCGCGTTTCATTAGCACTGAAGACTCATACAAAGACAGCATCTTCATCACTCAGGTGCTTAGGGACAGCCTCACATTATGGACATCAGACAGTGCAGGAGAGGAATGTGTTGTGGCCAGAAGGGGCAGGAAACTAACTGCATACAGGGTGTCCTCCCTCCAGAAACCTTTGTACACATCTCCATTCTTTTTCCACTGGGATTTCCTCAAGCAAAGAAACCCATTCATGTGTATTCAATCAACGGTTTATAGCCTTCTCACACTGCAGCTGTGGGAAAGCTCCATTCCTTGATTTGTGTTTGTCTCGGCCTTCCTGGTGTGCAGTTACTGCTGTAGAAAAGTGTTAATAGCTTCATAAACATAAGTAACTTCCAAACACTTACAGAGGACTAAAAATGTATTTGGTATTTAAGTGATATGAACCAGTTCTGCAAGTGACTGTTTTGTATTACTGTGAAGACATGAAAATGCAGTTAATTATAAATTAAAGAGTGTTTTACATAACTTCTTAATTTCTCCATTCCCTCCCTTACTCTTCTTTGGGGGTTTCCTTTCAGTGATCAACTTCTCCATTTCTTAATGTATTCCTTTATGGTAGGAATCCAAAAGTATTAGATTGAATGGGAAAGCATTTGACATTTCCGGGTTGGGGTCACATATTGAAATGGTTCCCGTGTCACATATGGTTGGAGTCTCATGCATCTGAGACAACAGGGAATTTCCTTATTCACTCTTTATTTGATGCTGTTTCAGATGGCAACGTTTCTTCCTAATAGAAATTCACTTACACCTCCAAAAAATAAAATACACAGTGACTTGATTAAGTAAGGATAAGAGTTGTGATGTAATGTTTACTTATTAATGAAAATAGCAAAGCAAGCGTTTTGACATGTGTATTTCAAAAAGTCTTGGAGAGTAAACAGTATTTAATGCCATATTTTAAAGATAAAAAGGTTTAATGTGTATTCAGATTGTCTTTTCAGAACAATGAACTGCTGTCAAGAGTTTCCTGAAGTAGTCTAATGTCATAGGGATGAAGCTAGTGCAATACTTGAGAGTTCTGTAGTTGTAGATGTTTTTGATTGTCAAATTTACATTGACTTAAAATATGAAAACCATATTATGCATAATCCTCACATTTTTGTAACTAATCTATTTCCATAGTATATTTTATTTAATTTAGCTCAATGAAAACAATAGGATCATAAAATTAAGCTTACAATTAGAAGGGAATTTAGTAATCTTCATTCCAACGCAGAAAATGCTCTGCCAAATTCGTGATAGGCGATAGTCTAGTGTTTGCAAAATAAAATAATTCTGCCAACAAAAAGGACCCTTTGTAACAGTATAGAAGAGAGATGAAAAACAATTTAACATTAAATAAACATTATCAGATGTGCATCCATATAAGTTGGCACAAAAGTGACTACAAATCTAAATGGGATATCACACAAATTTAATCAGTAAATGGAAGAAAGAAAACTTAAAACGCCCTAGATTTTTGAAAAACAAATAGATACACCAGGTGATTGCCTCATATACATTATGTGAAGGTTAATTTCAGGGTTATGTATACATGGTCCCATGAGTCAGAAAGTCTTGAACCTTGCATTGTAAAACTAAACCCTTGGTTCTCTTTATCTGACCTCTTCTCCTTTTAAGGAGACATCCATCCTACAGAGAGATGAGTAGAACTGCAAGTGCTGCCTCACCCTCAACAGAAATCTCTGAGTTCATAAAAGAGGAACTATATCCTTGGCTTAATACTTAACCTCTAGCGTGCCATATAGCAAGCCTTGGAAGATATTTGTATTACTTATTTGATATATGTAAAATTTTACCAATATTCCTATTAAAATATGATGTTCAGAGCAGAAAGGGATGCCCAGTGGAAAGTATGGACCTTACTTTCTATAAGTCACACACTTTGCTAAAATTTCCAAGCCTTTGGAAGCATTGATTTTTCTACTGCTGGAGCATCATGAGTGATTATGCTCTGCTATAGCCGATTGCGCTTACCTCGATCTTTTTAACTTCTATTTGGTTGCATTAGTATGGACTAATACATTTTTCATTAGAAACTGAATCTAATGCTCATTTCATACTTATTTTTGCCCTATTAATGGTTTTTATGTTTTGAGACCCAAGCAATCTAAGGACTGGGTAATTGTATAAATGGAAGATGATCAGTTTGATGCACAAATCACTTTTGATCCAATGTTATAAATGTTTAATTTCCATGATTTCTGAAGTGACCTCTCTACTAACACAGCTTAATTGCACTTCTAAGGGCAGCACCATACATCAGCTGGAGTAGAAGTACTACCTTTTAAATTAGAATCTGCCTCCACATAATGAAGCTGCAAATATCCTCAATTCCTTTCTTAATTTGGAACTATGGAGGCTTTTTCCTTAGGCTTTGATTGAAATAAGTATTTATAGCATGGTGTGTTCAGCTTTTCTGCTGGATTTTTACAACAGAAATAGACTAAAATGTATGGAGACACAGCTTTCAATTGGAGCAATTGAAGATTGTGAGAACAATTGAAAAGAAAATGGGACACAGAGCCAAAACAAGTTTAAAAGTCTTAATGCCTTAGAGAAGATACACCCTTGAGAAAATTTCCGTATAAAAATAAACCACAGTGCCATTGAATTTTCTCATATTCACTTGTGTATTTTTTAAACAATGAAATACTACAGAAGTATGAATTAATAAAATTTTCTAACATCAACTAAAATTTGAATAAAATATATATAGAAGTACCCTGCTGAAAAGTAAAAAGTCATTATTTGAAAAAATATTGTACAATATAGGGATGTGGAGAGGTTCAAACTATAAATAGAAATGCATGAAATATAAAATATGAAGATTAAAATTATTTTATCCTGGGTTTTCTACAACCTTTCAAAAAACAATCCTATTTATACTATATAAACCAAATTAACTTTCATTAAATCATTATAAAATAGAGTAAATTTTCAATAATTTTTTTCAGATGAGATTTTAAAGGAGGGTGCTTTTAGATATTTTTGTGTTATTAAAATTTCAGTAGCACATTTTACAAAAAGTGGACCATGTAACTGTCTTTCATGTTCAATTTTGAAATGATTATTATAACTGATTTTCACATTATGCTTTATCACAATATGTCTACTATTACTATTTCTTATGATAGTATTCATTGTTAAGTAAAATAAATTCAACACATTTTATATATGTTTTAAGCACTTTGTCTGATTCTATGTTCAACCAATTAAAAGTTATTGAAAATTGTGAGTGTATGATGTTTTTCTGGAAACTATAGAGAAAGCTAGGAAATAATGTTAACAGAAATGTAGAGAATGGATAAAAGCATCTTGCATAGTGTTCAAATACATACACAGCAAATACTTAGAGGGAAAAATCCAGAACTGAATTCTGTAGCAGGAACATACACAGATTTTTAGATCTTTATTTATTACTTTGATATATTTTAGTGTGACATCTTGTAAACAACATCATTTTTTTAACAGATCTTTCCCCCTATAATGTGTTTTCATTAAGATTTTCCTTAAATCCCTCTAACCCTCCAATTCATCCAGTAAACCTATTATTCACAAGACACAAAGAAATTGAAACTAAATGGACAATGAAAATAAGCAGTTATTTTATTTATAAAGAAGATAGATGATGTCTTTTTAAATTCTATTTTATCATTACACTAAATAATAAAGACATATTCACCAAGAAATTGTAATGTAAAAAGGTATACAACTTTAGATTCTGTAAGAATTTAATGCAAGATACATTACAATTCTACTTTCTGGACTATAAAATTGGTATAGTTAAATTTAGTAAATTTTGAATCAAGTATGAAATGAGTTTCTTTAGCTATAAAAAATAGAAATTTAGACAAAAGGAAAAATCATTGAAATTGGATTAGCTGGATATATTTTTTAACTTCATAAGTTGGAACTCAAAAGAAGAGTGAACTATGGTTATATGAGGTTAGCATTTTAGATTTACTGTTTGGCATAATCAAAGAAACAAGTGTGTTTTCTTAAAATGAAATTTATGGGACATTAAATATTGTACACACGCATACATGTTCTACTACATTTTCATTATATGTCTCATATATACATATATTCATATACATATGACTATAACACATTTATTTTGTTTCATATATATCCATATACATGATTATGAAAATATATGTAACAAACCATTTGTTTTTAAGTAAGACTTTAGAAGTGAAATTTTTGTTGAATATAATCTGTACGTTTTAATGAAGGTTTTTTCTGATAAGATTTAAAGCATATTCCTTTTAAGAATGATCAAGTAAGCAGCAGTACCCTAGTATGGATAGAGAATAGTAAGAATGGATGAGGTGTTGGACTAAGGAATGATAGCAAAAACATTTTAATGATGAAACACTGATTTTCAGTGGACTTTAAAGATAGCCGAGGTTTTAAACATGAAATTACAGGTAACCAGAGATAAATGTATTTTCCTTATTATATTGGGAAAATAAAAAGAAAGCTTTAAGAATATAAGATTAGAAATATCATTTGATACAAATCAAGATATTATTAATTTGACACCCATGGCAAAATAAATAAATACAAAAGTAAATTAATGGCACTATATCAACTAAAAAGCTTCTGTACAGCAAAGAAACCACCAACAAGACAAAAATGCAACCAACTGAATGAAAGAAAGTATATGTAAACAACAGCTCCAAAAAAAATGGTTAATATACAAAATATGTATGAGTTCTTTAACTCATAAACTCAACACAAAACAAACAAACCAATGAAAAATTGGGCAGAGGACCTGAACAGACAATTCTCTCAAGAAAAATGGCCAACAGATATATGAAAATATGTTCAGCTTCACTAGCTATTAGGGGAATGCAAATTAACGCTACAATGAGATACCACCTCATACCAGTTAGAATGTTTATTGTCAACAAGACAGGCCATAACAAATGTTGGAGAGGTTGTAGAGAAAAAAGAATCCTCATTCACTGCTGGTGAGAATATAAACTGATATAGCCACTGTGGAAAACAGTACGAAGTTTCCTCAAATAATTAAGAATAAAGTTACCATGTGACCCCACAACCCACTTTCTGGTATCTATCTGGAAAATTTGAAAACATTTATTTGCAAAGATAATATGCACCCCTATATTAATTGCAGCATTATTCATGGTGACCAAGACATGAAAACAATCTATATGTCCTTTGATAGATGATTGCAAGAAGTAGTACATATATACAATGGATTACTACTCAGTCATAAGATAAAATACTGCCATTTGCAACAACATGGATGAATCTTGAGAATATCATGCTAAGTGAAATTAGTCACAAGAAAAAATTAACAACCATATGATTGGGTGGTGGGCACACCATAAAATATACAGAGGGGTGGGATGGAGTTGAGGTGGTGAATCGGGGGGGAAAGGAGATACCTATAATACTTTCAGTAAAGATAATTTTTTTTTATGTTGGACAGTTAGACCCATAACAAGATTAATTATAGAAATAATTATTCAAGAAGGGTGCCCAGCCAGTGTGGTTGAGTAGTTGAGTGTCTACCTATGAACTAAGACGTCACGGTTTGATTCCTGGTCAGATCTCATGCCTGGTTTGCGGCTTCACCGCTGTTGTGGGCCATGCAGGAGGCAGCTGATCAATGATTCTGTCTCATCATTGATGTTTCTATCTCCCTCTCCCTTCTTTGCCAAAATCAATAAAAATTTTAAAAAGAAGGGTATCCTTAGGTGAAAATAAATTTCACCTTTCAGTAGTTTGAGGAGAATACAGAAAAAAAAAGTTACAGAAAAATTGGGTATGTAAAGCAATCTACACAAGTAACTAAAACCTTAAGATGAACTGAAATTAATAAAAACAGAAGACATATACAATTATTTAATTCAAAATTGAAGGGAATACTATTCCACAAATGAGATCCCTGGTCGAAATTGGGTCATGGATAACCAATCATTCAAACACTTAAGAAAAAAATACTAATATTTCATAAAACAATTTTAAGAACAGAACAGGAAGCATTTTCCAACCAATCTTATTAGACTAGTATAACCCCAATATCAAAACCTAAACAAGTATATTAAAAGGAAAGAAAATAATAGGTCAATATCTTTTATGACTATAAATACAAACATGTTAAGCACAATCTAGAAAATTGAATTTTGTGGCATAAAGAATACTATTTCATATCCAAAACAAGTATATTTCAGAAATGTAAGTTTGGATTAACTTTTAAAATTAATCAACTTAACTTAGTAATTAATTTAACACATGTAATATAGTGGTTTTTGTTGCTTTGTTTGATTTAAAACATTGTCTTGACTCAATTTGGAGGCCTTAGTACAGTCTAATCACTTCTTTTTCTTAACCAACTAAATAAGGCACATCTCATCCATTTCCCTTACTGGGATCTTACAATCATGGGTCATAACACACCCTCCATAATTGCCCCTGGCGCTAAGTACCAGACAGCTAGGGACATCCCTTATAGACATGGGGAAATTAATCAAATTAGTCAATTGACAGTGATCCCATTAAACCTAGCTAACCCTACCTCACCTATTATATATAAACTTTATCCTATAACCCTACCTTGCTATTACCCTGTGATGAGGTACAACTCCCTGTGTGGTCCTACCTGGTGGCCGTCTCTCACTTGTAAATAACAATGTTCTGCCTTTCATCTATGTAAGTGTCAGTGTGTTCTGTAATATTATCAAAAGAGACTTTAAATCTTATAAAGTACTACATTAGAATGTTTGGAATTTTTCATTGTGGACAGATCACATTGTTGTTGTTTTTTAATTTAAATTCCTAGACATTGTATTATTTTATATTTTTATATTTTACTAGAGGCCTGGTACACGAATCCCTCAGCCTGGCCTGTGTGGATCAGGCCAAAACCAGCTCTCTGACATCCCCCAAAAGGTCCCAGATTGCGAGAGGGCTCAGGCCAGGCTGAAAGACCCCACTGGTGCAGGATCGGGGCTGGGGAGGGACCATAGAAGGGCTCCAGGGTGTGTCCGGCCTGTATCACCCAGTCCTAATTGGCTGGACCCCAGCAAGCTAACCTACTGATTGGAGCATCTGGCCCCTGGTAGTCAGTGCATGTAATAGTGACTGGTTGAGCAGTAGACCAGAAGGTCGACCGAACGGTCGGACACTTAGTATATTAGGCTTTTATATATATAGATTAGTCATCAAACATACACACAACTATCATATAGTTATTATTATCATTGACAGTTTACATATAAAAATACTAAATCATAGAATAATAATTTGTAAAACAACATATATTTTTTATTATTTATTTATTTATTTATTTATTTATTTATTTATTTATTTTTATTGTCTAAAACTAGAGGCCTGTTGCATGAAGAGATTCGTGCAATAGGCCTTCCTTCCCTTGGCTTCCAGCACCAGTTTTCCTCCTGCACCCGGGACCTAGGCCTTTGCTCAGGCCAAAGTCTGCCTTCTTTGTCTTTGCTGTAGGCTCCGGCCAGAGTCTGCTGCCTTCATCTTTGCTGCAGACTCCAGCTGGAGTTCTCCATCTTTGTGTTCGCTGCTTCGCTGAAGACTCCAA
This sequence comes from Ia io, assembly GCA_025583905.1. Classification (NCBI taxonomy): domain Eukaryota; kingdom Metazoa; phylum Chordata; class Mammalia; order Chiroptera; family Vespertilionidae; genus Ia; species Ia io. The sequence continues at coordinate 38,314,569 of JAJQQW010000003.1, forward strand.
CTGGAGTCTGCCGTCTTGGTCTTCGCTGCAGACTCCGGAGTCTGCAGTCTTCGTTTTCGCTGCGCCAGAGTGCCGCTCCTGTAGATCCCTTTGCCCCTTGCCCTCCCTTTCATATCAGGCATCCTGCCCTGCCCGGCCACTCCGTAACTGGAGCAGCTGGGTGGCCGCCATCTTTGTCCTTCTAATTTGCATATTCCCTCCTGATTGTCTAGTGGGCGTAGCAGAGTGATGGTCAATTTGCATGTTTCTCTTTGATTAGTGTAGTTTTACATATGTCTCCTTTTCCCTAATTGACCCCTCCCCCACCCCTTCCCAGCCAGGGCAAGCCCCCACAGCCCAAGTGTCTGTGTCCATTGGTTATGCTAATATGCATGCATACAAGTCCTTTGGTTGTTCTCTAACTCTCCTCCCCTACCTTTTGTCTCTAGATTGATCTATTCTTGTTCATCAAATTATGTTAATCATTATATCCCACATATGAGTGAGCTCATGTGATATTTATCTTTCTCCAACTGGTTTATTTTGCTTAGCATAATGATCTCCATGTCCATCCATACTGTTGCAAATGGTAAAAGTTTCTTCTTTTTAACAGCGGCATAGTATTCCATTGTGTAGATGTTTTTTAATCCACTCATTTGCTGATGGCCACTTAGGCTGTTTCCAAATCTTAGCTATTGTAAATTGTGCTGCTATGAACATAGAAGTGCATATATTCTTCCTGATTGGTGTTTCTGGTTTCTTGGGATATAGTCCTAGAAGTGGGATTACTGGGTCAAATAGGAGTTCCATTTTTAACTTTTTGAGAAAACTCCATACTATTCTCCACAGTGGCTGCACCAGTCTGCATTCCCACCAGCAGTGCAGATGGTACCTCATTGTCGTTTTGATTTGCATCTCTCAGATGATTAGTGACTTTGAGCATGTTTTCATGTCTCTGGGCCTTCTGTATGTCCTCTTTCAAAAAGTGTCTATTTAGAACCTTTGACCATTTTTTTGATTGGATCATTTATCTTTCTTTTGTTAAGTTGTATGAGTTCTCTGTAAAGTTTGGAGATTAAACCCTTATCGGAAATATCATTGGCAAATATGTTCTCCCATGCAGTGGGCTTTCTTGTTGTTTTGTTGATGGTTTCTTCTGCTGTGCAAAAACTTTTATTTTGATGTAGTCTCATTTGTTTATTTTCTCCTTAGTATCCATTGCCCTAGGAGCTGTGTCTGTAAAGATATTGCTACTATATATATCTGCTATTTTGCTGCCTATGGAGTCTTGTAGAATTTTTATGATTTCCCGTCTTACATTCAAGTCCTTTAGCCATTTTGAGTTTGTTTTGTGTATGGTGTAAGTTGGTGGTCTAGTTTCATTTTTTTGCATGTATATGTCCAAATTTCCCAGTACCATTTATTAGAGATTGTTTTTACTCCATTTTATGCTTTTGCCTCCTTTGTCAAATATTAATTGAGCATAATGACTTGGATCAATTTCTGCATTCTCTGTTCTATTCCATTGGTCTATATGTTCTTGTACCAGTACCAGGCAGTTTTGAGAACCATGGCTTGGTAATATAGCTTGATATCTGATAAAGTAATCCCTCCAACTTTGTTCTTCTTTCTCAGGATTGTTGTGGCTATCCAGGGTCTTTTTTTATTTCAGATGAATTTTTGGAGAGTTTGTTCTAGATCTCTGAAATATGCCATTGGTATTTTAATGGGAATTTCATTGAATCTGTGGATTGCATGGACATTTTAATGTTGATTCTACCAATCCATGAACATGGTATGTTCTTCCATTTGTTTATGTCTTTCTCTCTTTTTTTCAATGTCCTGAAGTTTTCCTAGTACAGGTCTTTTATGTCTTTAGTTAAGTTTATTCCTAGGTATCTTAATTTTTTTGGTGCTATGGTAAACGGGATTGATTTTTTCATTTCTCTTTTTGTGGGTTCATTATTGGTGTAAAAAAGGCCACAGATTTTGGGGTATTAATTTTGTATCCTGCTACATTGCCAAATTCATTTATTAGGTCTAGTAGTTTTTTGATGGAGTCTTTGAGGTTTTCTATGTTTAGTATTATGTCATTTGCAAATAAGGACAGTTTTACTTCTTCTTTTCCAATTTGGATGCCTTTTATCTTCTTGTCTGATCGCTATGGCTAGCACTTCCAGTAGTATATTGAACAGAAATGATGAAAGTGGGCATCTTGTCTTGTTCCTGTTCTTAGGTGAAATGAGTTTAGTTTTTGGCCATTGAGTATGATGTTGGTTGTAAGTTTGTCATATAAGGCTTTTATTATGTTGAGGTATGATCCTTCTATTCCCACTTTGCTGAGAGTTTTTATCAAGAAAGGGTGTTGGATTGTGTCAAATGCCTTTTCTGCATTGATTGATATGATTATGTGATTTTTGTCTCTCAGTTTGTTTATGTGATGTATCACATTAATTGATTTGCGAATATTGTACCATCCTTGCATCCCCAGAATAAATCCCACTTGGTCATGACGTATGATCTTTCTAATGCAATGCTGAATCCGATTTGCTAGAATTCTGTTGAGAATTTTAGCATCTACGTTCATCAAGGATATTGGCCTATAGTTCTCTTTTTGTGGTGTCTTTATCTGGTTTTGGGATTAGGGTAATGCTGGCTTCATAGAAAGAGCTTGGAAGTGTGCCTTCCTCTTGAATTTTTTGGAATAGTCTGAGGAGGATAGGTTTTAGTTCTTCTTTGAATGCTTGGTAAAACTCCCCTGTAAAGCCATCTGGACGAGGGCTTTTGTTTGCTGGAAGCAACATATGTTTCTTAAATGGTGAATCCTTTGTATTATTATTTCTTTTTACATTTTCCCATAATTCTGCCTCACTCACTCTCACATTCACTCACTCTCTCTAGCTCTATAACTATCCTATAAGATATTAGGTATTAGAGATTTTTTAGATGTTTCATTATACTGACACTTGCTATCTTCAAGCGCCTCACATGTATTAGGTCTGTGTTAGCTATTTAAATTTAAATGAATGCATTCAATGAATAATAAAAGTCATTTCTTTATCTTAATGGATAGTAATATATGAAATTGTTTAAATACCACCAAGAATTCACACTGAATTCTTGAATACCTGGGCTGTATGTTTTTCTTATGACCTTATTTAAGATTACTCAGCTTAGTTTCTTTGGTCTTTTCTTTAGTAATAAATTACCGATATATTTCTGTCAGGGATACTTGGTAAAAGAAGACAGCACTTATGAAGTGATATCCAGGGACCAAAGATACAGTGGTTAATGTTAAAAATAATTATAATTACATTCTATTATAGCATTGATTAGAGTGCTTCTGTGAATTAAAAGTTTCATCATTCATTGGGGCTTATCATTATGGAAATATATTAGATGAATCTCTAGCACGATGTCTTACTGAAGTGATTTTAAAAAAAAGGTCAAATATGCTTGCAGTTAAAATTACTTATATCTAAAGGAAACAATTAAGATTTTTATATACACATCCAGGTACACATTTATTCAATTATTTAAATATCATATTCAAATATTACATAAGGCCTAATTTATCATTTTTTAAAATTCTCAATTATCTAGAGAGACTACTAATTAATTTTTTTAGGAACTTTTCTTTATAGACTTGGTATTATAATTCCAAATCAAAGTAAACTTGAGGTCATCTTGTTTACAGGTAACATATTTACCAATATTTTCTTTACAAATACTAGTATTATTTTTTACTTCAAGCTATTGCTGACTTTTTTTTTTTTTCATTAAAGGCTACTTGCAACCCAAATAGGAAAAAAAGAATGACTTTTTGTACATATGCTTGGAAAAATTTCTAAGATACATTTAATTTTATAATCCTATAAAAAGTTTCATTAATACAAAAACACTGAAGACAGCAGATGTAAAAATCTAAGTATTAAATTGATATCTTGAATGAGAAAGATACTTCAAGATTAAATGATTTCAGGGTTTCTAATAAAGGCTGACAAAAACTTGACCAATAGATATTATTCCCTAACTTAAAGTATTGTGAACAAGGCAAATGTTTATACATCTTTCATATCAAAAACTAAGTTCAAGAACAAAAATTCTCCAGATACCATATGTTGAATGCACTAAAGTCAATGTCTCTCAAATGTTTAAAAAATAGCAGGTAGCTTGTCTCAATTGGTTCTTGGTAACTGCCAAGATTCTGTTCAGAACTTAGTATTTACCATCATTTACTTTTGTTTGTTTGTTTTGCATCGAGATATCTAAGTTTTCTTAGGTTTAATTTATAAATGTAACAGCTGTTTAGGAAAAGTTGTTGCATTAACCAGGACTCTGGATTAATTCCAGAACCAAACCATAGAGACAGAAGAGAAGAAAGAAATAGAGAGTATGCTTCATAAAAAAACTGACCACAACAATAAATTGACGATAAACCTCAATTAAGACAACAGTAACAGCAACAACAATAATAAATTGATTGTGTTTTTGGGAGAATGAAAGTGATTAATTCTGGATTGTACAAGGTGGGAAGTGGGAGCTTTAGCTAACAACAGGTGTGGCCAGGAAAATAAAAAAGAAAATAGATAATCTGAAGATAAATTGTTAGAAGATTCATAATAAAGAAAAACAAAGAAACTGGTGAATGACTATGACTAAAATCTCTAGAGCCAAAACAAATGAAACAAGGAATAGAGACCAATTCTGTTTACCTGATAAAAGTTATTTATCAAAACATATCACAATGATATTTAATGTTTGGAACAAAATAAGGATGTTCATCATCACTACTATATTTATAAATGATGCTATAAAACCATTAATATGCCCTAACTGGTTTGGCTCAGTGGATGGAGCATCAGCCTGCGGACTGAAGTGTCCCAGGTTCAATTCCAGTCAAGGGCATGTACCTTGGTTGCAGGCACATCCCGAGTAGGGGGTGTGCAGAAAGCAGCTGATCGATGTTTCTCTCTCATCGATGTTTCTAGCTCTCTATCCCTCTCCCTTCCTCTCTGTAAAAAAATCAATAAAATATATATTTTAAAATAAAATAAAAAAACAAATAAACTTACTGATCATGTCAATAAAATTAACAAAACAATGTAAGTATTATAACATTTGAAAATGAGAGGTCAAAATTTTGTTGTTTGAAGTTATAATACTGCTGTAACAGGAAAACTCTAGAGAATCAACACAACAGTAACAACATTAAAATATATATAAATATTATAATTAAATCTTTATAGAAAGCATTTAAAAATTCCACCATCCTATCTAATAAAAGAGTAATATGAAAATTGACCATCACTCCAACACACAAGATGGCTGCCCTCATATGGTCAAAGATGGCCGCCCCCATGTGGACACAAGATGGCCACCACAAGATGGCCGGCAGAGGGCAGTTCGGGGGGACCAGGCATACAAGGGAGGGCAGTTTTGGGCAATCAGGCCAGCATGCAGGGGCAGTTAGGGGTGACCAGGCTGACAGAGGAGGGCAGTTGGGGGCAAACAGGCCTTCAGGGGAGAGCAGTTGGGGGGGGACCAGGCCTACAGTGGAGGGCAGTGAGGGGTGACCGGGCCAGCAGAGGAGGGCAGTTGGGGGCGACCAGACCTGCAAGGGAGGGCAGTTGGGGGTGATCAAGCCTACAGGGGAGGGCAGTTAGGGGTGACCAGGCCAGCAGAGGAGGGCAGTTGCGGGGGAACAGGCCTGCAAGGGAGGGCAATTAGGGGTGACCAGGCCAGCAGAGGAGGGCAGTTAGGGGTGACCAGGACTGCAGGGGAGAGCAGTTAAGGGGGGGATTGGGCTGGCTGAAGAGGGCAGTTTGGGGCAACCAGGGGAGGGCAGTTGGGCGTGATCAGGCCTGCAGTGGAGGGCAGTTAGGGGTGACCAGGTTGGCAGAGGAGGGTAGTTGGGGTGACCAGGCCAGCAGAGGAGGGCAGTTGGGGGCGACCAGGCCTGCAGGGGAGGACAGTTGTTGGGGGACCAGGCCTGCAGGTGAGGGCAGTTGGGGGGGGACCAGGCCTGCTGGGAGGGCAGTTGGGGGGAACTAGGCCAGCTGGGGAAAGCAATTAGGGGTGACCAGGCCAGCAGGGGAGGGCAGTTGGGGGTAACCCAGCTGGCAGGGGAGCAGTTAGGAATCGATCAGGCTGGGAGGGGAGCAGTTAGGCATCGATCAGGCTGGCAGGGGAGTGGTTAGGGGTGCTCATGCTGGCAGGCAGAAGCAGTTAGGGGCAATCAGGCAGGCAGGCAGGCGAGCGGTTGGGAGCCAACAGTCCTGGATTGTGAGAGGGATGTTTGAATGCCGTTTAAATGGGCAGTCGGACATCTCTTGAGGGGTCCCAGATTGGAGAGGGTGCAGGTTGGACTGAGAGACACCCCACCCTTGTGCACAAATTTCATGCATTGGGCCTCTAGTTATATATAAAGAACATTTGAATACCAGAGGATACATATATTGTTCTAGGATGATTAAATATTATAAATGTACAAATTGCCCTAAATCAATCAGCAAGTATAATTAAATTAATATCAGAAATCCAGCAAAAATTTTGGATAACCTAGACAAGCTTGTTCTAAAATTTATACCAAGTCAAAAAGGAGAATAAAGAACTGATACAGTTTTGAACAAAAATAACAAATGACAAAAGTCTCACCATGTCATAGATGGCTCAGAATCAGTTGAACAAATAACATAGGCAAGAATTACAAGCATATTTGGGAACTTTAATGTAATCAACATGATATTACAAAATCATAAGTATTCACAGAACTGTGAATCAAAATAGCATCAAGATATCACTTTATAACTTCTTTACATTAGCAAAAAAAAAAAAAAAAGAATAAGATTAAGATTTAGAGAGGGTGTTTAGAAACTACCTCAAAAGTAAAAATGGGTAATATAATTTTAAAGGGTAACAAAACCTCATTTTGTAAAATTATGGACTCAAATATCCCACATACCAGCAATTCCATTCTCAGTTATTAGCCAGAGAGAAACTAGCAGAGATTTTAAAGCTGACTCATCACAGCATTGTTTGTGAGTGCAAAGAGTTGAACATAATGTAAGTTTTCATTAGTAAGCGATAAGCATACTACATATCTATGTGTGATGGGTGTCTATTCAGCAGATAGAAGGACTGAGTTAGGGCTACATACAATAGCATTAACTGATTTCAAAAATAAAATGTTGGGAGTACAATTTATAACAGAGCACAACTTGTGCAAATTAAATAACACATACACAAACAAACAACAACAAAAAACCCCTAATTTTTAGAATACTCCACCAGGTGTCTTAGTATATTTTATTACATATACACATGCATATATTTATCTCTGTGTGAATATATGCATATAAATATTTGTATTCATACACATGTACTTTATAATATGTACATAGTATAAAAGCTTTATAAGAATACAATTACACATGTACTCTCTATGTGTTCAGTGAAAAATGGAATCAATTACAATGTTTCTGACAGTGATATGTATCACTCCAACTCAAGATTGAACAACTCATCTCTAAGTTAAGCATCCCCCATGTTTTTCAAATATAGTAACAGATTTACTATTTACTCATAAATACCCACATGTAAAAAGAACAATTTTTCCAAAGATGAATCTGCCTTCCATTTGAGTCAGAATAACTGAAATACTTATTAATTGCTTATCCAAGGTCCTGACTTCAGACCTATCTATACTAATAAAAGGGTAATATGCTAATTAGACCAGGAGACCTTCCGGACATCCTTCCAGACAAAGCCATGGTGGCGGGGCCAACACAGAGGCAGTTAGGGGCAATCAGGCCAGGAGGGGAGGGTAGTTGGGGGTGACCAGGCTGGCAGGGGGCGCAGTTGGGTGTGAGCAGGCTGGTAAGGGGGGAAGTTGGGGGTGAGAAGACTGGCAGGGGGTGCAGTTGGAGGCAAGCAGGCCAGCAGGCAGAGTGGTTAGGGGTGATCAGGGAGGCAGACAAGTGAGTGGTTAGGAGCCAGCGGTCCCGGATTGCGAGAGGGATTGGGCCTAAAACGGCAGTTGGACATCCCCCAAAGGGTCCCAGATTAGAGAGGGTGCAGGCCTGGTTGAGGGATACACCCCCTGGCACGAATTTCATGCACTAGTTGAATTATAATTTCTAAAATGAGGCCCAAAAGCCACTAGAGTTTTAAAGCATCCTTGATGACTGGTAAGCAGCCAAGTTTGGAAAACAAGTGTTTACAATTATTTACTTTAAAGATTTAAAACTATGGCAAAATAGAAAAAATATTATTTCCATTATGAAAGTATTACATGTCATTTGTTTTATTATTACTGTCATAATTTGTATTGAAGTTAAGTGTATCTTACTGAAATATTAAGAACATTTAGGCAGTGATATTCAAATACGTATTTAATTTCACTCATATCTAAAATATATATTTCTTTCTAATTTTACTTATATAGGTATTTTGTATTATCTAAGAATGAAACATTCTTTTTTGAGGATGGTTATGTTTAAGGGGAAGAAATATTGGCAAATTTACTAAGTAAAGTTGAAGTAGCCTTGGGGGAGAGAAAAATTTCTCCTGAAGTTAGATAATTTTGCTTTTTGTGACAAATTTTCAAGAATGAATAATTGCCAATTATTTTTCCTCTAGTCTTCAGAACAACTTCTTGCTTAAGCACACACACACACTCACACACACACACACACTTCTTTCAGAGAAGAGAGCTCAAGGTCAAGTGATAATTTGTAGAGGCATACACGTGTTTTAAAAGCTGATCTAAAGTGGTTGTAAATGAGGAAAATTTTTGGCTAAAAATTGAAAATAATATAATAAAGAGATGAAGTTTTAAGTCATTTTTTGAGTAAATGGTAGCCGAGTAAGATAAGTATACATTAAAATACATAATTTTGCAAATATTTTGAAATTTCAATAATACAAAAATTGGATGAGAGGCACAAACTGAGTTGAAAATACAAAGACAAATTTAAAAAGAGAATATTGAATGGGTTTTATAAGTAAATAAATACTGAGATATGACCTATTTAAAATAATGCATTTTGCCTGGCCATTGTGGCTGAGTGATTGAGTGTCAATTCATGAACCAAAAGGTCATAGGTTCAATTATAGGTCAGGGCACAAGCCCAGGATGGGAACTCATTCCCCAGCAGGGGGCATGCAGGAGGCAGCCAATTCGTCCATATTCTCTCTCATTTATGTTTCTCTCTCTCCCTCTCCCTTCTTCTCTCTATAAAGTAATTTTAAAAAACATTTTAAAAAATGCATTTTTGTTTACTAAATAATTAACAGAATTGATTATGCATCTTAAAATCACTATACTAGTAAAAAAATTATGATTTAAGCATTCTTAAAAATGTTTCCTTGCAAGACTAGAAAAACTACAGTGTGATTTGATAAGTAATTTGTTTTACTAATATATACTGTGCGTATATTAGGCTCTAATTACTGTATGCTATTTAGAAACTACAAAGAAGAAAATATAGGAATCCTGCCATTAAGCTCCTCACAGACTAATGTGGAAGATTTACTGAAGAACAAGCCATATGTAATAATAATTGCATTAATTAATACTTGTAATGAAAACAAGTAATTACACCTTGTACAATTACACCTGGTGCAATATATATATATATATAAAAGCCTAAGCGACCATTACAACCGGTTGACCAAACGACCAGGAAACTGGTCACTATGACAATGCACTGACCACCAGGGGGCAGATGCTCAATGCACCCCTGGTGGTCAGTGCACTCCCACAGTCAAGTTCCCACAGCCAACCTCACACGGCTGACCAATCCCACTCCCCCAGGCCAGCAGGCACCAATTGGGACTGGGCAAGACAGCCCTGATCAGCCCCGATTGCCGGCCAGGCCGAGGGACCCCACCTGTGCAAGAATTCATGCACTGGGCCTCTAGTATAGGAATAAACCTCAAAGGACAATTTACTCTGGGTGTGAAGGAATAAACCTCAAAGGACAATTTACTCTGGTTTGCCAGTGATATAAGGGAAGGATCTATAAAAGAGGTAATATTTGATTCATGTCATGAAAACTAAGTGAGTTTTGTTAGAAAACCAAAGAAATAAGCATACTTCAAATAATAAAGAGCATGCATTTACAAAAAGAAGTAAGAAACACCTTGAAAAATCTGAGGAACTGCATGAAACCAATTACAGATATAAGCAATGTATTCATGACCAAAAAGCATGACTTGTTCTTCTATCTCCAACACTTAGTAGTGTTGCCAAATATATCATTAGTAATGGGAAAATAAGTTAAGCAACTCAGAAGAATATAGTGTGCAGGTGCATTGAAACAGTAGAAAACATGAAGAAGCAAAAGATAAAAGTCTGCAAAACTATAGAGGAGTCCTTCAAAGGGAATAGAAAATTAATGTTTCCCCCTCAAAAGAAAGTCAATAAGCTCCATTTATTGATAACATGAAGTGCCTAAGATATAATCACTGACATAGAGCTTCCTTTCACCCTGATTAAGCCATGGCCATACTTTCCATAGTATTCTACATATGCTACTCTTCTTTGCAGGCATTTATTAGTATTTATGTGCATTATTGCTAACTCTTGTTTTTGAGATTACCTGAGTAAATCTGTTTCTTACTGCCATAAAACATAACTAAGCAAGCAGATATGGTATCTATAATAATAAAAGCATAATATGCTAATTAGACTGGACAGCCGAACGACCTTCCAGACGTCATTCCAGACATTCTTCCGACAAAGCCACAGTGGTGGGGGCCAAGGCAGAGGCAGTTAGGGGTGATCAGGCAGGCAGGTGAGCGGTTAGGGGTGATCAGGCAGGCAGGTGAGCAGTTAAGGGTCAGGAAGACAGGCAGAGTGGTTAGGGGTGATCAGGCAGGCAGGGGAGCAGTTAGGGTTGATCAGGTAGGCAGGCGAGCCGTTAGGGGCAGCAGGCAGGCAGGCAGAGGGTTAGGGGTGATCAGGCAGGCAAGCAGTTATGAGCCAATGGTCCCAGATTGTGAGAGGGATGTCCGACCAGCAGTTGGACATCCCCTGAGGGGTCCTGGATTGTGAGAGGGTGCAGGCCTGGCTGAGGAATCCCCCCACACACAAATTTCATGCACCAGGCCTCTAGTAGAAAATGAGTGAAGGTTTTCCAACCAGACAAACATGAATTCACATCCCAGCTCTTGCAAATACTAGGTATTTGGCAATATAATCTTTTGGACCTTTAGTTTTCTATTCAGTAAAAATAGTTATGCCCTAACCAGTTTGGCTCAGCAGATAGAGTGTTGGCCTGTGGACTGAACGGTCCCGGGTTCAATTCCAGTCAAGGGCATTTACCTTGGTTGCAGGCACATCCCCAGTAGGGAGTGTGCAGGAGGCAGCTGATCGATGATTCTCTCTCATCGATATTTCTAACTCTCTATCCTTCTCCCTTCCTCTCTGTAAAAAATCAATAAAATATATTTTAAAAAAGTATAGTGATAATATTACATTTTTCATATTAGTTATTATATTTTATGCTTGATATTTGGCTTAAAACAAGCTAATAATAAATGTTATTCAGTGCCATTCAATTAACAATGTTTATTTATTGAAGAAATAAATAAGCTGAGGTAGAAAGGATATTTATTTTCAAGCCCCAGAGTAAAATCACTAATCCTATCTTTCTTATTCCAAGTATTTGTGAATGTTTTAATAGAGATTTAGATGGCATACTTATCAAATTGGCCAATCACATAAAGTTAGTAACACCAGTTAATTCTGGGTAGTGATTAAATTTTCAGAATGATCTTGAAACAAACTAACAATAAAAAATTAAAGTCATGTGTTTGGAATATTTTTCTTAAGTGAAGGAAAATTTTCAGTGCTGATAAGATTTTAGATGTGACTACTCTTTAAACCAGTGTTTGCTAGAAAACTATCTTACAAAAATAACACAGGCATGCAAGGCTATCCTATATAATAAAAGGCTAATATGCAAATAGACTGAATGGTGGAACAACCAAACAACCGAACAACTGGTCACTATGATGTGCGCTGACCACCAGGGAGAGTGTGTAGAACATGGCAGTTGTTGGCTGCAGCAGGATGGTGGAGCAGGTGAGTGGAGGCGCCAGACCAAGGTGGGGCACCGGTCACATTCATCGGGACGAGCCTCTGGGGGTTACTGAAAATTCTTTGCTTCCATGCACATTATCCTGCCTGGTGCTTGCACCTGCTGCCGGCACTGGTGACACTGCTCTCACCTACTGCCAGTGCTGGCCCTGCTTGCACCTGCAGCTGGTGCCAGAGCCGCCACTCGCACATGCTGCCTGTGCCTGGCACCAGTCCCGATTACTCAGCGCCATCAGTGGGTGCAAGCAGCAGCTGCCATCCCTGATCACCCCTGAGGGCTTCTCCATCTCCCCCTGCTCCTGTGGGGCAATCAGGGCAGCAGTTACCCCTCACACCCACTGACGGCACTGGCCCTGCTCTCACCCACTGCTGGTGCCAGCCCCAATCGCTCCATGCTATTAGCAGGTTGAGAGCGGGACCAGAGCTGTCAGCATGTGGGAGTAATGGTGGTGGGAACAGGGCTGCCAGCAGACAGGGGACTAAGGGTCATGGTGGAAGGGACCAGGTGGGGGCATGGAGGATGGGCCAAGACCCACCCCTGTGCCTACCACAGCCTCACAGCCCACAATTTCTTTCAAGGTGCATGAATTCGTGCACTGGGCTCCTAGTATGTACATAAATTTTTTTTCCAGTATTATTTATAAAGCTGAAAAACTGAAGACAACTAAAAATCCATCAATTAGGAAAGTTTTAAATTTATTATGATGCATCTATATCATGTAATGGCAGACAGCTATTAGAAGGATAAGGATGACTTCTTTGTAGAAATGAAATATAGGGTAGTATCTAAAAGCAAGTTCTCTGGAGCCAGATGGTCTGCAACAGAATTTCAGCTAGGCTTCATGGACTACTTACTTAAGCTCCCTCTGCTTATTTCCTCCTTTATAAAATGGGAATGACAGACTACCCCATTTAGAACAATATTGGAATATAGCAGGTTATATATGACCATTCTCCTTTATTAATAGTGTTAGTATGAAAAATGTTCACAACATATTTAAAAATACAAGTGGTGAATAATATCTATATGTGGTTGTGCCTGTGTATAGAAATAAGTAAATATAGAATTAGGTAAGGGTAGAGAAGAAAATGAGAATAAAATGTAAATAAAATTTAGGTATAGACATCAAGTTACAATTAGAGGGAGAGATTAATGGTCAGAAGCCTTTTTGCTTTTATATTAGAGTCCATGGAAAGCTCTCAACCTAGGGAGACGCTGATTTGGGAGTGACTTTATTTACATGTTTAAAAAGAAGATAAAGGTGAAAAGCTTTGGTGACAATTAAGCAAACAGGAAAGTGCAAGGAAAAAAAGAAGCATACATGAGTGCTATAGTTTACACAGGGAAACTAATACATACAGGCAAAGAATATCATATTTTATTTTTTACAAAAAGCTACTTATGGTAGCTGGGAATATGCAATGCTATTACTCATTAATATACTTTTATTTGCTTTAAAGAAATCTTCACAGGAAATCTAGTTTTTCTCCTTAGTTTTTCCTTTTTCTTTATTTCCTATTAGCAGCATTTTCTAGAATTAAAATAAACTTGGCAAAACATATCAATTTTCACACAAATAGCTAAGGTACTCTGTTTCATTTTGTAATGAAGTGAAACATGGTTAATATGTTTTGGTTCTTTCTATTAACATGGAGGTGATCCTGAGACTTAATAGGAAAGGTGACTATGTCAAAAGACTGAAGGAAAACAAGTAAATGATTATTACAGAGCACTTAGGAGAAAATTAGCATTAATGCCACTCACAGATTAGAGACCTCTGGCAGTTACCTATGTCCAATCAAAACCTATTTTGTCTGTTTGACACAGAAGCAATAAAAAATCTTCTGAAAGTTTGGCCCTCAGTGAGGAAACCCATTTCTCCTTGGTCAATACACATTACTGGACTCAGTGGGACTTGAGAAATGGCAGTGACACCTTCCATAATCAGCTATTTGTGTGCTTACCCAGATGCATATTGTGCAACTGATGACCTGACTTTTGGCGTTTCTTCTAGAAGAATATTTATTCCACTGTGTAAATCAGATAAGTCAAATATGGTATGGCACAAGGGCAGATTATGGCTCATGGTTTACTTATTGAAAAGAAAAAGGCTTTCCTTATTTATTTTTTTTCTTTTTGTAAAAACAAATTTGAGTTTACCTTAACCTCAGTGTAGTGGTGTGCATTAAATACAAGTTAGCTAATAGGGGGCCAGGGCAAGGATGTTCATGTTGTGGAGGGGATTAAACACTAAAACTCACAGAGCAAAGCATTAAGTTTATAAACATGGTAAAAATAGTCATGATTCTTAATTATAATTATCTCATTGTCTAAGTGAAATACGCTAAATTAATAAAAATGCAAATTTCATATTTGATCTTCCATAAAAAAGAAGAAATTGACAATGTAAAATATTGCAAATTTAATAACCTAAAATGTTCTATGGAAAATAGCATACAGTAAACCCTCTATTTTATGGTCTTTGATTTAATGGACTTAGGATTTAATGAACAAAATTTCCAGTCCATACATCATATGTGAAAATTAATACCCTGTTAATTTTAAAATGCTTTTAACCAAGGTTTGCTTATATTTAAATTAAAAGGTTATTTTTTGTGTTTAATTCACAGTTATTTTTAACAAATTTTAGTGGATAGGCCATATGCTAGAAAAAATAATATAGTAATTTCACTGACACAAATAAATATTACATATCTACAACCAGAGTCCACATATTTAAATCCAAGAGTCACCACTCATAAACAATGCTGGGAAATGATGAGCAGATGATCACACTGGATCTCTCCAGGAAATTGCTTCTCTTGTCCCATGGCTTGACTTTCTGTAGCAGTTTTAATGTGTACCGATGGATGTTCTGATATGGGCTTAGTCACGCCCCAGCTGTGTGCATTGGTTTACTCTTGGTGGTTGGTGAATTCACATGTTTACTAGACTTATTCAGTATAACTTTATTTGTTTATATTTTTGTTAAGTCTCACCTGGGGACATTTTTTTCCACTGATTTTAGATGGAGTGGATGGGAGAGAGGGACAAGGAGAGGAGAGAGAGAGAGAGAGAGAGAGAGAGAGAGAGAGAGAGAGAGAGAGAGAGAGAGAGAGAAAACATCAATGTGAGGACACATCAATTAGTTGCTTCCCTCCCTCATGCACCCCAACCTGGGCCAGGGATGGAACCTGCAACCCTTTGGTACACCTGCTGACACTCTAATCACTGAGAAACACCAGCCAGGGCACATATTCAGTATAAAATCAAAATTACAGTAATATATATATATAGAAAACTTTTCTGTGAAATTAAAATTTTCATAAATACGTAATTTTAATTACACAAACATGTTCATATAAATAAAACAGGTTAACTAATTTGTCAATTTTTTAACATACACATTTGGAAAAACTTCTTTATTATATAATGCACTTTTTGCTTTAAAAGAAACCCTCTTGCCCAGATTAACCCATTATATCAAGATTTTACTGTATTCTATTTTAAAAATACTAATTGCAGGTCACTGGTTAAGTCATTTAATATTCTGATACTTTCAATGTTATTAATTGGTTAATGTGAAATATTTCCCACACTCAATGTTGAAAAACACCATCACATAAAATAGAGTGCCAAGTAGAGAAATGACTATATATTATATTTCACCCCTTTTCAGAGTATCATTGGGTAATATTTTGCACCTAGCTATTCACCCAGTCTTTACTATGGATTTTTTCATGTAAAGTTATCTTTCAAATTTCTAATATGCATGCTTAATAAAATCAAGTCTTTCAATTCTTCAGCTTAAATAATTCCACTGTATTATTATGGGTAACGTAAATCTTTCTCCTAATTTTCTAAATATAGGTTAAACAACTAATAACTTATAAGGAATAGTTACTCTTACAGGCTTAAAAATCATTAACACAACCAAGAACGTTTGCTGATTTTTTTTCTGACTAAAAGACACAATTTAAGTAATCAATGCCTCATTACTAGAATTTCAGAAGAGGAAACGGTATATTGACTTTTGGACTTGGAAACTTTGATAAAAGTCATGTTTGTATTTTTCACTTGTAAGTTTCATAGAATCCACTTAGACACAGCAAAGGAAAATGCCACACTCTCAGAATGCTACCATGAAATAGACTCCAACTCCTAGAGAACTCTCAATTTATTTAGTTATTATATTTATTCTTTCTAAAATTATTTATTTTTTTCATTTAGTGAACACTTAGAAATCCTTACTACAACCCAAACAATAGACCTGGCTCTGGACACACAAATATTACCAGCAAGAACTCTCACATCACTTGGCAATTTATATTCACAGTTCCTAAGCATGGGAAATGAACATTTTCATTCATTCATTTGTTCGTTCAACTATGTGTTATTCTTTTTATTTTTGGAAAATAAAAAAATAATGATTCCTATTAATTTATGTGCTAAGCATTTAATAAGTATAAAATATTTTAAGTTTGAAACTATATGAGGTCCTAACTATATATGAAAAAATTAGCTTTGAAATTTTTAGATTTATTTAACATAGTTCATGAATAACAAGGAAACCATATACATCTCTGATTAAGAAATCCTATAGAATGAACACTACAAATCTGGTCACAAGATAACAAGACTGTGGTTCATAGATATGTTCCATAGGGGAAAAATGTGTTCATGGTCAAATAATTTATGAAAATAAACACTTTCCCCCTTCATACACAATTTAAAGTCATACCTGTAGAAATATTACACTGACAATGCCTGCTCAACTCTTTTAAATCCACCATGAACCCATTTTTACCTCAAGCACATATTAATATTCTCTGCCACTTGTAATACACAGAAAACACTTAGATAAACATTGATCTAGAGCAAGAGTTATGATTATGAAGTCTCATTGTGGAAAAATGAGAACTGAAGAACAGAGAAAACCAATAAGAAACCCATAAATTCATTGGGCAAACAATGAATATTTATCTTGATCCTTCCAGTTTAAAATGTCTTGGGGAATTTTGTGACAGGTTAGAAAAACTACTTTGATCATCATCATTTGCTGTGTTCCATTTAACTGTACTGCAGCATAATCTCACACTCTCCGTTGATACCAGGATGTCTTGAAAAGGTGAGTTTTTAATTACTAGAAGCAATAGAGGAAAGTAAACCCTTGACTCATTAAGAATCTATCACCACTACCAAAAGCAAAGTTAAATTACTTGTACTTCTAATAGAGAACAGTGGATTTATCATCTTCGTGTAAAAGATACTGAACCTTTTTGTACTATTTTACTTTTATTATTGTAAGCAAGATTATTGATCTGGTATATAGTGCTCAGTAAATTCTATATAGCCAACTGTTACTTTAACATTGTACTAAGTAGTAAATAAGGATCAAGCATAGGATTCTTTCTTATAGGAGTCTTTTAAGACTGAAGAGTCTTGTGAAATAATGGCAAAGAAGTGAACTATTATTCCCATTTCAAAAGGTAAGATTTAATCATTTATCACGTCCAAAACGATGATAATGCCTCACTAAGAAATCCATCCTAAGTAACTCAGTATCTTTTTGCTCAATCACTCCCAGAATTTGGTAGGATTAGAACCATTCTTTATTCCTTGAAGGGTCAGTTTTCTAAGTTTATATCCCATTACTTTCTTTTTTCTGAAGAGTCCTAATAGCAGCACTTTTCTTTCTAAATTTGTGTAGCTTGTCCTCTCTCTCTCTCTCTCTCTCTCTCTCTCTCTTCTCTCTCAATTCTCCTCCTCCTCCTCCTCCTCCTCCTCCTCCTCCTCCTCCTCCTCCTCCTCCTCCTATCTGGCTAAAATGTATGGTTATGCAATTTCCTGCTCCTGTACAATCATGTGCTTCTCCTTAATCTGCACTAAAACAAATGGGAGGCAATGCCTATGAAATTATCTTCAGTGTCTTAAACATCCTTGCTTTAAAATTGAAGAGAGGGCTATAATGAGGTTCCCACTGTCATGCAAGACAGGTGAATCTGTAATTTCATGACACATTCAGGAGTTATTTTCCATTTCAGTGGACTAAGAGAAGTGTTTCTCATTTCTGGGAACCAAGGGACTATTTGCTGGCTTCTTACAAAATGTGTTATGAGTAAATTTAGCTCAATGAGCTGAAGGGGGAAAAAAATGTGGAAGTCACATTGATAGACAAAATGGAACTGAGTCCTTTTTTGTAGTGCATTAGGAAGTACTCTTTTTACTCATTACCCATATTTTCTCTCACTATATTCAGAAAAAACCTAAATAATGAATGTGTTAGAAGCTTTTAGAAAAGAACTGATTTTTATAAGGTAAAAGGAATTCAGGAGGAAAAGTCATGTAGTTTTTATTAGTTTGGGGAGTGGGAGAAGTTAATCAGCGAATTAACCAGATTTATTAATCCTTCCACATTAGTTGGAATTTTTAAACATATTTTATGAAAACTCTAATGTAAGTCTGCCTTAGTCTATTCAGGTTGCTATAACAAACCATCATTGGCTGAGTGGCTTATAAACAACAACACCATTTTTTCTAACACTTCTGGAGGCTGGGAGCCTGAGACCAGGTGCCAGTGTGGTAGGGTTCTGATGAGGGTCCTCTTCTGGGTTAAAGACTGAAAACTTCTCACCATGCATTCCAATGAAGGAAGGGCAAGGGAGTTCTCTGGGGTCTCTTTTATCAGGGCACTAATTCCACTCATGAGAGCTTTGTCTTATTATCACCCAATGGCCGCACCTTTAAATACATTTACATTGTGGATTAGGTTTACACATATAAATTTAGGGGTGGAGGGGTGGGCACAAAGATTCAGTCTACAGTAATGTGTTTCTAGAGATAACTACTCAAGAAAAGAAATACAAATATATCAACATGTTGCTTTCCTACTTGACGATTAGCATGGTTCTTTATTTATATCGTGGAAAACTCTTAAATATCTAATGTCATTCATCAATTATCTCAGCATATTATCAAAGTACTACATACTAAGTGACAAAAACTTCCAACTGGGTTTTCTTTAAGCCATTAACATAAAATATTTTAAAAAGTTGAATATTTATCAATTATAAATATATAAAACTAGAGGCCCAATGCATGATTAAATCATGCACTTGTAGGGTCCCCTACACACTTTCGCTTTCGATCACAGGGGAGCTGGGTGCCTCTCCGCTGGTGCACCAGGCCTTTCAGAAGCCTCTGACTTGGCAGAGGCTTCTGAAAGGCCTGGTGCCGGAGCAGACAGGCACCCATCTCCCCTGCTTTTGATGGTCCTTGGCGGGATGTGAGCTTGCTGCCCCAGAGGCCCCTTCTGTGCTGCAGCACAGCCATGGCGCAGACGCTGAGCTTGCGCTGCCATTGGTGACACGAGCTCAGCGTCCTGCCGGCCCAACCGGCCACCCCGGCCAACCCAAGTTCCGCCCCCCCCGCGCCTCCTGGCCAATCATGGGCATAGCGAAGGTACGGTCAATTTGCATATTTGTTTATTATTAGGTAGGATGGAGTGTTGGAAGAAAGAGGTAAAATACAGCCACTAAATAGAAGAATTTTGGTGTATAGCTAATTCAGGTGGAAAAGTTATGTTTATTTTAGATTTAACATTATTAAAATTTCTACAACAGGTCTGAAACAAAAGCAAGGGATTTTCATAAAATATAAAGAATATGATATAAAAGTGTATTTTCTATATTTCAAAGCAGATTTTTTTTTTCCCTTTGGATGTGGCATTTAATATTTATATAAAGCATCAAAATGTGTTCACCTTTACTAAACTTCACAAGCTATATGTTTCTTTGCCCAGTTATTTATAGTTAAGATTTCCTCTAAATACTAAGTGAGGATTTGGATAGAAGATACGCTGTGTATCACAAAGCAACCAAATGTGATTTTTTATAACATTCAGTGCCATATTTATTCTATTCATTATTCTATCATTGTATTCTACAATTGTCTTTTCATGTCCCTTTTCTGTCTGAGTTCCTAAAAATCAAAGAGAGATTTTATGTATCCACAAAATGTTTCTGGACCTGAAAATGATGCCTTATTTATCTAGCATTAGAAAGAATTAAAATCAGGTAAAATCCCCAAGGACTTCAAGCTAACATATATTTTGATCTAAAACATTTTTATCTTTTGTTTCCTAGGGAGAAATGTCTAAGAGATTAATGTCTTACTAGTGTAAAATGGCATTTTTCTCCACTTTCATTGCCAACGAAGACTGAATAGTAAAATAATGGTATTGTTTTTAAGACTGAAAGTTCCTATGGGAAACTCCTTCAAAAATTATTTTGGGCATTAAAGAAATAATATTTGTACAAATGGTTTAGAAAAGCTTCTGAACTAACATCCTAATTACAGAGGGTAAGTTATTTTGATGTTGAAGTTAGTTTAATGGTTTTTCTCTACAAAGTATTCAATTATGCCTCAACCCCATAGTTTATTTTATTGAGTTCTATTCTAAATTTTATAAGCCAAACTAGTGTACTATATACTAACTACTCATTTCTTGTATGACCTAAGAAAAGCAAATGGCTCATTCTGAGTTTCTTCATTTGTAAAATTGGTGGTTTTATTTAATAATTAATAATTTCCTCCATTTTGTCTACATGATGATTCTAAGGAGTTATATGAATTTTGGTTTATTTTAATTAATGTCAGGGTGGCTAGTGACTTCAATAGATAATGTTGAGATGGTGTAATTTTTTAAATATTTACAGTTCCCCAAATCTTCAAGCTAAAGTAATATATATAATACTATGGGCCCAGTGCACGAAATTCGTGCACTGGGGAGAGGTCCCTCAACCCAGCCTGCCCCCTCTCACATACTGGGAGCCCTAAGGGGATGTCCTACTGATGGCTTAGGCCCGCTCCCCGTTGGGAGTGGACCTAAGCCGCAGTCTGGCCTCCCTTTGTGGTGATCAGGGGAAGGCGCCAGCCCCATCACCCTACTGCTGCAGCCACTGCCAGTCACCGCAGCCGCTAAGGTATTTTCATCAACACGGACCCCAGTCCCTTCACCATGAAAAAATAACAACTTTCTTTAAGCATTTTCAAGATGTGTCTTTCATAGGATATGACATTTCTTCTTTATTTTTCTTTTTATCCTCACCTGAGGATATGTTGCCATTGATATTTTTCCCTTCCCTCTGATAGCAGGCTCGGCCCCTTCCCAAGCCTAAAGCCTCCACCCCAGGCTTTAGGCTTAGGAAGGGCCCCCCCCACCCCTCCGATTGCAGGCTCGGCCCCTTCCCAAGCCTAAAACCTCCACCCCAGGCTTTAGGCTTGGGAAGGGGACTCCCCCCCCCCCCCCAGCACCTCCGAATCACAGTCTCGGCCCCTTCCCAAGCCTAAAGCCTCTGCCCAGTGGCCGGCTGGAAGTGACCTGGGTGCCGAGGAGGTTGCTGGGACCCAGGTATGTATGCAAATTAACTGCCATCTTTGTTGGGTTAATTTGCATACTCACTCTGATTGGCTGTGGGTGTAGCAGAGGTATGGTCAATTTACATGTTCCTCTATTATTAGGTAAGATACATTTTTCTGTCAGATGGCATTACTCTAGTTATGAAAACTCTCAGGATTTAGAAACCCATAATTCAGGTATTCAAAGAAAACACATTTTTTATGTGTTCACTTTTAGAACATCCTTTATATCTATTTTTGAAGGTTGTAAGTGAATATATTTTTTAAAATGGTCAACACCCTAAAGACTCAAAGGTGAGTGTGAGTCTAATAAAAGAAAAATTATCAGTTGCTAAAATTTGGACTTCTGCAGTTTGAATTATTCAAAGAACATTTCCTACTCATCTTTAAAGTCACTGGAATGGGACTACTTTTTTCTCACCTTCTCTTCCTAATTTATATTCTTTGACTTCCTTCTTAGAACTATCCATGAACAACTATGAAACATAGGGACTCAATAACAAAGTTACTTCACAAAGGACTTGTGGAGAAAAATGTTTAGTATTCAGATTGTGTTAAACAGAGTACAAGCAAAAGAAATACTTAAGAGTAACTGAAAATATTAGTAGACACATTGTATGTTTCAAAATGTGTCTGTGTAATCTTAATATGATAAAAGAAAAAACAAGGATACCCTAGGACAGGAATAGAAATATTTCTGCTTCTGTTCAGATGATCCTTAAGTGGTAAGCCATTTAATGATTTATTGGAAGGTAGGAGAGTGAGGTAATGAGAAAAAACTCATGGATGTGGATAACAGTGTAGTGATTTTGGAGGGAGGTGGGTGGAATGAGGTGGAGGAGTATATATGGGGGATAAGTGGTGATGGACGGAGACATGACTTGGGGTGATGAACACACAATACAGTGTACAGATGATGTGCTATGGAATTGTGCACCTGAAACCTGTATAATGTTGTTAACCACTGTCACTCAATAAAATCAATAAAAAGGAAACAAAAAATAAATAAAAAGTAAAATAAATACAGAAATCTGGACTGCATATGTGGTGACAATATAAGCTATAATCTGTACATAAAACAATTACATAAAAAATATAGACAAGTTAAAGATGCTTGAATTTACAAAGGCAGAGCAAGAATACAAAGATTCCAAAGAAAAAGTTTCATTTATAGCTCTTATTTAATAGTTTATCTTTCTCTTGACATATTACTCTTTATCTCTTTTGTTTTGGCTTTTTTGTATTACCAGAAAGCAGAGCCAATTTTTGAGGTTGTTTACTTTTCAATTTCTGTTGAAAACAAAAAGAAATGAAGGACAAAAGAATGAAGCAGGAAAAAAATCCCTTCAGGCAAATCTTGAACTCACCTTGTTATGTTATTAATGCATTAACCTCAAAGGAATCAATAGTCCTTTGAGGTTAACACATTAGCAAATCTAATTTCTTTTTTTTATGTGAAGCTGTTATAGAAATACTAGTTATGTGAACTATGGTGTTGGAATTTTAATTCTCCTGTATTTGTATAGTAACTTAAAGTTTATAAAATACTTTAATAGGAAACCATTTAATTTTTATTTTTATCTATTCAAGCACCGTGATAGGAAGGCAGGAATGGCATTATATCAGATTTTATAGAAATAAGGGTAAAAATGATAGATTGGGAATTTCTTGCTCAATTTGGTGGAACAAGTAAGTGAACCCAGGTTCCATGGATCTAAGCCCACCCACCATACAACATGTCTTCCTCTAATAGGGACTTTTAAAATACACTATAGCCTCAAAGTCCATTTCCCACATATGCATTTATTTTTTCCCATGAAAACATTTTGTAAAAAGAAAGCGAGTATGTTTCATAGTTTGAAAGGTAAGAAACAAATATATTGGATGTCTCGCTAGAAAGTATTTTTCCGAATACTTGTTAATAGCAATTTCAAATTTTCCCATAGGTATTTTTATAGGTTATCTCTGTCACTATCACATTAGCATCTTGCTTGAAACCCACAAATGTCTGTTGCAGTTTAATGAAAAACACTATGTGTAAACAAGGAAAGGTAAACCATTTTCAGTAATTGTGCCTTGTTAATTTTCCTTGGCTTAATTATATATTAACTCCTAGTTTAATACAAAGACTAAGCCAGAAGTAATTAAAACTCAGCACAGTAATGTGCATATTTTAAACATTAAAAACGATTAAGTATCAATCCATATACTGATGCCTTTCTTTAATATCTTAGAAGTTAAAAAAAATGAGAGGAGGAGCTATGCATTATTCAATAGCATTCTTAGTGGGTGAAGTTTCATGGGTGTTGATAAACTGACCTTGTGTAATTTGTGTTTCAATAGGTTAATAAATTTAGCCCCCTTCTCCCAAATTGAACTACATCAAAACATGTCCTATAATTGATATAATTAATTTATATTTAAACTATAAATGACTTACATTAAACAAGTATATCACAGTTTGAAAAAAAAGTATAAAATGTATAAAATTAGTGTTATGCCTGGAAGCACAAGCATTTAATTTTATGTAAGTTTCTTACTTTATTATTCAAATTTAGTTATAGTAGTTTTCAGTTACAACACATAGATATAATAAAAGTTTCTTTTTTAAATATTTTTTTATTTTGATAGTATTACAGCTATCTCCAATATTTCCTCTTTTTCTCCCCTTCCTCCCAGCCCCTACCCACCCTCCCAGGTCTTCACCTCCCTATTTCCCATGTCCATGGGCTATGCCTATATATATATAAAAGCCTATGTGACCGGCTGACCAGCCAACCATCCTACCGTCCTACTGGTAGCTATGATGCGCACTGACCACTATGGGGAAGACGCTCAATAAAGGAGCAGAAACCACAGGCATGGAAACATGAAACAGACTGATGAATCTCAGAGGGAAGGAGGAGGGGAGAAGGTGGGAAGAGATTAACCAAAAATCTTATATGCATACTAGAGGCCTGGTGCATGGATTCATGCACTGGTGGGGTCCCTCTGCCTAGCCTGCACCCTCTAGCAATCTGGGACTGCTTGGGGGATGTTCGAGAGTCAGTTTCAGCCCACTCCCTGCAGGCCAGTCTGAGGGACACCCGGTGCACGAATCCGTGCACTTGGCCTCTAGTAAGTATATAAGTTCTTTGGTTTCTCTTCTTGTTTCCCCCAATCCCACATTGAGAAAACTTGAGGAAGAGATTGAATTTGTCAATAGTATTGTAATGATGCACACTGAGGATTTATGTGACAAAGAAGAATCCAAAACACATACATTCATAATTTATAGGCATTTTACACAGAAAGTCTCCACCTCTAGAAGATATGAAGCCATAAGCTGACATTTGGCTAAATAATCATCTAATTGATGACAGGCAGCACACAGCAGTGGTCCCACAGTGGTTCTCTATAGTATATCTGAAACCCTATATTCTGGATGGATATGTATGTATGTATGTATGTATGTGTGCCTATAAATAAATTTCTCAAAATTGAAGACTGGCAAATGTCAGCAAAATTAATCCAAATTTAATTTTGACTCAATGAAAAACATTCTCCTTGATCTGGATTAAATAGCATCTCATAATTTATTACTGCATAATTTGTTAAAATGAAATACTTAATTCAAAAATCCACATTAATACATATATACATATTTATTTCCATATTAATACATGCACTCATATGCACATTTCAATAGGTATAAAATTCAATTGTAATATTTAACTAAATATTAAGGTTAAAACTAAATTATTGGAAAAAATACTAAAAGTAAAAGCTTGGCATATCATCTATAAATTTGAACATTTAATTCACTAGGCTTTTTATGTTATTAAATTTTGATAGAATTAATAGATAGCATTTTAATAATAAGGCCTCTCATTATCTCTTAATTCTGATTTCTATACAAATAATAGCATAATTTTATCATTGAAATGATTAGTGTCTTAAGGCAAACTGTACACTTTGTAAATAACTTTTTGAAGTTTATAAAATATTTTGACAGAATAGATCATAAAACCAAAATGTAAATGTTTCTCATTTATTTTTTCTTAGCAATGGAAACTTACCCAAAGCAAGCAAGCTGGAACATAGATTAATTGAGTAAATAAATAAGGTTTAATAGCTAAAACAGAAAATTAATTCTTTTTAAAAATCCTTATTTATATATGGTTTTAATTCACATTATTTAATAGGCAAGTCAACTACATTGCCATTAGCATAATCAACCTAGCAATAGTTATTCAACATCTACTACATGTCAGAGAATATATTCTGGAAGTTTGCTGCTGAGAATAAATAGAATACACAATAATTTCTGCTATCCCAGAGTTTATATTCTAGTAGGGGAAGACAGACAATACACAAAATATATATTTTTTTTAAATGGTCATGAGTGCTCTGGAGAAAATTAAGTGAAGGGCCTAGGATATGACAAGTGTTTGTGTGTTTGTGGATGGAGGAGGGGGTTTGAGATTCTATACAGCTATACCGAATGCTGACTGAAGCCAAAGAGAAAATGTCATGTGAGCAGAAATCTGAAGATGATGGCAAGCCAAAGAAAAAGTAAGAACAGAGCATTCCATACACAGGAAATAGGAAACAGGAACTGCTAAACTTTGAGGCTGAGGTTTTCCTGCTATATTCAAGAACGAATAAAGAGGTGTAGGTAGGAGGTGAGTAGCAGAAATCAGATTGCACAGAGCATACTAGGACATTGTAAGTCCGTGGCAGTTACTCTGAGCAGTATTGAAGGGCTTGAGCAGAGGAGTGTCTTGACCTAGCTTAACTTTGTAAACAGGCCAGTGTGGAACTGGCATAAAACAGCAGGATTCTGAATACATTTTGATATTAAATTTGAATTCATTTGATTAAGCACAATATGAACAGTGAATTTTTAACCCACGCTACTGCTACCAAAGCCATCCTTGTGCTTTGAAAACATGCAGAACTGTGTTACATTAAGTTTATTTCATTGCTATGTATGCAAGCGACTATTTACTTTTTAAGTTTGAATTGATTTGTATCATATAATATCATAAAAATATTTATGTACAACTAAATTGTCAAGATGAGTTAATGAAGGATTTTTACATTTAAATTTTGTTTTTGTTTTTTTACTTGTTTTGGTACCAGTCATTGATAAAAGTTACCTAGGACTAGTGAAGGCACAGGCACTAGCCCTATTCAACATAAATACACAACACTTACAAATAGGCTTACACATACCAAAATGGAAATGTTCAAGAAGTCACTTATATAAATACCATATATGTTTCTAAAGATGTTAAAGATATATAATAAAACATGGGGAAAATTGATTAAAAATCCCTTTCGTATTGCCACAGTTCTATACTGAATTATTTGTACGCATTCCAAAATCCACTTTGTACCAAACAGCAGGCCTCATGAGAGTGCTTCTGAGCTTTGATTAGGAGCCAGGATATATGGTTGTTTTCATCTAATGCATCCCTATAGCTAAAAACCTAAAATGAGTGCACACTGTTATCTGCTCTGAAAACAACATACCATAATAACCAGAGGTCATCTACCAGACAAGTCTATCAGCAGGAATGTTTGGGTCCAATGAGAATCCAACCGAGAGGCAGTCATGGCATGCAAACTGCAAGCTGAGAACTTGTTCAGTTAAGGGGCCTACAGTAGATTTGACCTTGCCTCTAGGTACCAAAAAATTCATACTTTTCATTAGCTATTTTATGTTAACCACAGACTCTGATTCTCACTGTTGGGTTTTTTAGTCTTAATGCTTTTTTGGAGCATATTTTCTTTAAAAGACATGATTATACAGTAGTAGAAATTACTTAGAATATACACAAGAATGTATGAACTGAAACATGGTTTCTTTTCACTGTGATAGTTCCCCTAAACTTTCCAATTTCATGTGAAGTTAAGCTCCCGTCTTGTTCTACTACCGTGCAATTGTAAAGAAATGATGAATTTTTCATCAGTTGCTTTCATATCATAGCATAGGTAATGGGTCACTGGAGTATAAGTCAAAATAATAATTACTATATTTTGGTTTTGTGAATTGTTACCCACTTAGCCTTGGAAAATCTCTTTGACTTACAATTTCTTAGTTTATAAAAAGGGGACAAAACATTTCTCATTTATCTCCCAGAAATATGGTGAAATACTTTTAATTGTAAAAATGCTAACATGTGCTAAGTGTTTTAAGTACAGGTTTTCCACCCCACTATGTATGTCTTGTGTATAAATATAGATAGCCCTTGAATAATAAAATGTGAAATTTTTCAAACATAAAATGTGTTTCACTTGTTTCAGATATTATCCAGTGTGTGTAGCCTAGGTAAATGTCTTCCACAGAGGTTTAGCTTTGGATTGCTGTCTCAACTCTAACATTAGAGATCTGATTATGATTTGTTACTACATTACTAAGTCTTTTCAAAATGAATTGCTTGAATACATTAATAAATGAATCATAAATCAAGAAATTAGTTATTTATTTCTGCAGTATCTGTATTATTACCTGTGTTTACACAAATTGTGTATAAACACTATTGAATTCATACATTGATAAAACAATTTCAAAATACTTATTTCCACATAAAGTTTTTTTTGGGGGGTTATGCATTGTTTATTTAGACTAGGACCATTTTGATCTCTCTGTTTTCTGGGTTGCTTATGTAATGGTGCATACCCATGAAACTATCTATCAATTGATGACTAATTGAAATTTGCTGATCAAATGACACAATTGTGAATAAATAAATCTCAACAAGAAGTATGGAAAAAGTATACTAATATGTTATCCTGCAGAATTTATGCAAATGTTTCTTAAAATAGAGCATGGACAATATTTGTCAGGGTGACATTTGTTTGACAAAAGGCAGAATTTTAGCCTAGGACCACCTGTCTTGATTGAATGCATAATTCCATTTTAAATATACATAAAATATAACATTTAAGTATAATAAGAATATCATCTCAGGTTTTATAATGCTTTATAGTTTCCAACTTTTCACCCTTAAATGAATAAATTAATCTCTAGTTTTAATTAAAATACATATTTTTATTGATTTCAGAGAGGAAGGGAGAGGGAGAGAGAGATAGAAACATCAATGATGAGAGAATCATTGATTGGCTGCCTGCATGAATTGAGCCCACAACTGGGCATGTGCCCTTGACTGGAATCAAACCTGGGACCCTTCAGTTGGCAGGTCAATACTCTATCCACTGAGCCAAACCAATTAGGACTCTAGTTTTAATTAAATACAAATAGTAACCACTAACAAAATCCTGAGGAAATATAATTTAATACCTAATTGAGATGGTTAGATTTCTAGCAAACTGCAGTTTCCTTATAGACCATCCAGAATTTCACAAAAAATATTGTTGTGTCTGTACATGCATGTGTGTACATATTGGCATATATAAATATGTACATATACATATATACTCTGTATACATACATACACACATACACACATGATTTTTCTAGTAACATCTGCTTTCTCCTGTAAGTGTAATTGTAACATGTGCCGCATGTCACCTTCAGAGATTGTGTCCCAACAGTATTGAAAATTAAGAGAGCTGGAAGATGTCCATATGTTAACTGAAAGAGTGGAAGAGAGATTTGAGCTGTAATAAATAATTTGTCTAACCTTATTCAGCTATGAGGACAGCTGGTTCAGAAACTAAGCATATCTCTGAATTCGTTTTGGTGTACTCAAATAAATTAGCTTGAAAATAGCAGATAGAGCTGCCAAATTGATACCATTTAAGTCTCTTAATCATATGCTTGATCCTCTTTATTATTTGCTCTTCTCTACAGATTGATACCAATTCTTAAAAAAAAATCTTTGTGATTTTGTGTCTTTTGCCATTGATCTAACACTCTATATGTACATTGCTTCAAGTTATAACTACTTATTTTTGTTTGTACTTTACAAATTTATGCACTTGGATGCTGAAAAAGACAGAACTGAATTGTTTATTTTTGTTGTTGTTGTTAATTCTCACCTGAGGATATTTTTCCATTGACTTTTAGGGAGAGTGGAAGAGAGAGGGAAAGACAGAGAGAAACATCAATGTGAGAAAAATACATCGATTGGTTGCCTCCTGCATGAGCCCTGACCAGGGCCTGGGCCAGGGAGGAGCCTGTATCAAGGTACATGCCCTTGACCAGAATCAAACCCAGGACTCTTCAGTCCGCAGGCCGACACTCTATCCACTGAGCCAAACCGGCCACGGCAATTGTTTATTTATTTATTTATTTTTAAAAGAACAACCTAGTTACTTGTATAATGAACATGCGTATATATCCACATTCTTATGAAATTTTTATTATGAAAATATAATCACTCCAGTTACTGTGTGTTTGTGTGTGGGGGGAGAGGGGGAATGTGTGTGTTTCTACTGAAGGTCCTGAAGATCCACGTGTATCTAGACCAACACTCCTTTGTTGATCTGTATCTGAAAGGGCTGATCTGCCATTTAAATTCAAAGGGCAATAAGAAACGAAAAACTCTTGGACTTGGCAATGAGCCCCAGTGCTTATGAGTATAATTTAGAGAGAAGGAAAAATGGCAGCTCCTAATGCATTTGAAATCCTAGCTACCATTCTTTCCCCGTGATGGTTAATGTTCTGTGTTAACAGGACTGGGCCACTGGATGCTCAGGTATCTGGTTAAACATTGTTACTGATTGTGTCTGTGAGGGTGTTTCTAGAAGAGATTGGTATTAGAATTACTGAACTGAGTAAAGCAGAGGGCCCTCCACAATTTAGGAAGGCATCTTTTAGTTCATTTCGGACCTGAATAGGACACAAAGGCGGAGAAAAGTTGAATTCACTATCGGCCTGACTACGTGAGCTGGAACATAAATGTTTTTTTGTTTTGTTTTGTTTTTTTTACCTATGCACTCCTGGTTCTCAGGCCTTCATATTGGACTCGAATCTACACCAACAGCTCTCTGTGTTGTCAGGCCTTCAAAGTACACCACCAGCTTTCCTGGGCATCCAGTTTGCACTTGACAGATTGCGGGTCTTCTCAGCCTCCATTATCTCAGCCAATGCCTTATAATACAGAAAGAGAGAGAGAGAGAGAGAGAGAGAGAGAGAGAGAGAGAGAGAGAGAAACTTATAGGCTCCATTTCTCTGTATTACCCTCCTAATACATTCCCTAAAATATCAAATCTTATGTATTGCTATTACAAGGAGTTCTGATTACTTTTCAATTATATAGAACCTTTCTACACATTTCTCATATTATCATACTTATCACATAAATATAAGGAACATGTTGGTTAAAACAAGAAAAATGAATGCATATATAAAGTTCATATGTTTGTGGGGCTGTGTAGATAATACATAAACACAGGAGTTAAGGCATTATAATAAGTTTACTATCATTACTAAATGTAAAATATTTAGTTCTTTATATACAATATCTCTATGTTACACTTATAACTACTCTTAGATCTCTGTTTAATATTTAAGAATACTTACTCCTCCAGTTTTCAGTTAACATCCCCCAAGTTAAGCAGCTGGTAGAAGGGAGGTTCTAAAGTCTGAATTGTTTCACCAATGCTGCTTCAATAAACAACCATTATTAGTTCCTTAGCAATGTAACAAACAATCTAATATGTGGATCATTTTATATTTTTAAAGGAATTCATACAATATAAACATTTCATAAAATTAATGGGAGTGAAAAGTTATTTGTTAAGTAAAACTATTTTTTGAAACTTCAAAAGAATTTATGTCAGACTTTTAAAGAATTTTATCTGAATATAATTGTTGACCTCTGCCTACTGGAACATATAAGTTCCAACAGCATCTCCCTAGCTATGTTGACAAAAATATTTGTTGAGGAGCCAGGCAATTTCTCTTTACATGATGTAGCTTCAAACACTTCTAATACGTTAAAAAGCATAACTACTTTCTCTTTATAAACTACTAGAGGCCCGATGCACCGATTCGCGTACCGATGCGGTCCCTTAGCCTGGCCTGCGGGGATCGGTACAAAACCATCTTTCTGACATCCCCTGAGGGGTCCCAGATTGCGAGAGGGCAGTTCTTGGGTGATGCACCCCAGAATTGGGCTCCCTCCTCTCTGAGTCTGGGGTGTGGGTGAAGCAGATTCGGGACCAACAGTGCCTCAGCAGCTACCTAACCTATGGCCTATTCCACGAGGAATAAGGCTCCCTCCTCTACTGGTCATAGCATCTGCCCCCTGGTGGTCATTGCTCATCATAGCTACCAGGCGAATGGTCAAAAGGTCAGATAGTTCATTAGGCTTTTATATGTGTAGATATTTTGTTGATAAGCTTTTAACATAATGTTTGGAACATAAAGTTTTCAACATTAGTTTTTATGTGATCAGAGGAGTTATAAATTGTTTATTTTGATAAGATGATAATATTAACTTGAAAATAATTTTGGGCTATTATGTTAAGAGTGAGTAAAAATTATTATGTGAAAAGTTTGTTTTGTCTGATGAGCAGAAATAATACCTCACTAACACCATATGGAAGTTTTTAATTAAATTAATTAAACATAACCTTCAACTAACTCATTTATTTTAGCATAAACACACACACACACACACACACACACACACACACATACACACACACAGGCATGCACCTTTCTTCTAACTTACTTTTCAATAGTTAAAAATTATTTCCAATAGTACATGAATCTTTAAAAATGCCCCATAAACCTAAATAAAAGTATTGAATTTAAAATATAACATTTAAAAAATATGCTTTGAGGAAAAAATGTAACTATCCAATTTGGATTTTTTTTGCATATTTTTTCTTAAAACACCTTTATAATGATTGTTATTCAGCATTCTGTTATTCACATTTGTAGTGTAAAGTCTGCAACTTACTTACCTTTATAGAGCCTCTCTAGAAATGTGCTTAGTTGTTAGTAATTTAAATAGATTATTGAAGTCATAGGGCCCAATTTTTTGCATAAGATTCATGCAAGAATGAATACCTTTTAAACAAATATCAAACCTTGTTAAAATGACTGAGTGTTATCATAATAAAACAACTATGATACACTTCAATACATTTTTGTATATATATATGTGTGTGTATATATATATACACAAAAGAGAGAGAGAGAGAGAGAGAGATTGATTTCAGAGAGGAAAGAGGGAGAGATGAAAACATCAATGATGAGAGACAATCATCCATCAGCCGCCTCCTGCATGCCCCCTACTGGAGATTAGGGATCTAGCCCAAAACCCAGACATATATCCTGACCAGGAATCAAACCTCGACCCCCTGGTTCATAGGTCAACTGACACTCAACCACCTAACAACAATGGTGGTTGAAAACCCCACTTAATCCATAATGTTATATTTTCTTTTGCAAGATTACAGTAAAACCTCTCTTAAAGTAAAAAAATATATACATACATGAGAATTGGCACATATTGCTGGAATGTCATCTTCTTTTGATTACTACATGTGGGCAATATATCTTAGTAGACATTTCTGAGGATGACATTATTGATGGTATGCTATCCTCTCTAATAAAATGGTAATATGAAAATTAACCATCACTCCGCTACATAAGCCATGCCCACCAGCCAAGCCACGCCCACCAGCCAATCAGAGCGAGTATGCAAATTAACCCCAGCCAAGATGGCTACAGCCACAGAGAGCAAGGTTTCCCAGGTAACAGAGGAAGCCAAGCTTTCTGCGAGCCGTTGCAGGCCTAAGCCTCCACTCAAGCTACAAAGTATCAATTATAGAAGGTAAACAAATTCAAACAAATGGTGGGAGAACGGAGCTTGAGAGAGCAAGCCAGGGTTGCCGGCGGCAACAGGGGAAGCAAAGCTTTCCGCACACCCTGGCCAGGGCTCACCCGCTTAAGGCTACAAAGTTTCAATTGTAGAAGGTGAATTAACTGCCACAGAAATGGCTGCCGCCCCGGAGGGAGCAGAAGGCTTGGCTCCGCTCTAGGCTACAAAGTTTCAATTGTAGAAGGAAAATAAATTCCAGATACCAGGGCCTCCACTTGGGTCACCAGGGGGTGTGGCCAGCCTGCAAACCACCACAGGCCCCTCGATCAGGCTGCCCCATGCCTCAAGGGAACCCCCACCATGATCTGGGACACCCTTCAGGGCAAACCAGCTGGCCCCCACCCCTGTACCAGGCCTCTATCCTATCTAATAAAAGAGTAATATGCAGATTGATCATCACTGCAACACACAATATAGCTGCCCCCATGTGGTCAAAGATCCTTCCCCCAAGTGGACACAAGATGGCCACCACAAGATGGCCAGCAGGAGAGGGCAGTTTGGAGGCACCCGGCCTGCAAGGGAGGGCAGTTGAGAGGGACCAGGCCTGCAAGGGAGGGCAGTTGGAGGTGATCAACCCTGCAGGAGAGGGCAGTTAGGGGTGACCAGGCCTGCAGGGGAGGGCAGTTAGGGGCAAAGAGTCTGGCAGAGGAGCAGTTAAGCATCAACCAGGCTGGCAGCGGAATGGTTAGGGGGTGATCAGGCTGGCAGGCAGAAGCAGTTAGGGGCAATCAGGAAGGCAGGCAGGCAAGCAGTTGGGAGCCAGCAGTCCTGGATTGTGAGAGGGATGTCCGACTGCCCGTTTAGGCCCAATCCCCCAGGATCAGGCCTAAACGGGCAGTCGGACATCCCTCCAGGCGTCCCAGATTGGAGAGGGTACAGGCTGGGCTGAGGGACAACTCCCCTCAGTATAAAATAACTCCCTTCTAGTATAAAATAATCGCCAGAGATTTTGACTGAAAACATGGGCACATAGAGAAAATGGTTTCAAATACTACTACATCTAACTCTAATTATAAGGATTTAATATTTAAGGATGTATCTTAAATGTAAAATGAAAATCATTCTTACCTCACACAGATACTGTTTCTAAAGCACCAGAGAGATAATTCCATGTAGTTTTCCTTTTACTTTCATTCTCAAGTACAACAAAATTTTCTTCTTATTTATTTCTTAAATACAGATTCTTTTTAAAATACATAAATAAAATTCATTAAATTATATAATAAGATAAATATCACATTTCCCCTTAGAGAACTATGTAGAATGTGTTTTCGGTCTGTAAAATTCAGGAGACATCAGCCTTATCCTATCATAGAGAAGATGAAAAATAGAATACTTCTGACTAATATGGCTTAGTTAATTAAACTAATATGCATTTCAACAATTAAGGCTTAAAAAACAAAATCAGATATAAAAAAAATGTTTTTGAGTTGTGAAAATTGCGGTAAGAGAAAGATGTGGCAAAGAGGTAAATCTGTACACTACTAACTGAAAAGCCTTAAGAAAGAATCCTTACTTTGTGAAATGTTAATTTTTTAATGGTGGTGCTGAGTGCTTAGGTATTATGCTGGCTACTGATAAAATGTTCATGATGGATGGGAAGCTAAAACAAGTATGTGTACAGTGATGAAAGAAACGTTTTAAAGAAACTTTAAAAATTTTTAAAATAAATTCAAATTTACCTAAAATTGTGAACATATCACTGAATTTCCATATATTACATTCCCAATTTCTTCTATTATTAACATCTACAGTATGGATCATTTGTCACTATTAATAAACCAATGGTGTCTTGTTATTAACTAACTAGAGGCCTGGTGCACAAAATTCGTGCACGGGGGTGGGAGGATATCCCTCAGCCCAGCCTGCACCCTCTCCAATCTGGGACCCCTCAAGGGATGTCCGACTGCCTGTTTAGGTCCAATCCCACCGGAATCAGGCCTAAACGGGCATTCAGACATCCCTCTCACAATCCAGGACTGCTGGCTCCCAACTGCTCACCTGCCTGCCTTCCTGATTGCCCCTAACTGCTTCTGCCTGCCAGCCTGATCACCTCCTAACCACTCCCCTGCCAGCCTGATTGATGCCTAACTGCTCACCTGCCAGCCTGTTTGCCCTTAATTGCCCTCCCCTTCAGGCCTGGTCACCCCCAACTGCTCTCCCCTGCAGGAATGGGTCCTGCCCAACTGCCCTTCCCTGCAGGCCCAGTCACCCCCAACTTCCCTCCTCTGCCAGCCTGTTCATCCCTAACTGCCCTTCCCTGCAGGCTTGATTGCCCCCAACTGCCCTCCCCTGTTGGCCATCTTGTGGTGGCCATCTTGTGTCCACATGGGGGCAGGATCTTTGACCATATGAGGGCAGTCATCTTGTGTGTTGGAGTGAAGATGAATCTGCATATTACTCTTTTATTAGATAGGATAGAGGCCTGGTGCATGGGTGAGGGCCAGCTGGTTTGTCCTGAAGGGTGTCCCGGATAAGGTGGGGGTTCCCTTGGGGTGTGGGGCGGCCTGGGCAAAGGGCCTGTGGTGGTTTTCAGGCCAGCCACATCCCCTGGCAACCCAAGCAGAGGCCCTGGTATTTGGGATTTATGTATCTTCTACAATTGAAACTTTGTAGCCTGGAGTGGAGCCAAGCCTCCTGCTTGCTCTGTGGTAGCAGCCATTTCTGTTGGCATTTATTTATCTTCTATAATTGAAACTTTGTAGCATTGAGTGAGAGCCTGGGCCAACCAGGGTGTGCAGAAAGCTTGGCTTCCTCCATGACCAGGGTGTGCAGAAACCCATGCCTCCCTCCTGCTTTCTGTGGCTGCAGCCATCTTGGTTGGGTTTATTTGCATATTTCTTCTGATTAGCTGGTGGACGTGGCTTGTGGGCATGCCTTGTGGGTGTAGGGAAGGTATGGTCAATTTGTATATTACTTTTTTATTAGATAGGATGTCCATACTTTAGAGTTCCTTAGGTTTTGTCTCATGTCCTTTTAGAGTATCAAGATCTCATCTATAATGCCTCATTTGATTTAGTTGTTAACTCCTTAGAATCTTTACACTGTGACAATTTCTCAGACTTTCCTAGTTTTTGATGATGTTGACAGTTTTGAGGAGTACTAGTCTGTTATATTTTTAAATATCTCTCAATTTGGATTTTAAGATTTTTTTTTCTCAGGATTAAACTTGGTTTATATTTTTTTAGAAGGAAGAGCACAAAAATGAAGAGCCATTTTAATCAAATTATCCCCAAAGTACATACTATCAGTATGACTTCTCACTGTTAACATTAAATTTGATCACTTGGCCTATGGTAGTATTTATAGGATTTCTACACCATATAGTTATACCTTCCTCCCCTCACCTTTAGCTCAGAGGCATGTTGCTAGTACAGTCCACACTTAAAAAGTGGGGTGTTACACTTCACCTTCTCAAGGGTGAAGTATCAACATAAATTATTGGGAATATTTAGCACTGAAGATTTATTCCTCTCAATATTGACTCATGGATATTTATTTAAAATTCAATATTATTGATCTTATCATATGATTTTGCTTCTATAGCCTGTTGATATAGTGGATTAAACTAATTGATTTTTAAATGTTCAACTAGCCTTGCATGAGTTAGATAAATCGCACTTGGTCATGGTGCATAATTTTAATACAACGTTAGATTAAATTTGCTAATAATTTATTGAGCATTTTGGCATTTGTGTTCATAATGTATATTTGTTTGTAGGGTTTTTAAAAATATATGTCAATTTTGATAATAGGGTAATAATGGATTCATAGAATGAGTTGGGAAGTATTTTCTCTTCTTTTATCTTCTGGAATAAAATTGGTATAAATCTTGTTTAAAATATTGATATAATTCACCAGTGGACCCAGCTCTGCCTGGTTCCCTATATTGAAAGGTTATTCATTATCGATTCAATTTATTGAATAAGTATAGGCCTATTCAGATTATTTCTTCTTGTGTGAATTTTGGCAAATTGTGTCTTTCAAGGTATTGGTCCATTTATCTCAGTAATAAAATTTGTAGGCATAAAGTAGTTCATAATATTATTTTATTATATTTTTAATTCAATGGGAGTTGTAATAATGTCCCCTATTCATTTCTGGTATTATTATTATTTTTTTTTTTTTTTTTTCATTTCTGGTATTATTAATTTGTATCCTCTCTCTCTCTCTTTTTTTTATTTAGCCAGGTCAGAGGCTTAACAATTTTAATCATAATTTCAAAGAATCAGATTTTGTTTTTGATTTTTCTCTATTGATTTCTGATGAAATTCAATATCACTAATTTATGTTCTAATTTTTATTACTGCTTTCTTCTATTTACTTGGGATTTAATTTGCCTTTTCCCCCTAGTTTCTAAAGGTAAAACCTTATACTATTAACTTTAGGCCCTTTTTTATTTCTAATATATACATTCAATGCTATAGATTTTTCTCTAAGCACTGCTTTCATTGAATCCTACACTTTTCAATAAGTTGTATTATTTTCATTTGCATTTTGTTCAAAATTTTTAAAACATTTTTATATTTCTTATTTGACCTACATATTATTTAGAAGTGTGTTTTCCATTGTAAGTATGTGGGATTTCTTCTTCTTCTTCTTCTTCTTCTTCTTCTTCTTCTTCTTCTTCTTCTTCTTCTTTTTCTTCTTCTTCTTCCTCCCCCTCCTCCTCCTCCTCCTCCTCCTCCTCCTCCTCCTCCTCCTCCTCCTCCTCCTCCTCCTCCCTCCTCCTCCTCCTCCTCCTCCTCCTCCTCCTCCTCCTCCTCCTTCTTCTTCTTCTTCTTCTTCTTCTTCTTCTTCTTCTTCTTCTTCTTCTTCTTCTTCTTCTCTCTCTCTGCTAGGAGAGAATTAAGAAGCTTTAACTTGACGGGCTCCAGGTCGCCAGCACCTGCCAGCAGCCCAGCACAGGCGCCGAGTGTCAGGCTATCAACCATCCAGACATCTCCAGCCAGATGCTGGACATAGGGAGCCTCTCTCCTCTCTGCTGCCTAATGACAGACAGGACACGGCAGCCACACCTGCAATGTCTCTAGGGACAGTAGTATTTGGGATTTCTAATCTATTTTTTTGTTATTGATTTCTAGTTTAATTCCATTGTATAATTTTAATTTTTTAATTAGTTAAGGTTTCTTTTATAACCCAGAATGGGGTCTACTTAGTGAATGTTTCAGGGGAGCCTGAGAAAAATGTGTAATTTTTTCTTTTGTTGAATGAAGTAATCCATAGAAGTCAATTATGTTCAATTACCTGATAGTGTTGTTGAATTCAACTATGTTCTTACTGATTTTCTGGCTGCTTGGATCTGTCCATTTTTGCTAGAGGAATACAAATCTACATCACTCATATTCCTTGGATTTTGCACAAATCATTTGAAAATTTATGTCCACAAAAACCTGTTCACTGGCCCTGGCTGGGTGGCTCATTTGATTGGAGCACCATCCTGTACACCAAAAAATGGCATCAGGTTAGATTCCCGGTCAGGGCACATGTCTAGGTTGCAGGTTTAATCCACTGTCAGGGCATGTACAGGAGGCAACCAATCAATGTTTCTCTCTCTCTCTCTCTCTCTCTCTCTGATCCTCCTCTCACTCGAAAATCAATAAAAACATATCCTTGGGTGAGGATTAAAAACAAACAAAAAACCTGCCTACTGATATACACAGCATCTCTATTCAAAATTACCAAACAATTTTGCATTGAAAAGCAAAAGATGTCCATCAGCAGGTGAATGGATAAACTGTGGTACATTCAGGCAATGAAATGCTATTCAGTGCTACAAAGAAATAAGCTACCAAACCATGAAATGACATGGAGGAACCTCAGATGCATATTACTAAGTGAAGAAACCAATCTGAACAATACTGTTTGGTTCCAACTATATGATATTCTGAAAAAGGCAAAGTTATAGAAACTAAATGATTAGTGGTTACCAGGATTTTTTTTTTTTTTTTTTTTGGCTGGTGGGCTGGTGGTACAGAGGAATGAGTAGGCAGACCACAAAGTATTTTTAGGAAAGTGAAACAACTGTATGAGACTATAATGGCAGATACATGTCACTATGCATTTATCCAAATACAAAAAGTGTTCAATGCCAAGAGTGAACTCTATTGTAAATTATGGACTTTGGGCATCTATTTTAACAAATGCACCTCTCTGGTGGGAGATGTCAATAAGGGGTGAGATTGCACATGTGTGGGAACAGGGTTTATACATAATCTCTTTCTACTTTCTGCTCACTTTTACTGAGAAACTAAACTGTCCTTAAAAATAAAGTTTATGAGTAAAAATTCAATATTAATTTCTCTATTTTTTGTTCAAATAGTTCAATTGACTGAATCACCCTTCATTTAAGATGTTATATATTAAGGAGAGTTGAAATAAAAAAAAAAAGAAAAAAAAAAAGGAGAGTTGATATAGGTGTCTGTCTTTTAACAGTGTTATCATTGCATTACATGATGGGCTCTCAAAAGTGTAGGACCCAAGGAATACCATGCAAGTCATCTGGCAGCTTGTTAGAAATGCACATATTGGACCCTTTCCCAGACATACTGACTCAGAATTTCTGGAAGTGAAATTTCTGGAAGTGAAACCCAGCAATCTGTTTATTAGAAAATACTTCCAGGGCTTTTATGTAGGCTGAAGTTTGAGAACTGATTCACTATACCATACTAGACAATGACTTGTACTACTATATCTTCTTAGAAGTTCAACATAGCACATGCAGGGGAAGACACCTTCCCTAGCAACCACAGTGGAAGCAAGCTTGTCTCTGTCCCAGGCCAGAGGTATATGGTCAAATAATATGACAGGAATAGTTTATTAGAAAGGCACCTGATTAGAGATTGACCAATGAAAAATGAGCCCCTTATTTGGAAATGTGGCTTTAGGATTCCCTTGAATAAAGAACTAAAGTTAGCATTCCTGGATGGTGTCATTTTCAAATAGAGTCTGGAAAGTATAAAATTTAGTCTGTCAATGAAGAAAAAAATAATGCTGAAATGAACAAATGTTTCCTTTTAAAAAATGTATATTTATTGTTGAAAGTATTACAGATGTCCCTCTCCCCTGACTTAACCCCCTAACCCCACACCGCCCCCTCCAGGCCTTCACCACACTATTGTCTGTGTCCATGAGTTATACATATATGCATATAAGTTCTTTGGTTAACCTTTCCCCCCCTCAACCTCCCACCCCACCTTCCCTCTGAGATTTGAATGAGCAATTGAGGCAGATGCTTTTCTGTGTGTGTTTTTCTGTGTCAGTGACTCTGGTCTATTCCTGAGGTAAAGCTAAAATCCCAACTTTATGTTCTTTATTAAAGTTATGCATCTTTAAATCAGATAGCATTTTTCTCAAATTATCTTGATTGTTTTTCTTATTTGAAAACTGAAAGCCATGAGAGCAGGTAGAAGATCGTCTCCTCATTATTATGAAATAGCTCCTTCCTGTATAATACTGTCTGAAATTTATTTAACAGAAGACAAAATAGTTTATATCTACTATAATGAAGAGCTCAAATAAAACTAATAGAAAAAGACAATACAATACAATGTATGTGTTCCAGTGAAAGAGCAAATTGAAGAAAAGGTAACATCATTGTAGATTATTTACTGGGTAATATTGACAGACACTAGGATGGGTCGGTATAGCATCATGAACCCAGTTATGTGTAAACCTCTCTGGACTGCAATAGCATCTCTGGACACACACACACACACACACACACACACACACTAATTTTTCTACAGTCCTAAGCACCTGGAGACTTTACGTAGTAGACTTCTATCTGCTGAGGGATTTCCATTTCTCTGGGATGTCTCCCTGTCTTTCAATCCAGACATAAAATAATAAATGAAGACTAATACAAAATATATATTTTACATGTGTATATAAAGGGTGGGGCAAAAGTTGGTTTACAATTGTGAGTATGTAAAACACAGAGTTTATTCTTGTATTATTTATTAATCATTGTATTATTTTTTATATAGGTTACAAAATGTTACCTCCAATAATTTATGTGTCCATCTGACACCATAGATAATTATTATAGTACTAGTGGCCCGGTGCACAAAATTAGTGCACAGTGGGTGGGGGTGTTCCTCAGCCCAGCCTGCACCCTCTCCAATCCAGGACCCCTTGGGGGATGTCCGACTGCCAGTTTAGGCCCTATCTTGGGGATCGGGCCTAAACTCGCAGTCAGACATTCCTCTCGCAATCTGGGACAGCTGGCTCCTAACTGCTCACCTGCCTGCCTGCCTGATCACCCCTAACCACTTTGTTTACCAGCCTGCTCACCCAAAAATGCCACCCCTGCCGACCTGATCTCCCCCAACTGCCCACACTGCCAGCCTGCTGTCCCCCAACTGCCCTCCCACTGGCCTGCTCACCCTCAACTTCCCCCCCACCAGCCTGATTACCCCCAACTTCCCCCACCTTGCCGGCCTGCTTGCCCCCAAATGCCACCCCTGCCGGCCTGATCACCCCCAACTACCCTTACCCTGCTGGCCTGCTCACCCCCAACTGCCTCCCTCTGCCTGCCTGCCCACCCTGGCAAGGCTTTGTGATCAATGCTGTGCAGAGGGAGGCCCTCCCCACCCTGATGGGGCTTTGCAATCAATATCAGAGCAGAAGCAGGGGTTTCCCACCCAGCCTGGGCTCCGCCATTAATCCCTGCCCATAGGGAGGCCCTGCCCACCAGGCCTGGGCTCTGCGATCAATGGCAGAGCAGAGGCAGGTGTTTCCCACCCAGCCTGGGCTCCACCATTAATCCCTGCCCACACAGAGGCCCTGTTCACCCTGTGATCAATCGCTGCCTAAAGGGAGGCCCTACCCGCCCTGCCTACCCTGCCAGGGCTCTGTGATCAATGCTGCGTAGAGGGAGGCCCTGCCCACGCGGCTGGGGCTCTGCAATGGGCCCTCACAGCCTTGGAGGCTTTTCTCGGCCCTTCCAGCCACGACTTTGTTGGGAAGGAGTTCCGGAAATTCATCAGTAAGGTCTCCTGGTCTAATTAGCATATTATCCTTTTATTAGTATAGATTGTTATCTATGTTCCCTATGTTTTACCTTATATTCCCTTGACTATTTTTTAACTCCCCACTAGTACTTCTTAACCACATTATGTTTTTTTACCCTGTCTCCCAACACTTCTTCCCTCTGGCCTTCATTGGTTTATTCTCTGTATCTGTCTTTTTCTATTTTGTTTCTTTATTTTGTTCTTTAGCTCTGACATATGTGATGTCATGTAGTATTTATCTTTCTCTA
Organism: Ia io; assembly: GCA_025583905.1. Taxonomy (NCBI): domain Eukaryota; kingdom Metazoa; phylum Chordata; class Mammalia; order Chiroptera; family Vespertilionidae; genus Ia; species Ia io. Next base: position 38,357,126 of record JAJQQW010000003.1, read on the forward strand.
TCTGGATTATATAACCTAGCATACTGTCTTCTAGATCCACCCATGCTGTTACAAATGGTAAGATTTCATTCTTTTTTATGGCCAAGTAATATTCCATTGTATATATGTACTACAACTATTTTATTCACACATTTATTAATGCTTCTAGATGGCAAATAGACATATATGATGTTGCTCAACATCAGTAATCATCAGAGTAATGAAAATTAAAATCATAATGAGCTACTACCTCACACCTGTCAGAAAAGTTGTCATCAGTGAATCAACAAACAAGTGTTGGTGAGGATGTGGAGAAAAGGGAACCCTGGTGACTGTTTGTTGGAATGCAGATTGGTACAGCCACTATGGAAAAGGGTATGGGGCTTCCTCAAAAAAATAAAAATAGAACTGCCTTTTGACCAAGGGATTCCACTTCTGGGCATGTATCCAAAGTAACCCGAAAGGCAAATTAAAAAAAAAATATATATATGCACCCTTCATGTTTGCTGCAACGTTATATACAGCTAGAGGCCCTGTGCAGGAAATTCATGCACTCAGAGGAGGGTGTCCCTCAGCCCAGCCTGTGCCATCTCCCAGTCCGGGGGATGTCCGACTGCCACAGGGGTGGGAGAGGCTCCCACCACCGAAGCTGTTCTCGCCAGCCGTGACCTGGCTCAGGTATTCTGGCTGAGCGGTGCTCCCCCTATGGGAGCGCACTGACCACCAGGGGTCAGCTCCTGCATTGAGCGTCTGCCCCTGGTGGTCAGTGAGTGTCATAATGACTGGTCATTCCACTGTTTGGTCTATTTGCATATTAGCCTTTTATTATATAGGATACTCAAGATATAGAAACATTATTATTTTTAAGTGTACAGTTCAGTAGTGTTGAGTGCTTTCACATTTTTGTACAACAAATCTCTGGAACATTTTCATCTTACAAAACTGAAAGTCAATACCCACTGAACACTAATTCTTCCTCCTTTATTTCCCCAGTCTTTGGCAATCATATTTCTACTGTGTTTTTATGATTTTGACCACTTAAGACCCTATATGACTGGAACCCTACAGTATTTGTCTTGTGCTAGCTTATTTCACTTAGCATAGTGTCCTTGAGGTTAATCCATGTTGTAGCATGTGAAATATTTTTTAAGGCTGCATAATATACCATTATACTTATATATCACATTTTCTTTATTCATTAATTTACCCATGGACATTTGGGTTGCTTCCTCTGGAATTTTAGTGCCACTTAGAGTTTACAGCATAAATTTGTTGTACACTGACCACATCATTCATGACATCAGCTTTATTGAAGAAAATTGGGGGATCCAGATTATTAGCAAATATGTTTCACGTTTTCTATGTCCAAAATATGACTTGACTCCAGTCATCCTAACAACTTTTTTACTTATTCTTAAATTATATTTAACTATTCAGTCTGGGATGGGACCTGCATATTCTTTTTATAAAAATAAAAATTTGAGAAGTTAATTTTGATGAACAGCGTTGAGCACATGAATGTAGAAACTAAATGTATAAAACAATTATTGGTCTCATTCAGAGTTCCCCACACTGACATTGAACTCACATAAATGTAGTTTCTTTGGGACACCAAATAATAAGTAGGAAGAGTGCCAAAATATGTTAGGGAGAAAATATTATAATGAGTCTTTTTGTTTAGTGTTTGTTTTTTTTTTTAATTAGTGCTGCTTATATTTTAATGTGCTTAGAAAATCACCTGGGAATCTGGTAAAAATGTAGATTCTGATTCACTAGATCTGGATTAATAAAATGTAATGCTGCATTTCTAACCAACCTCAGAAAAGCTACTACCAGACACCAGGAAACATATTGGACTTTTTAAGGAGAAATAATCTAAACTTAAGTTAATTTTATAATGTCATTTTAAAAGTATTAATCAAAAATAAAAAAGCTCAAAAATCTTTTTTTTAAATAATACAAAAGTTATTCTTACACAAAATAAACAATTAATTCAGACAACTGAATATTCTTTAATATAGTGGCTTATTTAAGATCTCAAAATTTATCCTTACTGGAGATATGGGTGCAATATAGTAGGCAGGCATATTGTATACTGAGTGGCCAGATTATTATGACCACCTGACGTTTGTAGGCAAATTAGCCGTACACTGCATCATATGGGATATGGAAGATGAAGGCCTGTTCAAACACCTTTGCTGTCTGTAGTTACCAACATAAAACATCTCCAATTTGCACAGGAACACAAGGATTGGACAGTCGACCATTGGAAAAAAGTCATGTGGTCCGATGAATCACGTTTCCAGTTGCATCATGCAGATGGCAGAGTGAGAATTTTGTGGAAAGAGCATGAAAGCATGCACCCCACATGCATGAGCACAACCCTTCAAGCTGGTGGGGGCAGTGTTATGGTTTGAGGCATGTTTTCCTGGCATGATTTGGGCCCTTTAATTCATGTGGAACAACATCTGAATAGCACAACACACCTAAGTATCGTTGCTGACCAAATTCATCCTATCATGTTGATGGCATATCCCAATGGAGATGGCTTCTTCCAAAAAGACAATGAGCCATGCCATGGTGCTCATATTGTGCAGGAGTGGTTTCAAGTACATGAGGGAGACTTTACCTTGCTTAGGTGGCCCCCACAATCACCAGATCTCAATCCAATTGAGCATTTTTGGGATGAAGTTAAAAGAGCCATCAGGCAGCTGGTTCCACAATCATCAAATCTCACAGAACTGGACAGTGCTATTCATCAGGCATGGTGTCAGATTCCTTGCATCACCTTTCAACATCTCATGGAGTCAATGCCAAGAAGAATCGCTGCAGTATTGAAGGCAAAAGGTGGCCCAACGAAATACTGATGGGGTGGTCATAATAATCTGGTCACTCAGTGTATATACAATTTTATTTTATTTTATTTTATTTTATTTTTTATTATTATTTTATTTTATTTTATTTTATTTTATTTTTATTTTATTTTATTTTATTTTATTTTATTTTATTTCATTTTATTTTTTATTTTATTTTATTTTATTATTTTATTTTATTTATTTTATTTTATTTTATTTTATTTTATTTTATTTTATTTTATTTTATTTTATTTTATATTTTACTAGAGGCCCAGTGCATGATTGAATCATGCATGTGTAGGGTCCCCTACACGCTTTCGATCGCAGGGGAGCTGGGTGCTTGTCTGCTGGTGCACCTGGCCTTTCAGAAGCCTCTGGCGCGGTGGAGGCTTCCGAAAGGCCTGGTGCCAGAGCAGACAGGCAACCAGCTCCCCTGCTTTTGATGGTCCGCGGCGGGACGTGAGCTCGCTGCTCCAGAGGCCCCTTCTGTGCCACAGCACAGCCATGGCACAGACGCTGGCCCAATCGGCTACCCCGGCCACCCCGAGTCCCGCCCCCTGCGCCTCCCGCTGGCCCAATCATGGGTGTAGCAGAGTGATGGTAATTTACATATTACCATTTTATTAGGTAGGATTTTATTTTATTTTATTTTTAGTTTAGATGTCTTTGTGTGACATATCATGTCATAGTACATTTTCCATTATGCTGGAATGGTAACAATGGTGAGTTAATCATTTGCCAGGAATATTTCCACATATTTTTAGTGAGTGTATCATCAAAATAGATCTTCATTAGGAAGGTCATATTATTTTACATTATAAAATTTATTTAAAACTATTTCAAGCCAATATGATCACCATATTACATAATGGAACACTCTTACTAGTATTTTATTATTTATATAAATATTAAATTAATTTAGAAAAAACTTTAGAGATACTAAAGTGGCTATTTATGCAATATTAAATTTTGACACATACTTGAAATTAATTTTATTTTAAAAGTTAAGTCTTGATCCAAGATGGAAGCAGAGTATGTAGAAGGTATACTTACCTCCTTCCAGGACCAAACTTGAATTACAACTTAATTATAGAACAACTAGAGGCCTGGTGAATGAAAATTCATGCACTGGAGGGGGGGTCCCTCAGCCCAGCCTGCCCCCTCTCACAGTCTGGGAGCCCTCAGGGGCAGAAGACGACCCAGCGATCAAGGGAAGGTGATGCCCCCATCACACTGCTGCTGCTGCCACTGCCGGCAGTGCAAGCCTCAGCCAGCCCTGGTTACCTGAGCTTTGGGTGGCCCTGGGCAGCTGGGCAGCCACCATCCAAGGCTTGCCTATGCCTTGGGCCGGCCCTGGGCGGCTGGGGGCGCTGAGGGGACTGGTGGACACCGGAGGCAGGCACATGGAGCAGCCGGGCCTGCCTGGGGGTGGGCCCGGCTTTGCCACGCACCTGCCACCCTGGCGGGACTGGGGGACTGGGCACCACCATCTTGTGGATGTGGGCATCGCCATTTTTGAGGGCATGGCAGTCAATTATCATATTCCCTCCTTATTGGCTGTGGGCATTGCCATCTTTGCGACGGCATGAGGGTTAATTAGCATATTCCCTCTTTATTAGATAGGATCATCCTAAATAATCAACTGCACATTAGCTGAAGAGAAATCTTATAACCAAATATTTACAGAAGAAGCCACATCAAGATTGGTACAGAGGGTAGAGACATGGAAAGGACTCCTGGATCCCAGGGGTGCAGCTGAGGTTCCAAAGGAATATATAAGTTGCAGGGGCTTCCCCCTGAGAAGCATGGGACCTCAACCCCATGCTGGAATCTTCAGCCCAGATGATAAAAGCCAGAAACAGGTGCCCACATAACATCTGACTGTGAAAATCAGTGAGGATTCTGTAGGGAGAGACAAAAATCCACTAGAGCCACAAGCACACTCTTAATGGCCAACAAAATTTTGTTCAAAACTACTCACCAAGGGCTTCAGTGAAGGAGGGCAATCTGCACTAAAGTTGTATGAGGAGAGCTGGGGTTTCTGGCACTGAGAAGAGTGCTGAAGGGACAGCTGCCAGGATCCCTATGCTGAGTCATTCTCCGATACCACAGATACCCTCTTTCTTGGTTGGAGCTTTTTTTTCCATATGGCATCAGCCTGGGGGAAAGTAATAGCCTCATCCTCTGGACTCTCTCTCACATCACCCTGCGAATCATACATCCTGCTGAAAAGTCAGCTGCCATGGCCAGGGCATAGAGGCCAGGGAAAAGTTAGGGAGTGTCAGTGACTGAGTTGTGTGGCTTTGGGATAGGGGTCATTCTGCCCACTTTTCTGTGAACCTGATTAGCGCTTCCCCTTTAAGGGAGACCCATTAGCCCCACTCACTAGGCTCAGGGTGGACCCAGCTTCCAAGTTCCCAGTGGCCCCACATACCCAGCTCCTGGTGGCTCCTCCTGGCTGAGAGCTGGGTAAAATCAGATACAGACTGAGTTGTGTGATTTTGGGCTGGGGACCATACCCCTTAAGTTTCCCAAAGCCTGACTGGCACCTCCCCCTCGCAAAGATTCACTAGCCCCATCTCTCCAAGGCCCCACCCTGCTGAGTTCGGTTTCCTCTCAGAAGAACTGGGGCAGACTGAGCTGTATGGCTCTAGGACAGGGGCCATTTTCCCCTTCAAACCTGAACAGTGCGGAGCCCTCCCTTCACATAGTCAAATCTTGGTCTCTTTGGGCCTGATAAACTCAGCTGGCCTTGCCCTGATGACTACCTGAGACCCTACTCCACTACTTGTGTGTGCACACACCAAGCAGATGACAAGCTGAACTTGGTAGACCTTGGGACTTCAGTTGAGTAGCCTCAGACCCAGCGCTGGCCACGATATTGAATCTGTATCAATCTGGTAAACACCACACACCCCTACCTGGTGATTCTCTGAGAACCTACCTAATGCAATTTGAGTACCACCAGAGGCTATTTAAGTGACTGAGCCTGAGAAAAATGCCAGGCAAAGGCAGGTGGAGGCAGATCTGCAGGTCTCTTGGCACTTTTGCTGTTCTGCCCCCTGGACCTGTGCTGGTAATAGCCAGCCTTGGTACGTAGCTTGGTCCTTCTTGCACACACCCAGGCCCAGAAAAGGCAGCCACAAACTGTGCATCACTTTATAGCTTCAAACAGATAGCCCAGGGTTAGTAATAGGCAGAGTCTGACATTGACCTGCACTAGACTCCCTCCCAAGATGTTCCAAATCAACACATGCAGTGGCCAGCTTCAGACAACACCAGAGCATTATTCAATAAGCTTTCAAGGCGCATACCTAAAGGGATATTTTGGTATGCACCACGCCATGCTGAGGTGAATTCTGGGTCATGTGGTCAGCATGTGTATTTAACTCACACACCACGGTTGAGGTTGAGCTCACAGTAAACCAGCTTGAAGGTTGATCCCATACACAATGGGCCAATATCAATCAAGATTCAATTATAACAGAAGGGCCCAAATAATCTACACAAGAGACATTCCTGGAGTACCACTAACATGTGATCAAGAAGACTGCACCACTGGACCCCTCAGGATATCTACTACATAAGGCCACCTCACAAAGACTGAGAGTCATAGAAAATCTATTTAACACATAGAAACAAACAGAAGGTAACAGCCAAAATGGATAGACAAGAAGTCAGGCCCCAAATGAAAGAACAAGAGAAAACTCCATAATAGATAACTAAATTAAATGGAGGCAAGCCACTTATCAGATATAGAATTAAGAAGAATAGTTATAATGATGCTGAAAAATCTTATAAGAATTATAAGGAACTTAGTGAGAACTACAACAGCATGATAAAGAACATAGAAACCACAAAAAAGTCAGAAATGAAGAATGCAATATCTGAAATGAAAAATACACTGGAAAGAATGAACAGTAGATTGGATGAGGCAGAAGATCGAATCAGTTATTTGGAAGACAAGGTAGAAAAAACACCCAATCATCGCAGCAAAAAGAAAAATAATAATTTTTAAAAAATGAGAATAGTTTGATGGAGCTTTAGAACAACATGAAGCATAACAACATCTGAATCATAAGGTAACCAGAAGTATAAGAGAGAGAGTAAAGGATTAAGACTCTATTTAAAGAAATAATGAACAAACATTTCCCTAACCTGGTGAAGAAAACACACACACAAGTTAGGAAATGCATAGAGCCCTAAACAAGATGAATGCAAAAAGGACCATACCAAGACATATCATAATTAAAATAGCAAAGGTGGAAGACAAAGAGAAATCTTAAAAGCAACAGAGAAAGACAGTAGTCTACTAAGCAGCTCCAATAAGACTGTGAGCTGATTTTTCAACAGAAACATTTCAAGCCAGAAGAGATTAACATGAAATATTCAAAGTGATGAAAAGCAAGAACCTATAACCAAGACTACTGTTATCAGCAAGGCTATCATTTAAAATTGAACATAAATAAAGCGCTTCCCATATTAGAAAAATCTAAAGGACTTTGGTTCCAATAAATCAGTATTACAAGAAATTGTAAAGGGCCCTCTTTGAGAAGAAGACGAGAAAGGGAAAAAAAAAACTAACAACAGAGGCACATAGTTAAATGAATAAGATAGCAATAAATATGTACCTGCCAATAGTCACTTTAAATATAAATGGATCGAATGTTCCAATCAAAAGACATTAAAATAGTTGAATGAATAAGAAAACTTGACATATATACACTTTCACAAGAGACCCACCTTAGAACAAAAGATACACAGAGATGAAAATTTAAGGATGGAAATAGATATTTAATGCAAATGGAAAGGAAAAGGAAAGCTGAGGTAGTAATACTTATACCTGACACAATAGACTTTAAAACAAAGGTTATTGTAAGAGACAAAGAAGGACACTACATAATGATAAAGGAAGCAATCCAACAAGACAATATAACCCCATAAACGTTTATGAACCAAACATAGGAGCAAATAAATATTTAATGCAAATCTTTATGGATATAAAGGAAGAGATTGTTAGTAATACAGTCATAGTAGGGGATTCTAACACCTCATTGACATCACTGGATAGATTTTTCAGACAGAAAATCTAGAATGGCAACCTTAAATGACACATTGGATCAGATGTATTTAATTGATATCTTCAGAGCATTTCACCCCAAAGCAGCCAGATATACATTCTATTCAAGTGGACATAAAATATTTTCTAGGATAAACCACATATTAGAAAACAAGTCTCAGTAAATTTAAGAAAATTGAAATTATATCAAGCATCTTCTATAACCATGATGATATGAGATTATAAATCAATCACAAGAAAAATACACAAAGACATGGAGACTAAATAACATGTTTTTAAACAGTGAATGGGTTAACATTGATATTAAAGAAGAAATGAAATAAAAAGATACCCTGAAACATATGAAAATGAGAACACAACAAACCAAAATCTATGGGACACAGTGATAACAGTAGTCCTAAGAGGAAAATTTATAGCATTACAAGCTTTATTAAAAACAAACAAAAAAACCAATAAGAAAAATCTCAAATAAACAATCCAACTTCACAGTTAAAGGGGCTTGAAAAATATCAACAAACAAAGCCCAAAGCAATTAGAAGAAAGAACATAATAAAGATCAAAACAGAAATAAATAAACTATAGTCTAAAAAAATAAAAACAATACAAAAGATCAATGAAACCAAGAGCTGGCTCTTTGAAAAGACAAATAAGATTGACAAATCTTTAACCAGACACATCAATATAAAACATAAGAGAATCCAAATAAATAAAATCAGAAGTGAAAAAGGAGAAGTAACAACTGGCACCAAAGAAATAGGAAGGATTGTAAGAAAATATTATGAACAACTATGTACCAACCATGTGAACGATCTGCATAAAATAGATACATTTCTAGAAATAACTTACAAAAGTGAATCAGGAAGAATAAGAGAATCTGGATCGACAGATTACAACTAGTGAAATTAAAGCAGTAATCAAAACATTCCTAAAAAAACAGAAGTCCTGGATCAATGACTTCATAGACGAATTTATCCAAACATTCAAAGAACAAATATATTTCTTAACTATTTCAAAATAATTCAAGAGGAAGGAAAACTGCCAAGCTCTTTTACAAGGCCAACATTACTCTAATTCCAAAACTAGATAAAGACACTACAAAGGCCAATATCCCTGATGAACTAGATGCTAAAATCCTCAACAAAATATTAACAAACTGAATCCAGAAATACTTTAAAAAGATCATAAACCATTATTATTTTTCTGGGAATGCAAGGTTAGTACATTATCTTCAATTCAATAAATGTTGTATACAACATAAACAAAATAAAGGAGAAAAGACAAACAAACACATGCTCAACCTGGCCAGTGTGGCTCAGTGGACAGTGCATAGGCTTGCACACCTAAGGGTTGTGGGTTCGATTCCCAGTCAAGGGCACATACCTAAGTTGCAGGTTTGATTCTTGCCACTGGTTGGGGCATGTGTGGGTGGCAACCAACTGATGTGTCTCTCTGAAATTACGTTTCTCTCTCTTTCTCCCGTCCCCTCCCTCCCACTCTCTCTAAAAAATCAATGGAAAAATTATTGATGGACAAGGATTAACAAAAACAAACAAATAAAAAAGCACATGATCATATCAACAGATGTAGAAAATCATTTAATAAAATCTAGCACCTGTATATTATAGAAACTCTCAAAAAAGTGGGAATAGATGAAACATTCCTCAATATAATTAAAGCCATGTGTGTAAAACCCAAAGCTAAATTCATAATCAATGGAAAATGACTACAAGTGTTTTCCATAAGATGGGAAACAAGACAGGGATATCATCTTTCAACACTCATATTCAATACTAGAGGCCTGGTGCACGGATTCGTGCACCGGTGGGGTCCCTTGGCTTATCCTGTAGGGAATGGGACAAAACTGGATCTTCGACATCCCCCGAGGGGTCCTGGATTGTGGGAGGGCAGTTCTCATGTGACTCACCCCAGAACTGAGATCCCTCCTCTCTGGGTCCGGGGTGCAAGTGAAGCAGATTCAGAGCTGACAATGCTCTAGCAGCACCCTAACCTATGACCTATTCTGTGAGAAATCAGGCTCTCTCCTCTACTGGTCAGAGCATCTGTCCCCTGGTGGTCATTGCACATCATAGCTACCAGGCAAATGGTCGAACAGTCAGACAGTTGCTTAGGCTTTTATATATATATAACTGTAAATTCTAGCCAGGACAATTAGACAAGAAAAAGATATAAGAAGCATCAGATTTGGGAAGGAAGAAGTAAAACTGTCATTATTTGCAGAAAACATGATACTGTATATAAAGAACACTACAGATTCCAACAAAAAACTACTAAACCTGATAAATGAATTCACTAAAGTAGCAAGATACAAAATTAATATCCAAAAATCAGTTGCATTTTTATACACCAATAATGAACTATCAGAAAGGGAAACAGATAACAAACCCAAGATTTTAAATACATATACTTGGAGAAATATAAGACATTAAAGAAAGACAAAAATAAATGGAAGCATATATCATATTTATGGATAGAAAGAATCAACATAAATTAAAATATCTCTACTACCCAAAGCAATGTATAGATTCAATATAATTCATATCAAGATACCAAAGCTGTATTTCACACAACTACAACAAATATTCCTAAAATTTATATGGAACCACAAAAACCCCAAATAGCCACATAAATCTTGAGAAAGAAGAATGAAGTTTTGGGAATCATGGCACCTGGTATCAAATTATACTACAAGACCAGTAATCAAAGCAGCATTATATTGGCATAAAAACAGCCATATCAATGGAACAGAATAGAGAACCCTGAAATAAACCCATACCTTTATGATCAATTAATATTTGACAAAAGAGGTAAAAAAACATACAATGGGTTAAAGGCAGTCTATTTAATAAATTGAGTTGGGAAAATTGGACAAATATGTGCAAAATAATGAAACTAGACCACCTTACACCATACACAAGAATAAACTCAAAATGGGTTAAAGACTTAAATGTTAGATTTGAAACCATAAAAATCCTAGAAGACAACATAGGCAGTAAAATCTTGGACATTTCTTGTAGCAATATTTTTTTTCTGATATGTTGCATTTGGCAAGGGAAACAAAAAAAGAAAATAAACAAATGGGATTACATCAAACTAAAAAGCTTTTGTACAACAAAGGAACCATCAGCAAAATGAAAAGACAAAATGGGAGAACACATTCACAAAACATACATCTGATAAGGGTTAATACCCAAAATTTATAAAGAACTTATAAATCTCAACACCAAATAAGCAGACAATCTAATTTTAAAATATTTGTCAAAGTACCTAAGTAGAGGTACTTTTTCCAAAGAGGGCATACAGATGGCCAAAAACATATGAAAAGGCTCTCAATGCCACTAATCATCAGAGAATTACAAATTAAGACCACAATTAGATATCACATCACCTTTGTTAGAATGGCTAGCATGAATAAATTGACAAACAAGTATCGGTGAGGATGTGGAGAAAAGGGAACCTTCATGCACTTTTGGGAATGAGGATTGGTGCAGCCACTGTGGAAAACAGTATAAAGTTACCTCAAAAAATTAAAAATGGAACAGCATTATGACCCAGTGATTCCACTTCTGGGAATATATCTAAAGAAACTTGAAAAACTAGTAGGAATGAATATATGTACCCGTATTTTCATTGTGCTGTTATTTATAACAGCCAAGATTTGGAAGCACCCCAAGTGTCCATTATAGATGAATGGGTAAAAATATGTGGTACATTTACACAATGGAATTCTACTCAGCAGTAAAAAAAGAAGGAAATTTTACCCTTTGTGACAGCATGGAGGAACCTGGAGCTAAGTGAAGTAAGTGAAGTAAGTCAGTCAGAGAAAGACAAGTACCACATGATTATGCTAAGTGAAGTAAGTCAGTCAGAGAAAGACAAGTACCGCATGATTTCACTCATATGTGGAATCAAATGAACAAAGAAAACTAACAAAATTAAAACCTACTCATAGCTAGAGAACAGGCTGACAGTTGTCAGAGGGGATGTAGTTTGCAGGGTGGGTGAAAAAGGTAAAGGGATTAAGTGAAAAACAAAGAAAAAAAACAATAACAAACACCTCATAAACAGACACCAGCCTGGTGATTACCAGAGAAAAAGAAGTGTAGGAGAAGGTAAAAGAGAGTATACTGGGAATAAATTGTGATGGAAGGATACTTGATTTGGTGTGGTAAACACACAATACAATATCCAGATAATATATTATAGAATGATATACCTGAAATTTATTAACCAGTGCCACTCCAATGAATTCATAAAAATCTTTCTGCAAATAATAATTAAAAGTCATTTATTTATTTAAAAGATTTATTAGAAAAAGATTAACATCTTAAGTATGTACATGAGAAACTTTTAGCCTAATATTTTTATTCTTTTCTATTATCTACATTTTAAACCATTGACAAGCACAGTGAGATGATCTTTTAAATCACTCATTATACATGATATTCTATTATCTTACATCCATTATAACTTGTTAGAAACTTTTAATAATGCATGACTCTAGAAGGCAATTCCCCTTAATAGATACAGATACTTAAATATTACTCCATCTATATTTTATTATTTTATGAAGCATACTGGCAACCGAGCCAGTAATTTTGTCAGAAATGAAGGGTTACTAAGCAGTTGTAAATGATCCAGAATATTAACTATGACAGCATAAAATAGCAAATCTATTTCATTTTCTTTTCTTTTTTTTCATTTTATTTTCCCAACAAAGACAGATATTTGAAGCTCTCTTATAAACTTCAAAACTTATTAAAAGGTAATATAATAATTTAGACTTGTGAATTATCCAATATATATCATAATATCTCAATTAGAATGCTACAATTTAATGATTATTGTATCCAAAACATCATTGTGACAGAATCTATTATATTACCTTCTCATAATAGAATGAAAATCATCAGCGTAAAGTATAAAAACTAATCTGATCTTTGTTAAATTATAGCATATATTATATAAATGAAATCTAAAATATTTAAAATTTTTTCAATTGGAAGAGAGGAAGAACTTTAACATTATTTTTCTCTTTTGGTATAAAACTATTCTATTTTGGAGCTATTTGTGGGACCATCTTCTAAAAAGAAATAATATGAAATGTATAGGGGGGAAAAAAGTTCCAAGATATTGGAATATTGAATAATTTTTGCAAGAAATATTAAAATCAACATTGCTAGTTCTGAATAATGTAGTAAATTTATTTTTAGTCAAAGCTAATTCAAGAGTTTACTTGCTATCTATAAAATGTTAATTTTAGCCGAAACCGGTTTGGCTCAGTGGATAGAGCGTCGGCCTGCAGACTCAAGGGTCCCAGGTTCAATTCTGGTCAAGGGCATGTACCAGTAGGGGGTGTGCAAGAGGCAGCTGATCGATGTTTCTCTCTCATCGGTGTTTCTAACTCCCTATCCCTCTCTCTTTCCTCTCTGTAAAAAATCAATAAAATATATATTTTAAAAAAAATGTTAATTTTACATTATACTTTCAATAAAGAAGGGTTACCTCAAGTGTAAGAATTTGCCTCTGCCAATTTTCAATGCTTTTGACATTGACTAAAGAATAAATAGATAAATCAATGTGACTGAGGTATTAATACCTTTTCCAAAAATGAAAACAAATGAATCATCTCTAGATTAAGAAATTCCATGATATGGTAGAAGGTGCTACTTCTTTCTTGATAATCCATTCTTACATTTAATTTTCTCGTCAATAAATTTACTATACATTTTAAGTATGCTTTGGTACTGTTATAGAATTTATCAGGCGACCAAAAAATACACAGGGAATACTTGGAGATCTAGGATAAACACATTTATTTTCAGACTAGAGGCCCAGTGCACGAAATTTGTGCCCAGGGGTGGGGTATGTGTCCCTCAGCCCAGCCTGCACCATCTCACAATCCAGGACTGCTGGCTTCCAATCACTCACCTGCCTGCCTGCCTGATTACACCTAACCACTTCTGCCTGCCAGCCTGATCACCTCCTAACCATTCCACTGCCAGCCTGATCGATGTCTAACTGCTCCCTTGCTGGCCACATTGTCCCCAACTGCCTTCCCCTGCTGGCCTGGTCACCCCTAACTTCTCTCCTCTGCAGGCCTGGTCATTCCTAACTGTCCTCCCCTGCTGGCCTGGTTCCCCCCAGCTGCCCTCCCCTTCAGTTCTGGTCCCCCCAACTGCCCTCCCCTGCAGGCCTGATACCCCCCAACTGCCCTCTCCTGCAGGTCTGGTTCCCTCCCAACTGCCCTGTCCTGCAGGTCTGGTTGCCCCTAACTGCTCTCCCCTGCAGGCCATCTTGTGGTGGCCATCTTGTGTCACATGGGGGAAGGCCATATTTGACAACATGGAGGCAGCCATCTCATGTGTTGGAGTGATGGTCAATTTGCATACTACCCTTTTATTAGATAAGATGTTTCAGATGTACTAGTACAGTGACTCATGGGGTCAGTTCTCCAAATCCCTGAGTCCATGAATATGGAGGAAGCTTTTCCTTTATACCCTTTAGTTTTTTGTCCCCCAAATATGAATCAGGCTTCCTAACCTTTCGTGGGCTTGGCACAAAGCCCCAGGTGTTGGGATTGGGGACATGAAACCCCACCCATTGGCCTGGCCTGGCCCCAGCGTTGATAACCCCCTCTGGGGGTTGTGTTTGGTTCATGTTTTATAGCCTCTATAAAATGGGAGTATTAGGTAAACAGGTCTTGCAAGATCAGATAATTAAGGAAGGGGCAGAGACTTGATTGAAGGCTAACAAGAATGTGCATTAGGGATACTGACTAACTAGGTAGAGTCAGGCTGCTAGCCTCCTACATTCTTTCACAAATGGAGTTAATTATCAGCTAGTAAGAGTTTGCATTAAAAGGCAGGTTACTGGCACAGATTCGGATTACTAACCCCCCAAAAAAATGTCTTATATTCCCCATCAGTACCTTTTAATTACTGGTGATCCTATATAATAAAGAGGTAATATGCAAATTCACCATCACTCCAACACACAAGATGGCTGCCCCCATGTGGACTCAAGATGGCCACCGCAAGATGGCCAGCAGGGGAGGGCAGTTAGGAGCAACCAGACCTGCAGGGGAGGGCAGTTAGGAGCAACCAGACCTGCAGGGGAGGGCAATTGGGAGTGACCAGGCCTGCAGGGGAGGACAGTTGGGAGGGACCCAGGCCTGCAGGGGAGGGCAGTTGGAGGAGACCAGGCCTGCAGGGGAGGGCAGTTGTAGGTGATCAAGACAGCAGGGGAGGGCAGTTGGGAGGGGCCAGGCCTGCAGGGGAGGGCAGTTAGGGGCGACTGGGCCAACAGGGGAGGGTAGTTGTGAGCAACCTCACCTCAAGGGGAGGGCAGTTGGGGACGACCAGGCCTGCAGGGGAGGTGACCAGGCCAGCAGAGGATTGCAGTTAGGGGAGCAGTTAGGCTTCGATCAGGCTGGCAGGGGAGTGGTTAGGGGGTGATCAGGCTGGCAGGCAGAAGCAGTTAGGGGCAATCAGGCAGGCAGGCAGGCAAGCAGTTGGGAGCCAGCAGTCCTGGATTGTGAGAGGGTGCAGGCTGGGCTGAGGGGCACACCACCCTGTGCACAAATTTTGTGCACCAGGCCTCTAGTAAATAATAAATAATAATATAATTTGACTGTGTATGTAATTGCCATTAACATCTTCAGATGAGATAAGCACCGAGGCAGTTTCTAACAATCAGATATCATGCATCTGGAATTTAGCAAGATAAGTATTTTTACATGTCCCACTCAAACTTGAAATTATTTATATCAGGTTATAATGTTTGTCTTAATGGCAAGTTAACAGTTTGCTGCATGCCTCCCTCCTAAATGTACATTTAGTACACATAAAGGTACAAAGTAGCTCTAGATGGTTTGGATCAGTGGATAGAGCATCAGCCTGCAGACTGAAGGGCCCCAGGTTTGATTCTGGTCAAGGGTACATGCCTGGGTTGTGGACTTGATCTTCAATAGGGGACATAGAGGAGGCAGCCAATAAATGACTCTCTCACATCACTGATGTTTCTGTCTCTCTTTCCCTCTTCCATCCTCTCTGAAATCAATATATATATTTATTTATTTATTTTTTAAAGTACAAAATACCTTTGAGTTCAGTAGGTGACAACAACATTCTTTAATGCTCATTATAAAGCAGGTTTAAAATAACTGCCTGATAGGGGTTTTTAATACTATATGGTGTTATTCTAACAAATGAACCATTTTTAAAAACAAATTTCCTAATTAGGCCATTGTTATAACTCTTCTCTGCACTTTCTCCAAATTATTTTAATCTATTATAAAACATTGCTACTCCTTCCAGCATATGATTTGGCTTGACCTTTCCAAATATTTTCTCCTTCATGAATTTTAAAC
The DNA here is from genome assembly GCA_025583905.1 of Ia io. Classification (NCBI taxonomy): domain Eukaryota; kingdom Metazoa; phylum Chordata; class Mammalia; order Chiroptera; family Vespertilionidae; genus Ia; species Ia io. The sequence goes on from JAJQQW010000003.1 coordinate 38,373,429, forward strand.
TTTTAATGGGTTATGTTATATAGACTTTTCTCCATTACTTTTCATATGGCATTCCACATGGAAAAATTGAAGTTTTCATTAATTTGAATGTGGAGAAGTCTCACACTGAGAAAAATACATTCTTAACTGAAAGTATAGATAGTAAAATCCATCACATACCATTCTCTGGTTATAATAATATTTGTATTATACTTTTTTGTACACTTAGTGTAAAACAGATGCATCATTTTGATATAGGATTTGCAATTTAATATGTAATATAACTGAATATGAGACCTGGTGAGGCACTTTATCATAAGGTTTTACTCTATGTTTACATAAAATTCAAATTATTATAATGTAATGTTTGTTTTGTTACAGATGCAATCATTGAATCTAGGTAGGGATTAGTTTAGTGCACATATTGAATTTGATGCTATACATGCAACTGAATAGTCCTGTCATGTTTTCTTACCAAGAACTGGATTGAAATACTTTATGCATTTCCCCTGTGAAAAATATATTACACAGCTTCATAGAACAATAAAGCTGTCAATATAGCATTCTTCATACTTCTATAAGACTATCTTTGTATTTTAATTTAAGTAAATAGAAAATTGTCAAGAAAAATATTAAGAGGAAAAACATGCAATTCATTTAAATATTTACCCATCTCTACCCAGTTACAAAGATTGCCTAGTTTTAGAAACACATACCTTGGAAGACTTGGTTCAATGTAGGTTTTCAAAGCCATTTATTTTATTTCTTTTAATTAGATAAAGAGAAATAATTCATCTTATAAATATTAGTAAAGTCATACATTAAAAGTGGAGCTTAAAAAAGTCAATCAGTGTTTTTCTGTGATTGTTTAAAACACATTGTCTAGAAATATGAGAATAGAATTCTTGGCAATTTTTTTTTTTTTTGCCTTAACCTGAGATTAAAAGTGAAGATTTTCCAATCTAAGCACTACTAGAAAAATGTGTGTAATGTTCAATAAAATTGTACTACATTAGTGACTGTGAACAGCATTCAATAAATGGTTTTAATAAGCATGTTTAGCAAATATGCATAAAATTATATTAAAACTGAATTACTCACAGAGGACTCATTTTTAACATTTGAATAAGATACATTAAGGCAACAATTTTGGCACATACTTTCATTTTCTCTTTCCCTTGCCCTGCAATTGGCTAATTCAGCAGCAAGTATGGATTGCAAGCATTACTTTGTTAATTCGGGGAAGGTGAGCAATAAAAAATCTATTAAAAATATAAATTGAAAAACATTACAAATATATGTGCATATATATTAAAAATATCACTATATATATTAGTGATAGTTTGTATAGTGTCATGATATGAATATACTCTTAATTAACAATGGGATGTTAACTATTAAAATAATATTTGAAAAGTAATTTTTAACATTATTACAATTTTTACTCTATATATTATTGAAATAATAATTAATAGTAACTGAAAGTGCTTGCTATATATCCAACATGAAGTTAAGTCATGTTTAGAACCTATGGTTTTTTGCTAGTATATTTAAATTTATCTACCAAACATAATTAAACTAGAGGCCTGATGCATGAAGATTCGTGTAAGAATGGGCCTTTCTTCCCCTGGCTGCTGGCATCACCTTCGCTCCGGCTGGAGCCACCTTTCTGCCTTGGCTCCGGCCTGGAGCCACCTTTCCGCCTTCCCACACTGCCCAGAGGCCCAGAGCTGCTGGGGCGGTGCAGAATGCCTGCGTTGTCACCTGGCCACTTGGCGCCTGTTTATGCAAATTAACCTGCCATCTTTGTTGGGTTAATTTGCATACTCACTCTTGATTGGCTGGTGGGCATCGTGAAGGTAAAGTCAATTTGCATCTTTCTCTTTTATTAGTGTAGATTGTTTACAAGATTATGCAAAAAAGTCTGATTGTGAAGCAGAACTTTTGGACTGGAACTCGGATTCTTTGTCCACCAGAGTCCATGGACAGAAGATGGTATAGAAAAGGTGGAAATTTATTAAAGAACAAGTACAGACTCCCACATGGGGAGGGGGAAAGGGTCCCACTGACTTCCCTTTCCCTACAGCTTAGAAAGGTGGTAGATTTTTGTGCCTTGATATCCCCTCTGATTGGTCACTATTCCCTTAGACTGGAGCTCAAAGGTAAAAGCTCACATGGGACATGTGAAGTTCTCCCCTCCTCCTTCCTTATTGTTTTTCTACTCCCTCTGGGCTTTCTTCTTCTTCTTGATGAAGGGCTTCCTTCTCTTTATTTTGTAAATATAGATTTTTTGCTGTTCCCCCCTCCCTCATCCTATGGAAATGTACCTGCTGCAGCTTTTCAGCTTCCCTATTCTATGGAAATATATCTTCTGCTGCTCTGCAGCCCTGTGCTTCTTCCATGGTCCCCTTGATTTCTAAAATTTCTAAAATTTCCTGAAACCTGTCATTTTCACCCACAAAAATTCCTGTTTCAATTGCATAATATTCTTAGGGTAGAAGTTAAATAATGTAAGTAAAGTGCTGTATTGTAGTATGGACAGATATATGTTAGACTTCAAAGGAATTATTAACTAAATGTGTTTTTGTTCTCCATAACCATATTGCACCTACTGCAAAAAGTTGATTTTTATTGGATTAATCCTACTTGATATTCTATAAACCAATCTTTAGAAAAGTAGCTTAAAATTCTTCTTAAAGTTATACTACTTTGAGGAGGACTTTATTACATTACACATTTTTATTACTAAAAGGTGCCCAGTAGAATTTTTCTTTTTCTTAGAAATAGTTACATGTCTGAAAAGTACATTTGCTTTTTTCTGAAAGTCATCACAAACTCAAAACCAATCATGTTTAGGCTTTTCTATTGACTTCTAGAAAACTGTTACATCTTAATCAAAATTGTTCTCTGATTTCATCAGGTGATTCACTAATTTAATTAGTTTATTTTATTTTTATCAGAAGTTATTAAGATGTCATATCAAGATTCAAAAATAAAACAAGGTAGTATGAATAACAACAGGAAGGAAAAGCAAGAAAACCACAAAAACAGTTTGTGTAACAGGGTATAGGGTATATAAATGCTCATATTTAATTAACTAACCAAGAATTAAAAATAAGAATATACTAACAAAACTTATAGTCTAAAATATTAATAGTATGTTGCAGAAGACCAGAGAAGAATCAAGCAATGCTTAGAGAGATGGAGTTACACTTTATTATTATTATTATTATTATTATTATTATTATTATTACACGCGGGCTGAGAGAAAATTGTATTTCAAATGCTGGGCCCCAACATGGAGGAAGTTTCTCTATTTATATCTTCTTACCCTCTTTGTCTCCCAAATATGGGGTTTTTCAGTCCCCTTTGCAAGTTCTTAAAGAGCCCTATGTGCTGGGGCTTTGAGACCTCAACCAAAGGCTTGGCCTGGCGCCAGCACTGATAACTTCATTGGGGGAAGATTTATTGCCTCTCTGGAATGGGAATAGTCTTATTTTCCTTATTATTTAAGCAAGCAAGTGTTTGCAGAAGCCAGAATAGCAGGGTTAAAATTTCAGACAGAAGATGGATGCTTCAGTATCATATTTAAGCATGCTATGGGTAGCAGCAGTTCCAGTTCCCTTTTTGCTGGCCTTGACCACAGAAGTGTAGCCTATGCTGATGGCTGGCTAGGCCTGTAACATCCTCTCCCAAGAAATCAGCAATAAAACCCCAGGGAGAAAAAATGCCAGACACTGACACACCCAAATGGGAACATCTAAACCACCTGATAGCTGGAAGATGAAACTGCATGCTGATAAACCTCTTTCATTCCATCAGCATCTGTGCCATGTGTTTGGCTTCACTGAGGCAGGCAAAAGAACCTGAAGGTCATTTGGGCCGGTTTCAGTTAGGCTACTAAACAAAGTTGAATATGTAGCTACAATGGCAAATGATTTTATAAAGATAGTATTAGCTGTCCAAGGCAGCCAAACCCAAAATGTTACAAAACTCACTGTAGGCACAAATTTAAAACCAAATAATTTCATAGTCACTATTGCTATTCTTGGTCCATAAACAGTTAAAACATATCTTAAAATGTTAAGAAAGAAAACAGTCTCTATTGTAAACTGTTACAGAATTTACCAGGTGACCAAAAAATACACAGAAGTACCTGGAGATACAGGAAAAACCCATTTATTTCCGGATGTACTAGTACCGTGACTCAGGGGGGCCTGTTTCCAAATCCTGAGAAAACCAATATGGAGGACGCTCTCCCTTTATCCCCTTTGGTTTCTTTGTCCCCCAAATAAGGATCAGACTTCCGGACCTTTTGCAAGCTTTGCAAAAAGCCCCATGTGTTGGGATGGGGGCTGTGAGACCACACCTAAAGGCCTGGCCTGGCGCCAGCACTGATGATCCCCTCCAAGGGTTGTGGATGGTTCATGGTTTATGGCCTCTGTAAAATGTGAGTACTTAGGTAAACAGGTCTTGCAAGACCATACAATTAAGGAAGGGGCAGAGACTTGATTATAGGCTAACAAGAATGTGCATTAAGGATACTGATTAACTAGGTACAGAGTCAGATTACTGGCCCCCTCCCAAAAATGTATTTTTATGTTCCCCATCAAAACAACATCACCTTTATTTAAAACACTAGAGGCCCGGTGCACAAAATTTGTGCATGGGGGCAGGTGTCCCTCAGCCCAGCCTGCACCCTCTCACAATCAGGGACCTTTCGGGGGATATCCGACTGCCAGGGGGAGATTGGGGGAACTGTAGGAACTGGTGAGGGCAGCCAGAGCCAGGGGAGGTCAGTGCCCATGGGGAAAGGAGGCATGGGGTGAAGGAGGTATGCTCCTGTAACAGAGACTTAGATGGTTCAGAGACTAAGAGAGACAGAGGACAGAAATGGGGATAGAAAGAGTGACAGGAAGAGAAAGACTCAGAGAAAGCAAGAGAGATTGAGACAGAGAAAGATTCACAAAGAAGAGAGACAGACAGACAAAAAGATGAAGTCCTGCTCTGTATGAGTTAGCAGTCTCGGGGGGGGGGGGGTGGGCAAGGTCCAGGGCTCACACGGGATGTGCCAGTGTGATGGTAAGTGCGTTGTTGTGTTGCATGAGGGAGGTGTGCTGGTAATGCTGCACCAGCTCCTTCAGAGACCCGTACAGGTTGGAGGGCTCCACAAAACCCAAGCCAGTGGTCATGCATTAGATGACACAGTGCTTGGTACTGCTGTCCACCACCACAAAGCAGGCATAGCAGCCACACTGGCTGCTCTCACGGATGAGGAAGGTACCATCCCGCTTGCAGTTCAGCATTTCCTCAGCCTGCGTGCGGTCGATCTTGTCCACATACCAGGTTCGTTCCTCATGGTGGGGGAGGTCATCCTCATCCTCCATCAGTGCATACTGGTCTTCAGTCTCATTTTTGATTCCCAACCACTCATTGGTTTTCTTCTGCCGGGCGCCTTTCTGGGTGAGCCATATCAGGTACTGGTCTTGGATCTTGCACAGCTGCATGAGGTCTGGCTTCAGGCTGTTCATGCGCTTATCAATCTCCCGGTTGTCCAAGGCCTGTGTCCGCAGCTCCTGTTCCAGCTTCATGCGGCTCTTGTGGATCTCAGCGATGGGAGACTTGAGCCACTCTGAGTTCAGCAGGATCCTCTGCATCTCTTTTTCATTGCCCTCACGCCAGAAGCGCTCCAGATACTCCTTGCTGCACTTCTCTTGAGTATGGCCCTGATCTTGGAAGATCTTGATGGTTCCATTGAAGGCTTCAATTGCGGTGCACTGCATCTGCAGTTCCTGGGAGCTGCATGTGTACTCCTCATAAAACTGGTCGTACTCGTAGCTCTTGTCCTCCCCTTCAAACCAAGGTAACAAACAAAACCTTTAATTCAGATCTTCCTCACCGCAAGGGAATAGAAAACCTCAATAGAATTAATTTCCCGCCAGAAGTCACATCCAAATACTGCGAGACTGAGGACTATAGGACTGACCATGTACATCTGCAATAACAGGCTCATGTTCTAACTGTAGGCACCCAGGAGTCCTCCACAATCCCACAATCTTCTGGTTGCATACTTCCGATTTTTCTAGCTCCTCCTAAAATGGTGTTTCCTTCAGTCGTGTTGCAAGTCCAGGGCCTCTAGTTGGAGAGGATTTTTCTGTTCTTTGATGTTGATAGCTGTTTACTATTTGGAATCAGTAAAATTTCAGGAGTACTGCCACTGCAATGAACATGTCAGTCCCAAGCACACTCATGAGACAACCGCCCATTCAGTCCATGGCTGGCACTGTCCTGGTTCGCAATGAGAAAGGTACTGTGCTTTTCCAATCGGATCTTCCTCTTCCTTCCCCAGCACACTCCAAATCTACTCCGGGCCCACCACCCCAACCCCACAGACCCTTAACATCTTCCCCTCTATTTCTTTGGCTTTCCCCCATCAAACTTGCACCTATCGCATTGCCTAGGGGCACCCCTAACCACTCCCTGGGGGCAGGGCCAGCCTGGGCAAGGGGCCGTTGTGTTCTGGTCTCTGGTCATTCTGGTCATTATGGTAGCTGGCTTTTTATATATACAGATGGGGACAGATTGCTTAAGACTCATTTCTTGGAGGGTTTCTCAACATGGGTTGATGACATCTAACGTAGCATGATTCAATCTAAGGATATTACTACCAGAATAATGTAATATACCATTCTGAAGATCTGTGGAAACCTAGAGCTATATTTTATAGAAACAAGAAAAAGACATGATTTTTTATAACCTTCAGGCAATCCGTTCCACAAATATTGTTTCTCTGAACTAAGCTTTTGATGAACAATGAATGGTTGTAAGTTTGAAATTATGCCCCTTGACTAATGCCTGTAGTGCAGGTCTACTTTACTGTTCATGGGTTGAAATCTGTCTCATGTTCCTGACCAGATATTCTGGGTCTATAAAGTTAAACACCCTTTTATGAAAGCTGTTCTAACCATCAAGGACATAGGACAAAATACCATTTACATTATCTCCACATAATCTCCATTCCTAATTGAGTAAGAAATATAGGAATATAAACATAGAATTTCTTTACAAAATTAAACCTTACATGTGGACACAGTAATGAAGCTATATTCCATATTGTTTACCTAAATGTAACACAAACACAATTGTTGGTATAATTTTGTTTTAGGAAGTAGTAATAAAATGTCCCAATTCTCTAGCAAAGTCAAATCTCAATAAAATATTAACATAACTAGTTTATAAGTGAAATATGAGTATTGGTAAGTGTAGAAATAGCTGTCATGAAAAGCAGAAGCAGGAGAGTATTATAAAGAGAAATAAATATTATATCTCAGTGGTAAAAAGTGCAGCTTTTTGGATTCACACTTCCTATGTTCTAATCCAAATTTATGTAGTTATGAGAATTTTACTTAATCTTATTAAACCTTGGTTTCTTTGTCTAAATATCAGAGTGATAATTAATTTGAGGCTTAAATAGGATAGTATTCAACATGATCTCTGGAAGGAATTAATTTTTTGTAAATTATATTTTTATTGACTTCAAAGAGGAAGGGAGAGGAAGAGAGAGATAGAAACATCAATGATGAGAGAGAATCATTGGTCAGCTGCCTCCTGCATTCCCCCTACTGGGGACTGAGCCCACAACACGAGTATGTGCCCTAACTGGGAATTGAACACTGACCTCCTGGTTCATAAGTCGATGCTTGACCACTGAGCAACACTGGCTGGGCTAAACTTTTGAGTTTGAAATTAGAAGTTACTAACTTTAGAACAGGATTATAAAAACACACATTTACTCCAAATCAAGTTAAAATAATGATCACTAAAATAAATTGAATGAAATGTTTCAGGGAGAAGGGAAACAAATATTAGTAGAAAGTTGGCCCTTTAATGAAAAATCTTCCTGACTCTAAAATTTGGAAGGCTTCTCAGCTTACCTTATAGGAGAAGCCTGTTTTTTTTGTTTGTTTGTTTTTTGTACTCTAAATTAGAAGACTTTCAGGTAATCAGCATGTTCCAGATATATATAGGCTTCAGTCATCTTTTTCATTCGGTTAAAATAATGATTGGGCCCTGGCCGGTTTGGCTCAGTGGATAGATCGTCGGCCTGCGGACTGAAGGGTCCCAGGTTCGATTCCAGTCAGGGGCATGTACCTTGGTTGCAGGCACATCCCCAGTAAGGGAGCATGCAGGAGGCAGCTGATCAATGTTTCTCTCTCATCGATGTTTCTAACTCTCCATCCCTCTCCCTTCCTCTCTGTAAAAAATCAATAAAATATATATTTAAAAAATAATAATAATAATGATTGGCAAAATTATTAATTTATTCAACAAAGAGATCAAACCTAACCTTTATCAAATATGAGAATGGACCACCTAAAGTTAATATGCTTATGAAAAAAAAATGAGATAAAATTTTTTAAAATATTGAAGTAAATAGTAAAATGAATCCTAGAGCACAAACTATGGGGGGGAATTCAGAAAATCAAGAGCAAATATTTATTAAATTGATAGAAACCAACAGAATAAGAAAGTGTTCTTAAATTTTTTTAATGTTTAGAAATAAAAATTCAGTCACTGTTAGAAGATGTTAGCAGATGGGAGAGAAATCAGGAAAGGTCTCATGATGTTGCTTCAAATCCCTAGATATTAATGTCAGTTTGGAAAATGAGTCCACAATCCCCAAGGAATTAAATTTGAGAATATTTCACAGAACAGAGCAAAAACACATGAAATAAAATGGGCACTAATTCAGGTTGTGTAACAGGCAGTTACTATGAATATAATAAACAGAGAACATGGAGGGAAAAATTATCAAGGCAAGAACAACAACAACAAATGTTTCCCAAAATGAAGAAGTTCCTGCATCTTAAGAATGAAAGGATTTATTGAAAATAAAAAGGATAAACATAAAGAGTGCTCAAATTATTCTTGAATATTTTGGGTGGGAGTGAATGGTTAGCAATACAAAATAAGTGAGAAATTTATGGAAAAAAAAATGTCCTGAGGGAAAATGCTCTCATATCTTTATCAACCAAATTATCAACAAAATGTAAGAAAATACATTCTTAAACACTTATTAAAGCCCAAGGTAACATATATGTTAATCCTTTTGTATTATAAAATTAAACCATATGTTTTTATATATTTATATATCTTTTCTGAAGAAATTATTTGAGAATATTTTCCAGTAAAGAGGGAGTGAAAGCCTAGATGAAACTTAAGCTTTGAGAAATAATCTAGTTCAAGGGTAAGTTAAAAGAAACTCAACCTCTAAGTAAGGAGTGGTTGATCATAACAGGTCACAATTTTCATTACCAGCAACTAGAAATATAGACACATTTAAAAATATCATAACTTTAAATACATTATACTTTTGTAAGAGAAACAACGAAAATATGGAATAATGTTTCAGAAAAAGAAGACCTATTTATAAGTGAGGTAATAACAGGTACCTTCCTACCTCCTGTGAAAACATTTTTTCAAATTGAAGGTAATGTCCTAATTGGTTTGGCTCAGTGGATAGATAGAGCATTGGCCTTCGGACTGAAGGGTCCCAGGTTTGATTCCAGTCAAGGACACATGCCTGGGTTTTGGGCTTGATCTCCAGTTGGGGGGGGCGGGGGTGAGTGTATGAGGTAGCCAATCAATGATTCTCTTTCATCATTGATGTTTCTATCTCTCTCTCCCTCTCCTTTCCTCTCTGAAATCAATAAAAAATATTTTTAAAAATATTTTTAAAAAAGGTTAATGATCAAGGCTTAGGCTAGGAAGATGTTAGCAGATGGGAGAGAAATCAGGAAACGTCTCATGATATTGCTTCAAATCCCTAGATATTAATGTCAGTTTGGAAAATGAGTCCACAATCCCCAAAAGGTTTGTATATTCCCTCTTCCCCAGTGCAATTCTCTGATGGTGGTTTCTTTGTAGAGCACTGTTCAGTACCATATACACTCACCACAGTTTTGCAATGTCCTAATACTGAGGATCCAACCTCTTTTAGTCATTGTGTTCTTTGAACGAAAACTGGATTCAGGTCTATAAGTTGGCTTGAGAAACTGCCCCTTCGCCTATCATTTATTTGTTTATTTTTTTACCATGCCATTGATGCAAAGCCATCCATATTGCCCAGGATGTGCAATAATCACTTCCATAACACTGCCGGTCATGCCTTTCTGGCTGCAATTTAAATGTCATCCATCATTGTAATTTATCCCATCTTGCTTCAGACAGTTAAACTTGCATGCTTAGGCCTCTGTTACTTCAAGATTATCTATTTTGAGAGCAGCTAGCCTAACACTGTAAGATCATCCTCTGCCATCCCTGGAATTGTCTATGTAGAGAGCAGTCACCACTGCATGTCTCAATTATGCTTTGTCCCTCTCACCAGTCCATTTATCTTCACTCAAGTGAATGGATTGACTTCAAGGACCTGCAGCAAAATTCTGGTGAGTTTCCCAGCTTTACTAATCTACTATGTTCATTTCCCTGCACATTTTAATCCCTTCTAAGCACCACCTTCCATGGCAAATCTGGCATTTCTACTTCACTTAACATAGAGAGAGCATTGCTTTCCAAGCTTCAAGAGCCATTCTCATAGTGTGTTAGCATTGATTCCAGTTTTGCCAAAAAATTCATCCTGTATCATGGGGAAATTTTCTCATACTGGTAAGATTTCACTTATCTACATTTATGTTTGACCTAGTTAATCCAGACCTTTCAAACCCAATGTCATTTATATTACTTAGGCTCCAGCTGTTACATGTTGATTAGTTTCTAAAACTCCTCCAGGATGTAGTTACTTTTTTCTTTCAATAGATGTAGAGTGTGGGCCAGGTTATGTTTTATGACCTTATAATCATTATTAGTTTAGTGGCTAGGAAAAGAAATGTCTCTTATATTGAAGAAAACTTGTGCTGTCTTACAAGCAGAGACCTTGGCATCCTCTTTAAGCTGGGGGGGGGGTGCAATTCTTTAGAGCAGGGAGTAAGTCTTTTTCATAGGTACCACATGTATAAGAGTTCTGAGGATTCAATATTTTCAGGTACACAAATCCAATTACCCACATATCCAAATTCAAAGTCTTAGTTCTTCCTAATTAGACCTCAGAGTTTGGTACAGAATACTGGCCAAGATTGAGAACTCAGACTTTTTTAGATCTCTGTTATATAAATCATCAGCTTTGTTCCCCCATCAAGCTATAGGAAATAATAACCTCTTTATGCTGCCAAGAAAGCCTTCTCATTGTTACATTTGGTATTTAATTGGTGATTAATCATCCTCGGCCTTTTATTGTGAATCAATTTTTTTTTTGTGTGTGTGGCAATACCACCACCTAATTCCATAATATTTACAATGAAAGTTTTCACTGTAGGCCTTTTATGCCAGATTCCTATGTCCATCACTGTATTCCTGCCAGCTGGTATCCCTTTCCAGGCTACCACAGATGAACACTTTACAAATGGGGTGGCTACCACAAGCCAAGGGTTATCCTTTCTCTACCTACTTTCTTATTAACAGTGGCTCACCAGTAGATGATCTAATGCCATTTCCCATTATATAGTTCACTTTTGTTTTATAATGTATTAGATTTTGATCTTTATAAATCAAACACAAGGGCAGATTCTTATATAAGACTTTTAGGGAGGTGCTTTCAGAGTCAACATATATGAGTGAATGAATGCAGCAGGACTGAGGAAAAAATAGAATTGTGACAAGATTAAAACAAAGACCACAGCGAATCCTGTAGGTGTTATAGGAAGGCTCTTTGGAGATATTCCAAATGGAGGAAAGAAGGGTAAACCTTTATATCTTTACATCAACTAGACATTAGTTGTGTCTGCACCCAGGCAGGGTACACAGCTTTGGGCGAGGTAACTACTGGAGAGAGAGTCAGCTGAGAGCTGCTAGGCAAATGGGGCCATAAAGGTTTTAGTTGTGAAAGGAGGACCTGAGTGGCCCACAGTCACATGAACTACATACTCAATTCTTAATAATGAAAAAAGCCAGTAGAAATAATTATTCTTATCATCACTTAATATTTTCATAATATATTAAAAACATTGCGCTTTCACTTCAGATTAAAAAAATAATTTCTTTTGAGAAAGGATCTTTGTATGTAGTTGAAAGCCTGCATTCAAACTGACATTTTATATATTTAAAAAGGCCAATAATTATTATTCCTGATTAAACTACCACAGTTCTCTAAAACTCAATTCCTGGTTAAAGAAAGGAAATAATTAAATGTTAGTATGCCTGTTCATTACTTTTTATTAGGACTTTTGCTAGTGTCGAAGCCATCCTAGGTGGTAGAGTGAGGGGGGGCTACAGACAAAGGTCTATTAGTAAAACATTACCAGAAAGAATATAATTTCAATAGGGAATTTAAGATAGCATTTGTTCTGAAAATATTTTGATCATAAATTTATGAATTTTTAATTTTACATTTTCCTTTATATGGAAACACACCCAGGAGTCTTTTTTTTTTTTTTTTTTTATCTCTTAAGCAAGTTCTTTTACTAGAGTTTCCATACAAAGACTTGGATAATTAAGGCACTAATCCACTAAAGTAAGTAACCAATGTAATTCCTCCTCATTGCTCAGAATTCTTATCAAGCCAGGATTGTTTTTTTAGTATTGTTTTGCTCCTCACATAAATTGACCTGTCCAAAGAAAGGCTGCTGGAACATTTCAGACAGTGATTTCTCTAAATCCGAATCACCTTTACTAATTGTGCATTAATGACAGTTTTCCATTTTGTGAATAACTGTGTTTAAATATTCAGAGAACACATTATTATTTATTTAATTTTTGCTGAATGATTCATACAAGAACACTAATTAGAGGAGAGAAAAAAAAAAAAAAAAACAAAAAAAAGACAGAGTGCAATTTTCCAAAATAGAAACTGTGCCAGGTGAATTGAAAAAAAAAAATGTTTCTGATAACTGGAACTTTTATATAGAAGCTGGTAAATAATACATACAATAATGATTAATGTCTTTTTCTGGACATTTAAAGATGAATTGTGTACTACAGGTCAGGACTGCTGGTTCTTATTCTAAGTTCTGTCATTCACAATTTCACTGATTGGCCTTTAGTAAGTATTTGAACTTATTTTTGTCTTAATCCTCTTCTCAAAGTATATTTTGGGATTATAATTAAAAGTAAACAAATAAATATGCTTGGTAAAGTGACAAAATGAAAAATATCCTCCAGTTAAGAGGTTTTGATGTAAATTTTGTGTTTCTACATTTAATATTAATTAAATCCAATAGCACCCATCACTGTGAAAAGAATGTCATGTTATCATGGCATTTATCCTAAAAAGAAAATATCTTCAAGGTCATTCTATTTGGAGACATTTTCTCTCCAAAGAGAATAACTAATTAAAATACGTGATGAGTTCTGAAGTTTCTCATTAAAGTCTGAATTTTTAATAACAAGCACAGAGGCCTGTACATACGAAAGCATATAGTGGGGAAAATATACTTCTTTTTTTTCTGTTCATGCCGGAAATCTAAGAGCCCTCTGTGGTACCCCTATTTTCTTTCTTTCTTTCTTTCTTTCTTTCTTTCTTTCTTTCTTTCTTTCTTTCTTTCTTTCTTTCTTTCTTTCTTTCTTTCTTTCTTCTTTCTTTTTCTTTCTTCCTTCCTTCCTTCCTTCCTTCCTTCCTTCCTTCCTTCCTTCCTTCCTTCCTTCCTTCCTTCCTTCCTTTCTTTCTTTCTTTCTTTCTTTCTTTCTTTCTTTCTTTCTTTCTTTCTTTCTTATTGATTAAGGTATTACACTCCATTGCTCTCCCCCTCCCCCTTACTCATGCCCTCACCCCCCTGGTGTCTGTGTCCATTGGTTAGGCTTATATGCATGCATACAAGTCCTTTGGTTGATCTCTCCCCCTTACCCCACCCTCCCCTACCTTCCCTCTGAGGTTTGATGATCTGATCAATGCTTCTCTGTCTCTGGATCTCTTTTTTGTTCATCAGTTTATGTTGTTCATTGTATTCAACAAATGAGTGAGATCATGCGATATTTATTTTTTTTAAATTCTGAAACAGAAAGACAGTAATAACTTTCCTTATTGTTTCAAATTAAATTCTTTAAAATTAATATCCAAAAGTATTAGAGCCCCTATATAAAGGGCTTATCTTAGTTTTCTCTTTTGCAACTGAAGTGCCATTTTTCTTCAGTTATGATACCTGATGTCATAACAGGTATCATTCATTTCATATTACCTCATACTCCTCACTTGAGCCCTTCAGCTCTCTGATAACAATTATGCAGCCCCGCTGCCACCTATTTGCCCAGTTTGCTCATTTGCATGTCTGTGCCTTTTCCTATGTGCAGTGCCACCATGTCTGATAATTGTCTGTGCTCATGACATTTCCAAGCTAAGACTTTAAAAGATCATTTCTCTCAATACAAACAAATTTAGAGAGATAGGAAATTTACTTAAGATCACACTGTCCCTTGTTCAATCTTTGCTAATGCTGCAGCATTTTGAAGTCTCCCTGAGAAAAAATTGTGTGATATTTTTCTACAGTATGCAGAAAGTATTATACCGGAAAGAATATACTAGTCAACTCAGCACATAAAATTCCTTTTCTAGCACCAAACTAAGCTTCAAGGAAATAAAATCATTTGCCCTCTTTAGTGTCTTGCACATAGAGATGCTCATTAACTATTTGGAGCCGGAGAAACTTTTATCTCTACCCTTATTGCTGTGGTAATGCCCCTGCCATTGACTATTTGGTTCATCTGATTTTTCACTGTAACTCTCAGGGCCATTAAAAATACCACCTGCCAAGTCACAAGGTACCTGTAGGTTTATAATAAATTCAGCATCTCTACTTCATTTGTTAGCAGATGTTGAACCATTCTGGAATGAAATTATTCTTTGTGGTATCTTGCAGCAATTAAATGTGTGGTGTTTTTACGAAGTGTTGAAAGATATAATTTTTCATTTACTCATTTACATAATTATTTGTTCTAGTTAGAGAGTTGTTCAAAATCAAGTATTACACAAATACATGTAAGGAAATAAAAGAACATTAAGCAAATCAGCAACTTTGTAGTTGAAGGCAACGTAGTTACAACTATTCATTGGCAATCCCAAACTTAAATTAAACTTGTAGAAATTCAAATGACAAGAATTTTATGAGTTTCATTTAAGCTTACTAAAGTTTAGATCTTCACATATTATTTATTTTAAGTGAAAGCAAAGAAGAGCCAGTGTAATGAAAGCTGCATGTCTGAACCACAGAAATAATAATAAAAAAAAGGCAGCTTCTTTATGTCAAAACAAACTGTACTCTTTTAGCTTCTGATTTCGTTTTGTTGTTTGGTTTTGTTTTTGTTAATAGCTCCCCTGCCCTCTTCTTTTTCATTTAAGATTACACTGCAACACCACAATTCTGGATTTTGCATCCTCATAGGCAGGAACAATGCGGCTTACCCAAACCAGTAGCCTAATGATTTCCTTATCCTCACAAGAGAGTAAGAGTATCAAAAGCTTACATGAACCTTTACTAAATATACTTCTTTAGCATGGACATTACTACTCAAAGCCTTAATATGGACATATATAATCGATGCTGTAGAATGGGCATACACACTCAACCCCTTAGTACAAATGCATAAACTCCATTGTTCAGCATGGCTATCCCCACTCATTGCCTTAGCATGGGAATACTGATGCGTTAGGACAGACATGCACACTCTATTCCAAAGACCATATGTGAACTTCTGGGAATGCCATTCGAAACATCACAGTGCTGTGGCAAATGGCCCAGGAGAACGACAGCCGGCACCCAGAGGAATCAGGAAAGTAACACCTTTATTACGCAGCGCTGCTAGTTCAGGGGACTTTGATCCAAAGCCTGAACTGACAATGTGGGGAGGTTATATATCTCTTCCTGTGGCGGCCCCTCAGGGTGGGATTTGCAGCTCCGCCCAAGTCAGTTAGAATGGGGAGGATTACTGTTTAACTAGATGCTGAACTAGGCTGTAAACCCCCAATGTTCCCCCCTATTTTCCTTCTCAATAGAAGGTCTTCAGTCTCACCAAATATCTTCTGTTCTACTAATATTAATGTTGCCTGAAATTTCTAAAATTAATTTATTTATAACTGTTATATCACAGTCTTCTCAGTCAAGATTGCCATATTCAACTTTCAAAGCCTGTCAGTTAACCAAAATCAGGTTAATTTAACAATGGAAATCTTGAGATTTTGGTCTGTAGGGCTGTTACACTTTTTAGGTAAGTTGTGCCTAGTAAGAAAGAAAAACAGACAAAACAATTAATAGTGATGGTAGTTAGACAGTTGGGAAGTAGGTGAGAGAAGAGAAAAATATAGTATAAAAAAAATCTCAACTTTGCTATTTTATCAAGTCAACCCTATGATACTTCTACACAATTCTACTCAAAAAGTGTTTTTTGATATATCCACATAACTTAGTGGCATTCCCCATTCAATGTTTCTTTGTGTATATTTAGATTTTATTATAGAAAAAATTTAAATACATACAAAGTAAAGTAGTATAATTAACTCCTATGTGCCTATCATCAAGCTTCAACAATTGTCAACTCTTGGCCTATCTCATTTCATCTGTTCCCAGACCTGCTTTACACACTCATTTCCCTTATACCAGGTTATTTCTTTTTTTTTTTTTTTTTTAAATATATTTTATTGATTTTTTACAGAGAGGAAGGGAGAGAGATAGAGAGTCAGAAACATCGATGTGAGAGAAACATCGATCAGCTGCCTCCTGCACAGATGTGCCCGCAACCAAGGTACATGCCCTTGACCGGAATCGAACCTGGGACCTTTCAGTCTGCAGGCCGACGCTCTATCCACTGAGCCAAACCGGTTTCGGCTATACCAGGTTATTTTGAATGAAATCACACACACCAGAATATTTCAGCTAAAATATTTTAATCTTTACCATCAAAATGCAAGAAATCAGATGTATGTTTATTTTAACTAAATAATATGAACACATTTAAAAATTAATTACAAACTTTTCCCTGTTTACCTTGTAATGTTTTTATAGATTTTTTAAATATAAATGTATATCCAAATAAAGTCCCCATAGATGAGTTGATATGTCTCATAACTATCTTTTAATATGTAGGTTATCTTTCCATCTTAACTTTTCTTTTTCTTACAATAGTCATGGACACAGACAATAGTGTGGTGAAGGTCTGCGGTGGGTAGGGCCTGGGCAGAGGGAGGTAAAGGGGTGAGGGGGAGGTTCTGTAATACTGTCAACATTAAAATATATATATTTAAAATAAAATTTTAAAAAATTCTGTTGTTTGCCCTGTGGCATTTCCTGGAGTCAGGATTTTGCAGATTTTCTTTTCATAGCACTTTTTAGCATGTTTTTCTGTCCCTTGCATTTCTTGAAGTTGTTAGCTAGATGTGGAGTAGGGAATGGCAAATTATAGCCTGTGGCTAAATCTAGCCTTGAGCTCATTTTTGTAAATAAAGATTTGTAAGAGCACAGTTACACCACTTATTGTCTGTGGTTGTGTTCACTTAAAAAGGCAGAGTTGGTAGTCATAGCAGAAACTACACGGTTGAAAAAAATCTAAAATATTTGCTCTCTGGCTCCTTGAGAAAACATTTGCTGTTTCCTAATTTTGAGGATTGCAGTTTTTGTTTATGTTTTGTATTCTTCATACGTAGAGTTATGGACTTCCTAGGAAGTACACATATTTTAGGCATTATTTTAGGAGTGGTTTAAATGTCTAAGTAAGATAGTATTGCTAAGTATAATTCAATATTTTAAAAATATATAGATTTTCCTCCCTTAAAGAAGAATGAAGATTTAACTTTGCTTTTTCCCCCTATAACTACAACATACACTGATCACTTTCCACTCACCAACCCATCCTCTCATTATGGTTCATTATAATTTTAGTTAGATGAATATTGGTATTTATTTAATGACCAGAGGCCTGGTGCACGACATTCATGCACTGGTAGGGTAGTCCCTCAGCCCAGCCTGTGCCCTCTTGCAGTCTGGGACCATTCAGGGGATTTCCACTGGAGGGTCCTTAGCACTGCCATGGAGGCAGGAGAAGCTCTCGCCACTGCCGCTGCGCTCGCTAGCCGTGAGTCCGGCTTCTGGCTGAGTGGCGCTCTCCCTGTGGGAGTGCACTGACCACAAGGGGACAGCTCCTGTGTTGAGCATCTGCTGCCTGGTGGTCAGTGTGCATCATAGTGACTAGTTGTTCCACCATTCAGTCAATTTGCATATTAGCCTTTTATTATATAGGATTATTATATGCACACTATTCAGATCTAACTAATAAATGCTAATTTTTGAGTCCTTACATGTATACAAAAATGTCTATATTATATTGATAATTGAGTGATTGTTTGGCTAATTATGGCTCTAAGTTAGATTTAATTTTTCTTCAGAATTTTAATGTATTTTCAATTCCTTTCAGTTTCTACAGTATTTCAATTAAAGCCTGAAGCCATTTAATGACTGAGTCTCATTATGTAGACTGTTTCTTTTTTGTTTGTTTTTCATCTGGAATATTGGAGGATCCTTTTGTTGAACCCAATATCCTGAAGTTTCACACAGATGTGCTTTGGCATTGGTCAAATTTTCTCCACTCTTATGGAAAGTTAATGATTATTTGCAATAGAATAATGCATGCTTTTAATATCTTTAAAACTTCTCAAATTTTTTATTTAATGTTTTCCTTTTTTAAATATTTTTATTGATTTTTTTTTTTTTTTTTTTTTTTTTTTTTTTTTAGAGTGGGGCCAGAAATGAGAGGGAGAGTGAGAAACATCCATAGAAGAGTGGAATATCAGTAGGCTGCTTCCTGCAGGCCCCCTAATGGGGATCCAGCTTGCAACCTGAGCATGTGCCTTGCCTGACTGGGAACTGAACTGGAAACCTTTCAGTGAACAGGATGATGCCCAACCCACTGAGCTACACTGGCCAAGTGGCACTGTTTTCCTTTTTAATTCCCATGTACTTTCTCAAAATCCAATTATTTGTATATTTGAATTAATGGAATATCTCTCATTTTGTATATTTTTTCTATCCTCTCCTCCATTCCTTTTTCTTTGTTGTTTTCCCTTTTCCTGTGAGATGTTCTCAGATCTATCTTTCAAAACATACTAATGAGTTTTTTTCTTTCTTTCATTCTTTTTTTTTTTGTTTCTTTGTTAATCCTCACCCAAGGATATTTTTCCATTGATTTTTAGAGAGAATGGAAGAGAGAAGGAAAGACAGAGAAATGTCGATGTGAGAGAAACACATCGAGTGGTTGCCTCCAGCAGGAACCCACCCTGATCAGGGCCAGGGCAGCCAGGGAGGAGCTGCAACCAAAGTACAGGCCTTTGACTAGAATTGAGCCCAGGACTCTTTGATCTGCAGGCCCATGTTCTAGCCACTAAACCAAACAGGCTAAGGAGAATCTTTATTATTATTATTATTATTATTATTATTATTATTATTATTTTCAGATTGCAAAAGAAATCCACAAGAGTTATACTACTAATGTCTTTTTAAAAACTTGGAACTATCCCTTTCTAAATAGACATACTTAGGCAGCTTTCTTATATTGTTTTTGTTTCTTCATTTATACAATAAAGCTTAAACAATTTCCATACAAGATTTTTTTCTTGAGAATGTAATGGAAAACAAATGCATAACACTTAGGAGAGTACAGAGTAAGCCCCCAAATGTTAACAATTATATTTCCTGCTTTTACACTTTAGAGTATTCTTAAAATGTCAAAATATTCAGATTAATAAACCTACATTTTTTAAGGGGGAAGAAATGTGTATTAGTATGCCTACACGTAGCAAGTTAACAAAAAGAAAATTTAGTTAACTATCTGAAGAATTCCAGACTCATTAGTTAACAGATAATGTAAAATTTTAATGAGCAAAAAACTACCTCAATCCCAAATTTATCTCAATAATCTTATAAACTTTCTGTCAATTTCATAAGTATAAATACTTTTCTTTTTTAACTACATGAAGAGTATGGAGCAAATAATAGGTAAAAGTACATATAAAACAGATCCACAAGCCAATTAATCGATAGCATATTTTGAGAAATACCTAGGAAATGTTATTTTATTTTTATTTTTTTAGAGAGAGAGGAAGGAAGAGGGAGAAAGAGTAGAAACATCTCTGAGAGAGACATATCAACATCAATCAACTGCCTTCTGCATGCTCCCTGCTGAGGATCCAACCTGCAACCTGGGGATATACCCTGATCAGGAATCAAACCGGCTACCTCCTGGCGCACGGTTCAATTGCTCAACCACTTAGCCATACCAGCTGGACTACCTAGAAAATTTTAATTAGACCTTTATATTTTGAAAAGTACCTATTAATGATGATTACACCTTCAAGCCAGCAGAAGTTTGAAAAAACAAATATTGGTAGGCTCTTTTCATGCAGACTCGTGTAGTTCCTAGCAAGCTACCCCATCTGAACAAATGACAGATGCTATTTCTGATAACTGAGCAACTTAACAACTGCTGTGTCACAGATGCACAAATCCGAATACATTCAGAATATAATCCTGCCAAACACAGAGAATCACTGTTAATTACATTTTCCTTTTGTAAGTTATATTTCCAATTTTTTGCAGGTTTTAAATGGCTGAAGGTTTACCCACAAGATATGTCAACTTATTTTGCATCTATGTGGTACCAACTCCAAATTTTTATAAAGCATATTATTTCAGTTTATTTTTAATTAATATTTTTCATGAAAAATCAGCACTTGCTCAGTAATGTATAATATAGGAAGTGTTGTTTTTGCAATTTCTACGAATGACACCAGTTCTGTATGACTATGGCTATAATATTAGTTGTAATTTTGATGTATGGCTGATGAAGATATTTTTAAAAATCAGGGTTTTAGTAGTTTAGTCATCAGACTTCCAAATTAGAATAACACTCATTACCAGTAGCACAGAAATGGCATCCTATGAGACTTACTCAAGAACATGTTTAAGATCACTATTAAGTAAACATAATCAGTTCTGCAAAACAAAACAAAGCACGAAAAAAAATGCCATTTTAAGTTATTAAAACATTCACCTTAATTCAATAGAATGGTTTAAGAAAAGACATAGTTATGGTTTAATCTGGAAAATGCATCTAAAATAATATAAATATTTAAAACCATCCCATTTACCTTATTTATAAAAGAATTGGGTTATTTTAATAATTTATTATTTGAGTACTTCAATAATACATTAAGCTAATTTTTGCTTGTGTATCTGAATAAGTTTTGTAATTTTTGTCAAAATTTAATAACATGTTACATTGTGATTGTTTGAGACCAATCACAAAGAAGGCCATTTCTGCTAATATATTTTAGGGCTTCATCAATTTCCTAAGGACCTCTCTCAATTCTTTGATATTTAAATCATTTTCTGTTGAAGCACATATTCAATCATCATACTTACCAAAATCTTTCTTCAATTTTTAACCAGTCTAACTCTGCTATACTATTCATTTGTCAAAGGCTTTCTTTCTCTGTGACTCAAATAATTCTAACTTTACTTCATTGACTTCATGAGATCACGTAGTTTATACAAGATTGCATTTTCACTTTGTATTATACTGTGTGGCTTTGTCAGATGAACACATCCTAAAACCAAAAGAAAAATGACTGAAAAAAAAGATGTTTCCAAATGTATTGGAATAAATATGAAGAAGCAGAAAAAAATTGAAATGGGAAACAGTTAAATCAGTTATATTAGTAAATAATGCCATATTATGATGACTTTTGTAACAAAATTATACATAATAGCTACTCGGGTACTGAAGAATTCTTATACATCTGGAAATTTGAGTAGAATTGTTGCCTTCAATTTGATTTATCATATTTTTCTTTTGTTTTTCTAAAAAGGACAAAGTCAATTCTATTTTTAAAATATTAGTTACATCTGAAAAAGCTAGTGAGTGAGACATCTTTGCCTATAGTCCACAATTTGAGGACACTCTGAAGTCTAATAGTTAAAACACTATTTAAAAACATGCATTTATTTATTTATGTATATTTTTTCTGAAAAGTGGTCAACCATCTTTTATTTGGATAACAACACTCAAGAGCTGTTAATTACCCACCAGTTTAGACCATTTTATCTTAAACCTTTCTCCCTTGTCAGAAAATATATACTCACAGTTGTTTTATATTTGAAAGCCTTTGCTGATTTTACTTTAGAATTTTGCACCCATGTAAACTAAGCCAAATTTCCCTTTCATAAAGCAATATTTTGTATATGAAAAACATCCAATTGATATGCTTTAAGTGTTGTTTCTTCCAGGCTAAAGTTCTCCTATTTCTTGCATCATTCTTCATGACACCTTTATGCTCACTGTTACAATGTCTGGATTCAATTTGGTTGTCCATCTTAAAATGAGGTATCCAGAACTAATCAAGTCCAGGAAGAAAATTCCCTCAAGGGTATAAAAGGCTTGGGCTATTTTTGTGATGGCGCCCTCAAAGAATAAAACATTCTTATTTTCTCAAGTTCCTGCTTGTGCTGAAACCGACAAGGGGTGATCTATTACAACCCTCTTTTAAGGTGACTTTTGCCTCATGTCATTTCTCTTACCTCAAATTTTACTTGGGAAAAAGAGAGTGGCTTTTCTCAAATGACTACATTTTATCTCTACTGCCATACTGTCTATTTTTAATCGGTGTGTGGCTATAAAATACTGAGGTACATTACACATTTATTATGCATACACTCTTACAAAAATATTCCCAAACAACATCTAGTCATAAAATAATGCTTATGTTCCCTCTAAATTTAATATATGAAATGAAAATTTCAGAACTTTATGTTTTATATACCCTAAAACATTCTCTTTAATTCCTAAGTGTGGATCACAATTTTCTCATATATCCAATAGGCTAATTAAAAATCTGATTTAAATATATTTTTGAAAAAGAACAAGAATATAATACACACATTTTTTTAAATTTAAAAATATTTGATTTAACTTTTGATTGCAAAGTTTTCGTGGATTGCATGCTCCTCCTAAATAAGAAGAATATAGAAGTAAAAAAAAAATTGTATATATTTTAAAAATTGATTACTACTGTAAGACTAGGAATCCCAATAAGTAAACAGAGTATCTGAACTCATAGAATTAACATTCCAGAGGGAGAAATATAAAATAGATATAATTTGTTTTAATTTGCTATACATACTATAAATACATAAAATTTAAACTGAATTAAAAATAATTAACTGAGGGACATATTTTTCTTTTCTTTTTTTTTAATATATTTTATTGATTTTTTTACAGAGAGGAAGAGAGAGGGATAGAGAGTTAGAAACATCGATCAGCTGCCTCCTGCACACCCCCTACTGGGGATGTGCCCGCAACCAAGGTACATGCCCTTGACCAGAGTCAAACCTGGGACCCTTGAGTCCGCAGGCCGACGCTCTATCCACTGAGCCAAACCGGTTTCGGCGAGGGACATATTTTTCATAGGACGGTCAAACATTTTTACTAGGAAGCAAATCAGATAAAATCTAAACAATGAGAAGCAGCTAGCCCAAGAAAGAGTCAGGATGCATATTCTAGAAATAAGAAATCACATTTGGAAAAAAATAATAAAAAGTGAAAAAAAAAAAGAAAAATAAGCACATTTGTAAAAATCACTATTATTTGCTTAAGAGAAGTCAGCCATTAGAAGTCACTGAGATACCTTCAAATTTCTGTGGAGAAAAAAAACCCAACAAAATGAAATTCTAGACTCAGAAAACTTGCTATTCAAAAGTAAGGACAAACTAAACATAGTTTTAAGTTATTAAGTAAAAAGGTTGACCGCTCAAAGATTTTGTTTAATTAATTACACTATTGCTAGGAACAAGGACAGAGGCTGAATGCTCAAATGGACAATGGCCAGACCATGTGTGAGAATGGAAATGACCCACAAACTCTATGGCAATTATTTCAGGAAACCACTGAAAATGGCCAAGACCTGGTCACCAGTGTAAAACAGACAAAGCCAAATATGCTTCTAAACCTTTCACATAAGATGCCCACTTCTACTTATTATTTCCAGCTTCCCATGCCAACAGTCCAACAGTCTCAGAGCACACCTGAGGTCTCTTTTTTTTTTTTTTTTTTTTTCATTATAAAGTTTGCCCACTTTCCTGACTTTGAGTTTCTGCCAAAGCAAATGGTGGTGATTTAGTTACTTGCTATAGTGATGTATGAATTAACAGTCTCTGCTTATTCTCACTTGTAAGAATCTAGTTTATTTTCAAAAATGAAGTAGAAAATTTAACACAGACTGATTTTGCATGAAAGAAGGCATGATGAACAAAAACTAGTAAAAATGCAGGCAAAACAAAATAGGTATTATTAGTAAAATAATTAAAATAGTTTTATTAACAAATTAAGTCTAGAATTAAAAAAAAACACAAACACCTAAAAAAACTAGATGGTAAGAATATAGATAGCATGATGAGATAAAATAACCAAATAACATAGATCATCATATTATTCTGGTAGAGTAGTTATAGTTATACTTTGTTAAGTGAAGTGGCCTTAAACAATTTAAGAAATAATATGCAAGACTTATAAAACATTTGAGAACAAAAGAGAAGAGATGAAGAAAAGGCAAACCAACAGGCAGCACAATAGGATATAGACATAGATTTAGTATAACCCTAGAAAATGCTAGAGAAAGCAAAAAGCTAAGGTTATTAAAATCTTACTTTTTCTGTTTTTAATCTTTAAAGGATTTGATATGCCTATCAAAATTTATATCATAATTGCTATGAAAGTTAGTACTCTACCTTTTCACCATCAATGGCCACATCATTTTCTTTGTGCCATGCATGCTTCAATTCAAAAGTGGATTTCATTTAAGCTTGACATAGACACATGAGAGAGAAAATTATCACTATACCTATTACATGCCTAGGAGTATTAAACTATATATAATTTAAATCAATCCTGTAAATAATTTAACACAAATGGTAGTCTAGCTACTAGTCCTTGGGTGGAGCTTAAAACGCTATCTAGCATTCTGTGCGGCATTCTGGTTTCCTCCAGATTGACCAAACTATATGCATTATTCTCCAAACAAGTGAGGCCAAGAGCAAGAAATTTTCAGCATATTAGAAAAACAATAGCGGTCTTAATGTTGGACAAAAAGGTGGAATTTTTACATTATTATTCAATTAGAAAAACCTCCTATTAGCATTATGAAAGTCTTTTAAGACAGTGTTTGCAGTGACATGCACCAGCATGTTAATCAGATGTGATCTGATTTTCTCAAGCACTTTTTGCCCCTATTGAACTTGACCCTGTGGCTGGGTGGAATTTAAAGAAAAAGATGCTGGAATAAGCACTGCAAACCTTGCAAACTGCAAAGTGGATAATTCAATCTTGAGACAACCTCTCAAAGTAACATTTCTTCCGTAACAGACAGTGACAAGAATATTTCCATAGTTGAAGCATGTTTTAAAATATTCTTTTTGCAATTTTATTTTCTGAACTTTTAAATGCTCTTCTTACTACAAAAATGTCTTTTGCTTTGTTTTTAAGAACATAAACATTATACACATTTTATTGTGTCTCATCTATTTCTACCTATATGTATTTTATTGAGAGACTTATGATTTTTAAAATACTGTATTTGATATGTTTATTCCAAGTAACTTTTAAAAAATATTTACTTTTTGGCTTCAAAATTATTTTAAAATTTCAACCTCTAAAATTAGTACTCTGGGTTGCCATTTTATAATTATTTCTTAGCTTCTAGACAAAATTTAACATCAAAGCTCACATTATGAAGACTATTTAGCACTATGAAATTAAGTTATAACTAGACTATATCTTTCAGCTTAAATTTCCTTATATATAAACACAAAATAACATTATATTACTACTATAATATTTAATGTATTGCCCATAGATTACATTTAAATATGTGGCTATTAAATATAAAAGAAAATATTTATAATGTTAAGCAGTTTAGACTAAAACACAATCTCTAACTCACATATTTGATAAGGAAATCAACCTAAATAATCCAAACATATAAATCCTTTCATTGTCTATCTTTGAAAGAAATTCAAACATTTTTATGATCAAGTTTATTTTAGATAATATACAGCATTTCAACTAAAATTAAACAGAGAAAATATTTTATTTCAGATACTTTGTTGTGAAAAATAATTATGCTATGGTGGTAAGTTTGAAACTGCTAATATATGCTAAAGAGTAAAACATATGTTTCTACTTTATTGATCAATTATTGATCAGTTTTTGAATTCTAGTTTTGTTTGCTTGTTTTGAAATCTCTAGACTTTTTTATTTATTTATGCATTCACTCTATGTAGTATGTTTACTGATTAGCCATTATATGCTAGGGTCATATTAAACAGTAATGAAGAAGATAAATTTAGACTGTGCCTTTATGGACAAATGTTATGATTTCAAAAATATCTAAATCATCATTTTCTAAAAACTTTAAATAGATTTAACTATAAAATCAATTTCAGCTATCTCACTCAGTGAACTCTAGAGATAAATATACATTTGCCTTTGAACACTTAATTATTGCATATCACAAAAGAATATAATATTTTTCTGAATGAATATAAAGTACATATTTGCTTCCCATTTTTGAAAATTTAAAACTGTATCAGATACATGCACAACTATCCAGATACATAATAGATTCATTTCTGTAAATTTCTAGTGTTATTTTATTTTTAAAAAATTATTAGTATAGGGGGAAGATGTATAATTTCATTAAATACACAGTATTCTTTAATAATTTTATAGCAAAATAATTCCATTCCCAAATTTCTAAAGTTTATCAGTCCACAATTATATAATCATAAATATATATATGAGTAGCTGCTTTATTTTTTTACTGATGATATGTTATATACTACTAAATAATATTAACAACAAATAATGTATATATGTATATAGAAATGTTGTACAGATTAGTTTTACATCGGTTATTAATCCTTCACAATCCCCTAGTTTTATTATATGTTTTACAAAAAATATTTTTAAAGCTCAGAACTTATAATTTAAAATTTTTATAAAAATTACAAATTATTTTTGTTCTAAACCTTCCACCCAGTTGGAATTGGTTAAAAAAAGGCAGCAGGCAAGCAAATAACTCCTACTGTGATGTAATTGTGGTAAATATGTAGCTTAAAAGTTATTTATGATTATATTTGCACCACATCCTATATAATAAAAGCCTAATATGCTAAGTGTCCACCCAGTCGCCATGATGCACACTGACCACCAGGGGGCAGACACTCCAACCAGTAGGTTAGCTAGCTGCTGGGGTCCGATTGATCAGGACTGGGCAAGAGGGACGGGACATGTCCTGGAGTCCTCCCACAGTCCCTCCTTGGCCTCTAAAATATTTCTTCTATTTAATTTCCTTTCAATGTGCACCAGGCCTCTAGTATATTTATAAGCCTCAAATTAAATGCTGGGTTCTACTAAGATATGTCTGTGGTTTTGGATGTAATGAGGGTGATGGTTATGGCCCATAGTGCAAACAAATGAGGCAAAAAAATCTTTCATTATAAATCTTATCTTTATATTGTAAAAATTAATAAAATAACTGTAGTCACAAGCATCAATGAATTTGACTTCACAATATTTTGGAATATGCCATGAGCTGATAGGTTATAACTTGTTCTTTATATGACCTGGCATTTAGGATATTAAATATACTGACTAGGGTGATATAAATGATTGTGTCTTCCAGAAAGTTAACATAGTCATTTTTTTTTTGTTGTTAAAATGACAGTTTAACAGGATGTGGCAATTTCTAAATTAAAATGAATTTAGAAGCCAGAGTGCTCATTGTTTGTCAATAAAGCTTTCCCATTTCTTTTTGAAGTTTTCAATTTGTTATAACAACACCCTTTAAATGTATTTGCCTGTGTCTTTTTAAAAATAACATATTTTCACTTTCCTACATTTTTCTAATTGTCTACTTTAAATTTCTTCCATAATAAAGAAAAATATAATTTATCCTATAAACAGGGGGAGAAAAGCTATTCCTAACTAAACATAACTAAGAAACCACAATTCTTTTTATTTAGTACCTACTGCTCTCATATAGATAAACCCACAAAGCAGTTTGTACTGAGAAGCAAAGATAGATATTTCTGCAACAATCTGAGTTCATCTGACATTTATGAGATATGAACATCTGTGACATTATTTTCTTGCTTATGGTCCTTAACTCCTCCTGATTATTGATTGTTTGCCGGCAATCTTCAGCATCCCTTGGCTTGAATGTGCATAACTCCACTCTCTGACTTCCCTGTTCCATAGTTCCTGGTCATCTTGCTATAAGGACAGTGGTCATAATAAATTAAGGGTCCATCCTACTCAGTAATCTCATCTTAAGTAATTTTACCTGCCCTTTTCCAAAAAAGGTCACAGTCTGAGGTGCTGGGGGTTAGGACTTCAACTTGTATTTTTCAAGGAGACAAAGTTCAACCTATAAAGGACAGACAGAGCTCACATAATGAAAGTGAAGAATGGATTATGTCAGGCAGAAAAAAAAATTAATATAAAGTTAAAAAAATAAGCTAAGTAATCAGAATAGGTCATAAAAAGGCTGAGCCAGGAAGCAAAATTTTCTTAATGTGGAGCATTAATAGTGGATTGCTCCTGAAGAGAAACAGAATCTGTGCAAAAATTTGAAAGACTTTCAACTCTGGTGCTTGAAGGGTTCAAAAAATGGAGTCAGCAAAATACACAGATCCTGTCTCCCATGACTTATGGGGGTAAGGGTGACAATGGCACAGGAAAGGAATACAGCTATCTGATAATAATATTAGCAAAACATGATGTGTCACCAGGAATGACTATAAAGATGAAAAAGGCAGGATAGCATGTTCTGTTACTTTGTCTCATTACTCAAGGAATCGGGCATGCTCTCTGGAGCCTGGCTATTCCAAATGCATTCAAGCTGCAGCAGCATTCCTGGGAGCCTGCTAGAACCCTGCTCAGCTTTGCAACAAGATCTCCTTGAGATCCATACACACTTTCAATTCTGAGAAGCACTGCTTCCCTGATTTAAGATGTAGATATACAAGAATTCTCATTTATACAGTGCTGCATATTTGTTATTTTGCCTGAAATGTATGTTTCTGTATTGATGGAAGTGATATTTGAACTTGTGGAGATATTCAAACTTTGTGGTTTATTATTATTAACTAGAGGCCTGGTGCATGAAATTTGTGCACGGAGGGGGGTTGTCCCTCAGCCCAGCCTGTACCCTCTCCAATCTGGGACCCCTCGAGGGATGTCCGACTGCCCATAAACGGGCAGTCGGACATCCCTCTCACAATCCAGGACTGCTGGCTCCCAACTGCTCACCTGCCTGCCTTCCTGATTGCCCCTAACTGCTTCTGCCTGCCAGCCTGATCACCCCCTAACCACTCCGCTGCCAGCGTGTTTGCCCCCAACTTCCCTCCTCTGCCAGCCTGGTCAACCCTAACTGCCCTCTCCTGCAGGGTTGATCACCCCCGACTGCCCTCCCTTGCAGGCCTGGTCCCTCTCAACTGCCCTCCATTGGAGGCCTAGTCCTTCTCAACTGCCCTCCCTTGCAGGCCAGGTGCCTCCCAACTGCCTTCTCCTGCTGGCCATCTTGTGGTGGCCATCTTGTGTCCACATGGGGGCAGGATCTTTGACCACATGGGGGCAGCTATATTGTGTGTTGCAGTCATGATCAATCTGCATATTACTCTTTTATTAGATAGGATAGAGGCCTGGTACAGGGGTGGGGGCCAGCTGGTTTGCCCTGAAGGGTGTCCCTGATCAGGGTGGGGTTCCCTTGGGGTGTGGGGTGGCCTGAGCGAGGTGCCTGTGGTGGTTTGCAGGCCAGCCACGCCCCCTGGCAACCCAAGCGGAAGCCCTGGTATCTGGAATTTATTTTCCTTCTACAATTGAAACTTTGTAGCCTGGAGCTAAGCCAAGCCTGGGGCTCCCTCCGCGGCCGGCAGCCATTCCTTTTGGAGTTATAATTGAAACTTTGTAGCCTTAAGTAGAGGCCTGGGCCCTGACAGGGTGTGCGGAAAGCTTTGCTTCCCCTGTTGCCGCTGGCAACCCTGGCCTGCTCTCTCAAGCTTCATTCTGCCGCCATTTCTGTTTGAATTTGTTTACCTTCTATAATTGAAACTTTGTAGCTTGAGTGGAGGCTTAGGCCTGGCAAAGGCAGGCAGAAAGCTTGGCTTCCTCTGTTACCTAGGAAACCTTGCTCTCTCTGTGGCTGTAGCCATCTTGGTTGGGTTATTTTGCATACTCGGTCTGATTGGATGTGGGCGTGGCTTGTGGGTGTTTCAAAGGTATGGTCAATTTGCATATTTGTCTATTATTAGGTAGGATAACTAGAGGCCCAGTGCATGAAATCTGTGCACTCGGAGGGGGGATCCCTCAGCCTGGACTGCACCCTCTCGCATTCTGGGAGCTTTCAGGGGATGTCCTACTGGGAGCAGGCCTAAGTCATCAGTCAGACATCCTTAGTACTGCCATGGATGCAGGAGAGGCTCCCACCACCGCTGCTGTGCTAGTCAGCCATGAGCCCGGCTACTGCCTGAGCAGCGCTCCCCCTGTGGGAGCATAATGACCACCAGGGGACAGCTCCTGCATTGAGCATCGGCCCCCTGGTGGTCAGTGTGTGATAGTGACAGGTCGTTCTGCTGTTCAGTCAATTTGCATATTAGCCTTTTATTAAACAGGATTATCTCACCATCTATTGTTTCTTAGAACAATAGGGTTTCCCAATATAGTAATTCAAGTTTGATCAGGAATCAGTTACGTGAGTAAGAATAAGCTGATGATTTTATTTAAAGCAGTGTTTTACATTTTCTAGAGGTCTGTAAGAAAGACAAATTTCAGACTTGCATTCAAACCAAACTTACAGTCAGTTATAAAAAAAAAAAAAAAGTTGCATAAACTAGACCATAATCCAAAAGTCCAAAGGTTGACAAGAACACATACAGCATAGTTTCTATATCATTTATCTATCTATCTATCTATCTAGCATATATCTCAGTCTGATTTTATTGGTCTAATTGCAAATAAAACAGGTCTTCCCTATGATCATCAAAAATATTCCATGTGCCTTGATATTGATTTTTTAAGAAAATATTCACCATAGTCAATTATGTCAACAGACATAATTTTTTTCTGTAAGTTTGCTTGTTTGTTTGTTTTTTGTTATTGTTGTTGTTCTTTTAGAGAGAGAGAGTAGAGAGACATTGATTTGTTATTCCATTTATTTTTGCATTCATTGATTGATTCTTGTTTGTGTCCTAATTGGAAATCAAACCCGTAACTTTGACAAATAGGGGCAATGCTCTAATCAACTGAGCTATCTGGCCAGGGCCAACAGACACAATATGTTTTATGTCCACAGTCTAGTCACATATTTTATTCTCTGTCTTCACAAGAGGCCTTCTTAGTTATAATTTTGTAAGGCTTACCAATAATTGGACCTACATAATCTGCATAGAGAGACTGGGAGTTAGGGTAATAAAGTTCCTACTAGTTATTTTCAGTAGTAATGGAAAATTATTGGGGGAGGGGTGTTTATAAACACAACAAAAAGACTACCTGGAAAAGATTACACATCAATTATAAAACAAATTCCATTTAGTTTAAAAAGTTAAGAAATGTTGACATACCTACACCTAGAATTGATTCTCATTTGTAGAGTCAGGAAACAGATTGTGAAAAAAAAAGCTTAGTTTCATTATGTATTTTCTTAGGTTATAATCTTAAAACTTCTGCAACAGTCTGACTTACACTACACAGATTTTTTAGCAGAATTTCTATTGTTCAAATTTTCATTTCCTAGTCGATTTCTCAAAATTAAGAAACTTCTTTAGACACAAGGTTTACCTCATTATTCAT
This sequence comes from Ia io, assembly GCA_025583905.1. Lineage (NCBI taxonomy): Eukaryota > Metazoa > Chordata > Mammalia > Chiroptera > Vespertilionidae > Ia > Ia io. The sequence goes on from JAJQQW010000003.1 coordinate 38,405,337, forward strand.
GAATTCATGCCTACAGCAAAAATACTGCTAAATAAAAATACTGCTAAATAAATTTACATATGTGTGTGTGTGTGTGTGTGTGTGTGTGTGTGTATTCTTTCACTTGAATGGTACTTAAAAGAAGATTTTTTTTATCTTACTCAAAGTTTTGTTTTTTTTTGTATGGATGACTTTTGTTTCTGTTGAAAACAGCATTTTTCCAACTTTAAGATACTTATGTATCACCTAGGACTTTGCTGAAATAGATAATTGAATTCAGTAGATCTGGGGTGAGCTCTGCATTCTGCATTTCTAACACACTCCAAGGTGATGCTAATATTGCTGGTCCACAAACCACACTTTGAGTAGTAACACTCTAAGAAAGCCTCTCTCCAAAACTTGCAGTTAAAACAACTTAAAATAAAACTTTCTCCTTGGCATCCTACTGGGGAATAGAGTAGACAATTTGTTACATAGTCATCCCATGATGGATAAACATACAGATACACAAGATCAAGTTTGATATAGTAAGAAAGTAACTATTTCTTTAATCAGAAATATTAGTTTGAACATTAAATTTATTTGACATTAGAAAATAACATTTTTGGTTGCTTTTTATGTAAAACTAGAGGCCCAGTACACGAATTCATGCACCAGTGGTGTCCCTCAGCCTGGTCTGCGGGATTGGGACGAAACTGGCTCTCCAACATCCCCTGAGGGGTCCCAGATTGCGAGAGGGTGCAGGCCACGCCAAGGGACATCACTGGTGCCCAATCGGGGCCCAGGAGGGATGCAAGAGGTTGGCCAGCTGGGAAGGGACCACAGGAGGACCCCAGGGTATATCCGGCCCATCTCGCTCAGTCCGGATCAGCTGGACCCCAGCAGCAAGCTAACCTACCAGTCAAAGCATCTGGCTCCTGGTGGTCAGTGCACATCATAGTGAGCGGTTGAGCAGCCTTAGCATATCATTAGCGTATTATGCTTTGATTGGTTGAACGGACTACCGGAAGACCAGACACTTAACACATTAGGCTTTTATTATATATGATTGAAATTATCATTCCATCTAGGAGTTCCTAAAAACAAAGTAAAACTACCATATGAAGTAACAATCCAACTTCTGAGTATATATCCAAAGGGGATGAAAACAGAACATGGACGGGACATCTGCACATAAATGTTTATTGCAGCACCATTCAAAATAGGCAATACATGGCTACAGCTGTGTGGCTCAGTTGGTTGGAGTATCGCCCTGCACACCTAAAGGTGCCAGGTTCAATCCCTGGTCAGGGCATGTATAAGAGGCAACCGGTTGATATTTTTCTCACACATAGATGTTTCTCTCTCTCTCTTTCTCTCTCTATAGAATCAATGGAAACATATTCTCAGGTGAGGATTTAAGAAAAATAGCCAAGATATGAAAACAACCTTATCTGTCAATGAATAAGAAGATGTGGTATATAAATAATCCTATATAATAAGAGCCCAGTGACTGAATGGCTGAACGACCAGAACAACCATTGGACCAGAGGCTCAATGCAGGAGCTGCCCCCTGGTGGTCAGTGCATGGCACTCCCACAGTGGGAGAAGAGGGCAGGTCCACAGCCGCTTGCCTGACCGGCTGATCTGAGTGGGCTGATCCCTGCAGGCCGCCCCCCACCAGTGCATGAATCACAGCATTAAAAGCTGGCGGTTACTAAGCACGTAATTGTGGCCGGGGAGGCCATGTACTCTCCACAGAATCTCAGATAATCCCAGAATCCGCCTCACAGGGTTGATCTAGGGGTTTCTATGCACAGCTTTCAGAATGGAATGAGAGCCTCAGCTTTTAGTAGTTGAGGGAAAACGCACACGGCTCCTTTTTCATTCTCTTCCTCCCGCCTTCTTGCAAGAAAAGGAACAACTGGCTCCCAAGGCCCCACCCTGAGCACTGTGTGGAGAGCTCACCCACCTGGCCCTCAGCTCCCAGTGAGTCTGCCTTCCAATGGCCTTTACACCTAAGGCCACTGCCTGCGCATCTTACTCAACCCGTATCACTGACTGAGCACCCGCCCTATACCAGATGATGCCCAGGTGCTCGCAGAGCAGCAGGGAGCCAGCCGCCCTGTCCTACAGAGCGTGTGTTCCTCCAGGAGAGGACGGGGGTGCGGGGAGGAAACAGCCTGGGACAGACGTGAGGTGCAGCTGTTAGCGGCCACGGGCACCATGAAAACATGGGAATGCAGCCACATAGGGGCTCCGCGAGGGAGGGGCAAAGGGAGGCTCGCTGAGGGAAAGTGGATGCATGGAGGAGAGCCAGGCAAACGCCTAAAGAAGGGCATCGGGCAGAGGGGACAGCCCTCAGAGGGGCAGCAGGACGAGCAAGAGGCCGAATGGAAGGGGGTCAAGGCTGGATCAGGGGCACATCCTGAAGGGATCGAGGGCCCGTGAGAACCTGGTGTCCCCTGAGTGCAGGCGGAGGCCCCGGACTGTAGGTGAGGACCCGCTGGCTTCTGTGTCAGGAGCAGACGGAGGGGGAAGAGGAAGCAGGGAGACAGCAGGAGGTGACAGCACCCTCTCCGAGGGCGATGCGGAGACAGTGGAAACTGTGGCAGGCGAGGTGGCGGCTTTGGGGTGTACTGGAGGGAAGCCAGAGCATGAGGAACGATGTGGGGGGGGGGGGGGGGAGGCCCCATGCTTGGTCGGCCCCTGGGAAGGCAGGGTCTCTGGCAGATGCTGGAGGGGGCTGTCAGCCTCCCACCCTGGGGTCCAGGAGGCGGGTCATTCCCAGCTGGCTGCCCTAATCCCTCCACAGCCCCCTCCCCGCCTCAAGCTCTCTACAGTGATGACAAGTACTTGTTGGAAACAAGCAAATGGTTTTATTTTTGATACAAAAAACAACACAACAGAATGTACAGTATTATGGAAAGTTAACATTGAAAACTAGGAAAAGGAAGCTCCCTTGTGGACACACCGATCAGCTGTGCCTGGAACCGGGTCATGGATGACACAAAAGGGCTCAGGGTCCAATGCAAAGGGCTTGCCCGGGTGGTCTGACTCCAATCCCCAACTGCAGTTTCCAGGACAGAGAGGATCCTGCACCACAGAACAGAACAGGGGAGACCAGCCCCAAGTCCCCTGGCCTAAGGCAATGCTTCTGGAGAAAGAAACTCTCCTGAGACACTGGGACAGGGCGATCAGCAACCACATCACTGCCTCTAACTCCCACCAGGGGTCTGTGGTGCTCCCAGCTCTGCCCCTCCCTCCCCCTCCCACACCCCCTCCCAGGTGAACCACAGATGGCCCTTCCCATCCTCCACCCTCCTCTGCTCCGATGGCAGGTAGGGAGGGTGGGGGGTCATGCGGGGAATCTGAGGGCTTCGAGGAAGTACCACTTGAAGATCCAGAGACTGTCTGTCCACCCGCCCCCCTGGATAAACCCATTAACACAGAGGCCTCACGAGTGCGTGTTTAGAACCGGTCCCCCTCCCTCCCTCTGACTCTGCCACTGCGTAACTTGGCTGTTTTGGGCAAGTTGAACTATGGAGTTTAATTCTCTCTCCTTTAAAATAAGAACAAGAGCCCGGTGGGCATGGCTCAGTGGTTGAATGTAGACCTATGATTCAGGAGGTCAAGGTTTGACTCCCTGTCAGGGCACATGCCCAGGTTGTGAACTTGATCCCCAGTTTGGGGCATGCAGGAGGCAGCCAATCCATGATTCTCTCTCTTATCATTGATGTTTCTATCTCTCTTCCCCTCTCTCTTCCTCTCTGAAATCAATGGAAAATATCCTATATAATAAAACCCTAATATGCAAATTGTCCCCTCGACAAGGAGGTCAACCTGGAGTTTGACCGCTCACTATGACATGTGCTGACCACCAGGGGGTGGCACGGAACATGGTGGGTGTTGGTGACAAAGCACTGGGAGCGGGTGGCAGTGGAGGCACAGCCAGCCCCAATGGACTTCCGGGTGAGCAGGGCCACCGCTGCTTGGACCACAGGAGCCGGTCAGGCTCACTGTGGGTTCACATAGGAGCTGGTCTGCTGAGGTTGGCTGGGAGAGAGTGTGCTGCCTGCCTAGCTTCTGTGTGGTGCCGCTGGGAGGACCAGAGCCCCACGCTGTGCCCCAGCCAGCGGCATCCAGCTGTGCTTACCACATCTCCACATGTGGACTCGGGTGCCATAACTCAGGTAGAGGGAGGATCGTGGGGGCCCGGGGATCCAGGTGCTACCCAGGGCCCAGAGGTCAGCTGGTACCTGCCCTTCCACACCAGATGCTCGCCCTTCGATTGCGGGCCAGGCCTAGGGACCGCACCCATGCACGAATTTCGTGCATCAGGCCTCTAGTATATATATAATAATTTAGCCATAAGAAAGAAGGAAACTCTGCTATTTATGACATGAATGGACCTTGTGGGTATTATGGTAAGTGAGATAAGTCAAAGGTAAATACTGTATGATATTATTTATATGTAAAATCTAGAAAAACAAATTCATAGAAACAGAGAGTAGAAGGCTGCTTACCAGGGACTGAGAATAGGGGAATTGGAAAGACATTGGCCAAGGGGTATAAACTTGCAGTTAGGAGATGAATACATTTTGGGGATCTGGTGCACCGCATAGTGATTATAGTTAACGGTACCATATTATATACTTGAAAGTTGTTAAGAGATTAGATCTTACATATTCTCACCACAAAAAAAGATAAGATATTTGAGAGACGTGGTGGGGATGTTAGCTAATGCTGTGCTATGGTGGTAATCATATTGCCATATATAAGTGTATCAAATCAACAGGTTGTGCACCTTAAACTCACACAATGTTATATGACAATTATTTCTCAATAAAAATGTGAGTCTAAGATTTGAAAAGAATGATATACATTAACAGTGCTTCTTATACAATGAAAGGCTATAGAGGCATATTATGTTGTTATTGTGTGCATTTAGGTGCTTCCAAACCTCCCTCGCCCTTCAGTGTCACAGCCATGCCCTTCTTTTTCTTAGCTGTGCAAACTGCTCAGAAACTGTCACTCGGCAGCTGCAAAGACTGCCAGAACCAAACCAATTTGATAGAAAGATCCAAGAATAAAGAGGACAGAGGATTTTCTTTCCTCTGCAGTTCTAGTTAGAAAGCTCATATGTAAAAGGAGAAAATTATTGTGGTATGGCATATGAATTTTAAGATGCTTTCATGAGGTTCATTCGTACTCTAGTGTGATGTCCTTGAGATTTTCTTTCCCATCTTAGAAAGTAAAATATGTTTATATACATATACATGTATATGTATGTGTGCATATGCATTATATATAGTCTTTCTTTTTAAAAATATTAAAAGGAATATGTCACTTTTACAAAAATGGGTTATTATAGTGATTGATCATGTAGCTACATAGATAAGATTCTGGCCTTATTCATAGCTAGCTCGCTGCAAACCAACCAGCAACTTCATATTTGATATATAGATGAAGTGAAATTGCTTTAAAACTAATGCAGAATTTATTTGTAGTGTACAATTTATTAGTATGCATGAAGATGAATTAGAACCTGCAAGCTATATTAAATTTAATGCATGAGAAAGGGAAGTAATGAATTACTTGAAAATCATTCTAAAGCATCATTGCTAGCACAGCTGCTAACCCATAATAGTACTAACTGCAGAGACAAATAATATTAAACCTTCCAGAGTCCCCAAACTGTGTTTTACACAATTCCTTAGAAAATAAGCAAAGGCATTCAACTTCCAGCTTCATGGATAAATACAACATAAAAGCATATGTACCAAATCTGGAGAAAAATACTCTCAGTTAATTTAAGATTTCTGTAAAAGAATTCTTATGTGAATGGTTAAAACAAAAGTTGGTTTTAACTTGCAAAGGGATGACACATGGAATTTATTAACTTCATATTTCTGATGGATGAAAGAAAATGTAATAAATGAAGAGATGAGCCTGAAATTGCATTCAGTCAGCTTTCTTTAGTGTTGGTGCTCAGTTAGCTGGCTTCAGTCTGGAATTGTAATATTGTACTAAGCCTTTTAGTGTGCCCTAAATCCTAGCCACATAAAAGTGAAGCTAAGTAGTATTTACAGGTCTTTTTCATACAAAGTGCAAACCAGCATTCCATTTATAATCTTATAATAACACTTTGCAATCTGCATAGCAATGCAGTGCAAATAACACATTTACTTTAGAAATGAGCATAATTAGATTATATAGATCACAATTGAATTAGACTGAGTGACCTTTTGCTAGCATTCTCTGATAACTCAAGAAAATTTTACTTGGCTGCCTTTTCTCTTTTAATCTAAATAATCAGTTTTTGGCTTAAGCTTCTAAACTCTTCAGAACCTTTCATGATTTGATTTATATGAATATTTTTTTCCCCAGCAAAGAGAGATGTAGTGCTGAGCACTGAGAGCCAGAGTGAATGTTATTTATACACACTTGAGATAAGGAGAAACACATAAAACACAACATGAAGAATGATATAAATATTTTTTATAATTGGGTTTAGTATGGTTTTTGTAATTAAATTTTTAATTAAATTTTTGAAGATGTGCATAACTTTTCATGCCTAATTTAAATTAAACTGATACTGTATTATATATTACATAATTCAAGCCTAGTTTTTCCACTTAACAATATATCAGAAATTTGGTATCAGATGATTATGTGTCTTCTAGTCCTTTATTCACTAAAATAAGTTTGTGAACCTACTGTGGGTCTCAAACATTAGGATAAGTGGTAACAATTGCATGCATGTTTCAAAGAATTTTCCTCCTGGATGCAAATGGTAATCAAAGATAAGGTATATGTGGTGATCACAACAATATACTAGTAAGCCAATTATTCACCAAGTAAATCCAAGCTCTTTCTGATTAAGAAAATGACTATGTACTAAGAGCCATTTATAACCTTAATGCCTTTCTAATTTCAGTTCTAGGTCCTCCCAATAAGCAGAAATTCATAAAAAGTAAGCCTATATTTCTGCATGTATGTCCCTGACATGGACTCTTGTCTCTTCAGGGTAATGAAGAGTTAAATTCAGAGCATCCATCGATCCATCTCTGCATTCTTTCAACAAGAAAATTTAAAAATGTAGGTAAAACATCACAGAGACAGATTGGGACACTATGGTTTACAGTTGTGAGTACATGACACAGTTTATTCTTATACTATTACCTATTAATTATTGAATTATTTTCCATACAAACAACTGTAAACCTACCTTTGCCCCACCCTATATATCATCCCTCCCACCCCAATTCATCTGTAAATTCCACAAGGGAAAACTTGTTTCAAGGTGACCTCTGCTCAGAAAACAATCTCCAAGTAAATATACCTCATTTGGTTGGGTTAAGCCAACTGTATTTACAGGATGGTAAAAAATATCTCAAGTTTGTAATAAATATGAATTTTCACTCAATAAAAGCAACAACAACTGCAATATAGGCTACTTCAGAGTCCTAAAACACAAAATATTTAACAGATGTGCATGAATGGGTCTGTATCTAAATATGAATAGGTATGTGTATAACAATAAACAATTGCAAACTTATTCTTGTATATTTTACACTAAGTCTAATAAACAAAACACAATATTCTCAGTTTTCTGTCTTTTTTTCTCACCCCTCTTATGCTCCCTTATATTCATGCAATCTTAAAGATATATTTTGAACTTCCATTGGCATCATTTTAGCCCAATTTTCCCTAAGGGGTCCTACATACTGCTTCTAACTGATCTCTTGTTTCCATTCTTGTAATGTTCAAATAATTCTCTATACTTCAGCCAGAGTGATTAAAAAAAAATGGCCTCTTTTTATTTCAACTGTGCAGTGTATTCTCATTCCTATTGCCCTCAGATAAAAATGCAATGTTTAATTACAGCTATACAGTCATGTGACCATTTCTCATCTCTGCAAACTCCATCTCAACTATTTGTCTTCAATACACTACTCTCATCTAGACACATGGTCTCCTTTGAGTTCTCTAAACACAGACTTTTCTCTTCCTCTCAGCCTTTGCATCATTTACACCTGCTAACTGAAATGTTGCTTCTTCAAAGGCTGACTTTTGGAATTCTTCAGATCTCAGCAAAAATGTCACTTCATAGAGGATGTTCTGTATTTCCTTATTTAAAGTGACTTTCAGCAGTTCAGTTTTTAATCCCATAATTTGAATTGTTTTACTTCTTCATAACATTTGCCACAGCCTCTAATAATCATATTTATTGTTTTATTTGCTTACTGTCTGTTTCTTGCAATAGTATAATCAGAGGAGTAGGGTTCTTGACTTCCTACTTCAATTATTAAATTTTTGTACCTGCATAGTGCCTGACATCTGATAGCCACACAGTTCAATGCTGAGTAAATGTGTTGTACATACTGGTGGCAATGGGAGGGGAACATGCTTCAATGTGGGATGGTTATGGATCTATATAGCTTCTGCTTAACATTATATTTAGATTTGCATAGCTGTCTTCAGAGAATGTTATTTTATATCTCCTGGTTTAATAAAGTTGCAGAAAATATCTGTGTAGCTCAAGATTGCTTTAATATTTAAAAATACTTTTAATTGCATGAATTATTATGACCCTAGCATCTACATTCCTTCAGCATTCTGATTCTTTGCATCTTTTCTGGAACTTTCCTTTTATTTCAGTTGGATCTACTGGTTGTAACTTTTGTCTTATTTCTATACCTTGATTCTTATCTTTCTACATTGCTAACCTCTATGAATTCACTCATTTATATTAAAAATCACTTGCCTAATTTTGATTGTTAATATACACAACTGTAACCTAACACCTTGAAATGCAGCATGATTTAGATAATAAACGTTTATCTCAGTTTTGCCAGATTTTTTAAAAATTAACTTTCTTCCTTAAATTGTTTTCTCCTTACATATTTTCTGTTTTGTTTGTTTGCATATTTGTGGGTTTTTTTAGTATATATGTCTGAGACTAGAAATCTTGGAGCCATTTTTAAATTAATAGTCTTTATTTTATCTCTTTTTGCTTTGTTTGCTACTAGCATTTCCTTTATAATTGCTCTTGGACTTATAATTTATATTTATTTTCTCATGGCCCTCACTCTAATCTCTAAACTCACTCTTAAATAACTATAAATACTTTCGATAAAGCTCACTGCCCCCAGATTTTTTTCTACTATCCACCACTACCATATTATATTTTTAAAATCCATTTTTCATCATTTTTACTTTCACATAAGAACCCAGAATGGTTTAGGGCAGTGGTCGGCAAACTCATTAGTCAGCAAAGCCAAATATCAACAGTACGATTGAAATTTCTTTTGAGAGTCAAATTTTTTAAACTTAAACTTCTTCTAAAGCCACTTCTTCAAAATAGACTCGCCCAGGCCATGGTATTTTGTGGAAGAGCCACACTCAAGGGGCCAAAGAGCCGCATGTGGCTCGCAAGCCACAGTTTGCTGACCACGGGTTTAGGGTAATCTAGTTAAAACTGACACACACCCCCACACACATACCTCCCAAGCCAAATTTCTAAAAGCTATTGATAAATGTGGCTCTTTAAATAATGAACTTACAATTTTATTTTCTTAGAAGCAATGAAACAAATTTATTTCCTCCTCTATATCATTATGTAGTACCCCAACTTCAAATTCTTAAAATTCCTTCCCTTCTGTACACCCATATGTTTGTTACATCATTTAGAGCTAAACTCCAATACCTCTATTAATTCTCCTTCTGTGTTGAGCTCCTTCTTTAGATTTCATACTTCCTTATATCTTCTATCATAAATGTGACTGCTTGAATATGCATGTCTTGTTTTTGTACTCACTTTTTGTATTCTTAATTACGATCATCAAGGAAATAAAATTTTAAATGTCTTTAAAGATTAAGGTTGGAAGATAGTCTATACTTTTAAATGTAGGTAGTAAAATAAAATAATTTTAATAGAATGCTAATATATAAATAAATATGTGTACATACTACATTTGTAACAATTCCTTCATGCCTGCACTAATGTAAGCATTACTCTATAGAGATATTTTTAAAAGCACCTTGAGACAGTATGTAGTCATACTTTTACATGACTAAATGTTTAAAAGTTTCCTCGTGGGTTTCAAACAGTTTATAATGAATACATTTAAAAATGACTTTATATATTAGAATCCATCATTACATATTTTGAAGCACCAGATGTTTCATAATTTTGCTTAAGAGTATCATATAATACTTTTAACAAATTATGTTAATGGGAAAATAAATAATATTAATAAATCCTTCAATTCTACACTGAATTCATTTTATACCTAAAACTGTTCAAAAGTCTTTAAGTCTACAATACAATTTCAAAATACTTTATTTGTGTAAAGCTGCTCAAGACAGGAGAGACAAATAGTTTACAAAATGTTCGTAGTTAGGAATGCAGCTTTCTCCTCATTTTGACACATCTGGGGCATGCAATTATTCACAAAGGTCACATTCTAAAGAAGAAAAAGAACAATGACCAAAGGCAGCATTTAGGTTTCAAATCGACTATGACAATTTAATCAATGACAAACTCCCAATGTCAAGAACCATCTTATTTCTAAGTAGATGGAGAATGACATTTCATCAGAACTAAGTACAATTGTTCACATTAAGAAGTAGCCCCCACCCCAAATTACTATAAATACTCAAAGTAAGAATTAAAGAAAAAAATGAAAAATACAAAGTTATTTTAAGTTTAAATGTCAATACCACTTTTCTTTCCTAAGTAACATTTTTTAATTGTTCTTATGAATTAAGTTATGTTTAAAATATTTTCAGGGTTTTTTGTTTGTTTGTTAATACTCTAAGGATAAGGATATCTTTTCCATTGATTTTTAGAGAGAGTGGAAGGGAGGAAGGGGGACTAGAGAGAGAGAGATCAATGTGAGAGAGACACATCAATTGGTTGCTTCTTGTATGCACTCCAACCAGGGACCAGGGGGTCTGGGACAAAACTGCAACCCTTGACTAGAATTCGAACCAATGACTCTTTGGTGCACAGGTCGACACTCTAACCACTGAGCAATTCTGGCCAGTGCAATGCTTATAATCTCAAAGGGACATGAAATATAAAGTTTGATTGAGAGATTTACCACCTTGTCCCCCTTACTAGTACTTTTACTTTTCAAATCTGTACTACAATGAGCTGTCTGAGATATTTAGCGTAGTATGCTAGCCCTTTTGCCTGTTTGTTTGTTTTGTTTTGTTTTGTTTTCCCCAAATCAAAGAAATGTCTTAAACCATGCATGAAATGCATTTTAAATTGTTCTGAGGCATAGCCTAGGAATACCTTTGTAGAAATATTCTAGGATGTCAACTTTTATGTTTGTTTTTAAAATAACATTGCTCAACATTATTACCCAACAACCATAACCACTTCAATCTATGTGTACCTAGTCTCTAATTGGTATTAATATTTACCTAGGAGACCACTATTTTAAATGATATTTCAATTCTCTAAAGCTCATTTTCTCCAAAAATAATATAATGCTTTAATAAACATGAGGCTTTGAGATGACACAGTAACAAAATATATGTAAGCCCTAATGATGTTTTAGACATATATTTTGCAATACATATTTTTAATGAGTAACTCATTATTATGTGCTTAATTTCTATTCTGCAAAATGTATAACTTCATTTCTACAAGATACTCTTGGGTCTTTCAGTGAACTATACTAAGATGAGGCATGATAAGATATTTGCATAATTTTGTTCACACACTTGCAAAGCAAAATTTTAGGAGAGTAAGAAATGAAGACAATGAACCTGATTTTTAATGGAAATAGCTAATCCAACCATCATGTGATAACATGCATATTAGTGATGAAGATGATGAGATTTCTGAAACAAACAGAAAGTACTAAAAAGTAAAATTTGTAGAACAAAAACAGATTTTACTTTGTTTTTGCATACTGAAATGCCTGATTCAATTTTACTAAATCATATCATTTTCATTTCATATTTTTAAAAAATTATGTTATAGATAATCCTGGTTGGTAAAATAGCATGCTCTTTCCCCAGGTTACCACTAGTAGATTTGTTTGGGTGTGGGCAAAATAGATGAGGGTGATTAAGATGTAGAAACTTCCAGTTGTAAATAAATAAGTCTTGAGGATGTAATGTACAGCACAGAGAATACATTCAATAATATTAGAATAACTATGGTGACAGATGGGTACTACTAGACTTATTGTGGTGATCATTTTGTAATGTGTATATATATATTGAATAACTATGAGGTACATCTGTAACTAATAGAATATGAATGGATGTATATCTCATAAAATATCTAATATACTTAAATTTATTATATTTTATAAAATGTAACCAACATCAATGACATATTTTTCATCTTCTTAATTCGTTATGTATACACTAGAGGCCCAGTGCACGATATCTCGCGAGACCCAGACCTGCCAGGTAGGAGGCAGAACCCAGACTAACTCTTGCTACGTTGAGGGGGATGTGGGACCCAGAGTCAAGTCCCTGCCCACCCGCGCACGCCTTGCCATGCATGCAGCCTCCTAGTGACCAGTCTTTGGTCGTTCTGCCATTACGGCATCACAACCACAGGCCTTTTATGATATAGATAATATCAGACTATATTTAGATAACAAAAAAAAGATTGAAAATCTATTTGCACAGTTCATATTATGAAATCCCCACAATAAATTTGGGGTTTTTCAATGATGCATATATAGGGTGGGGAAAAAGTAAGTTTATAGCTCTGAGTATGCAAAACACACAGTTTATTCTTGTATTATTATTTATTCATTATTGTATTATTTTCTATATAAATAACTGTTAACCTACTTTTGCCACACCTTCTAAAGGAGCAAACATTTTTACTACTTTATACAATTAAAATAATAGATTACTGTAGTGTTTTTTTTTTTTTAATAGCAAACTGCCAACTAAGAATATAAAGTTCAATATCCTAAGTCAGCTTTGTGGACAGGTAGAACACATCAATACTTTCTGTTAATTCAAAAAGTCCAAACTGGGTTTAATTTTGAGATTAGTCTTTTTATGTCTAGGCTTTGATCCTTATTAAAATTTAAATATGATCTCACTAATATGTGGAATCTAATGAACAAAATAAATTGATGAACAAAATACAACCAGAGGCATGAATCCATGAAATAGACTAATGTCAGAAGTTAGTGTTGTGGGGAGGACTGGATAAAGGAAGGTGGAGGGATTAACTAAAGAACAGATACGCATAAGCATGGACACAGACAATCGTGTGGTTTGGGCCAAGGGAGGGTGCATAGAGGCTATATGGAGGTGAGCAAATCGGGGGGGGGGATGAGGGACATATACAATAGTGTCAACAATAAAAATTATAAATAAAAATTCAAAGACACCTTAGAGAGGGAATGCTTTATCAACCATAAGTAATTAAATGTGAACAAAAAGTCTGAATCTAAAAGGCAATGGAAGTAGCCCTAACCAGTTTTGCTCAATGGATAGAGCGTCAACCTGCAGACTGAAGGGTCTTGGGTTCAATTCTGGTCAAGAGCACATGCTGGGGTTGTGGATTTGATCCCCAGTAAGGGGCATGCAGGAGGCAGCCCATGAATGATTCTCTCTCATTGATGTTTCTATCTCTCTCTCTCCTTTACCCTTCCTCTCTGAAATCAATAAAAATATATTTAAAAATAAAAATAAAAGGCAATTGAAGTATGGGAAGAAGATATTGGAAGAAAGAATTTTAAAAATTAGGATGCATAAGAATAAAAGGAAGTCACATTCACTTTTTCTCTTAGGTCTTTAGAAGGAAAGCAATGAGCACACTGACCTTTGCAACAGAGATAAATATTCATAACCTCAGAATCTTTACCATTGTGCTGAACTATGTAGAACTGACCTACTTCAATATTTCCCCATGTATGGGTGGTGGATGCTGCAAATCTCTTAGCATTTCCTCTTGATTTCCCAAGGTTCCTCTTTTCACCATTGCCAGTATTAGACAAGAAGATGGAAGATGGTGATAATGTATAAGCAAGGAGTGAGATTTATATTTATGCATTTGTAAAATACATAATATGGCTGAGAAGAGCCACTCAAAAACATTAATTTGAGCACTGACTGGGACAAGTTCACTTCTAGTCCCTGGAGACACAAACTGGATTAATCCTTGGTAACTGAATTCCAATTACAGTTCTGATGATTCTAATATAAACACCAAAAGCTCTAGCTATTTATTTTAGCTTAAAAGTTCTTAATTCATCTTTTTATCATGTTATTTTCATTAATATTCAGAAATATGTAATATTATTTCCAATATTTTTGGTGTCTGTTTCAAGGTATATGCATTGACTTCCAGTTCCTAAAAAAATATTGAGTGTCATACAAGTTATATAATTTATGAATGGTAAAGATAAATTCAATAATTTTATAATGTCTAATAAGTCACACCCTCTAGGGGCAACACATTTTTTCCTAATTCCTGAGTTTCAAAGTTCAATCACATTACCAAATCGTGTTCTTATATTTGATTTAAAAAGACCTGAGAGACTTGAGTGCAATATTTCAAAAAGGATTACATATGTATAAACCAAATTTGCAATAAATGAAATCAATAAAATATCTGATATTTTTATTGTCACTTAAAGGTAGTATTGGGAATTAACATATTATGATAGCTTTATTGTTAACAAAAACTATATAAGCAACCCTGGCTGGGTGACTCAGTTGGTTGGAGTGCCATCCTATACACCTAAAGGTTGTGGGTTTGATTATGATCAGGGCACATACCTAGATTGCAGGTTTGATCTCTGGTTGGAGCATGTATGGGAAGCAACCCAACGGATGTTTCTCTCTTACATTTCTCTTTCTCTCTAAAAATCACTTTCAAAAAATTTCTTAAAAGACTCCACTAAAAAACAACTGGATCTAATAAATGAATTTAGAAAGTAACAGTATATAAAATTAATATTCACAAAGCAGTGACATTTTTACATGCCAATAATGAATCAGAAAAATAAGTTAAGAAAACAATCCATGTACTATTGCAACAACAAAAAATAAGGTACCTAAAAATAAATTTAACCAAGGAGCTGGAAGTACTGTACTTGAAAAATTATAAGAGGCTGAAGAAAGAAATTGAGGAAAATACAAATAAGTGGTAGCATATAAGGTGTTCATGGATTTTTAAAAAAATAACATAATTAAAATGTCTATCATACCTAAAGCAATCTACAGATTCAATGCAATTCTTATTAAACTACAAATGGCATATCTGCAGACCTAAAAAAAAATATTTAAAAATTCATATGAAACCAAAAAAGGCCTTGAATAGCCTCAGCGATCTTGAGAAAGAAGAACAAAGTTGAAGAGATTACAATATCTGATATTAAACTATATTACAAGGCCTTTGTAATCAAAACAGCCTGGTACTGGCATAAGAACAGACATATAGCTCAATGGAACAGAGCAGAGAGCCAGAAATAAATCCATGCCTTTATGGTCAATTAATGTTTGACAAAGGATGCAAAACTAAATATAAGGGAGTAAAGACAAGCCGCTACATAAAGATACAGGCAAAAAACAAACAAACATGAAACTAGACCATCAACTGACACCATACACTGAAAAAGCACAAAATAGATTAAAGATTTAGATGTAAGCTGCAAAAAACATAAAAATCCTAGAAGAAAACATAGGAAGTAAAATTTCAGATATTTCTCACAGCAATATTTTTGCTGATATACCTCCTTGGGCAAGAGAAACAAGGAAAAATAAACAAATGGGACTATATGAAAATAAAAAACTTCTACATAGCAAAAGAAACCATCAACAAAATGAAAAGGAAACCTACTGCATGGGCGAACATATTGGCCAATAATATATCTGATATGGGGTTAATTTTCAAAATATATAAAGAACTTATTGCAACTCAACACCAAGATGACAAAAAACAAAACAAAACAAAAACAATTTTAAAATGGGCAAAGGGCCTAGCCAGTGTGTCTCTGTGGTTGAGCATTGACCAATAAACTAGGAGGTTATGGTTCGATTTCCCGTCAGGGCACATACTCTGGTTGTGGGCTGGATCCCCAGTAGGGGACATGCAGGAGGCAGTGGATCAATGAGTCAATGATTTTTTCTCATCATTGATGTTTCTATCTCTCTCTCCCTTTCACTTCCTCTCTGAAACTATATATATACTAGAGGCCCAGTGCACAAAATTCATGCAGGGGTAGGGTCCCTAGCCTGGATGGCAATCAGGGCCAATTGGGGCCTTCAGACTGCCGGCTGGCACCTTCCTTCGTTCCGTGCCACCCCCTGGTGGTCAGCACATATCGTAGCGAGCTATCGAACTCCTTGTCTCCTGGTCGAACTCCCGAGGGGACACTTTGCATATTAGCATATACTTTGTGTATGTATACATACACACAAGTATATATGTATATTAGCCGTGTGTGTGTGTGTGTATTTTTTTTTTAATGGGCAAAGGATCTTAATAGACACTTCTCCAAAGTGGACATACAGATGGCCAATAAACATATGAAAAAATGTTCAACATCACTAATCATCAGAGATGAAAATTAAAACCACAATTAAATATCACCTCACACTTTTCAGAATGGATATCATCAATAAATCAAAAAACAAGTGTTGGCATGGGTTGGAGAAAAGGGAACTATTGTGCACTGTTGGTGGGAATGCAGACTGGTGCAGTCACTAGGGAAAACAGTATGGAGTTTCCTCAAAATATAAAAAAATAGAACTGCCTTTTGACTCAGCAATCTCATTTTGGGAATATAACAGAGACACTAATTTGGAAGAATATATGCACCCCTATGTTCATAGTAGTGTTATTTACATCCCAAATGCTCATCAATAAATGAGTGGATAAAAAAATTGAGGTACATTTATCCAATGGAATATTTCTAGGGAAAAAAAAGGAAAGGAATTCTTACCTTTTGCAACAGTATGTATGGACCCGGAGATTATTATGCTAAATGAAATAAGCCAGTAAGAGAGAGGAAAATCCTATATAATAAAAGGCTAATATGCAAACTGTCCCCTCGGGAGTTCGACTGGGAGACTGGGATTTTGATCATTCTCTATGACATGCTGTGACCACCAGGGGCTTGTGCGTAACGTGGCTGGCAACCAGTGGCAGTGGCGGAGCACTCAGGGTGTGAGGGAAGGAGGAGGCAGGGAGGTGGGGAACCTATTGTCCCTGATTACCAGCCAGGCCTAGGGACCCTACCCGTGCATGAATTTCATGCACCAGGCCTCTAGTATCATATAGTGTGGTTTACAGGTGGAATGTAATGAACAAAATTAACTGACAAACAAAATAGAGAGAGGCCTGGATACATGAAACAGACTGACAGCTATGAGAGGGAGGTGGTTTGGGTAGCTAGATGAAAGAAAGTGAAGGGATTAAACAAAATGTCCCCCCACCCCTCCACCCACCGCCCCCACACACATATATCTGTGGTGATAGCCAGAAAGAAAGGTAGGTGGAGGTGGGTGGTGAGCAAAGGGGGGATAAATGGGGACAGAAAGAGACTTTGCTTTGGGTGATGGGCACACAATGTGATGTGCAGGTGATGTTTTGATGAGTTGTACACTGAAACCTGTATGGTTTTGTGAACTAACATCACCCCAATAAATTCAATTAAGAATACAAACATGTGCATACGTGGTAAAACCTTGAAAGAGCATATAGAGCTCAGGATAGCTTTTGCTTACTGGGAATGTAACAGATTTTGTCTCTAGGTGTTCAAAATTCTTAAGCACCATAGCACACTGTTTTGTCTCAATAAAATGAATTGGTTTCTTAGAAAATCTGTACTTTTGTCTGAAATTTAAAATATCATGTACGTAGAGTTGTCTAGTTCCTTGCCATTTAAAAATTTAGTTTGTAAAATGTGGCACTTAGAAAATAGTTTTGTTCGTCAAGTTTTTAAAATATATATAAAACTCATAAAGTATTCAGGGGTGGGTAAAAGTAGTGAGTATGTGGAAAAGTTTACACTTGTATTATTCTTTATTAATAAGTATATTATTTATTTATATTACAACTATAAACATACGTTTGCCCACTCCTGTATATGTGTAAACATTTTATAAGCATTAATATATAATGTATTTATATTATTTGAATAATATTTATATAATACTTATATGTACTCTCAGATTGTCCAAAATATAATTTTCAAAGATTCTATCATGTTTGTAAACAAACCTACTTCTGCTTGGGTAGAATCATTGTGAAAAACATGCAAAAATCGTATCTTAAGAGTATATTGTAGGATAAAGCCCAATTTTCAGATATACATATATAAAAGCTTACCTTAAAAATAAAGTTACCATATGACTCAGGAATGCCACTTCTGAGTATTTAGCCAAAATAATTAAGTTAGGATGCCTAAGAGATATATGTACTCACATGGTAATTGAAACACACTGTTCAGAATAGCCAAGATGTGGAAAAAACCTAAATGCCTATTGACCAATGAATGGATACAGAAAATGTGGTATACACATACAATGGAATATTATTCAGCCACCAAAAGAAAGAGATCCTGAAACATACGTAGATTAACTTTGAGGACAATATGCTAAGTGAAAAAAGTCAGGCTGGGAGGGAAAATACTTCATGATTCTACTTATATGAAGTAGCTAAAATAGTCAAACTCATAGAAATAGAAAGTGGGAGGGTGTGGAAAGGGGGAAATAAGAAGTTGTGTTTAAGAGGTATAAAGTTTCAGACGTGCAAAATGAATGAGATCTAGACATCTACTGTGCAAAATTGTGCCTATAATCAACAATACCATGTTGTACACTTAAAATTTACGAAGAGGGTCGATCTCACATTATTTTTATCAGAATTTTAAAAAGCACAGAAACAATAACTTTACCTTCTAAAATATGTTCCTTGCTCAGGAAGATGGAGTATAAGACTTGCACACCTTATTTCTTCAAAAGATAATGGGTGTCTCAATTAGATTTTCTCATATTTTAAAAGTAATTCACCTGTCACCTGCTGCAGGTCATATGCAAGAAAATAATTACAGCTATGGCAATGTTCTTTGGACAATGTGAAAGATCTTTTGCTATTCATCGGCATTGTTCCATAACAGTAGCAGAATGAATTTAAATAAAGTTCGAGCTGTAATTATTTATTGTTATCTTTTGGATTGTTTTTTACCTGGGTAACACAGAATAATAAACATAATCAGTTCCAGCTGGAAACACTTTTACAGTATGTCAAGGACAATAAGTTCACCAATTAACTTTACCTGCTATTCATGTGGTATGTGAAAAGAATCACACAAAGGAGATTTTAATTAGTGTATCTCATAGTAGAAATGAATAGAAGATAGACTACTGATTGCATTGAGAATGAGTAGCCTCCTTAGCTGTAAACAGTTGAACAGAAATGGTTTGTTAATATTTCTTTGGTCAGTGAAATTTTGATTTTATTAGGTTATCTTATGTGGAGTTTAACTTGCTTATGATTTTAAGTATAAATGCTAAAATGCAACTTTATTATCTACATATAAAAAAGCCTAAGCAACCGTTACAACCTCTTGACCTGTTGACCAGTCACTATGACGATGCACTGACCACCAGGGGGCAAACGCTCAATGCAAGAGCTATCCCCTGGTGGTCAGTGTGCTCCCACAGCCAACCTCCCCTGGCTGGCCAACCTCCTGTGGTCCCTCCCCCACTGGCTGGCCCTGATCAACAGTGATCGCCAGCCAGGCCGAGGAACCCAACCTGTGCATGAATTTGTGCACCGGGCCTCTAGTATTTAATATAAAGACAATATCAAAAATGATAATGACAAGTACTTATATTGGAAAACTAAAGGGTTATAATATTTACTGAAGGCTTTTATAGTAACAATAGAGGCCTGGTGCATGAAATTTGTGCACCAGGTGAGGGGGGGGGGGCGTCCCTCAGCCTGGCTTGCACCTTCTCACAGTCCGGGACCCCTCGGGGGAGGTCCGACTTCCAGCTTAGGCCCACTCCCCCCAGCCAGCAGTTGGACATCCCTCTCGCAGTCCAGAACCCCTTGCTCCTTACCACCCGCCTGCTCGCTGCTCCTTACTGCTTGGCTGCCTGCTCCTTAGTGCTGCTGCGGAGGCGGGAGATGTTCCTGCCACCACTGCTGCACTTGCCAGCTGTGAGCCCGTCTTCTGGCTGAGTAGTGCTCCCTCTGTGGGAGCGCTCTGACCACAAGGGGGCAGCTTCTGCATTAAGTGTCTGCTTTCTGGTGGTCAGTGAGCATCATAGTGACCGGTCATTCTGGTCGTTCCACTGTAAAGGTCGCTTAGGCTTTTATTATTTTTATAGATTTTTTTCCTTGTTTTCTCTCTTTTTATTTTTATTTTTTTCTTTATTAAGGTATTACATATGTGTCCTTATCTCTCCATTGCCTCCCACCTCCTACACATGCCCTCACCACCCTAGTGTCTGTGTCCATTGGTTAGGCTTATATGCATGCATACAAGTCCTTTGGTTGATCTCTCCCCCTTACCCCCACCCTCCCCTACCTTCCCTCTGAGATTTGACAGTCTGATCGATGCTTCTCTGTCTCTGGATCTGTCCCTGTTCATCAGTTTATGTTGTTCATTATATTCCACAAATGAGTGAGATCATGTGATATTTACCTTTCTCTGACTGGCTTATTTCACTTAGCATAATGCTCTCCAATTCCATTCATGCTGTTGTAAATGGTAAGAATTCCTTCTTTTTTACCACAGCGTAGTATTCCATTGTTTTTTAATCCACTCATCTGCTGATGGTCACTTAGGCTGTTTCCAAATCTTAGCTATGGTGAATTGTGCTGCTATGAACATAGGGGTGCATATATCCTTTCTGATTGGTATTTCTAGTTTCTTAGGATATATTCCTAGAAGTGGGATCACTGGGTCAAATGGGAGTTCCATTTTTAGTTTTTTGAGGAAACTCCATACTGTTCTCCACAGTGGCTGTACCAGTCTGCATTCCCACCAGCAGTGCATGAGGGCTCCTTTTTCTCCTCATCCTCGCCAGCACTTGTGATTTGTTGATTTGTTGATGATAGCCATTCTGACAAGTGTGAGGTAGTACCGCATTGTCATTTTGATTTGCATCTCTCAGATGATTAGTGACTTTGAGCATGTTTTCATATGTCTCCTGGCCTTCCTTATGTCCTCTTTCGAAAAGTATCTATTTAGGTCCATTGCCCATTTTTTTATTGAGTTGTTTATCTTCATTTTGTTAAGTTGTTGGAGTCCGCTGTAAATGTTGGAGATTAAACCCTTTATAGGTTTTTATTATATAGATACACAAGCAAAGAAAGAAATAATACCAAAGAAAATTTACTTTTATAGCTAGACTCTCCCTCTTAAAAACTAGAATAACAAAGCAATATATACCTCAGATTCAATGAAGCACATTCTCAAAGATATTTTATCAGGTTTTTCTAATTAACATTTACTGTCTTATTTAAAAAGGGAAAGAATTTAAAAAAGTGAAAATAAGAACATATTTTGTTATTTTTTGTGCTAATAACTACTATAGGTAAACTATATAAATGATAAGTATTATAATATTTCTATCATGGTAAAATAAACAGTTGCATTGCTTTAGCATTCATATAAAGAAGAGTAAACACATTTAAAATTCTTCAAAAAAAAATTGAAATAATTTGTATCATTTGACATTATGCGATATTCCTGATACTTAAGAGCTAATCTAACCTCAATTTTTACTTGTCCCTTATATATTGCCTTAAAATTAGCATAGCTGAGTTCATGAGTCTTGCAAAAGTAGTTTTTAGTTTTCAGTTTGCTTTGTGCTATGCGAGGAATCCAAATAAAATGTATGCAAAACTTATTTATTTTATAAGACTTATTGAATGCCCAGTATATGCATTCAGAAATGTGTAAGATAGTATCTTTACCTAAAAGAAATTAAAACTATAGAGGACATTGCCAAAATGGCAACATAGGATGCACCCAAATTCCCCTTCTCTCATGGATGCACGGAATATACAACCACACTTAGATCTGTTTCCTCTAGACTCTAGAGAATTCCAGGAACTAGCTGAGTGACTCTTACACATCAAGCAATTGAGAAAATGCCCACTTGAAATAGTTAGGAAAGGCTGAGACACCAGTTCATCACAAATTCCAGCTTCAGCACAGCACTGCTGTCCGATCAGGAGAGATCTTCCAACTCCCAGCTTTTCCATAAGGAATGAAGGGTTTGGACCACACTTTTTAACACCCCAAATTTGTAAGCCTGCCCATGGAGAAGTGGGTGCCCTAGATTATCTGGCTCTGAGGCCCAAGAGAGCTTGTGTTTATGAGTCCCATTGTTACAGGACCATCGTAACAGGATGCAGTTGTTACATGAGTGTGGGAACTCTTTGCTGCTCTCCTTCTGAGGCTCAGTACTGAGGGAGCTGAAAAGACACCCATCTGCCAGATTTTCCCTGAAAGGGTGTAAGTGCACATTTTCTCAGGTACTGCCTGAGGGGCTGGCTCCTCATTTGCCCATACCTAGGGGCTGACTGGAATCCTCTCTGAAGCCTGAAAGAACTGGTGGGCACTTCCCCTACATTAGCCCTTTGGCTCACTCCAACAAACAAAGCAGGTCTCCAGCTTCTCCCTGGAAGCAACTGGTCCACATATTTAGATCCCCAACCTTTTCAGCTGCCACCCAACAAATAAACCCTTAAATCACCTAGCTGTGACAGCCAATGGAGCTTTGCATTCATATCAAACAATCAAAAATGTAGTTCAAATGGGCATACAAGTACTACCTACCACCATCCTCCTTGGGTTTAATGCAGACAGAGCAAGTAAAAATGTCCTAGTCCTAGTTTCTCCCAGGAAGGAAGTTGCGTGCATGATTTCCCAGCTGCTGCCTAAGGTTCCAGCTTCTAATCAGCCTGCATGCAGAGCTGCCTGGGATCCTCCAGAGAACCTGATAGAGCTGGTTGGCACATTCCCCACTGTCTTCCCCCAGCTGCCTCCAACTGTGAAACTAAGTTTCCAGCTTCTCCATGGAAGGAGCTTATTTACACATTTAGCATCCCAACTGTTATACTGTCACCCAAGGGACTGACTCCCCAATCTACTAGCTCTGAGACTAATAGGGACTGGCTTTCACAAGTCCCCTCTGCACCACACAAAGCAAAGATGTGGTTCTATTTGGGCATGCAGACACTCTCATTGATATTTCCTCTGGCTCAGCAGAGAGTAAGTAATTCCAAACGCCCAGCTCTCGGTTTCCCCCTGATAGGGACCAGACTGCCTATCTAACATCTTGATTTTCCCAACTAAAAGTGAGGCATCCAATTAGCCTGCACTGGGGCCTGAAGGGGCAGGCAATTAGAATTTCCTTTGAGAACCTGAGCTGGCATACCTGGCCATTTCAAAAGTCTTTGGAACACTGACCAGTCTTGGCACTGCATCAATTATCAGAAGACATTAGGAACAAAAACAGGCAGGTTGGGCGATTACAAAGGTTTGAGAGGCAACCAGGAGCGTGGGTTGGGTGGATTGACAATCTTCATTGTCTGCATGAGGCCAGTCTGTAAAGACAGGAAGAGGTGGCTGCTTTATCTATTTGTGCAGAAACCAACACAGACAGTCAAGGAAAATGAAGAAAACAGAGACTATGTTCCAAATAAAAGAACAAGATACTAGTAAATCTCCAGTGATCAACTTAATGAAACAGTGTGTGGGAGCCCTAATCAAAGTATGCCAGATATTCAAGGCCAATTTGAGTGTGGGGGCCCTGTCCAGGGTATACAGGATGCTCAAGACCAATTTGTCATATGCAGGTGCAAAAGCAAGGATACAGTGATTGTACTGTATGCAATGCCCCGGCGTGCCTTTCTGTAGCCCAAGTATTGTTGTCACTATTTGGCAAGAAGCCTCTTTTGTCTGAATTGGTGTAAAGATATGTTACTGAACAGCTGGTATGAGGATGCTTTTATGTAGGGCACAGCTGCTTGGTGTAGCTCCTATGTTTGCTACTGTATGTACGGCTACTTTGTAAGGCTACTTTGAAGAACTGTTTTGTCTAATGGCTTCTTGTTAACAATGGCTATTTGGTCAGCAATAAAGACTCTCTTATATGTCTATGACTGCTCATGTCTTCTTTTTCTAATACCTGGCATCCATGAAGGTCCAGTTGCTGGCAGAGAAGGACCTGTGCACCCCACACAGTGATAAAGAGTCCTAATAGAGAGTCCAAAATAATAGCCATAAAGTTGTTCACTGAGGTTGGAAGAGCAAAACATGAACACTGTTAGAATTGCAACAAAAAGGTAAAAAAATATATATATGTAAAAAATACCAAAAACAAATCACATCGGTGAAAATTGAATATAGGGATTTAACCCCAGACTAGAACAAGCAGAAGGAAAGAAGCAAATTCAAAGACAGTCGACTAAAAATCAACCAGAGCAGAATAAAGAGCAGAGTGAAGTTAGTCTCTGGACTTACGGAATAATATCAAGCAGACCAATATATACATTGAAGGGGTTCCAGAAGGAAAATAAAAATAAGAAAACCAGGAAGCTTATTTAAAGATATAATAACTGAAAACTTACCCCATCATTAATGCTACCTATCATCTGTGTCTAAGCCATCATTATTTTGTGTTGGAATGGCTCAGTTGATTGGATACCATCCGTGCACTGAGAGTTTGCTGGGTTTGATTCCCAGTACGGGGCATGCAGGATGATCTGTTCTCACATAGATGCTTCTCTTTCTCTCTCCCTCTCCCTTCCTCTCTTGCTAAAAATCAATAAAAATATTAAACAAACAAACAAAAAACTTCTAATGGTCCTATTTTCTCTAACAGTAAAAACTAGATCTTTATAAAAGCCTTTGATGACTTACAGGATTTGATCTTCTATTATTTGTCTCCTCTTGTACTAATTCCCCATATTTTATGAGTCAAAGAACCTCTTTGCGATTCTTTAATTATGCCAGGAATACTCTTGAATCACCTTCTTTGCATTAGCTATTTCCTGTGCCTGGAATGTTCACATAAATGCTTGTGTTGCTTCCCCATCTGTTTTAATTTTTATTCAAAATGTCAAATTCTCTGTAAGGCTTAATATAATGTCCTGACAATCCCCGCCCCATTATTGCTTGATTTTCTTTTTTAAAAATATGTTTCATTGATTTTTAGAGAGGAAGGAAGAGGAATAGAGCTGTAGAAACATTAATTAGCTGCCTCCTGCACACCCCATACCTGGGATCAAGCCTCCAACCCAGGCATGTGCCCTGACTAGGAATACAACCTTTGACCTCTTGGTTCCTGGGTTGATGCGCAACTGCTGAGCCACACTGGCTGGGCTTGATTTTCTTTTCTAACAGTAATTCTCGCTTTTTAAAATACAATATAAATTATAGTATCTACTAATTGTATTTATTTCAGTTCCCCTTGTTGGAATATTATTTCCACAACCTCTGATTGTTTTCTATTGAATTGCCAGCTATCCTCATTGCCTAAAACTACCTGTTGCATCCTACATTCTAAACGTTTGTTAAATCAATGATAAACAAGGCATCCAGGTAAAGTTCTCTAGTAGACCATTGAAAACTAAACAACAACACTCAGAAAATCCATTAGGGTTGATGAATATATAAAAGTAGCTGTAGCCAGTTTGGATTAGTGCATAGAGCACTGGCTTGCGGACTGAAAGGTCCCAGGTCAATTCCGGTCAATGACAGGTACCTCCATTGCAGGTTCCTCCCCATCCTGGGCCCTGGTCAGGGCATGTGCAGGAGGCAACACATGTGTTTTACTCACAATAGATATTTCTCTCTGTCCTTCCCTCTCTCTTCTACTCTCTATAAAAATCAATGGAAAAGTATCCTCAGGTGAGGATTAAAAAAAATAATGTAATTGGTGAGCAATTTGGATGTTAACAGGGAACTAAAAACAAACAGAACCTCCAAAAAAACTAGAATTAAGAAGTTGGAGGAAGTTTGAGTGTAAGCTAAGAATAAGCATTTAGTGACTAAGAATTCTATCCTTAAAATTATTTTTAAAAATTTAACAATTATTATTTCTCATTTTAAAAAGAATGATTAGAAATTT
This sequence comes from Ia io, assembly GCA_025583905.1. Taxonomy (NCBI): domain Eukaryota; kingdom Metazoa; phylum Chordata; class Mammalia; order Chiroptera; family Vespertilionidae; genus Ia; species Ia io. The sequence continues at coordinate 38,431,401 of JAJQQW010000003.1, forward strand.
ATGGAAAGCCATTTTGGGAAGATTATATATACAATATATCTATTCCCTTACAACCCCTAGTTTGTCTTATTACTTGGTCAGGAAATGTTGAAAGGATTCAGAGCATAATGACTGGCTAATCGTAATAGTAAGAGAACAAAACTAATTTCTTAACATGGGTAAAGAACTAAAAATTTTGGATGTTGAAGTAGCTACTGTTATTAAATTTTAAAACTTTTATTCTGCTAAGGGGGAAAAATGTCATTTATTTACTTTGTTTAAAAATTCCAGGAATCTCTTGATATATATTAAATAAAATTAATTATGTATGTATATCTTTGATAATAGTTTAATATAATTTGATTACCAAAAATGTACTTTTTAGCAGAATTTTTAAATGATGGTGAATATTTTTCTTAGTAACTTTGTTTAACCATCTTTGATGAGTCACTACCAAAGGTGCATTGGAAATTTGAAATGCTTAGAAGAGATATTAAGGATTTGTTTTCTAGGCATTTTAAATCCTAGATAAAATATTGTTAATGATATTTAAAGTATAATGCCTAAATATAATGCAATATTTGAACAAAAGTCAGCCAACTATTCAGATAAATGCTATATTTCAATGGATAAGGTGAATTTTTAAGTTTAGATAGGTTAATAAATAAAGATATATCCCTAAGAGTTGTATAGTAGGGTGTTATCTTTTTAAGTAATATATAATACAAATTTTAAATATGGTCTCATATAGCATAGTGATTAATTTTGCTTCACAGGAAAGCAGTGAAAATCTATGAGGCAATTGCTGCAACAAGCCTTTAGCCCTTTGAAAGGCAAATCTGCAGTGAATTTTGAATTGTTAAAAAGTTGAATAAGAAAATAGAAACTAAAAGGTGGCTATGAAAACCATAAAGTTTTAAAAATAATTCAGAAATAAAATATGATAGATAAGATTTCTGGTGATATTATAAGAATCTGGCAAAGATTAGGAAGAAATATTAACAACAGATGCTACTGTTAAAACTAGCCATAGTAGACTGAAATTGAAGAAAGTTATATTTATCTTAGATATTTTAAAAACTTTTGACAGTAAGGTCAATCAAACTGTAGAAAAGTTTTACTAATGAGGTAGATATGGCAAAGTCACTAAATGTCTTTAAATAAAGTTTAGCCATATTAACGGAAATGGTAGGAGAGTTCTTGTTTGGACTAGACATTTCTTCCAATCATTGCATTTGCTTCCAAGCTTTTCACCTAGAAATTTTGATGGGCTACTAGTCTCTAGGTAACTGGCATTTTCAATGTCAGACCTTAATCTTTCTGACTACCTCAGGGCATCAGAAGCCCCTATTAAAAACAGTGGGAATCTTGAAATCCAAGATTCAAAATCTTTGTTTGCAATAAGCACAAAATTTAATACAGTAAATTAGACACACAAAGCAGACCAAAGTAACATTTAAAGTAAATTATTTAATTTTCATGATCAAATTTCTCATAATTTCCCAACATCTAGCAGAAAGTTTAATACAGCACATAAAAGCAACTCCAGATACATATTTTTAAAACTTGCTTTCCAGCGAGAGATTACTTTCTGACATATATCAGGATCAAGTTATAAATTTCTACTGTATTTATGTTTTAAAAAATCTAGTGGCTATGTCAATTTGGAAAATTATAAATTGTATATAATGTAATCTGTGAACCATAGATATAGAAAAAAGTAATTAGGCATTTGAATGATGCAAATGAAAAGGTATAAAAAATAAGAATATAATCATATCAAGGGTGGATGTCTGGCACTGGCCAGATGGCTCAGTCAGTTGGAGCATTATCCTGTACACAAAAAGGATGCTGATGGATTTGATTCCTGGTCAAGGCACATACTTAGATCCAGGGTTGGATCCCTGGTTGGGGTGACTGGGAGGGGCAAAGATTGATGTATCCCCCTCACAAGGCTGTTTCTATCTTTCTCTCTCCCCTTTTTTCTCTCTCTCTAAAGTCAATAAAAACATATTCTTGGGTGAGGATAAAAAAATATATGGATCTTTCAAATACATGAAGAAATTCACTGAGAGAAATTATAAGAAAAATATCAAATATTGTGGTTTTGCCCCCCAAAGGAAAAAAAATATTAATTTTTCAATTATTTAAAATAGATTGTGCTTTAGACATGTAATTCAGAAAGGAAAGCCCAAATTTATCAGGGACCAAACAATTTTTGTTGTTGTTGTTGTTTGTTTGTTTTTAACAGCACATATATTGAAAAAAAGATATAATCTTCTGCCAAATATTTATTAATATTAAATAATATTTATTAATAGCTAAATCGAGGCCCTGGAGGTTGATTTATGTGCACACTACATGCATTCCATCTACAACCATTTACTCACTAAATCATTTTCTCAGGTACTATGCTCTGCACCAGATATATAAAGATAAAAAATGCAAGAACCTCGTAGAATTCAGTCTCAAGTCAGTTTCAGACATAACTCATAAGGAAATTTTATTCACTTTCATATAAGTATGCCTTTAGAAACCATTTTTTCCATTTATAGTTTCTTTTTACATAAAACAATGCACAGCAATAATGACTGGACCACACAGCCCATTTTGTATGGGTGCTATACAAAATCCACCCAGCCCTGTGCATGAGACCTGCTGAAATCTCATAGGTTTTCTATAGACCATTCAGAAAATGATTATACATCTCCTGGTAATAACCACGTGGTCAGGCAGAGTACTGTACATTTTCTGTACATTGCACTCCCAATAGCCCTATGAGTGCCTCTTTATACAAATATGGTGACTGAAGCTAAGAGACGTTTGCAACTTGTACAGGGCTACAAGTATGTAAATTCTCAGGGACATGATTTCAACTGCCTGTCTCCCAAGACTGCTCTTAACTTCTTCCCAATTTCTGCCAGTCATGAATTCTCTGACCTTCCAGGAAAGTTCCCATAGCAAACTGTCCCAATATGTGAACATTCCCTAACATGATTATACAGAAATCATTGGATTAGTCATTAGGCAACGACTTTTTGGAACTAGACACCATTGTGCATAATTGGGGAAAGTAGCATTAAAGGAACTTTCATGAAAATATAGTGGGTTTTTTCCCCTTTTAATGCAATTAAAATGTCTGGTATAAATCAGCCTAGTTCACTCAGTGAGCACCGGTGGCCAGTCCTCTTGGGGAGAGCGACTGCCCCTTAAGGAAGCTGCTGCAGTCTGAAAGGCTGCTCCCTCCCCTGCATGTGCAGCACCTTGGCTGCTCTGCCTGTTCCACACTGGGCTGCACTCTCCCCTGACATCGCTTCCCCGCATTCTGCAGCCATGCTTCATTGCCTGAAATTGTTCTTCAGCGTGTCTGCAGCATGTTCTTCCAGTTTGCCCTCTTTAAGATCGCCCCACTTCAGCTCACCACACAACAGCTGGCCAGGTATCCCGCTGTCGTTCATTTTTTGCGCTGGTGCAGTCCAGTGGAGCTGCATTGTAGCGAGTGTACTTCACACTGTTGGGCTGGCCGTGTTCCAGGACTTTGTGCTGGTGACTATGTCCTTAATTGTGATGCTAACTGAAAATCAATGTAAAACATAATCACCAACAGTCAGCTTATTTTTTAAAAACTTTTTGTATATTAGTAAACATGTATATATCTTTACATTTTAATCATCTTTCTCATTAATCAAATTATTCAAAATTTAGTTTAATAACTTATTCCTTTCAGCATAATTTAAGTATAACCTTATTAATGCATTAGAAATTTGAACAACTGATGCGATTACCTTCACCTAACAGGCTATGAATAGGTTCCATATTAATAATCAATTTCTGGTCAATTATTCAGAAATTTTGTAACATGCTCTTGTGCAAAAAATAATCAACACAGACTATTTAAAGAAGATATTAAAGTTGCACCAGACAAAATACACATAGAATAAAAATTATTCTCATATGCTTCCCTAGAGATATGGAAAAAATATTGAGAACATCAGCATATATTTTGGAAAGCTACCAATAGGAACCCGATATTAATAAAAATATGAACCTAGTCACTAATATGTTTAAAATATTGGTTTATGTATTATTTTGAGCTCTAAACATAGAAAAATATCTTTAAATTATTACTCTTTAAGTTAATTTGAGGAATAAATAATACCTCAGCTGACTTGATATTCAATTTCTACCCAATTCCACATAAAATACTCATAAATTATAGATAACATAAAATAGCCAAATACATCAAAATCAGATCATTAGCACTTTTCATTAACATTCAGTATATGATGAGGTTTATTAGTTTCTTATATAGGAAGATATCATAATCAAAACAGAATATGATTGAAATTGTTGCATTCAAAACTTAAGTGTATTCAAGTACTACAGGAGGCAGTGCTTCCAGAAAGAAAAAAATACAAGGAAATAAAGTATAGTTACGGACTAACTGATTATGAGAGTATCAGGCAGACCATGTTGGTATGCATTAGACCCCTTAATTATAGTAAATTATATAGCTTCTTGACTAAAAGCTAATCCTCATATATCATTAGCACTACATAATTTCATGGTTTGTTATATTAACAATTCTTACCTAGAAGATGTGAGGAACAAATAAAGGCTAAAGTTATAATTGATAGAGCAGCCACAGTTATATAACAGTTGTATATATTAGGAGTGTTTGGTGGCATTTTTTGACTGTTAGAAATGTTCTTGTCTTGCTTCAATCTGGTAACGGAGTGGTCCTGTTTTTGTCTTGACCCTTCATGCTCACAGTGACCTTGTCTGTTTTGAATGTGCTGTAAAGTTGTTTATGTCAAATAGTAGAACACCATGGCCTGTCTAGGAGTTCCAAGCCAGGTCCTAACAATAGCAAGGCATAAATGATAGTGTCAGGCCATCTTCCAGCTTTTAGTGGGTAATTTTCACTACATCAAAGGTAATCACCTAAGGAAGCTAAGGCACGTTATAGAGAACATTTCAAACATCCAGATAATGATAAAAGAAGGACTCCAGTCTGCTATTTTGAGCATTGTACCACAGTATCATTTTTTATTTTATTTTAAAATTAAGAGATATAACCCTTTCCTTACTTCTATTCTACCCAATTCTGTCACATCATTATAGAGTAATTAGAGTATGATGCATACCAATATTTGTTGTATCACAATATTTGTAGTTATCACAAGTGATCAGCATAATTATGCATGTACATGTTCTTAAAATTAAGAATTAACTACAGCATAGGTTATCCTATCTAATAAAAAGAAAATATACTAATTGACCATCATACCCTCACAAGATGATGGCGCCCACAGCCACAAGATGGCGGTGCCCAATCCCCTCAGCCCCACCTCATCCAGCCTCAGTCCCCCAGTCCCCTCAGCCCTGCCTCATCCAACTGAAGTCCCCCAGTCCCTTCAGCCCCACCTCACCCAGTCCCTGCAGCATCCAGCCTCATCCAGCCTCAGTGCCCCAGTCCCCTCAGCCCTGCCTCATCCAGCCGGAGTCCCCTAGTCCCCTTAGCCCTACAGGGGAAGGCATTTGGGGGTGATTGGGCTGACAGGGGCGGGCAGTTGGGGATGATCATGCCAGAAGGGGAGCAGTTAGGCATCAATCAAGCCAGCAGGGGAGCAGTTAGGGGGCTATCAGGCTGGCAGGCAAAGTGGTTAGGGGCAATCAGGCAGGCAGGCAAGTGGTTGTAAGCCAGCAGTCCTGGATTGTGAGAGGCAGTAGGACATCCGTTTCACAATCCGGGACTGCTGGCTCCCCACTGCTCGCCTGCCTGTCTGATTGCCCCTAACCACTTCTGCCTGCCAGCCTGATCACTCCCTAACCACTGCCCTGCCAACCTGATCAACCTCTAAATGCTCCCCTGCCGGCCCAATCGTCCCCACCTGCCCTTCCCTGACAGCCTGGTCACCCCCAAATGCCCTCCCCTGCATATTCCTTCTTTATTAGATAGGGTTTTTTCTTTAACATATTGGACAGCCCTAACTGGTTTGGCTCAGTGGATGGAGCGTCGGCCTGTAGACTCAAGGGTCCCAGGTTTGATTCCAGTCAAGGGCATGTACCTTAGTTGGGGGCACATACCCAATGGGGAGTGGGCACCTCCCAGGCTGAGACCCAAGGCTGCAGGTGTGTGTGTGTGGGATCACTCTGTGGGGAGTGAATTTGATTTTGTTTTTTATAAAGGGTCAGGAGGGCCTCTGGGCAGCATTCCACCAGGCCGCTTACGCTGGGCAGCATTCCGCCAAGCTGCTTACGCTGCCAGCTCTCAGCAGCAGCCCTCCCTGGGACTGGGGAACTCTGGAAGGGCTGAGAGGACTGGGCACCGCCATCTTGTGTCTACGGGAGCCGCTATTTTGTCAAGGAGTGACAGTTAATTTGCATATTATTCTTTTATTAGATAGGATGGTATTCTTTTGGTGAATTATCACTTAATCTCACTCATTTACAGAAATACACCATTGCAGCTGGTCTTTAGAGAACCATGCATCTCACAGCTGTTTCCTCCTCATCCTTATTTCAAAACATGTTAAGTTCATTGGCTCTTGGCAACTTGTCATAAGTACTCTTAGGTACATGCAAAGTACACTTGAGCCAGAATAAACTGCAGGCTGCCTCAGACACATCTCTATAGACAATTCATAAAGAAATTTCTGCTCATTTCCCACCACCACACTGGTGCAGGGACACTTGGATAGTTGAGGGTTAGAGGACTCAAGTGAGGACCCTACTCTCATTTGTCCGAACACTCCTAGAAGCCCAGTGCACAAAATCACGTGGCCCCGCCCCCCACGTGGCCTCGACCCCCCAGTGCGCACAGCCCCGTCCACACGTGCCGGTCTTTGGTTATTATGGCGTTAGGGCCACAGGCCTTTTATAATATAGATTCTTTCTTGGAGTCAAGTAGGAAAAAAGTTCTTTCTTAGCATCTGATTATATCATTCACTTTTTCTGAATCCAGAGCATTTTATCTAGTTCAGTTTAGTATTGATGCTTTACTCCTCTAAATCTATTTTTTATAGAATAAATATTCCTTGAATCCAACTATCTAGCCTTAGCTTTTGAAATAAATTATTTTGAAGAAGGTCAAAGGGTACATGGTAATATGTGGAAAATAACCTAATTTAATATCCTAAAGTATTATTCTACCAAACATACCTTGTAGCAAAATTACTAATCACTCAACATTTTTTTAATAATTCTAATTCATACTTATATCTGGTTTATAAGAAATACACCATGTACAATCACTAAAATATAAATTGGGTTTTAATATAATAAAGTATTGTAGTTTGAAGTGTGATATTTTAGACCTGATACTATCCAATTGTTAAAATACTCATGTTTTGTTATTACCTGTAGAATATATATGTATTTGAAGGAACAGTAAAGAATTTGCTACATTACATTTTGCAGAAGTAATTATTCTACACAATTGCAATATTTCCCATACATTGAAATAAGGAAACAGAAACATATATAAAGTTGTTATTTTCACTTATAAAATATAAATAACCAAGGTTTGTGCACAGAACCACATCTAAATAGTTGAAATTAGTTTTCCTCAGGTTATTGTCCTGTGTGCAAAATCCAGCAGTGATTTTTTTTAAAAAAATTTCCTGTATTATAAATCCTCAGGAGAAAAAAAAAAGAATTTTTAATGAGATCTCTGTTGGAACATAAATTTCTTTAGAGTTCACCAGATGATGATAGTTTGAAACCCAAGTAGCTGTGCTGTAGTTATAAAATGCAAAATGCAGCATTCAGAGAGGAAATTTTATCCAGACCTCTATCAGGAGTTTAAAGATGTGATGCACCTCTAAGAAGGCCTTATGACTACAAAATTAAGTTCTTTTTTTGTGTCACTGGGATATTATTAGAGAACTATTATTCTGGATGATAGATTATCTGTGTAATAAAGTAAATAATATGCATCATGGAGGACCTCAAGATGACCTAGGATGATTTCTTCTTCACACGGGAAATTTTGAAGTTTAAGTGGGCAGTGAATCTCGGAAGATTTTTGTTTAATGAAAATATGTGGCTAATGTGGTAACTTTACAAATTTCTATTTAAGAATATTAATATAATTTCAACTGGACTGGACATTTTCCAAAGAAATAACTCCCACATAATATTAGACAACACAAAATAACTTTTAAGACCTAAGAAACCCAACTTTAGAAGGTTACTCTTAGCAGTCCTTAAAAGTAACATGTATACTGTCTTACTAACTTTGAACATAAAAGGTAAAGATATATGAGATAATTTCTTTATTCCATTAGATTGCAAAAAGAGGTAAGGGACAGTTTTCATATAATTTATTCCAACTATTGTGAACTTTGTACTAATGGGTGTAGATTTTAGCTTGCTTTGGCAGCACATGATCTGCATTTAGAAGAAGTAATACCCTGAGAAGGCCAACGTGACTCTTTTTTGTATGGTTAAAAGTCATACTTGTGCCCAGCTGGTGTGGCTCAGTGGTTGAGTATTGACCCATGAACCAGGAGATCACAGTTCGATTGCCGGTCAGGGCACATGCCCTGGTTGCTGGCTCAGTCCCCAGTAGAGTGTGTGCAAGAGGCAGCCAATTGATGATTCTCTTTCATCATTGATGTTTCTATCTCTCTCTCACCCTTCCTTCCTCTCTCTGAAATCAATTAAAACATAAAAAAGAAAGTCATACTTGCCAAACATTTACTTACTATATAGAGGCTGCCTTTATGATCCAACATTCAATTTAGATTCATGTTTACCAAATATAAAGCAAGGAGATAACAGTTTCATTTATTAATCATAAATACCCCAAATATATTTCCTCATTTTGATTTTTTTAAGGAAATTTTTTTTAAAGCTTTGTAAAGGTGATTTTTCCACATCTACTTAATTTAATTCAGTAGATATTTATTTAATGCGACTCACTCCCTCAGTCAGGGCACATGGAGGTGGGCAAAAGTAGGTTTACAGTTGTGAGTACCTAAAACAGTTCATAAAGTTTTTGTAATAATCATGACCGTCATGCCTTTCTTCATAGGAGCAACCATAAGCCTACTTTGGCCTACTCCCGTATAATAAAAAAGATGACCAAAACGGAATGGCCGTCCTAAAGTAGCTTAGAGCAAAGGAAAAACAAGGACAAAGCCAGAGTTTATATTTTTACTAGTATGCACTGGCTCTTCTAAGCATCTAAAAAAAAAAGTCACAAAGCTCTTTTTATCTGGGTCTTAACATGCTCACTTTTAGCATATTCTTTTCTTCAACACATTTTTAAAATAACATATCCTTTTTAAAAAACACTTTAACATATCCGTTTTTAACATATCCTTTTTAAGAGAAAGCACTATCACAAGTTTGTAAGAAAAGTCGCTGTATCTCCCATGAGACTAAAAATGATTTCTCCATATAGTGTAGACAACTCAAAATAAAAATAATAAGAATTAAATATTCTAAGTCCAATGTCAAAGTAACCAAGTTTAGAAGAAGTAACTAAGCCAAGAAACATAGTTGGTGTATTTAAATGGATAGAATGAAATAATGTGAGTTATAATGTGATCCCTAAGTATAAGAATGTTCACACAGATCACTTATGTATATTTATCTTTGAGAACCTGAAGCAATTACAAAAAAAAAGAGAAAGGATTCCTTCAACTAAATGTTCTCTTTCTCTGCTGTTCCTATTATTACCATCCCTCTAACAGTCTTCACTACTGAAGGCTTGTTCCATTACATTTCACCACTTCATCTTGCCTCTGCTCAGGGTTGACTCCCCTGTGCAAAGCTATTTCCCTACTCTCTGCTATATGGTAGCCAACCATTCATTAAGAATAAATGATAACAATAATACCTGCTCCTAAAACAGCCAGTGCTTTTTACATATGTTATCTCAATTGATGTTGTCAATTGTCTCAGAGGTAGATAGTCAAGCTTGTTTCCATTTGAAACATTCATAAATTAACTCTGGTAACGCAGTTTGTAATTGAGAGTTCCCAATGAATTTTCAAACTCTCAGGTTTATCAGGCCTTTTTCAATAAATAAGCAGAGAATCTTTTCTTGCAAATAAGAAAGCTCAGATCTCTCCTAACTTCAATAAGGTTCTGAGTCAGCTGTAATTAATAACAGCAGTTACTCTGGTAAACTCAGCACTTTCTTACCTCTGTTTCAAAACATATATAGTAAACCTTTGCTTGGCTTTTTCTATTAAGTTCCTGACTATTCTGTCTTGTTTTCTCTATTTTACATATTTGAAAAACTGTGATTTAGCCTGTCTGGTGTAATATATGAATACCCTAACATATCCTGTATTATTAAATAAACTAGAGGTGAAGTGCATGAATTCGTGCACAGGTGGGGTCCAGCCGGCCCAGCCTCAATCGGGGCAGAATGGGGCCGAGCCTGTTGGGAGGGGGAGACAGTGGGAGGTTGGCTGGTCTGCCTGCCCCAATAGGGGCCTGATCAGGGCTGGGCTGGCCGTGGGGAGGGGCTGTGAGTGGTGGGCCAGCCAGCCCTGCCCTCGAATGGGGTGGGGGGCTGATTAGGGGCCAGTGGCTTGGGGTGGGTCCATGGGTGGTTGGCCAGCTGGCCCTGCCCCTGATCGGAGTGGGGGCGCCAATCTGGGGTAGAGCTGGCTGGGGGGAGGGGCTGCGGGCTGATCTGAGTAGTGAGAGCCCATTGGAGGTGGGACTGCCTGGGGGAGGGGCTGCAGGAGGTTGGCTGGCCAGCCCTGCCTCCAATTGGAGTGGGGGGAGGGCAATCAGGGGTGGGGCTGGCAAGGGGGTGGGGCTGCAGGCCAATTGGGGTGGGGTGGGCCAATCGGGGGCGAAGTCGGCCGGGGAAAGGGCCACGGGGATTTGTCCAGCCAGCCCCACCCCTCAATCGGGCCGGTTCGCTGGCCTCAGTGGGTATCATAGAAACAGTTAAGGCATTCTGGTCACTGGCTTTTTATATATATACTAGTAGATACCCATTTGTTTCTCTCATAAACCTACAACTCTCATTGTCTACTCCACCCACCACACCCCAATCCATCACCTTGTCCATGTGCTTGCCTACACAGGTATCACATTTAGGCATTGTCTTGTTTCCTGCATCTGAAGGACTGGCCACATATTTTTAACCTCTGCCTCCCTTTCTTACATTTGGATTGTGTGTGTGTTTGTGTGTGTGTGTGTGTGTGTGTGTGTGTGTGTGTGTGTGTGTGTGTGTAGTGGGTGGGAGGTTTACTTAAAATGCTCCCACTGCCAAGGCCAGTGATCCCTCTCTGTGACCTAGCCTTGCTTTGCTGCCCATTCTTTATCCTAGGGTCTAGACTGGACCCTTTACTGGTTTTTATAACACCTAATGGCATAATTTTTTTTTTTATTTACTACAACTTAGAATAAATTTATAACCTAACTAATCAGTACAAAAATTCACACGCACACACACACACACACACAACAAACACTCACATTTAAATACAGATTTTATGAAATGATACTAACTCTTGGCAAGTTATTTGGCATGTGTGAGCATTTTGAATTTTTCATTTTCTTTTTTATTATTCTACTTTATTCTGTTATGTTTTATTCTAATATTTTCTCTTATGTCCTCTAAAAAAAGAAGGATGAAAAGAATATGCATTACTAACTTGCTAAATGGATCATGGCCTACAATTTGATAAGGCAATTCCATATCTTGTTAGTAATATTCCACTTAGGAAAATATTTACACAACGGATAAGTGATGCTGCTTACCAGGCTGCCAAAATCTTTGGCTTTAAATTTGGGAACTGCTCTCCAAGTTTTAAATAAATTCCTTTTCTTTTTTTCCCCCAGCAGAGGTTAAGAACACATTAACTGTGATGGACAGTTAGACACAAGCAAAGCAAGGAAAATGGGCAAAACAAGGTACAGAAGGTCACCAAGGTGGAAAACCCAGGTGCCTAGAAATGAGCAAAACTGGAAAAATGAGGACCTCACCCCCAGGGTGACCTTTCTTCCCATAGTATGTTGCTGGTCATGTGATTTGGGGCCCTTGACTTTCCTCCCTAGAGATAACAGCTAGGCCTCGGTTGTATTTCAGCTCCAGGCTCAGTAAAGCAGCATAAGAGACAAGCAATGCCATCATGGCTGCCCCTGATTTCAAGACTAGCAGATTGAATAATGACCCCTCATCCTGGCACTGACCAATCAATCATTGGAGACCTAGTTCCTGAATGGACAAACCTATAAAGCTGCTTAATGTTCTATTGAGATCTTCCTCTGGGATTTCCTCTAAAACCTTGGTTGGCAAACAGCAGCTCGCGAGCCACATGCGGCTCTTTGGCCCCTTGAGTGTGGCTCTTCCACAAAATACCACGGCCTGGGCAAGTCTAATTTGAAGAAGTGGCGTTAGAAGAAGTTTAAGTTTAAAAAATTTGGCTCTCAAAAGAAATTTCAATCGTTGTACTGTTGATATTTGGCTCTATTGACTAATGAGTTTGCCAACCACTGCCCTAAAAATCTCCACCCTTAAAACCCTTAGGAGGGAGGACCCAGCCTGCTCTCCCTCCTGGGAGCAGCTGGAACCTTTCACCTTCCCTCTCCCATCCCCCAGGTGAATTACCCTTACCTTCCTCACTCCCAAGCTCCAAGGGCCTTTCCTTTACCTCTACAACTTATTTCCTAAGCCCATTTTTTAAATGAATTACTTCTTCTACCTCTGTGATTTTCCAAAGAAATGTTCTCTTATAGCTTGAGTCTTGCCTCTGAATACTTTCCTAGCCAGAACTCAAGTATCAAGGTTACTGAACTCAGGTCCAGTCTGACCTGACCAGTCTAACGCTGGGTGCCATTCCTGTCACCTACAACAGAACCACTTCCATTTGGTCATCAATTCATAATATTATTAAGAAATCTTCTATTAATTGAGCATAATGGCTTAAGTTTATTTCTGGGTAGTCTATATGTATGCTCTTGTGTCAGTACCAGGCCATTTTGAGAAAAGTGGCTTTGTAATATAGCTGGATATCTGGTATTGTGATCCCTCCAACTTTATTCTTCTTTCTCAGGATTGCTGTGGCTATTTGGGGTCTTTTTTATTCCATATAAATTTTTGGAGAGATTGTCCTAGGTCTGTGAAATATGCCAATGGTATTTTAATCAAAAAATGAGCATAGGACCTAAATAGACACTTTTTGAACATGGATATGTAGAAGGCCAAGAGATATGAAAACATGTTCAAAGTCACTAATCATCTGAGAGATGCAAATCAAAACAACGATGAGGTACCATCTCACACATGTCAGAATAGCTATTATCCACAAACGACAAGTGCTGGCGAGGATGTGGAGAAAAAGGAACCTTTGTGCACTGCTGGTGGGAATGCAGATTGGTGCAGCCACTGTGGAGAACTGTATGGAGTTGCCTCAAAAAATTAAAAATGGAACTTCCATTTGACCCAGTAATTCCACTTTTAAGAATATATCCCAAAAAACCAAAAACACCAATCAGAAAGGACATATGCACCCCTATGTTCATAGCAGCACAATTTACAATAGCTAAGAATTGGAAACAGCCTAAGTGTCCATCATCAGATGAGTGGATTAAAAACTGTGGTACATCTACACAATGGAATACTATGCTGCTATAAAAAAGAAAGAACTCTTACCATTCCCAATAGCCTGGATGGACCTGGAGAGCATTGTGCTAAGTGAAATAAGCCAGTCGGAGAAAGATAAATATCACATAAATATAAATACCCATAACCAGTATATGTTAGTCACTCTGCTTGTTACATTATATAATTGATTGAAACCAAATCCTTATTTTTAAGAATCTCTTGAACTAGTGAAATATGTCTTTAGTACATTTCTGAAGGTTAAAGCATGCTAAATAACAGATTGATACCTATCCCTCATTATATATGGAATTCATATACCTATATCACATATATTAATTTTATCCTTATCAATTAGTCAACAAATTCTTAAACAGTACCTGGAATATATCTACCATTGTTCTAGGTCTGGGAAACAAAATGATAAAAGAAAAATTCCCCATCTTCCAAGAATTCACACTTCAATGGGGCAGGATAGAAATGCAGTATAAATAAATGAGCAATTATATAAAAATAGACACTATAAAGAAATAAAACATGGTGAAGTGATTGGAAATGATTTGGAAGAAAGGATTAGATTAGAAAAGAGAGAGTTCTACATTAGCATAGTTTCTACATTCTTCTAGAGGACAATAGGAAACTGTGGTATTGGGGAAACTATAGCAGAAAAAGGAAAAAAAAAAAAGTACCCTCTCATTTCTCAGTTCAAAAGGACACATGATTGCACCGTTCAAAATTTAAAGGAGAAAAAAATACTTTAGTGCTGGTCATTCATCTTCTATGAATATAAAAAATTCAAAGAAATATAAGACAGTAAAAAATGAAACAGAACTTTTTATTTTTAAGCAACCAAGTTTGATACAAACTATTTAGCTAGGAAGGAGGACAGAGTGTTAAATTGAACCCATGTTTAAAGGGAAATGATTGCTATGATGTGCATTTCTCATGTCAGAGCAATTTAGATAGGAAATAACCAGTAAGGAAACATTCTGTATTATAAATGAAAAAATCCTGAAGGATTATTGTTGTCTTTTCACAGAACATATCAGCAGGAAAATTATTCAGCCCCAGGCAGAGGAAACAAATATCATCGAGTACAACAGTGTTGTTTGGATTCTTCTCCTCTCCTCAAGGACTGTCATGTTTTCAATACTCATTTCTTTGTATGTCGCCTTTCAGTACAAGTCTTTATGTCTTGTACACATTCAGTCTGTTCATTTTGTATTGCCTCCATTGTGAACTTCTAGAATCTTAAGCATACCAAAGACAATTGCTTTTCCTGAAAAAATATTATAACACAAAAGTTAAAAATAAATACAGTTTAAACAAACATGAAGTAAATTCATATAAGTAGACTGTTTTAAATGTTTACATTTAAAAGGCTAGATTTTATTTTCACAGAAATTTAAATAGACAATATTTAGCATAGGACAGTATTATAGTAATCTCTCAGTAAACACAATATAAAAGGGGGAAAATGTGGTAAAAACATTCTATTACAAACGAAGTCTGAGAAGAAAAACAGAAATATAGAATAGGATTTTTCTGCTTATGGAATAGGATTCCTGGCACTAAGGGCTCATTTTCCAAGCTCTTAAGTCATCAAATTTTTGACCCTCGTCCATGGGAGCCCTGGTAGGAGACAGAGGAATAAGAGAAAGGAAGAAGCTAGAATATTTTTTCCTCTTTGTTAGCATTTTATCACCATGCCAGTGATCTCTCCAGCAGCCTACATCTCTTCTGTGGCTCTTCCACTAGACAGTACTGCCTGAATCCAGCTGTTGCAGATAAAACTTTTCCTTTAACATAGGTGATGTGCTTCTTTCTTTTTTGCCTCTAGTCAAAAGAATTAGTGGCTCTATATTGTTGTTGATAACTGCCTTATATTGCTGTCCCCATTTTGTGGCTCAGACTTTCTATTTTGCCAGTATAACCTATTCTCTTTCTTAAGATTTCTCTTTAAACTTGTGTTCCAAGTAAACACACAATACAATATACAGATGATGCACTGTAGAATTGTATATCTGAAACCTATATAATTTTATTAACCAATGTCACCCCAACAAATTCAATAAAATATAAAAATAGAAAATATCAGATAATAAAACAATCAAATTTTAAAAAAATAATAAATTAGTTGTGTAGTTTTGTTTTCCTAGTTAAAACTGAAGAACAATGTTTGGTCTGCTCTATACATATATGCACTATTAAAATATGATGTCTGTATTCAAATGTAATCTACTCAGAAATCTGGTCATAAATACCTATCCTTATATTCTTTTATAGTCCCAAATTTTTTAAGTTGGATATTTTTATAAATGCTCTATAAATTGCTCCAACAAAATTATTTATAATACTCATCGGCTTCTGTGAGATAAAGGCTTTCCTATTCCTCTGTGGATAACATTTACTTGACAAATTTGAGTAAATTTAAAAGTATTCCACCATTTTGTCAAAGCAAACTGCCTTTCTCAGTATTCTCTTCTTCCCGCCTCCACCTCTTTCATATTGTTCTTATTGGACGATCCCCCTTGTCCCCAATTCAATTTCCCATATTTGCTTGGTCGAAGCCAGGGGGAAGGAGAAGGAGTAATCACTTTTTTTGGATTGTGGATTGCTCTGTGTTTGGTTGCTTCTGGTTTCTGTATTATGAAGAACAATACTCTACAGTGAATGATGAACCAATATTCAAAAAGAAGCAAAACATGAGAAAAGTACAATTTTAGATTCTCGTGGCAGTTCCTTTGAAGTCTTTATTTCTAACCTTTCCATTTATGTTTTCTAAATATAAATATATTATATATGTACATATACATGTTAATTTAAAAAATTGTAGCTTATTTTATTATTTACTAGAGGCCAGGTGCACAAAATTCATCCATGGAGGGGGGGTTCCCTCAGCCCAGCCTGCACCCTCTCCAATTGGGGACCCCTTGGGGGATGTCCATCTGCCGGTTTAGGCCCAATCCAGATTGGGCCTAAACCGGCAGTCAGACATCTCTTTGCAATCTGGGATCATTGGTTCCTAACTGCTCACCTGCCTGCCTGCCTGATCGGCCCTAATTGCCTCTGCCTGCCAGCCTGGTCACCCCTAACTGCCCTCCCCTGCCGGCCTGGTTGCCCCTAACTGCCTCTGCCTACCTGCCAGATCGCCTCTAACTGCCCTCCCCTGCCAGCCTGGTTGCCCCCAACTGCCCTCCCCTGCCGGCCTGATCTTGCCCCCAATGGCCCTCCCCTGCTGGCCTGATCTTACCCCCAACTTCCCTCCCCTTCAGGCCTGATCTCGCCTCCAATTGCCCTCCTCTGCTGGCCAATTTGGTTCTGATCGGTCAGTTTCTATGCCAGTCAGCATCAAAAGCTCCACCTCCTAGGCAGCCATTGGCTCCCCACAGCACCCAGATTTTGATCTGATTGGTCAGTTCCTATGCCAGTCAGTGTCTCTGGGCCTATCAATGGGGCCTGATCAGAAAGGCAGGGTTGATCAGCAGCCCTGGTGGAGGCTTGGAGAGAAATAAAGGTGCAGCTGCTGGCCAGACCTGGAGAGAAAGAGAGAGGCAAGTGCTGATCCAAAGCTGCCATAGAGGCAACAGATCAATCCCTGCTTCTCTCTTCAGGCCTCTCTCTGACCTTGATTCACAGCCCCCTTAGCAGTCAGTGCTGGGGCACCACTGCAGGACTGACTTCTGGTTGGTCAAGCCTCGGTCGTTACTGCTGGTTATAACCCAGGGTTTTTATGTATTAGAATAATTCATTTTATGATTATTTTGAGGTTATTTATAAATAATTATGGAGTATACTCCAAACCAATATATTTCTATTAAGGTTAGTTAATGTCTGTCACTTAAAACCTAACAATTGTTAAGTAATACAAATATCATTTTATTATCTTACTAGAGGCCCAGTGCAACAAATTTGTGCACAGTTGTGGTCTGGCTGGCCCGGCCCCAATTGGCAGATTGGGGCTGGGCCTGTCAGGAGGAGGAGATGGCAAGAGGTTGGCCAGTGGGCCCCACCCCTGATTGGGGTGGGAGGATGATTGGGGGCAGGCTGGCCATGGGGAGGGGCTTTGGATGGTGGGCCAGTAGACCCCACCCATGATTGGTTGGGGGGGGGGGCGAGCAGGGTCAGAGCTGGTTGGGGGAAGGGCCATGGGCTGATTAGGGTGGTGGGGCTGACTGGGGCTGGGGTCAGCATGGGGAGGGGCTATGGGTGGTGGGCTGGCAGTCCCTGCCCCTGATTGGAGTGTAGAGTCTGATCGGGGTGGAGCTGGCTGGGGGGAGGGGTTGTGGGCAGATGGGGTGGTGGGAGCCCATCAGGGGCAGGACTGGGTGGGGGAGGGGCTGCAGGAGGTTGGCCAGCAGGCCCTGCCCCCTATTGGGGTGGGGGGGCGATCAGGAGTGGGGCCGGTTGGGGGAAGGTCAAGGGGGGTTTGGCTGGCCAGCTGCACCCCTAGATCTGGCTGTTTTGCTGGCCCCAGTAGGCATCATAGCGACTGGTTGTTCCAGTCACTCTGGTGTTCTGGTTGCTAGCTTTTTATATATATAGATATTGATACTAGAGGCCTGGTGCACAAAATTCATGCACAGGGAGGGGGGTCTTTAGCCCCGCCTGCACTCTCTCACAATCTGGGACCGCTGGCTCCTAACCACTCTCCTGCCTGCCTGATCAACCCTAACCCCTCTGCCTACCAGCCTGATCACCCCTAACCACTCGCCTGCCTGCCTTATTGCCCCTAACCACTCACCTGCCTACCTGATCACCCCTGACCACTTTGCCTGCCTGCCTGATTGCCCCTTAGCACTCACCTGCCTGCCTGCCTAATCGCCCCTAACTGCTCACCTGCCCTGGCCCCCACCGCCACAGCTTCATCCAGAAGGATGTCTGAAACAATGTCTGGAAAGTTGTTTGGCTGTCTGGTCTAATTAGCATATTATGCTTTTATTATTATAGATATTATACTATTGAAGCTGTTTCTCAGGACAAGAAAATGCCTTGTGTTAAACAGTTAAGGTAATAAGGTCTCACATAGAAGTTAAATTTTTCTGGTTTTCTAGAATCTATTTTTAAAGGCCTGAATTCCAGATTTCAAAAAAATTGAGACCCAAAGCCACAGATGGGCTGCAGAGTGGAAACTCAGCTCTTCTCAACCTTGACCATGAAAAAGTCAGAATATCTACCCTTGTTGGGGGTGAATTTTAAGACAGTTTACAAACAGGCAGAAAGCTAGAAAAAGGAGAATCAGGAAATATATCAGGGAAGTTTAGCCAGCTCAATTTCATATTTTAAGATCTAATACACATATGTTAAGGAAATGGGTAGAATAGGATTAGTACTGAGACCGCTGAACAGTTAGCTGATAAGAACAGAAAAACTTGCAGTGTGAAATTATACCTTTTTTGTGTGTGTGTTCTGTTTAGCGTCTTTATTTCTTTCCTGTTCCTCCTATATAACTGAAATAGATAGATTCAAAATGGAATTCTATTGACAGAGAGATAGCATGGCAAGTTAGAGCTGTTAGCCACCATTAAAATATCTGTTTTGTTTTCTTAAATATTTATAAAGGAGACTTTAACATTTAGGTGTTCACAGTAGAAATATAGAAAATTATCCTAATTCAGTTTCCTCCAATTTCTTCTACCTCTTTAAAAAAATGCTGTATCACATCTTTTTATTTAATTTTTAATGGGACAGTTATATTTAAAAACATTTAAAAAATTCTTGTTTTGCCCAACAGGCATGGCTCAGGGGTTGAGTATCAACCTATGAACCAAGAGGTTATGGTTCGATTCCCAGTCTGGGTACATGCCCTGGTTTCGGGCTCAATCCCCAGTAGAGGGGAGTGCAGGAGGCGGCCGATCAATGATTCTCTCTCATTGTTGATATTTCTATCTCTCTCTCCCTTCCTCTCTGAAATCAATATAATATATATATATATATATATATATATATATATATATATATATATATATATATATACATATATTCTGGTTTCTTGAAGTACTACCATAGAATGACTTGGAAAAAAATGTTAATTCAAACCTGCATGCCCTAGGGCCTAGGCTATTCCTCAACACACACTTTTACCCTTTCCTAAACACATATACACACACAAACAGGTTGGTTTTTTTTTTGTGTGTGTGTGTGTGAACTAATGTTAATATGTCTAAAAAATTGAACATTAAGCAGATAAATTTGTCTTGTTATACTTTGCTTCTTCCATTTCTTTTTCTTTTCAGAACCTTCGAGTATATGTGCTCTTCCATCCTCAACTCACTGGCTACTTCCTAGTAAATATAATGGGTTACATGATTAAAAATACTTTCCCATTTCATTTATACTAGTATTTTAAGTGGGATAATTTTGCAGATTGAAACTTTTAGGATTCATAATAAATAAATGTTTAGTGGTGGAAATTCTAGCTTTGATAATATATGATGAAATAGTTCACTGAAGTGAACACTTCACTAAATTGTTAGTACAATATTGCAAAAATATGGCTAAGGACTGTAAAATCTCATATTAAAATCATGCATTAATTATACATAAACAAATTAATGTATCTTTCACTTATCTACGGATAAACACATTTCATTCTTTAAAAGAGCAAGTTTATTCTTGTTAGCTAGTCTTATATTTAGGGATCCTATGACCTAGGATCTATTTCACTCAATAGGACACAAATACTTTTTAAAAATATTTTATTTTATTTTATATGTTTTTATTGATTTTAGAGAGAGAAAAAGGGAGAGGGAGAGAGAGAGAAACATTGATTGGTTGCCTCTTGTATGCATGCTGAAACAGGATCAATCCCGCAACCTGGGCATGTGTCCTGATCAGGAATCAAACTGACTTTTTAGTGCTTGGAATGATGCTCAACCAACTAAGCCACGCTGGCCAGAGCCAGTTCTGTGCTTGTTTAAATTAAAGTTTCTTTTCACTGACATAAACAAGGAACTGTCTACTCCGTAAAATGGTGATTATTAGATCTATGTCCAGATTATCTAGGTGTTTTTTTGTTTGTTTTGGGGGGAGGGGAGGAGCCAGAGGATAATTTTTAAAATTTCATAATCTAATATATGAATTTGGAAAATTACAGGATACAAAATTAATATTCAGAAATTGGTGCTATTGTCATACATTGATAATGAACTATCAGAAAGAGAAATTAAGCAACAAATAAAATAAGGTACCTAGAAATAAATTTAACCAAGGGAGTAAAAGACCTGTGCTCAAAAATTTATAAGAAGTTGAAGAAAGAAATTGAGGAACATACAAATAAGTGGAAGCATATACCATGTTCATGGATTTTTAAAAAATAACATCATTAAAATGTCCATACTACCTAAAGCAATCTATAAATTAAATGCAATTATTATTAAAATACCAATGACATATTTCACAAATCTAGAACAAATATTCCAAAAATTTATATGAAACAAAAAGAACTCTGAATAGCTTTAGTAATCTTGAGAAACAAGAACAAAGTTGGTGGTATCAAAATACCTGGTGACAAACTATACTGTAAGATAATTGTAATAAAAACAGCCTGGTATTGTCATAAGAACTGGTATGTAGATCACTGGAACAGAACAGAGAGCCCAGAAATAAACCCACACCTTTATAGTCAATTAATATTTGACAAAGGAGGCAAAAACATACAATAGAATAAAGACAGTCTCTTCAACAAATGGTGTGTGGAAAACTGGGCAGGTACATGCAAAAAAAAAAATGAAACTAGACTACCAACTTACACTATACACAAGAATAAACTCAAAATGGATAAAAGACTTAAATGTAAGTTATGGAACCATAAAAAAATCATAAAAGAAAACATAGGCATTAAAATCTCCAACAATTCTCATAGCAATACTGTTGAGGATACACTTCCTAGGACAAGGGAAACAAAGGAGGAAATAAACAAATGGACTACATAAAAATAAAAAAGCTTCTACACAGCAAAAGAAGTAATCAACTAGCCGGGGCCAGTTTGGCTCAGTGGATAGAGCATCGGCCTTCAGACTCAAGGGTCCCAGGTTCGATTCCGGTCAAGGGCATGTACCTTGGTTGCGGGCACATCCCCAGTAGGGGGTGTGCAAGAGGCAGCTGATCAATGTTTCTAACTCTTTATCCCTCTCTCTTCCTCTCTGTAAAAAATCAATAAAATATATTATAAAAAAAAAAGAAGTAATCAACTAAATGAAAAGAGAACCCATTGTATGGGAAAACGTATTTTTCAATGATATATCTGATAAGAGGTTAATTTCCAAAATAAATAAAGAATTAATATAACTCAACACCAAGAAGATAAAAAATCCAATAAAAAAAAAAAAAAGAGCAAAGGACCTGAATAAAACCTTCTCTAAAGTGGACATACAGATACCTAATAGAAATATGAAAAAAATGTTCAATTTCATTAATCATCAGAGAGATACAAACTAAAACCACAATGAGATAGTACCTCACACCCAACAGAATGGCTATCATCAATAAATCAACAAACTGCAAGTGTTGGTGAGGATGTGGAAAAAAGGAAACCCTCATACAAAACTCCTGGAAATGCAGACTGGTACAGCCATTGTGGAAAACAGTATGGAGTTTCCTCAAGAAAATTACAACTGGAAATGCCTTTGACCAAGCCATCCCATCCTGGGATTATCTCCTAAAAAAACCTGAAACACTGATTTGAAAGGATATGTATACCCTATGTTCACTGCACTATTATTTACAATAGCTAAGATCTGTAAACAGAATGAGTGCCCATCAGTACATGAGTGGGTAAAAAAGCTATGGTACATCTACACATGGAATACAAATTAGCTGGGGGGAAAATAAAAAAGAAGAAGAAGAAGAAGAAGAAGAAGAAGAAGAAGAAGAAGAAGAAGAAGAAGAAGAAGAAGAAGAAGAAGAAGAAGAAGAAGAAGAAGAAGAAGAAGAAGAAGGAAATTTTACCTTTGCTATAGCATGAATGGACCTGGAGATGATTATTCTAAGTAAAATAAAAGCCAGTCAGAGAAAGGAAATGCCATGTGATTCACTTATTTGTGGAATCTAATGAACAAAATAAACTGACCAACAAAGAGCACAGACAACAGTGTGATGATAGCCAGAAGGAAAGGGGATGGGGTGAAGGTGGACAAAGCGGGGGAGGGATGGGGACAGAACCAAACTGCTTGGGGCTATGGGCAAATGATGCAGTGTGCAGATGATGTTTTATTGAGTTGTACACTTGAAACCTGCATGGTTTTGTAAATGAATGCCACCCCAATACATTCAACTTAAAAAATGATTAGTCATGATAGCACATTAAATTCCTTGATAAGTTTCAATTTTTAAAAATTAAATCATCTTAATCAACTTTAAAATATTTCAGTGAATAAATATGTCTAGTAATGAAAAATACCAGATTTAACCTAGTAGTATAAAATATTGGTGGTTGCCGAAACCGGTTTGGCTCAGTGGATAAAGCGTCAGTCTGCGGACTGGAAGGTCCCAGGTTCGATTCTGGTCAAGGGCATGTACCTTGGTTGCGGGCACATCCCCCGTGGGGGGTGTGCAGGAGGCAGCTGGTCGATGTCTCTCTCTCATCGATGTTTCTAGCTCTCTATCCCTCTCCCTTCCTCTCTGTGAAAAATCAATAAAATATATTTTAAAAAAAATATTGGTGGTGGAGTGAGCATCTAGCCGAGGTTAATTTCTCAAGAAACTTCATATTATTTCATATTACTAATAATACTTTTTCATTCTAAAATTGCCCATTCAGTAAAATTATGCATGGCATAATTTTTCAAATAAATGCAAAGGAAACCACTACTGATGGTTATGTTTAATGAAAAGTCCCATGTATCTCTAAAATGTGACTCCTTATTCCATCACCTGATGGTAATTACTTACCCAGTAATTCAGTGTCTCAAACATTTCCTTTGCAGATTCTCAATGTCCGCCTGCTGTAATTAAAATAACCATATAGCTGGGACCATACTGGTCATCTCAACTTCATGTAATTTTTAAAAATCACTTAACATAGTTCTTAAATTATTGGCAAGACAGTTCATATAAATGGTTTCACAAGTTGAAAATAAGCCTTTGTTAGACCTTTGGTAATGACTTTTATTTTGCTAAACATGGTCCCAATAATTACAATGGTTCTCAAAATACTTTTCAACCACTGCTACAGATGGCCTTGTGGCTGCTGTCCATTTTACACTGCCTTCTCTTGGCTTCTGTACAATTATGTGTAGCATTAACTTAAATGCTGTACCTCCTATTGCTGTATTATTAACATAATCATTAAGATCAAACTTTTTTTTTGTAGCTGTCATTTGTTCTAATGGAGATCCAGGTGGCCTTGTCACTGTGCCATACCATTGCTGTCATTGTCTTTAACTCCCATCACTGCCATTTTCAAGGTAAAGTCATCCTATCATTGACAATACAAGTTGTACTATTGTGGTCAAGGCTGGCCCCTCACTAACCATTAAATCTTTCCATTCTAGCAGATCCTATAAATGATTCTGGTTTAGTGCTAAATACTGAGGTTATAAATTGTAAGCTTTTGCGTTAGAGATGCTAACATTTTGGTTTATTCACTTTCCCCTTCTATCCATATTCTGAGTATTAGGTTAAAAGGAATATTTTCCAGATAGAATGTCACTAGAAAGGTTTCTAGCATCTGTTACATAGGGCACATAATAGTATACTCAGAATGATACACACATTTCTGAAAGTAGTACAAGAAAACTTGATTTTAATATAAACATTGAAAATATTCAAAGATAAAACACATGACAAAAATAGTTACGCTACAATGAAGGTTAAAAGTTTTAGTGTACATCAAATACACTAAAGCAAGTGTTTTATATGCCACTCTGTGGGACAAAATTACATGTAGTTACAAGAGATGGTATCTAAAAAGAAAGTAAAACTTTAAGAGAATAAGACACACTTCTCTCTTAAGATAAAAGGAGAATGATACATTTAAGAAACAAATTCCAACTTATGAAAAATTGCAAATTATAGAATATAGATAGTCAAACCATTTATTGAATAAAACAAAGAAATCTTAAGAATTTAATTAAATTCTAATATTTTATTGTTTTATTCTTTTAAGTGAACTGACAAAATTGGAAATAGGAAAGTACAAATTAAGTATTTGTAGACACTAACAAACCCAAAACATACATATATTAATTTCATCTTTATTCCACAATTCTTTGATTCATTGCATTTAGAAACATTTTTAAAACTTTTGTGCTAGACACTGCTTGACTGTATGAGAGATAAAAAATAAAGTGGAATGTGTTGCTGAAATATCAAGTTGAGGGTGATTTACAGTTAATTGACACCTGATGATAAAGGAATGTATTTTCAATGTGTAAGAAGGAAGAATGGCTATAAAATCTAAAGGAACAACAGAGGAAGATATATAGGCTTGTAAGTGCCCATCAAATGTAGATATTGCTGATAAATTCACCAGTTCCAACTTTCTTTTCATGTCAAATGATTATTAGATGAAAAAGGGGAGTCACATCTTTGATAGAAGATAATCAAAGTCCAAAATATATCAGGAAATAAAAATGTGAGCACCTAGGAGGTACAGTAAAATTGGCATTGATCTCATAGATTTGCAGTTAATAATCTCTGAGGAACTGTGTTGAAAATTAACATAGTCCTAAGTGCTGTGCCCTATTTTAGGAACATCATGAGAAGGCAGGGTTCTTTTGAAAAGACTAGAGGTCCGGTGCACGAAATTCGTGAATGGGGGGGGGGGGTCCCTCAGCCCAGCCTGCACCCTCTCCAATCTGGGACCCCTTGAGGGATGTCTGACTGCCCATGGGGATCTGGCCTAAACAGGCAGTGGGACAACCCTCTCACAATCCACGACTGCTGGCTCCCAACTGCTTGCCTGCCTGCCTTCCTGATTGCCCCTAACTGCTTCTGCCTGCTTTCCTGATTGCCCCTAACCGCTTCTGCCTGCCAGCCTGATCACCCCTAACCACTCCCCTGCCAGCCTGATTGATGCCTAACTGCTCCCCTGCCAGCCTAGTTGCCGCTAACTGCCCTCCCCTGCAGGCCTGGTCCCCCCCAACAGCTCTCCCCTGCAGGCCTGGGTCCCTCCCAACTGCCCTTCCCTGCAGGCCTGGTCACCCCCAACTTCCTTCCTCTGCTGGCTTGGTCACCCCTAACTACCCTCTCCTGCTGGCCATCTTGTGTCCACATGGGGGAAGGATCTTTGACCACATGGGGGCAGCCATCTTGTGTGTTGGAGTGATGGTCAATCTGCATATTAATCTTTTATTAGATAGCCTAGAGGCCTGGTGCACGGGTGGGGGCCAGCTGGTTTGCCCTGAAGGGTGTTCCAGATCAGGTGGGGGTTCCCTTGGGGCGTGGGGCAGCCTTGGTGAGGGCCTGTGGTGGTTTGCAGGCCAGCCACACCTCCTGGTGACCCAAGCAGAGGCCCTGGTATCTGGGGTTTATTTATCTTCTACAATTGAAACTTTGTAGCCTGGAGTAGAGCCAAGCCTTCTGCTTGCTCCGTGGCAGCAGCCATTTCTATTGGGACTTATGTATCTTCTATAATTGAAACTCTGTAGCCTTAAGCGGAGGCCTGGGCCAGCTAGGGTGTGCAGAAAGCTTGGCTTCCTCCATTGCCGGGGGCAACCCTAGCCTCCTGCTGTTTCCAGCTCCAGGGCTGCCACCATTTCTGTTTGAATTTATGTATCTTCTATCATTGAAACTTTGTAGCCTTGAGTGGAGGCCTAAGCCAGCAAGGGCAGGCGGAAAGCTTGGCTTCCTCCATTGCCTGGGAAACCCAAGCCTCCCTCCTGCTCTCTGTGGTGGTAACCATCTTGGTTGGGTTTATTTGCATATACACTCCTGATTGGCTGGTGGGCATGGCTTGTGGGGGTAGGGGAGTGATGGTTAATTTGCATATTACTCTTTTATTAGATAGGATAATAATGCTGGGGAAAATACACGAAGGCAGCAGGAAAAGAGAAAGATCCAATATGAGATGGGTTGACTCCATTAAGGAAGCTGTAGGCATGAATTTACAGGAGCTGAGCAGGGCTGTTGAGGACAGGGCACTGTGGACATCACTCATTCCAGGAGTTGAAGCAAACTCTCAGTGGCACATAATACACGTGAAAGTTGTCAGGCTGGTTAAATTGTGGAAAATGACAGATATGATTTAAGGTTTTATTGAGTAGATGCCTATGAGAATTTAAAAAGACAAGAAGGGAAGATTTTTAAAAGCCAAAATAAAAGCACAAGGTACATCAAAGGTCAAGTCTCAATAAGTATATCTAATTTCCTATTTTCTTTCCTACTTTTTTTTCCTTTCTATCTCTTTCTTTCTTCCCTCCCTCCCTCCCTCTTTCCCTCTTTCCCTTTTTCCTTCCTTCCTTCCTTCCTTCCTTCATTTTCCCATTCTTTCTTTTGTCTTTACTTTCTTTTTTGTATGCACTGGTCATAGCTAATCGGGAAAATGATATAGATAGGGTTCCTCAATTTTGACATTTCAAAGTCTTCAGACCAATAATTTTTTGTTGTGAGAAAACTATCCTGTGTATTGTAGGATGTTTACCACTTCAACCGACCAGATGTTAAAAAAGATCTTTCCCTCCATCCCCCCTCCCTGGGATTTTGACCACCTGTTTCTTTTCTGGATGGCAAAATTTCATATGATTGAGGACAATTGTAATAGATATAAGGTATCTAAATTATTCAGGAAGTTGGACAAAGTCTTTCATATTATTTAAAAATAAACAAATAAATGCAAGTTCTCTAATAAGCATATTCTTATCAGACTTATTTATATATTCATAAATATTTATTGAAAATCTACTTAGAGTTAGACACAGAATCTAGTATTGGTATAAAAATATGGCAATATATCAGTATCAATTTTAGAGAAGTTTTTTTATGTTTCTATCTCTATTTCTGTAATGTGCTGATGATCTGGCTGTAGACAAGATGTGGGCTCCTAAGCCTCATTTAAGTGGATTTCTAAAGATGGGTCAACATTTGCTGTGCAAGGGGAAGGGAGAAAATGAAGTTGGAGAATATTTCAAGCTGAAGAAATAACAAGTCTGAAAAGCCCTGATGATGGAAATCACAAGTCCTGTTAGAAAAACTTTAAAAAAAAAAATGTTTCAGTTGGAGACAAACAGTGAGGAAAAGTGTGGACTACCATGAGTATATAAAGGTAAAAGAATAAAGAATGTCATGATGGGCCTTGTAAACAATGCATATAAAGTTTTACTTTGTAGAGAGCAATGAGAAAACATTGAAGGGTATTAAGAAGTGTCTGATAGGAAGGCATTTGTTCTTTGTATCTTTAACTCTCTTTGCATTGAAGGGAAAAGGTTGGGCTGAGGATAATAAAAAGCCACCCTAATAACCTAGGTGAGAGGAGACTGTGGCTTTAATTAGAATGGTGGCCATGTGGTTGGAGAGAAGCAGAAGGATTTGAAATACATGTTGGGAGTAGGGAGAGAACATGCTGTTGTAGAAGATCCAGATCCAACCCCTTTCCTTTCAGAAATGAAGTGATCCCACAGCTTCCAGGGGTGTTGGAAGCTGACAGCTCTCTCCTGATTGCCTGCCTGGAAATTGCCTCCCAGAAGAGAGCCATCTCACCCAAAGGCGTGACCAGCCTGTGATCAGCCTACATCCAATGAAAGGTGAATGCAGAGTTTTACAATCCTGTGGCATTTCTTACACGTAACTAGTAAGTAGAACATGCCCATTGTGTCAGACACTTGTGATTTTACTTTAGTCATAAATATCATGTAAGCTACATATAATTAATGATTAAAATAGTACTCCTTGATGGAATATTTGCATTTCTTATGGACACGTTACTAAACGAGTAATAATGTTGGATAAAAATTCCTCTGGCAAGTGGTGACTGTCGTGGTGATGAAAGGTAGTGAAGTGTTGACTTTCTTAGGGTGTTTCCTGAGTAACTCTCACTGTTTGGAAGTTTCAGAAATTCTATTTATTCTGCTGCAATGTCAAAATTGTATTGATAGCCAAAATATGCACAAGGTGTCACAGTTTTCACTTGGAAACATTTCATGTGAGAGGCTAAGTGACAGACAAAGTCAGAAATACACTTAAATCTCAAAAGAATAAAATAACTAGCAGCAAGGGGAAAGTTAACAAAACACGGAGAGTGCGCAGCTCTGAAAGGCTGTACAAAGTACACCTGTCTCCTGCTTTCCCTTCCACACCCCAGCTTTGTTAAATGTTTCCCTCTGAATTTATTTTATTTTTTTTTAAATGATTAAAGGGAATCACGTTTTTTAAAATCTATTTTATTGATTTTTTACAGAGAGGAAGGGAGAGGGACAGAGAGTTAGAAACATCGATCAGCTGCCTCCTGCACACCCCCTACTGGGGATGCGCCCGCAACCAGGATACATGTCCTCGACTGGATTCGAACCTGGGACCCTTCAGTCCGCAGGCAGACGCTCTATCCACTGAGCAACACCGGCCAGGGCTCCCTCTAAATTTTAGAAAGCTGCCTATAGTGGTGTTAAAATGAAAATAGTTATCCGCCAATGCACATGGACTCAAAGTTCCTTGCTCCACCCGCATCTGTCCTTCCTCAGAACGTCTGTTGTACAGCTGCTAGAAGCACCCAGGCAAAAGACTGCTGTGTGATGATCCTCTCACTGCAACGTGTGAATGTGAATGTCCGTGTGCTTCCTCCTGAGTCTCCTTCAGTACCTTTGGTCTGAAATGTGACAGAAAGGGTGTGATTTGCGAGATGAGCCCCAGTGCAAGTCCTCCTTCCTTTTAACTTTTCCATTCACTTCTCTTCCTGGAGACATTTATTTAACAGCGGTCTTGATTGTTATTAAACCTGGCAGATTCATCCCGCATGCCTGCAGTGCACCAGGTCCTTTTGGAACGCTGGAAGCAAAAGCAGAGAGTGACTGCGGCACAGAAAACATCATCCGTCTGGAGTAGCGCTGAGCTTTGACCTTGGCAGTTTCTCTTTAGCTACTTGTAGGGTTAATGCAGAGTGGGCAGTGACTCATGGGCTTTGGCACTCACTGCCTCGGTCAAGTTATATTAATTCTAAAGCCTTGATGCTTCAGATCCCCAATCTTTAATGTTTATATGTGTACCGTAAGAGTTCATATTTGAATACACTTACCCATCAAAATAAACCACTTACTTTATGCTTGCAACATTTATTTGGAAATAATAAAGGTCTGGCTATGAGATAGCATTTCTAATAGGAGAGTAATGTTAATATAATCATTTGCTGGACTAGCTTATGTGTGGATACTTTATGTTGGCCTTTACAAAGTAATTTATTAACTTTTATTTCTATGGTGAGAAACATAAAATGTGCCTTTTATTTCTTCTCTCTAGTTCCATTAGAGTAGGGATTTTACCAGCATATTCATCTACAATGTTAAAATTTTTATATTTTATGAACATGCAAACGTTATAACATTTATAAAATAACATATATGTCCATTTAAGTTCATCCATATGATTGAAATTATTCAAACTAATGAAGATTTATATGATGGGTAAGTGATAAAATTAATCATGACATCTATATGTATATATGGGTTTTTTGCTATATATAAGCATGAAGCTTATATATTGTGAAATATAGATTTACTTGGAAAAAATTATGCTGTATTCTCACATAAATATGATCTAGATTTGAAAAAAATACCTATTTTTTATTGAGGGGAAAATAGAGAAATAAACATTTAGCAATAAAAATTATAGTTCTACAGTGACTAACATATCACATATAGTCTGTATACTATATGTATTTTTCTTCAGCTATCAAATGCCAATTAACACAGAAGGAAAAATGTACATTTAATGTAATTATTGTAAAAAGTAGACTCTTATTTCCTACAGCAGAAATCTAAATATTTTAAAATTGCATTAGATTTACATCTTTAAAAAAATCGCCTCTCCAATTTTAATACCAAAAGTACAGTTCTAAAAATAGTGTCTTAATTAATCATTTTCTACAGCAGAGTCACAATTTTATGTAAAGTACATTTGATTATTTATTCTTTTGAATAGTGAGTGAAAATATACACTTCCTCTTTTACCTTATCACATGGTTATGTTTTGCAGTACTTCTCTCTCATTGTTGTTCATCAATTGAATCAATGAACTGTGAAATCAGTTATTATTCTGTGTGTACAGAAATCTTAAGTTCTAAATCGATGCTTATTTTAACCACACAAATCTGGGAGGCACTTTTCATAATTCCTTCAAAAAGAATTAAATGAACAACAACAGCATAAACTGGAAAATGCTGTCGGGTTAGAAGGTGTAAGTCGTACATGTGATTCCAGCTGAGGTGCTGTACTGTGTATAGCAGCGACAAGTACGTGGTGTTGAAAGTACAGTACTCTGTCAGGGCAAATCTGTCCTCTGGGTCTCCACCGAGCATAATTAGTTTCATGTAAAATGACTGGTTTTCAAGTTTATTATATATGAATTTAATATACCAAATAGAATACAAGAAATGATAAGTGGAAAAATTTCAACAGATTTATATTTCTCCAGTGAGCACAAAAATAGCCTATCCTGTATTCTTCTCAGTTGCTACAAGCTGTGTATTACTCTGACTTTTCCCACAAGTGAAGTGATTAACAGTTTTGTGAGGAGCTCTTTATTCTTTTATTTTTTTCTTCTGAGGATAAAAAAAGAAGAAAAAGCCCATAAAGAGAATACATGACTGAGTTTGTAAAATTAAAGTGTGTGCAAAAATGGCACTTCCTTCATTTAAAATGTTTGAATTATAAAAATCCCTGAATGATAACTTTAGAAAATTTGGTAGGTGCCATGCAGTCCAGTTCAGTTCATCTAATTTACTTGTTATTGATAATATGAATTCAGCAGGGAAATTAATTTGATCAATTTGTTCTGCTTGTTAAAATTGTCTATGATCACAGTTATGTTAGGCAGTTTTTCTTTTTATAATGAATTAATAGGGATGCTACAATAATTCATCTTTATTTTTTTAGTATTAGACATGCATATTTTCCTTGCAGAGAGTGAAATAGTTATACAGTATTTGCTTTCCAATATAAACTATGCTTATCTAAACAAAAGCTTTTATAGCCAGAGGCAACTTACTCTAAACTATGTATCTGATGGATCACATAATTTATAATATACATGCTCAGAACTTAACTCTTTAGAAAATCCTTCTCTGACCACCAGTTCTAACTCACGCTCATTTGTAATGTATTGTCAGACTCAGTCACTTCCTACTACATCATTTCATTCTCCAAGATTTACTAATCAACAACACAAATTCTTTACTTTTTTTGTCTTGGTATATTTCCCCCCACCATCCTCCCCAACCCATCATCCTACACATTAAAACATCAGTGTTCTTGCCAAACTGGTTTATTTCTTCCTCCTTAGTACCTAGAATTTCAGCCTCAACCATGAGTCTGATAATAAACTATGAGTGTGTGTGTGTGTGTGTGTGTGTGTGTGTGTGTGTGTATAACTAGATCTTAAAATTATATTTTGACTGAAGTGTTTTTCAAAATGTGGTGCTAATACCATGATTCTCAAATTTTCAGTTTATTCTGAAAAAAAACACACACAGATTAGCAAGTGTGCAGATTGAGAGAAACTGGCAGAGCAAGAGAAAACAATGTAGAAAGCATATATTTAGGATATAAAATTATTACATTTTTCATTCCCCTGTTCTCCTGTCTACTGAATATTCTATAAACATGTTCTATACATTTACAATTTTAAATGCAGCATTTTATTTCTTCACCCCAAATGATTACTGCCCCAATTTTCTACCAGAAAGATCATTCACAGTAGTTAAGACTTAGCTCAGTTGCCATGGAGTCTATGTTTTCTAATTGTACAAGTAAATAGATGATAGATGATAGATAGATAGATAGATAGATAGATAGATAGATAGATAGATAGATAAACTTCAATTGCAAATGTTTCATTAGGCCTTGGAAGATATTTTTTTAATTCACATCCATTATTCTCACTCAATTTTCAAGTCCTTCATTTTAGGTGCACACTTTATTGGTCTTAACAGCCCAGTGCAGAAGAGGATACCTTGTATGTAAGTGCCTACAATGAATGAAATGCAGTACACTGAGGTGGAAAGGGTGTGGGCTTGGAAGCCACACAGAGGGTTCTGTCAGAGGGCTCTTACACATCCTTCCTAATCAGTACATCATCAACTAGCTCTGTGAATTCAGAAACTCAACACTTACCTGGTAGACTTTTTGTAATAGTGACAAGAGTTAACATATACTATAAAGAACTAAGGAATTCCATATATCACCAATGTTATTATTGACATTTTAATAATTGTTCTTTTTAATGAAAATAAATTTAGTTAGAATGGTAAACAAATATAGACACATGAAACTAGAAGATGTTTTGTTCTAACCCTGGTTCACAGTGTTCGTTTTCTATTGCTGCGTAACAAATTGCCACAGACTCAGTGGCTGAAAACAACACCCTTTTATTGACTCACAGTTTGCAGGTCAGGAGTCCTGGCAGTGTTTATCAGGGGTCTTTCCTCTGGTTCTCAAAAGGCTGCATGGAGTGTCAGCCATGATCAGAGTGTCAGCTAGCTGGTTGTTGGAGGAATTCACCTCCTTACAGGTATAGAACTCATGAAAGCTGTCTATTCTTACCGTTTTTAAAGGCTTACTTGGCTATGCCAGCCAAACCCAAGATAATGGTCCTTGGATTAACTCAGTCAGCCAATCACTAACTGTATCATGGGATTGGTATTCCATCATATCCACAGATTAGGTACAAACTCAAGGGGAGGGCATTATACAAGACATGGCCAGCCAGGAAGGAAAATTTAGGGGGCCATCTTAGAAACCTGCCTACTACATTTAAGCTAGAAAATGCACACATGTAGTTATGAACATGTGGTTTCAGAAATTGCCTTGGAATACACAAAGTGAAGGATTTATAAAGATTCTAATGGATTCATACATGTGAACAGTTGTATCTCAGGCATTGAGAATCAGAAACTTATGTAAAATAAACCATTTTTGTATAAATTTCAAACATTCATCATTATAATTAAATATATACATATATTACTCATTTAATTATAATGATGAATGTTTGAAAGTTATACAAAAATGGATTATTTTACATAAGTTTCTGATTCTCAAAATGTGTCTTCAGAATTAAAATCAACTAATGCTCTATGTTTTACTTAGTGAGAAAAGAGGATTCTGGTAAAAAATACATAGAATATAATTTTTTTTAAAAGGCATTCAGTTTGGTTGGGAAGAATTTGGGTGTTTGAGTAGTATTTGGGCAGCAAAGATAAAACAATCAATAAATGAGCATTTCACCCCTGGTGGCTTAGTCAGTTGGAGAGTCATCCAGTACACCAAAAGGTTGTGGGTTCAGGCACATATAGGAAGCAACTGATCAATACTTCTTTCACATCGATGTTTTTCTCTCTCTAAAATAAATTTAAAAATATCCTTAGGTGAGGATTAAGTAAATAAATAAATAAATAAGCCTTTCAAGAGAATTAAAGAGAGAAATGGAGGAGGGACCCAGGGAAGGAAGGAGAAAATAGAGAAAGTGAGAGAGGGAGAGAGGGAGAGAAAGAGCACGAAAGAGGAGAATGGGGAAAGAGTACCCCACTTTGTTCCCTTTGCTGCAATAAAGACAAAAGGCAATGAAAATGAGCATCAAGTAACTTACCTAAAATTAAAACATCAAAATATAGCCAATAAATTATATAGAAAATTATTCAGGAAAATTAGAATACATATATATGTGTTGTCCATTCAGCCAATCAAAGCGTAATATGCTAATGATATGCTAAGGCCACTCAACCCACTCACTATGATGTACACTGACCACCAAGGGACAGACAGTCAACTGGTCAACCAGTCGCTATGACATGCACTGACCACCTGGGGACAGACATTCCAACCAGTAGGTTAGCTTGCTGCTGGGGTCTGGCAGATCAGGACTAAGCGAGATGGGCCAGACATGCCCTAGAGGCCTTCTGCAGTCCCTACCTAGCTGGCCAACCTCCACATCCCTCCCCAGCCCTGATTGTGCACCAGTGGGGTCCTTCGGCCTAGCCTGTGCCCTCTCACAATCCAGGACCCCTCAGGGGATGTTGGAGAGCTGGTTTAGGCCTGATCCCACAGGCCAGGCTGAGGGACCCAACTGGCGCACAAATTCGTGCACTGGGCCTCTAGTATATGTGTGTGTGTATATATATGTATATGTATATATACTAGTGGCCCGGTGCACAAAATTTGTGCACAGGGGAGTGTCCCTCAGCCTGGCCTGCACCCTCTCCAATCTGGGACCCCTCGGAGGATGTCCTACTGCTGGCTTACACGGATCAGGCCTAAACCGGCAGTCGGACATCCCTCTAGCAATCGGGACTGCTGGCTCCTAACTGCTCACCTGCCTGCCTGCCTGATTGCCCCTAACCACTCTGCCTGCTGGCCTGCTTGCCCCCAACTGCCCCCCGCCACCAGCATGCTCACCCCCAAATGCCCCCCCACCAGCCTGATCACCCCCAACTGCCCCCCATGCCAGTGTGTTCACCCTAACTGCCCCCACTGCTGGCCTGCTCACCCCCAACTGCCCCCCCTGCTGGCCTGCTCGCCCCCACCTTCCCTCCCCACTGGCCTGCTCACCCCCAACTGCCCCTTGCTGGCCTGCTCACTCCAAACTGCCCCGCCCCCTGCTGTCCTGATCACCTCCAACTGACCCCCACTGATGGCCTGCTCACCCCTAACTGGCCCCCCTGCTGGTCTGCTTACCCCCAATGGCCCCGCACCCCACCAGCCTGATTACCCACAACTGCCGTCCCCATCCTGGCCTAATCAGCCACAACTGCCCTCCCCTCTTGGCCTCTAACCACCTCTACCTCGGCTCCGCCACCATGGCTTTGTTCAGAAGAACATCCGGAAGGTCTCCTGGAAGGTCTTCCAGTCTAATTAGCATATTACCCTTTTATTAGTATATATGTGTGTGTATATATATATATATATATATATATATATATATATATATATATATATATATATCTTACCTAATAATAGACAAATATGTAAATTGACCATACCTTCGCTATGCCCACAGCCAATCAGAGTGAGGGAGTATGCAAATTAACCCACCAAAGATGGCGGTTAATTTGCATACGAAGGCAGGGCAGGCAGCACCATGGCCTACTTCCAGGGTACGGGTCCATCGGAGGCGGAGGAGGCCCTGAAAGCAGCGCCAGACACCGCCCACAAGGTACCAGTCCTTCGGCAGGGGAGACAGTGGGGTGGGCAGTGCCAGACGGCACAGGAGGGGTCCGGGTCCATCGCAGGCCCCAGGAGGGGCAACGGCCTGCCTAGCCACTCCCCAGGATCCCTGGGAAGATTGTGGCCCCGGGGAGGCGAGGCCTACCGCCTAGCCACTCCCGGGGGTCCCAGGGAACAGCGCCGCCCTGGGGAGGCGAGGCTGGACAGCCTAGCTGCTCCCAGGGGTCCCTGGGAAGATCACGGCCCCGGGGAGGTGAAGCCGGACCGCCTACCAGTTCCCGGGGTTCCCTGGGAAGATCGTGGCCCCAGGGACGCGAGGCCGGACTACCTACCAGTTCCCAGGGGTCCCTGGTACAATCATGGCCCCAGGGACGTGAGGCCGGACTGCCTACCAGTTCCCGGGGGTCCCTGGGACGATCGTGGCCCCGGGGACCCGAGGCCAGACCCACCTAGCCACTCCAGGGGGCCCCTGGGAGGATTGCGGTCCCGGGGAGGCGAGGCTGACCCGCCTAGACCCTCCAGGGGGCCCCTGGGACAATCGTGGCCCCGGGGAGGCGAGGCTGGACCCGTCTACCAGCTCCCCGGGGCCCCTGGGACGATCGCAGCCCCGGGGAGCCGAGGCTGGACTGCCTAGCCACTCCCGGGGATCCCTGGGAACAGTACCACCCCAGGGAGTCTGGCAAATCGGGACTAAGCGAGACTGGCAGATGGGGACCCCGGGGAGCGGCTAGGCAGGCCGTTGCCCCTTCCTGGGACCTGCCTAGACACTCCTGGAGGTCCCTGGGAATAGCGCCATCCCAGGGAGGCGAGGCTGGACCTGCCTAGACACTCCTGGGGGTCCCTGGGAACAGCGCTGCCCGGGGGAGGCAAGGCTAGACCCGCCTAATCGCTCCCGGGGGTCCCTGGGACAATCGCGGCCTGGGGAGGCGAGGCCGGACTCGCCTAGCTGCTCCCGGAGGTCCCTGGGAACATCGCAGGTATGGGGTTGCTGAGACACAGACATGGGCCTCTGGCCACAGATTCATAGCTTCGCACAGATGGGGGGCAGGGATCTGCCTCATCTGCAGAGAGACAGAGGTTCTGCACTGCCCCCAAGACGTGGGTGGGCCCAGCCAGGGATCAAGGGGCATGGAAGGACTCCTGGGCAGAAGGGCAAGGACCCTCACCCCTGAGGCGGGGGTTGAGGGGCGGTGCCACCTCAGTGGAGAGGTGCTGCACTGCAGGGTACTGGACTGACTGACGTGATTCAACAAAGCTCCCAGTGCTAACGGGCCTCGCTCAGGTGGCCTTCACACTTCAGAGACGGCGACTCCTGCTCCCGCCTTGACCCAAAAGCAAGCCCGCGGTGCCCTGCCCCATGGCAGAGCATGCCTAGGCAGTGAGTGGGAAGCCTTCCACCTGCTCCGGAGAAGCAGGGGCAGTAAAGAATGGGGGGCAGGGACGGGGAGAGGAAAGAATGTGGAGTATCCGCAATGAAGAGGTGATCGAGAAAGAGGCTTGGAAGCCTGACTGGAAGGTTTGTTCTGTTTGCTGGGCGGCTGCCTCTTAGGAAGCGCAATGAGCATGGCTCTGAGGGCTTCCTGTGTGCTGAGTCAAGTTCCACAGCCAACTGGAATTGGCCTCAGTTTCCTGGTCTGTAAAATGGATGAAGCATGTCCCAGTGCCTTTACTGAGCTTTGATGGCCAATTGAGATACTATATAAAGAAAATGAGGGAAAAAGTGAGAAAGAAAAGGAAGGACGAGCAACACAAAAGAAAGACTGAAAGGAACCTGTAAACCCATTGTCACTTAAATAGGGAATATAGTCAATAGTGTTGTAATGATGGTATGATGCCAGGTGGGTACTAGAAATATCGGGGAACACTTTGTAAAGTGTATGATTGTCTAACCACTATTCTGTAACTAATATAAAACCTGAAACCAATACAAAATAATATTGAATGTAAAGAAATGAAAATTGGAGGGAAATTTTTATAAATTTCAAAGTTTAAATAAAAGCTGTAAAGGAAGGAAGGGGAGAATAAAAATAGTATTTTTCATTTTACCACTTCATTAAAAAGACAGTATTCTTTATATGGTGCTTTTATACTTTTATACTTTTCTAAGTCATTATCTCATTTTAATTTCCGGGCAACTTAAAGACAAGATAATTATTCCCTCCACTATTCAAAGAAAGGAAATCTTGGTGTCTGGTCCTAATGATTTAATCGTCAAGCTCTTATTGTCCAGCAGGGTTAGTAAAATTTTCTGTGCAGGGTTATATCTATACTAATAAAAGCCTTGGGGGTGATCAGGCCAGCAGGGGAGGGTATTTGGGGTCAATCAGTCCCGCAGAGGAGCAGTTAGGGGGCAATCAGGCCAGCAAGGGAGCAGTTGGGGGCAATCAGGCAGGTAGGTGAGTGGTTAGGAGCCAGCGGTCCCAGATTGTGAGAGGGATGTCCAACTGCAGGTTTAGGCCCGATTCCACAGGGATCGGGCCTAAACCTGCAGTTGGACATCCCCCAAGGGGTTCCATATTGGAGAGGGTGCAGGCTGGGCTGAAGGACACCCTCCCCAGTGCACAAATTTCATGCACCAGGCCTCTATATATATATATATATATATATATATATATATATATATATATATATATATATATATATATATATATATATGTGTGTGTGTGTGTGTGTGTGTGTGTGTGTGTGTGTGTGTGTGTGTATGTGTGTGTGTGTGTGTGTATATATATATATATATATATATATATATATATATATATATATATATATATATATATATCTCCCATATAATAAAGATGTAATATGCAAATGGTCGTTAGACCGTGAAGCATAATGACCGACTGCATAACGACCAGATCATGGATCAGCAGGAGGGTAGGGTAGCAAGCTACAAGCGGGTGGCAGAGGGCTACAGGAGGGGGCAGGACAGAAAGCTATGAGGGGGGGCAGGGGAGTGGGGGGAGCTACAGGAGGGCAGGGCAGCGGGCAGATAGCTACAGGAGGGCGGCAGTGAGCTACTGGCTAGAAGCGGGCAGCGGAGAACTACAGGACGGGGCAGGGCAACAAGCTATGAAGGGGATAGGGGAGGGGGGGCGGGGGGAGCTATAGGAGGGCGAGGCAGCAGGTGGAGAGCTACTGGAGGGTGGCAGTGAGCTACTGGCGAGCTACTGGCACACGGATTCGTGCGCAGGGCTACTAATTTAGTACTAATTTATAGGACTCACACTTTTTTAACCAAAAATAGTATATCATGAAATTGCTTCAATAGTAATTTTAAACTTCAGAAACATTACACTTTGCCCAAATGCTGCCCACATAGCCTATCATTAAAAAAGAAAATTCTTGTTAACAAACCAAAACACTTGTTTTGCATTTCTTCTGTAGTATACAGAAATAGATTTGGGCCAAATTTTAAAATTTTTTTGCACATTATTTCTCAGAGGGAAATCTTGAATAAAGGTTTTTGTTGTTGTTATTTTGTAATTAGCTTCTGATTTGCAGTATACTAAATGTGTTCTTTCCTTAGGTATCTTCCCTGTAAAACTGAAGTGATGATGAAATATTAAGTCCATATGTTACCCAAAATGGCAAGCTGGAATTCTCATGGTTCCTGTCCTGCAAAGTCTGAAGAATAAAATCCGAGGACAAAAGGGTTTTAAGCAAAAGCTTGGAAATGTATTGCAAGTGTATACAAACTTCCTCCTGCAGAGGGATCCCCCAAATGGGAAAACCAGGGAGTCTCTTTGTCTAAGGGTTTATAAATGCTGGCAGCTTCTTTGTCTGTACATGCTACTTTCTAATGGGACACTTCCTCATTTTATGTCCCCCTGTTTTTTTTTTTTTCTATTGGCCAATTTCCCCCTTACCTGGCTTGTATCAGTTTCAAAGTTTCAAAGCTCACCCAGCACTATCCCTTCTCCTCCCTCTTCTCTTGTAACATTCTTCAGTCCTCTGTGTTTGTAAGATAAACAATCTGGTGGTTTGAAGCTGTCTCCTCCTGATATCTTTGCATTCCTTTCCCATGGACCCCCACCCTAACTGCCTCTCCTATCTCTAAATCCTCTCACATATATACATATATTGGCATAATTCCACACTGAACAGCCATGTGTGTATGGCATGGAGACTGAGTTCTCTTGGAAGAGGGTAATATAAGAGTGTAGGGCCAAAGAACTAAATGGAGAAAAAAAATGTGTATACTTTTATTTAATAATAGGTAAGAAGATCTTTCTGAAAACTTGCTTGGGGCTACAGTATTTAAATTAATCCCCATGGACATTAAAAGTCAAACTCAGTGACTATTGAGCAATACCTGATATAGATCTAATATTTTTGTTTTGTGGGGGGGAATATACACCTCATTAAGAGATTTTAGATAGACATCTACTGATTTAAAAGGAGAAGATGGATAAAAATTAACGTTCTAATTGAATTTGATGGTTTTTATGTCCCAAGATGCAAGAATACTCAAACCTTTCCTAGATGGAGATTTATTCAAAGGGAAAATTTACAGAGAGTAGATCAAGCTACCACTTTATAAAGAACACTTTTATACCCTACACACCAGCAAGCTCGAGAAAAGCCTACATTGGAGCACTGAGCTAGAACTGAAGACTAAATGAGACTCCTAGTCAGCTCAGTGTTCTCACCTGTTAGCATATGACTGATGTTGAAAGAGAAATCTGCAGTGAAGACCCTGGCTTGATTAAACTTACAAATACTATGTTCACAGGATTTCAAAAATAAGAGAAAGAAACTTGACCCTGAAAACATGTCAGCCCAAGGAATGAAGTCTTTTATAAGTCTACTTAGTGTATAGAGGAATGCAGACCAACAAAAAGAGTGAATTCCTGATTTTAAAACATAAAGCCTGTCCTCTGTAGTGGAATTTAGTTGGAGACTCCAAGAGAAGGCTTTGCAAAACAGGTCCAAGCTGTTGGGCAAGATTCCCTGCAGCTCAGTTGCATGACTCGGTGAATACAAGGATGCTAAAGGCATCCGTATGAGATAGAGAAGCTGCCTGAGGTCTCTGTAAAGCTCTAATTGGAATGTCTCAGCACAGATGCTAGTGTTCTGTGGCAGAGTCCTGTCTTCAGCAGCAGAGAGCTGTTCTTTGTGTGAAAAACAACTCCTGTTCTGTGGGAACAGTGAGTGACTATGCAGGCAGAGCTGCCCACCATCATCCTGGTATTTTCAGTTACCAAATCATAATAGTGGGTAGTTGCAGAAGGACCCCACTGTGCCATGGGAATGGTACCTTCTGGGAATTATCTTAGCAGACCAGAGGGCACAATTATGTTACACAAGCAGGTAGCTTAGGCTCTGTTTTACGAATGCATCTTCCTCAGCTCCAACTCCACCTTCATGGCCAACAGAAGCACAGTTCAGAGATGAGTTGGCTTGAAAAGCTGATGCAAGGTAAAAATGTAAAGTCACTGCAGAACAGAACAATGAGGAGTTTATTAGATTTATTGGGCTGTCATAACAATACACCGCGAACTAGGAGGCTTAATACAAAGGCAATCTGTCCTCTCAAAGTTCTGGAAGCTAAAAGTCTGAACTTAAGGTGTAGGCAGGTCCATATCTCCTCCAAAAAGTCTGGAGAAGAATTTTTTCTCTCCTTTTTCTAGCTTTTGGTGGTTGTCAGAAATCCTTGGTTTTCCTTGATTTACAGCTGACATTCCCTAATCTCAGCCTCAATTGTCACATGACATTCTCCCTGTGTGTGTACTGTGTCCAAATCTGCCTTCTCCTTTTGTCTTGGAAAAACACCAGTCATTGGATTCAGGGCCACCCTAGTTATGACCCAATCTTAACTTGATTCCATCTATGAAGACATTGTTTCCAAATAAGATCACATTCACAGGTACCAGGAGTTAGGACTTCAGTCTATAAAACACACATGCAAGGAGTGGCACTAAAGGGCAGTGACAAAGGAAATCCTCACTGTGGGCTGAACTGAGAGGACTATGCTTGATCAGTCACTTGTAGACTTGCCCAGTCACTTCACGGCAAAGTAATTACCTCAGATCCTTCTATCCTGAAGGGCAGGATTTTATCCTAAACAGAATTGAGTGCTACTTTATTACTGATTTGACTTCCCTGCCCATACTCGTTGCCAGAACCAATATTCAAGAAATAACATGTGGCATAACTTCAGTCTAGTACAGTAGTTTTTCAACAGGTGTGCCATAAGAATTTCTAAAACTTGCAATACCTGACTATTTACTAAAGGGCACTGACCTCTTTTCCCTTAGATTGGCAAGTAAAGAAATGACAACAACCAACACAGCAACAGCAACCCAGTGTCAATAAACCAAAATTATACCTACATTTTTTGTCAGATCAACAAAAAATATATTTTTGGTGTACTGCAAAATTTTAATTATTAGTTTATGTGTGTCATGAGATGAAAAAGGTTGAAAATCTCTGCTCTCTTTTTGTAAATAAAAGGAAATAATAGGTATAATATGTCATGTAGTAATACATGTTAAGAATAAAATTATTAGGAGGGTAAGGGAATAAAAAAGGAATAAGTATTAACATTCAGAAATGGAGAAGGAGACACTTCAACCGAGTCCCGAGGAACTGAGGGAATGGCTCATCAACTATTTGGGGAAAAGTTTTCAAGACAGAAGGAACGACAAGGAAAACCCTCTAAGGCAGGAGCATGCAGGGCACCTAGGGGAAGAGCGTCGAGGCCAGTGCAGGGTGCAAAGGAGAGAACAGTAATCAGAGGGCAGATATGTATGCCACTGTAGCACCTCTGAGTTTTTTTTTTGTTTGTTTTTTTTCTTAGAGTGATGAAGACACTGGGGTTGTTTTGAGCAGTGACATGGGATCTTAAGAGAGTTTTAAATGGCTCCGTTTGGTTGTTCCAAGGAAAATATATCTTATTGAAGCAAGCTAAGTTGTATTTTAAAAGAAAATATAAAGTCCTGCAAAATAAACAGGAAATTTGGAGATAAACTTAAATGACTATATTACTTTGTTTGAAATGTTCATAGACCAAAAGTCATTTTTAAAAGTTTAGTAAACATAAAATGATTTAATACACTGTGGAATATTTCTTTGTTGCTCTTTTTCCACATCCATATTCACTCTTCACTATGATCTTCTTACCATTTCATAGGAAAACACACAGAGAATAAAAAGGATCAAAGATATGCCCCAAAGGACCTATTTGTTTTTGCTTAAACAGAGGCCCCAACACTATTGTCAAACAGCAGAAGAAACCAGGAATGTCCAGGGTGCAAAATCAGCTCAGATTAAACAGATTTTTCTGGAGTTAACCACTGTTCCATAAAAGGGTGAAGTCCTGAAATTATCGAGGGCAAATTGTGAGATGGAGTTTAAGTCCCACAAAGATGCTAATTCATGTGTATATCTGTATATACATAGTACCTAAAACAATTGAGCACAAAGTTACAGCCTAATAAATATTGAAATGCAACTTAAAAAGAAAAGAAAGAAGGAATATCAGGATCTTTGCTTGAGCTGCTGTGTTATTAGGGAGAAAGTCACATGGCGCCATTTATCTTTGCTCCAGAAAGAGAGGTGGGACAGTTAACAGGCCACTGACAGGTGTCTGCTCCTGGGAGTCCAAGATGGAGCCTGAGCTAGCAGGGGAACTATGAATTCACTCCATTTGAAGAGCCAGTGATCATGGAGTGATGCCCAAATTAGAGGATTTTTTTGGAAAAAAAAATTATTCCATTGATTATTATTTGTGGATAAAAACATTTAACATTCATTTATTTTATACTCATGGAAACCTTGACACAAAGGGAAGATGAAAAATATTAGTGTGATTGAGGCCCTAAGCAAGCAGTGTCTGAACAGTAGAATCTCAGGGTTCTATTAACCATCAAAGCACTCAAAGTTAATTAGAAGGTTAAACATTTTGTAAAATGCTTG
The DNA here is from genome assembly GCA_025583905.1 of Ia io. NCBI lineage: Eukaryota > Metazoa > Chordata > Mammalia > Chiroptera > Vespertilionidae > Ia > Ia io. Next base: position 38,475,183 of record JAJQQW010000003.1, read on the forward strand.
AAAGTTCACGTTAGCTCTAGGGTAGATTTTAAGCAGCTCTTCTCTATCCTATTTTTCTCTGAATATCTGATTGTTGACTGCTACAATAAGACTAACTTTACTATTATCTGTTACAAGCGAACATTTTTGAGATTGCTGGTCTCTAAAAGCTTCCCAGACAGAATGCAGAAGGCAGGGATAATGCTGAGCGTCAAACCTCCGGGATTATTGTTGGTTAATTGCAAAGTTTATTTTCCTCTCTTTTTAGAATTCTATGTCATCTAGAGGTTCCCAGACCACTGGTATGGATTCTGTTGCTTGGCTCCACGTGTCTACTGAACAGCTGTGGAATGTGCCAGCCTGGTGTGCTGAGACCACAAGTCACAGTGGCAGCACGTGCTCCCACTTTGCCATCATCATTTCCCATTGTTAAGTATCAACTGGAAATATATGGTCAACTTTCGAAAGGCATTGCAAAACCCATGTAGGTAGATCAATGATAGATAGATAGATAGATAGATAGATAGATAGATAGATAGATAGATAGATAGATATAGGTAGATAGATAGATAGATGATAGTTAGATAAACATGTATACAATTTAACATTCATACAACCTTTATTTTATATAAAAATAAACATAATTAACACTAGAATTATTCATTGATTCAAAAATCCCAAAGTGGTTAAATAATATGCACCCTATTTTTATAGATCATTATACAAATCAAAGGGAAAACATCATTGCTATTTCAGGAATCCAGCCTCGGGTTTAGAATGTGTCTTGTATACCTATTCCTTGATTTTTTTCTTAATTGGGCAGATTTTAGAAAGTGGCTCTCATGAAATTCAATTACCATTTCTTTATGTGTCAGGGTTTCCAGAGAATATGATTACAGTCAATTCGTAGAGATTATTCCATTGGTCAATGAAAGGTGTTTACAGAGCAGGAAAGTGTCACCCAATCTGCCCTCAAACACAATTTATTTACCAAAGATGGTCTTTATGGAAAGCCCACAAGCAATTATATAATCCCCACCTTGCACCAAGGACCACACTGGTTTTGCAACTCTGTGCTTCTGCCTTGTAAGAGCACAGCCAGGAGAGAGAGAAGGAACAGGTAAAACTGGCAGTGTGAAACTGTGTGCTCCAGCAGGTGTCTAGTCACAGCCTCTGTGCTCTAATGTACTTCAGTTTCCTAAGCAACTATGCTCCCCAGGAAACAGGTTAAACTGCTTCTATAGAAACTATTAACTGAGCAATTTCTCCTTCAGACCAGCCTTATGGAGAGAGTACAAGAATATGATGGAAGGTTTTTCTGCTTCCTCAGTTCCAGAGATTTTCTTGTGTAGCATTTCTGAACTATACTGGATAATGGTGAACCCATACTTCCTTAGGTATTCATTACTTTTCTGCTTATTTCATTGCATATAATACAGAGAAAACAATAGTACAGGATGTTGTTTGTTCATTTGGTAGATTTGAAAGGCTAGGGAAATTTCTCAGTTTGCTTATGGGACTAATTTGCTCTTTTCTTTTTCTAAACAATGGCACATAAATTAATATCTTCAAAAGAACATTGCTTTAACCTGCCTCATAATGAATAACAATTACTGAATTGAGTTGCCATTATATATTATTAAGAGAAACTCAAAGGTATTTTTAATATAATAAAAATCCACATGCTAATTAAAGTATATATATTCTTGTGATTTCTATTTTTTTTTATTCACATCATCATGAAAGTTAATTTTTACTACTAGTTTGGTCTATTTACCCAATCTTTAAACATTCTGCCTATTTTACCTGTTTATTAATTTCAAGACAAGTTAATATAAGAAATCTGGAAGTAAAAATTATCCAAAGGCTTAGGTATTTGAGAACGTCAAAAGGAAGAAGAGTTATACAAAATAAATAAATATAAAATCCTTGGCCCATGTTATGGTGCTTATAGAGTAAAAAAGTAAAAGTATATGTACTTGTTTTCTGATATATTTTATCTTGTGAGATCATATGGGAGGTTTTTGTGCCTAATTTCTTACTCAGAGAATTCAATCATAAATGTCTGTTCAGTAGATTTAAAAATAGATATATATTTAGGAAAGCTGAATCAGCCCATATATTCACAATGAGGAGATATTTGTTGTTCTTCTCTACATTATATTAAATATACAAATATTCTCAGAAGAACAAAAAAAGTAAAAACACCTAAATTTTCATCTCTTTAAATTAGGCACTATTCATAGACTATAATTGCATGCATCTCCTCATGCAGATATATATTCTATAAATATATACATATACACATTCTTGTACTTAAATAATATAGCATAGTATTATTTTATCATATGAATAATTGTTTTAATTTTTTTCATAATCTTATCACACTCCTCCCTACAACTTTCATTTTTGGTGTTTGTAAAATTGATGTACAAGAGAGTCATATTTTATAAATTTTAGTATTAGATATAATAGGTCAATTAGTTTTCTTCTGTTGACTTTGCTTTTGATATCTCCCATGGCTTATAAAATTCTTGTTTTATATAATTACATATACTTTTATAACTTTTAGCTTTTCAGTATTTTTTTATTCTCATCCAAAGACATGTGTCTATTGATTTTAGAGAGAGAAGAAGGAAAAGAGAAAGAGAGAGAGAGAGAGAGAGACATCGATGTGAGAGAAATTGATCTGTTGCCTCCTGCACGTGCTCCAGCTGGGGATCTAACCCAAAAACTTTTGGTGTATAGACTTTTGGTGTATAGGAAGGTGCTCCAACCAACTGAGCAACCAATACAGGGCAGCTTTCCAGTATTTTTAAAGTACACAATTATCTATAATAATAAAAGCGTAATATGCTGATTAGACCAGACAGCCGAATTACCTTCTAGATGAAGTTGAGGCTGTGAGGGCCGAGGCAACCACCATGGCTGTGAGGGCCAAGGCAAACTGCTGTGGCTGCGAGGGCCAAGCCCTGGCATGAATTTTGTGCATCGAGCCTCTAGTATATATATTATTTATATATTTTTATGTAAATTATCTTTTCAAGTTTTTGTTTTGTTTTCTACATTTATGTCACTTGTGAGGAATAAAACTTTTTTTCTCTTATTCAGAGTCTATATTTATATTTATTTTTCCATAATGAGCTGAAAGGAGAGTTCTTACATTTTGTCATATACATAGAAAACATAGGTTTAAATAATTATCAACCAAACAGCTGAACAGTAGAAAGATCATCCAGATGACCTTCTGGACAAAGCTGGGGCTGCGAGAGTAGCCAAGGCAGCCAGGGCTGCGAAGGCCTACTCTTGCATGAATTTAGTGCATTGGGCCTCTAGTAATCTATCTAATAAAGAGGGAATATGCTCATTTACCCTCACGCCGTTGCAAAAATGGTGGTGCCCACAGCCAATAAGGAGTGAATATGCTAATTGACTGCCCCGGCCTCAAAGATGGCAGCACCCACAGCCACAAGATGGTGGCGCCCAGTCCCTTCAGCCCCACTGGGGCACCTGCCTCTGGAGTCCCCCAGCCCCTTTAGCCCTCCAGCCACCCAGGGCCAGCCTGAGGCACAGGCAAGCCTTGGATGGTGGCTGCCCAGCCACCTAGGGCCACCCGAGGCTCAAGTAACCAGGGCCGGCCAAGGGTTATACTGCCAGCAGTGGCAGCAGCAGAGGTGTGATGGGGCATCACCTTCCCCTGATCGCTGGGTCACCTCCCAACCCTGAGGGCTCCTGGACTGTGAGAGGGGGAAGGCCTGGTTGAGGGACCCCCCTGCCCCCCACTCCAGTGCATGAATTTTCATGCACCAGGCCTCTAGTAATATAATAATCACTTCTATGGAAATCCTTCTAAAAATCACTTCACATTTTCTCACTTTGTTAATAATGTTGACCCGGAATGATTTAATATTTTATTGATGATCAGAATTATCTCTGTAAACATTAGCAATTCCATTGTTCATTGATGACTTTAGCCAATTTCTGCCTTCATCTTACGCCTCACAATCATACATTGTTTACCACTGCTGCCTCAATGTTTTCTCTACATAAGGTGATGGAAATACACACCTGAATTCCTCCTAGCTAATACTCTAAATGCTTCACCACAAGAAATATAAATGCTGAAATTCTTCAAATGTTCACTACTGAACTTGTTTCTTCTTTCTCTATACTCTGTCGATAGGTGATTTATGAGTTGAATTGTGTCCCACAAAATGATAGGTTGGATCCCTGACCCTCAATACCTCAAAATGCAACCTTAATTGGAAATAATGTTATTGTGGATGTAATTAGTTAAGTTGAGGTCATACTGGAGTAGTCTGGGAACTTAATCCAATATAACTAGAATCCTTACAATTAGAAGAGAGAGACACACAAAAAGCAAAAGGTCATATGAAGACACAGAGGCACACAGGGAAGACAGCCATGTGAAGACGGGGACAAATATAGTAAGAGAATTACCACACATCAAGGAATACCTGTCCTACCAGAAGCTGGAAGAGAAAAGCAAAAGTGTTTTCCTGGAGGCTTCAGAGAAACCATGGCTTCACAGACACCTTGAATTTGGACTTCAAACCTCCATAACTGTGAGGGAATAAGTTTCTGTTGTTTTAAGTCACCCCGTTTGTGATACTTTGTTATGGCAGGCCTAGTGACACCACTGTAATTAACCTAGCTACTGGCATTAATAACAGGAAGGGAGCAAAGGGGAAAGTCATCCATTGTAGGCATACCATTTGGACAGTTTCATTAGAAAGGTACAACTTTGTACTCCACATGGGTCCAACAAAGGGAAGATAGACTCATGCCCAGTAAAGATGGGGGGACTAGGGAAGGTGCTTGCTGTTAATCACACCCAGGGGCAGAGATGGTTGGCTAACTGGATGTGGCCCCTACAAGAACGCAGAAATTTGGGATACTTAAATCTGTGGACAAAGAAGTCACCTCTCTTATGTTCTTGTTTCTTCTTACCATTCTTGGGACTCTTGGGACTTGTGTGACTCTGGGTTTGTGGGGCTCCCCTTGCATTCACCCACATGGCTCATGGGCATGTGGACCCCACATATAGTAATGGGCTAATGGACTGCAACTAGTTTGACACTGAACTGGACCCGGCTATACCATGGGAAGGAAACTCTGGACACTGGCTTTGCTTCTAGCTTTACTGAAACCCCAGTTACACTTTTTTCTCTGACTAGACTAAAAAAAAAAAAAGGGGGGACTTTGGAAAACCAGGAATGTAATTCCATGCAAATAACAATCACTCATTCTCCCATGCAAGTCCCAGAAAATTATTTTTCTCGATGTATTGTAAGAACTCCACCCCCATCAGCCAGTGGGGAAAAGGATCCCTCTCATTTTGTCTGATAACCCAAGGAAATTAATAGAGTGAAGTGGTCTCTTCCCAAGATTATGCTTCATTCAAGTTTATATCATCAATTCCAGTCCCTCTTTTAATGTATAGATAAAACAAACAAACAAAAAATTACTTTCAGAGAGATCCAAGATGGCAGCTGACAAGACAGCAGTGAGGAAGAGAGTGTGAGTGGGCAAGGGAGCAAAAGAGGAGTACGTGGACATGTGGGGCGTGTGTGTGTGTGTGTGTGTTTGTGTGAGGGACAGTTATATTCCACAGGACTGTTGGGGCCTGGTGTACTGGGCTCCCCTGGCTGGGCAGCCACTGCTAACGCTGCAATCTCTCCCAGGGCAGCTGGCTCTGCTGCAGAGACCATGCCATTTTGAAGGGGAGGGCTGCTGTGACTGGGAGCCCAGCCTCACCTCCACCTGGGGAGCCCTCGGACACCACCCAGGACCCTACAGCCACACTGGCCAGGGACCTGCTGCCTTGGCTACAAACCCACAAACACTGGGAGTCCAGTCTCCCCGGCCACAGGTGCCTAAAAAGTTTGTCCAGGGGAGGCAAATGGCAGTGAATAGGTGGATGGGTCCTGCACCTTCTCACGAAGCAGATAGAAGAAACAACAACATCCATCCAGAATTGGTGAATTAAACACAGCTGGTGAGATAATCCGCAGCTGCAAAGGACAGAGGTCACCTGGAGAAAGGTAGAATTGGGGATCTGGGCTGGAGAGACAGATGCCTGGCCACTGTGATGAGAGGGTCTGAAGGAAACTGTGCTGTACCAAGTCACGTCCCTTGGGGACACGCATAACACTCAACTGTGGAAGGGAGTCCACAAGGCTGCTGGCAGTGGGGGATTCTAGATCTAAGCCCACAACCATGGAAGACTGCACCCAGAAAGGCAGCCTGAAGTTCTGCACTGGCTCTGCAGTACGGGCCGGGTGGGGGTGGGGGGAAGAAACATGCAGCAGTGCGGTTGCTCTGTCTTTATTTTTTCCTTGCTTTTACTCACTAAACCCAGTACATAGGATCTTTCAATTACAAACACTCACCAAGGCTGCAATGAAAGTGGAGGTGGTTTTGTGGAGGTGGGGGAGCAAAGCAGGGAGAAGCAACCAGGAATCCAGCTCTGGGACACTCCAGTCCTTCCAACCCTAAACAGCCATTTTTTTCCTGAAGAGCCAGCCCCTTCTAGCAGTGCAGCTGCACCCAGTCTTGAGCTAAGCATGGAAACAAGGATGCTGAATGCCCCCAGGGACTCCTCAGGGACTGGGTTGAGGGGCCATTTGGTCCCGGAAACTAATATAGCAGCACCCCCACCTAGAGCCCATGTAAGAAATAGATGCTTGTGTAAATATGACTGAAAGCAGGAAAACAAACAAAGTGGGTAGATTGGTCCCGTCTGCCTGAAACCAAGGCTGTGGAGAGAGACACAGAGGAGTGGTGGATCACTGGGAACTTCAACATGGTGCTGACTACCTAACAGGAAACTGACAAGTGGCAGACAGAAGAGTAGAGAGGGGACTTAAACCAGCCCTCATGGGACATTAAAACTCAGCTGAAGTGAACGACACTTTATTTCTTCACATTTTTAATTTTTACTTAAGAGAAAAGGAAAAAAAATATTTTCTTTATTTTACTGTACATATATATATACTAGAAGCCCGGTGCATGAAATTCGTGCATGGAGGGGGGTTGTCCCTCAGTCCAGCCTGTACCCTCCCCAATCTGGGACTCTTGGAGGGATGTCCGACTGCCCGTTTAGGCCCGATCCCACCAGGATTGGGCCTAAACGGGCAGTCGGACATCCCTCTCACAATCCAGGGCTGCTGGCTCCCAACTGCTCACCTGCCTGCCTTCCTGATTGCCCCTAACCACTTCTGCCTGCCAGCCTGATCACCACCTAACCACTCCGCTGCCAGCCTGTTTGCCCCCAACTTCCCTCCTCTGCCGGCCTGGTCACCCCTAACTGCCCTCTCCTGCAGGGTTGATCACCTCCAACTGCCCTCCCTTGCAGGCTGGGTGCCTCCCAACTGCCCTCTCCTGCTGGCCATCTTGTGGTGGCCATCTTGTGTCCACATGGGGGAAGGATCTTTGACCGCATGGGGGCAGCTATATTGTGTGTTGCAGTGATGATCAATCTGTATATTACTCTTTTATTAGATAGGATAGAGGCCTGGTGCAGGAGTGGGGGCCAGCTGGTTTGCCCTGAAGGGTGTCCCGGATCAGGGTGGGGTTCCCTTGGGGCATGAGGCAGCCTGAGCGAGGGGCCTGTGGTGGTTTGCAGGTCGGCCACACCCCCTGGCAACCCAAGCAGAGGCCCTGGTATCTGGAATTTATTTTCCTTCTACAATTGAAACTTTGTAGCCTGGAGCGGGTGGGCCTGGCCAGGGGGTGCGGAAAGCTTTGCTTCCCCTGTTGCTGGGGGCAACCCTGGCCTGCTCTCTCAAGATCTGTTCTGCCCCCATTTCTGTTTGAATTTGTTTACCTTCTATAATTGACACTTTGTAGCTTGAGTGGAGGCTTAGGCCTGCAACGGCTATGGAAAGCTTGGCTTGCTCTGTTACCTGGGAAACCTTGCTCTCTGTGGCTGTAGCCATCTTGGCTGGGGTTAATTTGCATACTCGCCCTGTTTGGCTGGTGGGCGTGGCTTGGCTGGTGGGCATGGCTTATGTAGCAGAGTGATGGTTAATTTGCATATTACCATTTAATTATAGAGGATAATTTTTTAAACCTTTTATTTTTTTGGATTAATGTCTACATTCTATTTTTATTTTTTATCATCATTTTACTTTACCTTATTTTTTCCTTTTTTCCAATCTTTTCTTCCTCCCTTGTCCCTTTTTTATCCTGTTTCTTTTCTCCTATTCTTGCTTTAGTTTTTCTCTCTCCTTTCTTTTTACTTCTTGTTAAATATTAATCTTCTTTATCTGCTTTATTCATGGGTCACTATTATAGTAATCTCTATAGGCTTATTCATATATCTAATTTCCTCTCCCCTGCTCCAAGTCCATGCACCCTTCTATTTTCTTCTTCACTAGCTAATTTTTAATTTATTTTTAATTTTATTTATTTATTTACTTATTTATTTATTTATTTATTTTCATTTTTATGCTTTTGTTTTTCCTCTGCTCACTTGCTCTCTTCTCCTAATTGTTTAATTAGTTTCACTCACCAAACTCAAGCCTATATACTCTCTATTCTCCTTGTCCAAAAATAGATTAATAGATAGATAGAAAGATAGATAGATAGATAGATAGATAGATAGATAGATAGATAGATAGATGATAGGTCAAGGGACAATTTTTTTATTGATTATTTTGTTTTTTAGTTTTCTTCTTATCTGCTCATTCTCTTTCTACCTCCTCTATTCTGAACTGTGGCTATTCTCCCATTCATTCAATTCCTTTAACTTACCTTCTGGAAATAAGCTCTGCCTCTTCAGATTCAGTTCCTCCCTTCTTTTTCTGGGTGTTTGTGTTTGTTGTTTGCATTTTTTTTTATTTGTTTTGTGGAGTTTTCTCCCTATATACATATATTTTTTCTCCCTCTTCTTTTTTCTTCTTTTTCTTTTATCTCTTACCTTTTTTCCTTTTCTCAATATCTTTTATGTGCTCTTTTCTCTCCCCTAATTCTCTTTTCTCTGGTGGTTATTGGTGTCATGAATACATTCATGTTTTGTTCCCTCTGTGTTTGTCTTGTCAAGTTGTATTTTGTGCCTTTTAGTCAATGTGGTAGGTAGTGAGCTACATAACCAGACACTGTGAGAGGAGCAAAAATGGGGAGACAAAGAAACAGCCCCCATATGAAAGAAAAGGAGGAATCCCCATAAAAGGAAGTAAATAAAATGGAGGCAAGCAATTTGTCAGAGAAAGAATTCAGAGACATGGTCATAAGGACACTGAAAAGGATGGAGAGCAAATTCAACAACTTGGGTAAGAATTAAGAGGAAATGAAGAAGAACCAAGTGGTAATGAAGAATGGCATAGCTGAAATACAGAACACAATAGAAAGCATCACCAGTAAACTAGAAGAACCTGAAGACTGCATCAGTGAGCTAGAATACAAGGTAGAAAAAATACCCAAGTAGAGCAACAACTGGACAAAAAACTTAAAAAGTAGGAGGGGAGCCTAAAAGAGCTTTGGGGCAACATGAAACAAAACAACACCTGCTAATAGGAATGCCAGAAAGAGAGGAAACTGAGCAAGGAATAGAAAACCTGTTTGAAGAAATAATAACAGAAAACTTCCCTGATATTAAGAAGAAAAAACTCGCAAAAGTCCAAGAAGCTCACAAAGTCCCAAATAAGATGAACACAAAAAGACCAACACCTAGACATCATAATTCAATTGGCAAACACCAACGACAAAGTAAGAATCTTAAAGGCTGCCAGAGAGAGACAGAAAGTTACCTATGAAGGATCTTCCATTATACTATCAACTGATTTCTCAACAGAAACACATCAGGCCAGAAGGGAATGGCATGATATATACAAAGTGATGCAAAGCAAGGGACTGAATCCAAGAATACTATACCTAGCAAGGCTAACATTCAAAATTGAAAGTGAAATAAGGAGCTTCACAGACAAAAAAGGGCTTAGGAATTTTATTATCACCAAGACACAATGCTAGAATTGTTAGTGGTACTGCTGTAAAAAGAAGAAATAGGAATGGAAGAAGGAACACAGGCATAAATAACAAAAATGGCAATAAACAAGTACCTATCAATAATAACCTTAAATGTAAATGGATTAAATGCTTCAATCAAAAGACATAGAGCAGCTGAATGGATAAGAAAACATGACCCATATATCTGCTTTCTACAAGAGACCCATATCAAAACAAAGGACTCACACAGACTGATAGTGAAGGAATGGAAAAAAAAAAAATTTTCAGGCAAATAGAAATGAAAAAAAGCTGGGGTAGCAATACTTATATCTGACAAAATAGACCTCAGAGTGAAGGTCATAACAAGTGATAAGGAAGGCCACTTCATAATACTAAAAGGATTGATACAACAAAAGGCTATAACTCTGGTAAACACATATGCACCCAATACAGGAGAACCCAAATACATAAAAAAAACTTCTGGAAGATATCAAGGGAGAGATCAACAGTAATACAGTCATAGTAGGGAAGTTTAATACCCCATTGACACTACTGGATAAATCTTCTAAACAAAAAGTCAGCAAAGAAACACCAATCCTAAATGACTCACTAGATTAGATGGAATTAATTGACATCTTCAGAACATTTCACCCCAAAGCCACAGAATATACATTCTTCTCAAGTGCACATTGGACATTTTCAAAGATAGACCACATATTGGGTCACAGGCTAAGTCTCTCCAAATTCAAGAAGGTTAAAATCATATCAAGCATCTTCTCAGACCACAATTGCATAATACTAGAAATAAACTACAATGAAAACATTCAAAAAAATTCAAACACTTGGAAGCTGAATAGCATGTTATTAAGCAATGATTGGGTTACCAAAGAGATCAAAGAAGAAATTAAACACCCCCTGGAAACTATTGACAATAAAAACACAACAATCCAGAATCTATGGGACACAATGAAAGCAGTCCTGAGAGGGAAGTTCATAGCTCTACAGGCCTATCTCCAAAAAAAAAAAAAAAAAACAAACAAGAAAAAATGGTAATAAATTATCTAACCCTACAACTTAAAGAATTCAAAGGAAAGCAACAAGCAAAGCCCAGTGTAAGCAGAAGGAAGGAAATAATAAAGATCAGAGTGGAAATAAATGACACAGAGACCAAAAAAACAATACAAAAGATCTTTGAAAGGATAAACAAGATTGATGAACCTCTAGCCAGGTTCACCAAGAAATAAAGAGATAAGACCCAAATAAACGAAATCAGAGGTGAAGTAAAAGCAGACCCCACAGAAATACAAAAGATGGGGGGAAAAATACTACAAACAGTTCTGCTCCAACAAACTGGGCAAAATGGACATATTATTTAAAAAACGCAACCTTCCAAATCTCAATCAGGAAGAATAAAAATCCTGAATAGGTGGATAACTAGAGATGAAATTGAAGCAGCATTAAAAAATCTTCCAACAAACAAAGCCCTGGTCTGGACAGCTTTACAGGGGAGTTCTATAAAACATTCAAAGAAGTACTAAAACCTATTCTTCTCAGACTATTCCAAAAAATTCAAGAGCAAGGTATACTTCCAAGCTCTTTCTATGAAGCCAGCATTACCCTATTTCCAAAACCAGATAAAGACACCACAAACAAAGAGAATTACAGGCCAATATCCTTGATGAACACAGATGCTAAAATCTTCAACAAAATTCTAGCAAATCAGATCCAGCATTACCTTAGAAAGATCATACACCATGACCAAGTGGGATTTATTCTGGGGATGCAAGGATGGTACAATATCCACAAATCAATAAACATGATACATCACATAATCAAAATGAGAGACAAAAATCACATAATCATATCAATTAATGCAGAAAGGGCATTTGATAAAATCCAACAGGCTTTCCTGATAAAAACTCTCAGCAAAGTGGGAATAGAGGGATCACACCTCAAGATAATAAAAGCCTTATATGACAATCGTACAGCCAACATCATACTCAATGGGCAAAAATTAAAACCATTTCCCCTAAGAACAGGGATGCCCACATTCACCACTCCTGTTCGACATAGTACTGGAAGTGCTAGCCATAGCAATCAGACAAGAAGAAGAAATAAAAGGCATCCAAATTGGAAAAGAAGTGAAACTGTCATTATTTGCAGATGACCTGAAATTGTACATAGAATCCATCAAAAAAACCTAAAGACTCCATCAAAAAGCTACCAAATTTAATAAATAAATTCAGCAATGTAGCAGGATACAAAATTAACACCCAGAAGTCTATGGCTTTTTTATACACTAATAAGGAACTCACAGAAAGAGAAACTATTAAAACAATCCCATTTACCATTGCACCAAAAAATATTAAGTTACCTAGAAATAAACTTAACTAAGGAGGTAAAAGACGTGTACTCGGAAAACTACAGAACATTGAAAACAGAGATAGAGGAAGACATAAACAAATGGAAGAACACACCGTGTTTATAGACTGGTAGAATCAACATCATTAAAATGTCCATACTACCCAAAGCAATTTATACATTCAATGCAATCCCCATTAAACTACCAATGGCATATTTCACAGACCTAGAACAAACTCTCCAAAAATTCATCTGGAATTTAAAAAAAGACCCCAAATATCCAAAGCAATCATGAGAAAGTAGAAAAAGTAGGAGGGATCATAATACCAGATATCAAACTATATTACAAAGCCATTGTTCTCAAAACTGCCTGATACTGGCACAAGAACAGACATATAGACCAATGGAACAGAATAGAGAACCCAGAAATCAACCAAAGCCATTATGCTCAATTAATATTTGACAAGGGAGGCAAGAGGATATAATGGAGTCAAGACAGTCTCTTCAACAAATGGTGCTGTGAAAATTTGTCAAATACATGCAAAAAAAAAAAAAATGAAACTAGACCACCAACTCACACCATACACAAAAATAAACTCAAAATGGTTAAAACACTTAAATGTAAGACGGGAAACTATAAAAATCTTAGAAGACTCCATAGGCAGCAAAATATCAGATATATGTTATAGCAATATCTTTACCAATACAGCTCCTAGGGCAATGGAAACTAAGAAAATAAACAAATGGGACTACATCAAAATAAAAAGCTTCTGCACAACAAAAGAAACCATCAACAAAACAACAAGAAAACCCACTGCATGGGAGAACACATATGCCAATGCTATCTCAGATAAGGGTTTAATCTCCAAAATTTACAGGGAACTCATACAACTTAACAAAAGGAGATAAATAATCCAATTAAAAAAATGGCCAAAGTACCTAAATGACACTTTTTGAAAGAGGACATACATAAGGCTGAGAGACATATAAAAACATGCTCAAAGTCACTAATCATCTGAGAGATGCAAATAAAAACAGCAATGAGGTACCATCTAACGCCTGTTAGAATGGCTGTCATCAACAAATCAACAAATGAAAAGTGCTGGCGAGGATGTGGAGAAAAAGGAACCCTCGTGTACTGCTGGTGGGGATGCAGGCTGGTGCAGCCATTGTGGAGAACAGTATAGAGTTTCCTCAAAAAAATAAAAATGGCACTCCCATTTGACCTAGTAATCCCATTTCTGGAAATATATACCAAGAAAATCAGAAACACTAGTCAGAAAGGACATATGCACCCCTATGTTCACAGCAGCACAATTTATAACAGCTAAGATTTGGAAACAGCCTAAGTGTTCATCAGCAGATGAGTGGATTAAAAAACAGTGGTACAGCTACACAATGGAATACTACCCTGCTATAAAAAAGAAGGAACTTTTACCGTTTGCAACTGCTTGGATGGACCTGGATTGGATTATACTAAGCACAATAATCTAGACAGAGAAAAATAAGTATCACAAGATCTCACTCATATGTGGGATATAATGAACAACATAAACTGATTAACAAAAATAAATCCAGAGACAAAGATACACTGAATAGACCGTCCAACCTCAGAGAGAAGGCAAGGGATGGGAGGCTTAGAGATTAACCAAAAGACATGTGTGCATGCATTTTATCATAACCAATGGACACCGACACTGGGCGGTGGGGGCTTGTCCTGGGGGGCAGGAGTGCTGGGCTTGTCAATTGGGGAAAAGGGAGACATATGTAATACTTTAAACAATAAAAAAAAACTACTTTCAAATGTAATATCTTCAATACAAACTCTGAATTTTTCCATTTCATCTTCTACCCCTTACCTATCTTCTCCAAAAAACAAAACAAAAGCAAACAAACAAACAAACAAAAAACACAACACCAAGCATCCACATTACAGTGAATGGTATTACAACTTGCAGAGCCATTCAAACTAAAAACCTAGGAATCACATTGTATTCTCTTCCCTCTTAGAGAATGCTCTGTCATCACCAATTCTGCCAATTGCCTCTAAAATGAAACCTACCTTCTTCCTGGTTTCCCAACTTTCTATGGTACTAACCCTCACTACCACCAATACTAACATGAATAATTTTAATATACTATTAGTTTGACTTACCTTTTCACTCTTGCTATATTTCCATACAAACAAAAAAGTAACATTTTATAAATATAAAATAGATCTAATAACATCTTTGCTTAGCATTTTTAATGTTTCTTCATTGTACCTAGACAAGGATTCAAACTCCTTGACATAGATTGCTGTCTGCTATAGGCTGTGCTTAATTCCCTGACTTAAGCTAAGTCACTGACACTCAATACCATCTATCCACACTGCCCATCTTTCCCATATCAGAATCTGATTCTGTTCATGCTAGTCTTTTGAGTGAACTATTCTTTTTCAGACACACAGTGATCTCTGGCATGAATGTCTCCTCCTCATTGTTTAAATATTAGTCTATGTGCTACTTCCCAGAGAAGCCTTCTTAAAGTGTTTTATTTAATGCTGTGGCTATACTCCCTCTTACTATTAATCTGTTTTAAAATGTTTGGCTATTGCCTTCATTGTACTTGCCCTAATATAAAAAGACAAAATTTATATTTATTTGCATACAATTTTGACAATTTTCTGTCTTCCCCTTAAACTTTAAGCTCCGTAAAAGAAGAATCACAATTACTATAATATTCACTGTATTCTAATATGTTAGCATAAGGCCTGGCAATAAAATAACAATAATCAGTTAATGAGAAAAGGGAGGAATAAAGGAAGGAAGGAAAAGAGGAAGAATGAAAGACAAAAACAAAATATATTATCCCAAATATTAAAATGGCTCCCATAGAATATGCTGAAGGACTGGGTAGAAATGGATTCATCTATTATCAGCTGTTCCTTGTCACTGTTGACATGGATCCAGCTATTGGAATGTACTGTATCATTCCAAAAAAGAGAGTGACTGTAGCTCCCAGATGGTGTACAATTTGGCTAGTCTTTGAATTTTCTCTAAATTTTAGGTTAACTATATATTTTTAAATTTAATCTTGGAGGAAATTTGATTATTGTCCCATCAAGATATTATCACTACTACTAATTCTTACATCATACACAGGTTGGGGCAAAAGTAGGTTTACAGTTGTTCATATGGCAAATAATACTATAATTAATAAATAATAATGTTATTGGGGAAATTAGGGTATCTTCTTTCCCATTGGGTTCTGAGTTGAGGTTCTTATAATATCTCAAGAAAAAAATAATTTTCTGAGACTCATAGGGGAGGATGAGTGATTTTACTTTGTGTGGAATTATATCCCTGGGTTTCCGAAGTCCCATTCCAGTAATAGAAGTGTCGCTGGGGTTTCAGTAAAGCTAGAAGCAAAGCCAGTGTCCAGAGTTTTGTTTCCATGTTGGAACAGGATCCAGTTCAGCATCACGCTAGCAGCAGTCTATTAATTCATTGTTGGTGGGGTCCACATGGCCTTGGACCATGTGGTCAAATACATGAAGCAGAATAGAGAGAACCCCCAAAACAAGGAGTTAAGTGCAACACACCAAAAGAAACTAGGAGCAGCCAAGAGTACAAGAGCTCAAGAAAGCAAATTCCTTTGTTTAGGGATTAATTATCCAAAATTTTGTGCCCTGGAAGTGGCCGCACCCATTCTGGCCAATGACCCAAGTTTGACTGATAAGCAAGTACCTTCCCTGTGTCACCCTAACTTGATTGAATACCGGTATGTGTTTATCTCCCCTTTGTTGGATCCCTGGTGAGTGTAAAGTTGTAGCTTCCTAGTGAAGCTGCCCAAATGACATGCCTATAATATTTGGCCTTCTCTTTATTCCTTTCTTTTTATTAATAACTAGGTTAATTCTAACAGTATCAATAATACAAGAATAAATTTTGTGTTTCATGTACTCACAACTGTAAACTTATTTTGTCCCACCATGAACTTATAGAGTATGTATTTTAATAGATAATTGTTATAAGTATGACACTAAATTATTATTTTAACTACTAGAGGCCCGGTGCATGAAAATTCATGCACTGGAGGGGGGCGTCCCTCAGCCTGGCCTGCCCCCCCTCACAGTCCAGGAGCTCTCAGGGGTGGGAGGTGACCCAGTGATCAGGGGAAGGCGATACCCCATCACACCTCTGCTGCTTCCACTGCCGGCAGTGCAAGCTTCAGCCGGCCCTGGTTACCTGAGCCTCAGGTGGCCCTGGGCAGCTGGGGGGCTGAGCGGACTGGGCGCTGCCATCTTTGAGGGCATGGCAGTCAATTAACATATTCCCTCCTTGTTGGCTGTGGGTGTCACCATCTTTGAGGGCGGGGAGTCAATTAGTATATTCCCTCCTTATTAGGTAGGATGTATCAAATGTGAAAAATTGTTAATCTTTTAATTAACTATTTTTTTCAATCAAACTGCAGATTTTGGAAAATATTTAGTTCTTACTGAATGTGTATAAAGCAAGATGGGGGATGTTATATTAGTTATCAGTTATTTTATTGCATAGTGAAATTTTTGTGGCTTTAAAGAATCATGGAAAGATGCAATATTTTTCACATTCATAGATTTGGGAGAATGGATAGGATTTTCCGTCCAGTGATTTTCACTCTTAATTTGTTCTATGGCTGAGATGCAAATAGAGTAATCAAGGAAAGGACAGCAGACAGAAATAGTATTTTATAGGTTTACCCCTAGTTAATCCAGGAATGCTTAGAAACCACATGATGTGCCTATAGAACACCTCCAGGAACTAAAGTAGTAAAAGAAAGTAACTGTGGTGGAGAAAAAGTAATTTTCTTTTTATCCTTTTAAGTTCTTCTGGCTGTTCTAATAATAAAATTAACATGCTACAGATTAACATGAGACAATAACAAAATGTATTAAGTATGCAATGAGTTAAGAGTGAAGATAGGAAATATATAAAATGGGGTCACTTTAATCAAGCTGCTAAAATTATTCACATTATGAGGGTTGAGGCATGAGAAAATGTCCCATTCTTATTCTAACTAGCCTGGGAACTTACTATTATTTTATTATTATTATTTAACTTAACAGGCCTGAGTCAATGTGTAAATGCATCTGGACCTCCAGATACCCCTCTCATTACCCCCTAAAGGACTTATGGACCCAGATTACCTGATTACTTTCTAAATGACTTACATATACATTGACCTGACATATATTAAACTTGTCTCTCTTCTTTGGAACACTACTGGGTTTTTTGCCCAGTTGTGTTTACAGTTTAAAAACTCTACGATCCTTGAATAAATCACTGTCATTTATTTCTAGTGAAGGGTTCAGACACTTTTTGAGTTCCAACAGTACTTATAGGGTTTCTATAAAAATATGGATGCAGGACAAATAGGGCAGTTGAGGCTTATATGCCATTCTAGACTAAGAAGAGGGAATCAGAGATCTGGGGTTCAAAGGGAAGGAGGCAATTTATAGGGCAATGAGAAAGAGCAAATATTTGGTAAACACAGTCTTTCTGGACCACCCAGAGATAATAGGACATGCAGGGCAATCCTATAAGCTGACTTTGCAGGTCCCTCTCTGTCTACTAAACTGAGTTTATATTGTGATTCCAAGGTGATAACTCCCTTCTTTTAAGCAGGTTTTTCTACCTGAATTCCTTTAGCCTGGTAAGGGGAAAGGTCAAAATTTCTTTCTGAGTATGGCCGTGTGGCTCGGTGGTTGAGCGTTGGCCCCAGAACCAGGAGGTCACTGGTTCGATTCCTGGTCAGGGAACATGCTCAGATTTCAGGCCTGATCCCTGGTGAGGGGCATGCAGGGACACAGGCAATTGATGTTTTTTTTTTTTTTTCTCATCCATGTTTCTATCTCTATATCCCTTTCCCTTTCGCTCTCTAAAATCTATAAAAAAATCACATATTGTTAAAAAACTGTTCACATTTTTAAAAAATATTTCTGAGTCTGTTGTTTCTTAAAAATAAGCAGATTAAACTAATCACTATCCCAAAAGGTATATTTTGGGGTGGCAAACTCTGCTTCCTCACAACATCATTGGTTTCAGTGCCTCAATCATGAATGTTTCCTCGGGAAATTTTAAACAAACCAAAGGCAATTAACTTTACATATTTGAAGTCGTATTTATAATTCAATGTAAACTTTTCATTAATAAAATAAAGGAAAACCAAAGAAAGGAAAATAGTCACTGATAGATGAATTTAGTGGTCTTCTTGTTTTTTGGATTCTGACTTTGAAAACATTAAGAATCATGGACATTTTATTTTTTGTGGAAAAGACAGCTTGAGTTGATCTAATACATCCTAAAAGCTCTATTAAATGTAAATCAGATAAGATTTACATTATATAGCTACCAGCAAAATAGCAAGTGTCTAAAATGGACAAGACAATGTCTAAACTATTTATCTTTGATTTATTAGTCCTTCATTCTAGTGAGGATATATTTTTTCTCCTGGTATTTTATAGTTCCTACTATCTTTCTGCAATAGGAAAATAGCAACTAAAACCACACATCTCCTGAAAATATAATGAATGCAGATTTTCAGATTTAATGTTGAACAAAATCAATGAGTGGAAAAATACAACCATTCTTTTTGCACTTTTAGGTTATGCCCGAATAAACTGTTGGCAATTGCAAATAAATAAATAAATAAATAAATAAATAAATAAATAATAAAATAGACCAAATTAAAAACCATCTTGGACGGGGGACCAGGTCCAGAGCAGGTCTATATAACACCAACTGGTAGTGTGTGGGTTCTTGATTTCATGCAGGAAAGATTTCACAACGGGAATCCAGGTGGGTGACATCATCCTATCTAATAAAAAAGGAATATGCAAAGATGGTGACACCCACAGCCAATAAGGAGGGAATATGCTAATTGACTGCCTCGCCTTCAAAGATGGTGGCGCCCACAGCCAATAAGTAGGGAAGATGCTAATTGACTGCCCGCCCTCAAATATGGCAGTACCCACAGCCAATAAGGAGGGAATATGCTAATTGACTGCCACACCCTCAAAGATGGCAGTGCCCACAGCCACAAGATGGCAGTGCCCAGTCCCTTCAGCCCCGCTGGGGTGGAAGGCACGTGGCAAGGCAGGCACGTGACAAGGCAAGGCCAGCCTGGCCACCCCACACACCTGCCTCTGGAGTCCCCCAGTGCCCTCAGGCCCCCAGCCACCCAGGGTTGGCCCAAGGCTCAGGCAAGCCTCGGATAGTGGCTGCCCAGCCACCTAGGGCCAGCCTGAGGTGCAGGCAAGCCTTGGATGGCAGCTGCCCAGCCACCCAGGGCCAGGCCAAGGCACAGGCAAGCCTCGTATGGTGGCTGCCCAGGTGCCCAGGGCCCTGAGGCTCAGGTAACCTGGCCGTCCAAGGCTTGCACTGCCGGCAGTGGCAGCAGCAGAGGTGTGATGGGGTGTTGCCTTCCCTGATCACCAGGTTGCCTCCTTCCCCTGAGAGCTCCCAGACTGTGAGAGGGGACAGGCCGGGCTAAGGGACCCCCATTCAGTGCATGAATTTTCATACACCTGGCCTCTAGTTTATTAATAAGGGTACATTTATTAAAGGTAGGACAATACAAGCATGTCAAACTCACAGCTGGCAGTCCACATGCCTTGTGAACGAGGCATGCAGCCTGCCGACTATGGGTTTGACATGCTTGAAACAGGACAGATCTATGTGGTGTAGCTTTGGCTCTCTAGAAATGTTATCCTATCTAATAATAGAGTAATATGTAAATTGACTGCACCTTCGCTACACCTAAGCCACGCCCACCAGCCAAGCCATGCCCACCAGCCAATCAGGAGCAAATATGCAAATAAACCCAACCAATATGGCTACAGCCACTAAGAGCAGGAGGGAAGCTTGGGTTTCTGCGGTAACAAAAGAAGCCATCCTGTTGCTGGCCTAAGCCTCCACTCAAGGCTACAAAGTTTCAATTATAGAAGGTGAATTAACTCCAACAGAAATCGCTGCTGGCCGGGGAGCGAGCAGCAGGCTTGGCTTTGCTCCAGGCTACAAAGTTTCAATTGTAGCAGGTAAATAAATTCCAGATACCAGGGCCTCCTCTTGGGTCGCCAGGTGGCGTGGCCGGCCTGCAAACCACCACAGGCCCCTTGCTCAGGCTGCCCCACACCCCAAGGGAACCCCCACCCTTCAGGGCAAACCAGTCAGCTCCCACCCATGCACCAGGCCTCTATCCTATCTAATAAAAGAGTAATATGCAGATTGACCATCACTGCAACACACAATATAGCTGCCCCCATGTGGTCAAAGATTCTGCCCCCATGTGGACACAAGATGGCCTCCACAAGATGGCCAGCAGGGGAGGGCATTTGGAGGCGATCAACCCTGAAGGGGAGGGCAGTTAGGGGTGACCAGCAGAGGAGGGAAGAGGAGGGAAGGCCGGCATAGGAGGGAAGCTGGGGGCAAACAGGCTGTCTGGGAGCAGTTAGGCATCAATCAGGCTGGCAGCGGAGTGGCTAGGGGGTGATCAGGCTGGCAGGCAGAAGTGGTTAGGGGCAATCAGGAAGGCAGGCAGGCAAGCAGTTGGGAGCCAGCAGTCCTGGATTGTGAGAGGGATGTCCGACTGCCCGTTTAGGCCCGATCCAGGATCGGGCCTAAACGGGCAATCGGACATCCCTTGAGGGGTCCCAGATTGGAGAGGTTGCAGGCTGGGCTGAGGGACACGCCCCCCCTCCGTGCACAAATTTCGTGCACTGTGCCTCTAGTTCTATATAATAAAGAGGTAATATGCAAAATGACCCTCACGACCTCACACAAGATGGCTGCCCCCATGTGGTCAAAGATGGCTGCCACAAGATGGCTGGCAGGAGAGGGTAGTTGTGGCCAATCAGGCCAGAAAGGGAGGGGAGTAGGGGACGACCAGGCCTTCAGGGGAGGGAAGTTGAGGGTGACCAGGCCAGCAGGGGAGGCAGTTAGGGTTGACCAGGCCAGCAGGGGAGGGCAGTTGGGGGCAACTGGGCTGGCAGGGAAGGGCAGTTGGGGGTTTCTGGGCAGGTAGGGGAAGGCAGTTGGGGGGCACCAAGCCTGCAGGGGAAGGCAGTTGGGGACCATCAGGCTGGCTGGGGAGTGGTTAGGGGGTGATCAGGCAAGCAGTTGGGAGCCAGCAGACCCGGATTGTGAGAGGGATGTCCGACTGCCAATTTAGGCCCGATCCGTGTGGGATCGGGCCTTAAACCAGCAGTCAGACATCCCCCGAGGGTCCCAGATTGGAGATGGTGCAGGCTGGGCTGAGATTCACCTCTCCCCCCGCCCCCCAGTGCATGAATTTCATGCATCGGGCCTCTAGTAGGAAATAAATGAGCTAAGGTGGGGCTGCTTTAGCTCACTAGGAAGACAGAGAAAAGGGGGCCTTGGTGACAGGTTGAAGGGATTAACCCAGTACCAGCTTGCCACTGCAAGTGGTAGTGTCCCTGGTGACACATCTCTAGGGCCCTTAGAGTTTAGATGTGTGCCTGTGGGGAAGGAAAGAGGAAGGGTAAGACTGGTGTGCTCTTGGAAGGGAGAGCATGTGCTGGGCTCTTTGTGGTGAGGATTTTCTCTTACTCTCTTGCAGGCAGAAATGTTAGGGCAAGTCTCAGTGGAGGGTTTGAGCAAAATAATCATTAGTTTTCCAGGTGTGCTGTTTCAGGGTCGTGGTCTTTACTGATTGGTCAGCACCAGAAATGGGGATCATTGGTCATTGCTGCTGGTCCTCATGTCACCCACCTGGTTTTGTTGCTTTTCTGGGCCTGGAGCTGAAACAAAATTGAGGCCTAGATATTATCTTTAGAGAGGTGACCTTCTGTAAATTGCTCAGCCAAATTGTTCAGCTATCTGTCTCAGTTTCCCCATTCTATTTGCCAAGGAATTTTCCTACCTTCTCACTATCACGTTTCAATGCTAGACTTTTTCTCATTGCCTTAAAATTAGAGCTTAATTTTCTTAAAATTATTTTTTTCTTAGAAAATTGGCAGTGCTACTGGCTTAAAGAAATTGTTAAATTTCTGAAAAGGCCAAGTATCTTCTCTTTTAATGTTCATCATATGTATATTTTCAAGAAAAGGTAGTTAAAATATGATTCCTGCATTCATATAGATGAAAGAAGTATAGAGGTAATTTAGTTTATTCCTCCATGTGCACAATGACTATTCCCACTGAGCAATCTTAGATTTATAAAAATCAACCCTGTTTTTCACAGAAGCTTGTATAACAAGTGACTGTTAGATCTTTTTATCTAATAACAGTGTGCAAATTTCTTCATGGTACAAAAATTATCTCTCAGTTAATCTCTACCATTACAAAGTTAGGAAGAAATTCCAAAGATAATTTATCCACCCCAGTATCTATAATAATAAAAGCATAATATGCTAATTAGATGGGACATCCTCTCGGACGTCCTTCCAGACAAAGCCATGGTGGTGGGAGGTGAAGGGGGCTTAGCGCTGTGCATGCATTTCATGCATTGGGCCTCTAGTTTTTATATAAGAACGTAGTCGAATCATTAAGATCACCAGTTATCTATTTTATTTTTAAAACCTTTGCTTGGAAGCTTGCTGAAGAAATACCACACATATTTGATATCCATAGGAAAGTAGTAAGAATTTTAGGACAAAGATTCTAAAGTTGAAAAGGACTGAATCCTACCCTTTTTCTTTTAAAATTTATGGTCTTGTACAAGTTATTTCAATTATCTGATACTCAGTCTTATCATTTGTAAAATGACAATAATAGCACATTCTCATATGCTTGTTGTAAGAAATAACTGGCATAATTCATGTTGAGCTCTTTAAAAAGTGTCATGTATATTTATAATATTGTCATTGCTTTCTCAAAAAAGAGCACACTAAATTGGACTTTCTAAAGATGTGAAGTCAATCAATCTTTTATATAGGTAAACTAGGCATTTATCTATGAGGTATGATTTAGGGGAGGAAATGGTTTGATTTGAAAATATTTAATACCACCCTGGCTGGTTTGGTTCAGTGGATAGATCGTCGGTCTATGGACTGAAGGGTCCCGGGTTTGATTCTGGTCAAGGGCACATGCCTGGGTTGCAGGCTCGATCCCCAGTAGAGGGTGTGCAGGAGGCAGCTGATCAATGGTTCTCTCTCATCGTTGATGTTTCTATCTCTCTCTCTCCTTTCCTCTCTGAAATCAATAATCCTGTATAATAAAAGGCTAATATGCAAATCAACCAAACAGTGGAACGACCGGTAGCTATGACATGCACTGACCACCAGGGGACAGAAGCTCAACACAGGAGCTGCCCCTGGTGGTCAGTGCACTCCCACAGGGGGAGCGCCACTCAGCTACAAGCTGGGCTCATGGCTGGTGAGCGCAGCGGCGGTGGCAGGAGCCTCTCCTGCCTCCACAGCAGCACTAAGGATGTCTGACTTCCGGCTTAGGCCCGCTCAAAATATATTGCATAAAATATTATGCCATGTGATTATTCACAGAAAAGGACTCTGTGGGCAACTCTGTTTTATAAACACTGACTATTTCTCACTGAATATTCGAGAAGTATATAATTATATTAAAAATTGGGAGACAACATGCATTGACGATGCATGAAGAAACTATTTCCTCTGAAACCCAAGGTTTTTACTTGGATTGAATTTAGTTTTAAATTCTAGCTCTAGAAATCATATCTCTTTCTCTCTAAACCTGTCAAAGATCTAGTCTTTCTTACGATAATCAGAAACCCCCAAGGCAGCAGAGCACGGTATCTCAGAATTGATTGATTGGTCATAAGCTCCAGACCTCTGGCAGGCTAAAGAGAACATCTTGACCTAAGTTAGGTTTAGCTCCTGAGTCCTAATATGGAACATGCCCTGGCTACTTTCTCATTAAACCAGGCAGAGGGACACCAGAGCAGACCTCAGAACTGTCTTCAAGACCAGGAGAAAACATTTATTGCCCTTACCTCACTTCCAACCAATCAGCTCCCAGCACAACCCTTAATCTTGAACCCATGGTGTCTTGTGATTTTACCCTATATAATCTTCAACCTCCATACCATTGAAGAGTCCAGCCTTTAGAGCACAAGCTTGCATGCTGTCTAGATTGACTAATTCTCTAACTGCAAACTCCTGTTTGAGCATTTCTTTCAGACAGTGCATGCAGGCAGATGGACTCAGATTTTGGGGTTCATTAACACCTGCACAAACACTATTCTGTATATACAAAATGCAAATGTTAAGAAATTTGTGACAATATTTAATTGCAATTTACTTCATGTAATTTCTACTCATTCTAATATTTGAAGATGTCATCAAGCTTCACTCTTGTTTTTCTTTTTCCCCTTCAAAGTAAATCTTATTTGTACCTCTTACAATTAAAATTCAGATCATCCCATAATCACATCAGTCCTTGAAATGTAATCTAGTTAGTCCATAAAACACTTGAGTTAACAGGTTGGAATAGTGTTTGCCTTCTCTGTCCCCCTTCCCTCCCTCAAAGGCAAGACTAGAGAGCTCCATGTACTTTCTTAATGTCCCACCTGCAGGTCTGAGCGATAAACCAGTTATATTAGCTAATGACATAAAGTATGGTGTGTCCTAAAAGTTATTTTGTTTTTAAGGGGAATCCAGATGAGCAAATCAATTTAAATACAAAGTAATTAAACTCTAATGGTGAGGTGAAGCTATATTTTAATGATATTATATATTTTAAAAAAAGACTTGTTTTTGCCAAAACCGGTTTGGCTCAGTGGATAGAGCGTCGGTCTGCGGACTGAAAGGTCCCAGGTTCGATTCCGGTCAAGGGCATGTACATTGGTTGTGGGCACATCCCCAGTAGGGGGTGTGCAGGAGGCAGCTGGTCGATGTTTCTCTCTCATCGATGTTTCTAGCTCTCTATCCCTCTCCCTTCCTCTCTGTAAAAAATCAATAAAATATATTTAAAAAAAAAAAATAAATAAATAAATAAATAAAAAAAGACTTGTTTTAAAGCTACATCACTTCACAACATCGAGAAAGCTTGTGATATAACTGCCACAAAGGATTATATTCTTTAAATGACTCGTTAAGACAGACTCTCTAGATTTCTCTACTTTTCCATAGAATTTTGCTTTAGATTTAAAATCCCATGGCCATTTCAGCCAGGGAATTAAAAAAGTATGAGAACTTTATAATTATCTAATCTACCTTATTTTTTTTTTTTCTATAGTGACAATGATAGGTTCAGAAATATTTAGAAATTTGCACAAGGTCATACTATTCACTATGAAGATGTTTTACTTAAATCTAGTCGTCTTGAGTCTTAGACACATTTTTGTTTCCTTAACTCCATAAAACCACTATCAGTTGATGTTTGTGGGAATGGGGGGTTGTTTTCAGATGGTAATAAACTTAATCTAAAGTTAGCATGCTGTCCATATTTGGTATGTTCTTCTGTATGGGATAGCAGTTTATTTATTTTTTTCCACATTTCAAAGGACACATTACCAGAATTTATATGTCCTGTGGAAAACAAAATTTGCTAATGATGACATTAGACCTATACAAATTGTCTTTGCAATATGTGTGTATCCTCTTTTTGAAAGTTAATTTCTGTGTAATCACAGATGTAATTGAAACTTACAATTACTAGGCAGGTGTCTGCCTTAGTGAGCCATCCAAATTCAATAACATCTAATGGCTATTTGATTGGCATCATCAATACAATACGCCTGTTTAAGCAGAAACCTATATTATGCACAGCAATTTTAAAAATTAACACAAATTATGTTTTGAGCCAAAGGGTTAATCATTGTCTCTTCTTTCAGAATAGAATTGAATAGTTGTTCAGGCAACTGTGAGATAGATTGCTTGGTGCCTGGGTTACTGCGATTAAAACAAAGGCCTTCAGTTTGCAGTGCCATCAGCCTGGTACATGTCACTAATACCAAATTCATTTCTTAGAGCAGAACCATACACCCATCTTCCATTGCAATTACTGCAGAGGAGAGGAGATGGAGAAGTAAAAATGAAGCATTTCAAGGATGAATGGACACTGGAAATTGGTAAAGTGGCAGGAAAGTCCAAGTTTGAAGAATCAAGAAGTGAATGTACATAGAAAAAGCAGTTTGGAAAACATGGGGCAAAAAATGATACTTGGTAGAAACATCTGTTTGCTGTTGCTGAAAAAAAATTAGCATTTAAATGTCCTCATTTGGTTCTGAAGTTAGCACTTCCCTGAAGTAGTTCACACCTTTACTCTTGCTCCTGTTCAGCTACAGATCACTTTATGCAAGGCTGATTTTAACAAGAAAATGGTGCATTAATTTACAATGTGTTAAGCATTTTAAAAGTGGCAAAATATAGGCTTTTGTGAAATTTTTATAATCTGAAGAAAATAGAAATACTTATGTAAAGCTCTTTCAAATACCAGAATGACTTCATGCCCAAGAAATTATATCCTTATTAAGACCATTAGAAAATTCAGTTGTTAAGTATATCTATATATCAACCTCTAACTAGTGAATTTTCTATAGCTCTGCAGAGTCTCTATTAAATAGTGAAGCAGATGTAATCTCAGACATCATTTAACAATACTTTTTAACATGCTTTTCAGCCAATTGCTCTTGCTCTCACTTTTCTTCCAATGCTCTGTCTCCTTTCTCTTCTCTCATCTCTTCAATTCTTTCTTCATTCTCTTATTTCTTTATTTCCTTTGTTCTTTTTTCTCTTCATTGCCTGTCTTTTTTTCTCTTATCTTTTATAATTTTAAATATTTTGTGTTTCTATTAAACAAATAAACTTGGTAATGAGAGCTTGTTCACACTCTATCTTCCTCATTGGGGTACTTAATATTTTGAAGTTTTATATTTCTGAAATATCTTAATGTTTTATATACACTTAAGATAAGCAATGGAGCTACCTGGGCATTATATACGTAACTTGACCTATCCTATGCATTTTTATAAGTAACAAACTAAGAAGCCAAATTAATTCAAATTTAGAGATTCTATTTTATTGTTTAACTGAGTGAAGTCTTCTAAATTAAAACCATAAATATGAAATCAAGTCCTTGTATTTTTTAAATCCTTACCCAAGGATATGTTTTTTCTTTATTTTGAGAGAGAGAGAGAGAGAGAGAGAGAGAGATTAAAAAAAAACATTGGTCAGTTGCCTTCTGTACTTGCCCCCACCAGGGATCTGACCCACAATCTAGGTATGTGCCTTGAGTGGGAATTGAAAAAAACATTTTTTTGGAGTACAGGATGATGCTTCAATCAACTGACTCACCTGGCCGGTAATAGTCCTTGTATTTTAGTGATAAATATTGAAGCTGTATGTCCACTTTCAAAAAGTTTCTATTTAGGTCTTTTGCCCATATTTTTTATTGGATTGTTTATATTCCTTTTGTTAAGTTGTAAGAGTTCCCTATAAATTATGGAGATTAAACCCTTTATGGGATGTAACATTGGCAAATATGTTCTCTCATGCAGTGTTCTCTCTCTTGTTGTTTTCTTAATGGTTCCCTTTGCTGTGAAGCAAATAGGCACTTTTTGAAAGTGGACATACAGAAGGCCGAGAGACATATGAAAACATGCTCAAAGTCCCTAATCATGTTAGAGATGCAAATCAAAATGACAATGAGGTACCATCTCATGCCTGTCAGAATGGCTGTCATCAACAAATCAACAAAGGTCAAGTGCTAGTGAGGATGTGGAGAAAAAGAAACCCTCATGCACTGCTGGTGGGAATGCAGACTGGTGCAGCCACTGTGGAGAACAGTATGGAGTTTCCTCAAAAAATTAAAAATGGAACTCCCATTCAACCCAGTGATTTCATTTCTAGAAATATATCCCAAGAAATCAGAAACACCAAATAGAACATATGTACCCTTATCTTCATAGCAGCACAATTTACAATAGCTAAGATTTGGAAACAACCTAAGTGCCCATCAGCAGATGAGAGGATTAAAAAACTGTGGTACATCTACACAATGGAATACTATGCTGCTATATAAAAGAAAAAACCCTTATCATTGGCAACAGCATGGATGGACTTGGAGAGCATTATGCTAAGTGAAATAAGCCAGTTGGAGAAAAATAAATATCACATGATTCCACTCATTTGTGGACTATAATGAACAACATAAACTGATGAACAAAAATAGATTCAGAGACATAGAAGTCTCGAACCTGAGAGGGAAGACAGGCGAGGGGGAGGGAGATAAGAGATCAACTGAAGCATGACCAATGGACACAGGCAATAGGAAGGCGGCGGGGGGAGAGGGGCATGTGCTGGGGGCAGGAGTGGCAGGGAAAGGTCAATGGCGGGGAAAGGAGACATATGTAAAACTTTCAACAATAAAGTATTGAAAAAAAAGAAAAAATATATTGAAGCTGTAAAAGAACATTATTCTGAAACATTTAGTTATTCTCTCATCCAAAGTACCATGGAATTGAGTATCCAAATGGAAAAGAATAGAAATAGTACTTTGCTTACTTTATAGACTAAAATCATAATATGTAGTAGAACAGAGAGACCTTGCTTGTTTTGCATATTTGCAGTTACGTCAGCCTTTAAAGTATAATGGCCCAGGAAGAAAAACTAAGTGGGAGGCAGACTTACTCTTCTTTGGTACTTTTTTTTACAGGAAAAAAAAAAGTTTAAAAAAATGTTAATATAAGAAAAATAGTAGTAAAAATAGCAAAAATGTTCTCTAATGATAACATAAACTCATGGCTGGTGGTTAAAACATAGAGGAAAACACAATTATTGCTGATCATCTACACTAATAAAAGAGAAACATGCAAATTAACCATCACCCTGCTACACCAAGCCACGCCCACCAGCCAATCAGGAGCACGTATGCAAATTAGCCCAACCAAGATGGCGGCCATCCACAGAGCTGGAGCAAGCAGGAGGCTTGGGTTGCCCCCGGCGATGGAGGAAGCCAAGCTTCCCACCCGCCCTGGCCGGCCCTGGCCTCCACTCAAGGCTACAAAGTTTCAATTATAGAAGATAAATAAATACTAGATACTTTCTTCCAGCCGGCCCTGGCCTCTGCTCAAGGAGGCGCTGAAAAAAAAAGAAAAAGGAAAAGATAAAAAGGAGGGGCTGGGACCTTGGGTTGCTGGGGGATGATCAGGCCAGGATGGGATGGCAGGAGCTGTTGGGGGTAAACAGACCAGTTGGGGGTGAGCAGGCTGTCAGTGGTAGTCAGTTGGAGGTGATCAGGACAGCGTGGGGGGGGCAGTTTGGAATGAGCAGGCCAGTGGGGAGGGAAAGTGGGGGTGAGCAGGCCATTGGGGTGGCAGTTGGAGGTGATCAGGCTGGCGGGGGGCCATTTGGGGTGAACAGGCCAGCAGCGGGGGGAATTTGGGGGCAAGCAGGCTGGCAGGCAGAGTGGTTAGGGGCAATCAGGCAGGAAGGCAGGCAGGTGAGCAGCTGGAGCCAGCAGTCCCGGATTGTGAGAGGGATGTCTGACTGCTGGTTTAGGCCCGATCCCTGTAAACTGGCAGTAGGACATCCTTCAAGGGGTCCCAGATTGGAGAGGGTGAAGGCCAGGCTGAGGAATACCCCATCCCCCGTGCACGAATTTCATGGACCAGGCCACAAGTGTATGTTATAAAGCACATTATGTGCTATATTAAACCTAGTTGCTCTAACACTAATTGCCGGTTACAATCTTTACCCCTTGAATTACTGTGCAGCCAGGAATGAAGAAAGGGCCAAGGGCCATGCTGTATCACAGGGGCAAACATATGAAAACATAATTAGGATGTATGAGCATTATCACCTGGATGTGTGATCATTTGTTATATTTATAGAAATATTCTTCAAACTGTGTGAAAAATTATTGTACATTAATTTAACATACCTAACCATAAAGATATATGAAGTTGGATAGATAATAGATACAATATAATAGGTAGATAGATAGATTATAGATAGATAATGAATAAAAGAATAGGCTCTTCATTTCATTCACAGATTTGTAGAACATATGCCATATTCAGTTCTTTTTTTTTTTCTTTTTTAAATATATTTTATTGATTTTTACAGAGAGGAAGGGAGAGGGATAGAGAGTTAGAAACATCGATGAGAGAGAAACATTGATTCAGTTGCCTCTTGCATACTCCCTACTGGGGATGTGCCCGCAACCAAGGTATATACCCTTGACTGGAATCGAACCTGGGACCCTTCAGTCCACAGGCCAGCGCTCTATCCACTGAGCCAGACTGGTTAGGGCCATATTCAGTTCTT
Source organism: Ia io (assembly GCA_025583905.1). Taxonomy (NCBI): domain Eukaryota; kingdom Metazoa; phylum Chordata; class Mammalia; order Chiroptera; family Vespertilionidae; genus Ia; species Ia io. Next base: position 38,505,718 of record JAJQQW010000003.1, read on the forward strand.
ACTTATCTCATTCGTATTAGTATCCCAACAGTTAATGGATTTATAAATATACTGCATATATTACTTGGAACTAAACTCTATAAGTAGTACAAATTTTCTACTAAACTAGTAATGTTTTGCTATGAAGCAAAAATGCTGAAGATATGCCCATTTTTAAAGATGTCAAAATTGAAGGATTCCAAAGCTACTCCCACTAATTACAAAAATAGTTTATTGAGCATCTGGTACCAGAGAATCAGAGGTAAAGTAATTTATTCTTAAAAAGTTAGAGTGATTATGCTTTCTTTTCTGATCTTCTCACTTTTCAACATATATTTCCATTAGGCTACGAATATGCTTCACACTTAAATTACAAAAGATCAGTTCTACACTGGTTATCTTGGTTTCCATTCAACTAATCTGTCAATACCATTTTTTGTTGCTGTTGCTCATTCTCTTATCTGCTTTTTATTCCTATTTAAGCCTTGTTTTTATTTATTATTTCACCCTTTACTTTTGTGTTCTCTGTGCTTTGCCTCTCCACCTGTAATTGCAAAGCATTGCAAATAGGCATATATGTAAATATAACTATGTTTCTATTTGTATCTACATCAAATGTATTATTAATTTAGTCCAGGCTTATTGAATCCTGAAAAAGCCAGATAGAGTAGTTGCATATTTACTCATTATATCTGTTATTCACATTTCTTTCTTTACTTATGGGAAATTCAATATCCTTCATGTATGAGAAATCTTCTTCTGAAAGAGTAGCATTAAATTACAGAAAATCTAAAACAGAGACCCTGGCGACTGATAATGTACTGGGACCAACTTGTAGAATGCTTTTTTTTTTTAATAACCCATATTGGTTGATTTTTAAGCTATTTTCTCTCTGCCTCAAAACAAGCCTTTTATGTTCTGCTTTGTAATGCTGGGGCTGGGACTCTGGGAAACACATTTCAGCTTTTTCAGCAGACTTCTTGTTGGACTCTGCTAGCAGAGGGCACTTGAAGGAGTCCCAGTGCTAGTGGGGAAGAAGGAGCACTGTTTCCTGCAAACCCCCAGCAGTGTTTGTTCACCCTGAGAGTGGAAGTTTGCTCATCCAGAAGCAGGGTCCTGGTTCAGTATTCCTGTATTCCCAGAACAAGTCCCCTCATCTCTCTTCAAAAAGACAAATTACATCCTGTTGAGCCTCTTTCTCAGAAATCTAGCATCCACAGGGCCCTTCCTCCAAGTGTGTAAGGTTTAGTAATTCCAATCCCTTCTCACCCTAGTAATGCTAGATACTTACAGTTATTACCTCAGTGTCCCCTGTTTGTCTTTTTCTGAAATATATTTTTATTGATTTTAAGAGAAACAGGGAGAAGGAGAGAGAGATAGAAACTTCAATGATAAGAGAAAATTATTGATCAATTTCATCCTGCACACCCCCTCCTGGGATTGAGCCCGCAACCCAGGCATGTGCCCTGATAGGAATAGAACTATGACCTCCTGGTTCATAGGTCAAAGTTCAATCACTGAGCCATACCAGCCAGGCCTTGGATTTTTATTTCTCTAATATTTTATTAACAATTTCTTATATTAAATCTCTTGTTAAAATAATGTTATCTCTGGTCTCCTGACGGGACCTTGCCTAATATACTATTTATTATTTTAGGCTATTAGTTACTAGCTATACAAAGTTAAGTGAAGATAACTAAAGAAATAAAACCTGGAAGTTGATTTCTCTCCTCAACATCCCTGCGTGGGCAGTTTCCCTTAGAAAACACGGGATCATAGGACTGACTTGTAGTACTTTCTTCAGGTAAAAAAGCTTCAACTTACAAGTACCCTACTGATTTTTATTTCAACATATATCATTATTATAAAGAAATGATCATTTTTATTATAACCTACTTCAAGTAATTGTATTTGGAAAAATATATATTACAAATTATAAAGTTACTATAGTGAGCAATATTTTGGTAGGAAAAAATTTAGACTCATTGAATGGGAACTTTATGCAAGGCAGTGTTTAAGTCATTCATTCTGTCAAAATTAACATTGATTATGTGACAAGTATGATCCCTCAAGGGATGAAAAAATGTGGTTCTTATTTTCTAAGATTGTATGACCTTGACACCAGTTTATATAAGGTTAAAAATATATCAAACACACACTATAAATTTTTAAAAAATACTAAGGCAAGAGGAATATAGGACATACAGGGGGAAAAAAATTAAAGGAAGTTAAAGAGTAGGATATAGTTTTAGTGAAGACATTAAGGAGGACACAGAATATCCAACAAACAAATACTGTGATGTTTTAATGGTAATGGCAATTGTTTGTGAATACAGAGTAAACATCAAAAATAGACCTTCCTCATCACCTTACATAATTTACGTGGAGATTTCTTTTTCTAGGATTATCTACTGCTTCATAACAAACAAAACCTAGTGGGTTGAAACAATAGTATCAATTACTTTGCACCTGAATTTGCAATTTAAGATCCTTCATCTCTGCTTTAATCAATTTTAGATTCAGCATCTCTACTTGAGCTGGAGGACATTCTAAGATGATTTGTTCACATTGCAAGTCAGTTGGCACAGGCAGTCAGCTGGAATTTTATCTGCAGTTAGTAGGGGGACCTGAGTTTCCCTGCCCATGGCCCCTTCAAATGGGGAAGCTGAGCTTCCTCACAAGATGGTGGCTGAGTTCCAAGAATGAGTATTCAAGAGACAGGAAGTAGAAGCTTCCAATTCTGTAAATCATCTGTCTTGAAACAAGCACTGTCAATTGTTTATACTTTTTGGTCTATTAGTTGCAGATCGCTCAGATTTTAAGGTAGGGTACAAAGATTTCACTTTTCAGTGGGAGCATTGTACAAGAATGTGAAGCCCTCGTTAATATACCATATATTCATTCTGTACTATTTGTACATATCTCTTACTTAGGTTAACACACATCCAGGTAATCACTTTGGAGATGTCAACATCAAAGCATTAAGAACAGCTCATAATTAAAAATTATGTTTAGAAATTACATAATTCATTTTTTAAAGTGCATTAAATATATATAAAACAGTATCTCCAAAAATGGGCACAGACATTTACTGATACCTCTGGAGCTGATAACTCCTAATACATCTATAGACAGATGGGTAAGAAGGCTTGATAATAAATAAGGAGTTATGGTTTTTCTATTCCATTCCTCTTTCCTTAGCATTTTTAAAAAGTCACAGTGTGTTTTTAACATATGACTTATCGTCACTCTATTTTCTCATCCACATCTACCTGTCTTTCTGTAATGTAAACTCCAAAATATCAGGAATTGTCTTAAAGTTTATTTTTCAATTAATTATATTTGTAATATGTTGACATAAAGTTAATAATGATAATGAGTTTTAGTAGATTGACAAGGTCATTATTACTCCCAAGTATTTTGGAATTCTAAGAAAAAAAGAAAACAGTACATACTAGTACATTTAGAATGGATATTATTGTGGACTATATACAATTCTTTTAACTTTTTTCTGACTAAAAATTTAGTTGTTTATTATAATTCTAATTCTGCCCAAGTTAGTGATTTAAGAATACTTTATGACATCAGGGATTTACTTCATATGCTTTCAAGGGTAAAAATAAATGGGTAGACAAATTAAACAATGTTGGCCATGAATTGATAATTGGGAATTAGTTATACTATTTATTATACTTTTTATATATTTGAAATTTTTCATAAATAAATTAAATACAAAGGTTTTATTCATAAAAATGTTTATAAAGGCATGTGAGTAATAAACATTGTTGGAATTGTTTTGATGACAATTTTGTTAAATATTAATAATCCTGAAAGCATTTGAGTCATTTAGGATTACTGTTTCTTTGCTGATTTTTTGTCTAGAGGATTATCCAGTGATGTCAGTTGGGTATTAAAGTCCCCTACTATGATTGTATTGTTGTCTATCTCTCCCTTGATATCTTCCAGGAGTTTTTTTATGTATTTGGGTGCTCCTGCATTGGGTGCATATATGTTTATAAGGGTTATATCCTCTTGTTGTATCGATCCCTTTAGTATTATGAAGTGACCATCCTTATCTCTTGTTATGGCCTTCACTTTGAGGTCTATTTTATCTGATATAAGTATTGCTACCCCAGCTTTTATTCATTTCCATTTGCCTGAAAGATATTTTTCCATCCCTTCACTTTCAGTCTGTTTGAGTCCCTTGTTCTGAGGTGGGTCTCTTGTAGACAGCATATATATGGGTAATGTTTTTTTATCCATTCAGCCACTCAATGTCTTTTGATTGGAACATTTAGTCTGTTTATGTTTAAAGTTATTATTGATAGGTACTTGTTTGTAGCCATTTTTATTTTTTGTGCCTGTGTTCCTTCTTCCCTTTTTATTTCTTCTTTTTACACCAGTCCCTTTAGCATTTCTTGCATTGCGGCTTGGTAGCGATAAACTTCCTTAGCCTTTTTTTGTCTGTGAAGTTCCTTATTTCCACTTCGATTTTGAATGATAGCCTTGCTGGATAGAGTATTCTTGGATTCAGTCCCTTGCTTTGTATAACTTTGTAAATTTCCTTCCATTATTTTCTGGTCTGATGTGTTTCTGTTGAGAAATCATTTGATAATCTAATGAGAGATCCCTTTTAAGTAACTTTCTGTCTCTCTCTTGCAACCTTTAAGATTCTCTCTTTGTCCTGAACGTTTGCCATCATAATTACAATGTGTCCTGGTGTGGGTCTCTTCGGGTTCATCTTGTTTGGGACTCTCTGTGCTTGTGTGACTTTTTTCTTCCCCACATCAGGGAAGTTTTCTGACATTATTTCTTCAAATAGGTTTTCTAACCCTTGTTCCTCTTCCTGTCGTTCTGGCACCCCTATTATTCTTATGCTGCTTTGTTTCATGTTATCCTTTAGCTCCCTTAGGCTCTCCTCCTGTCTTTTAATTTTTTTCTCCAGTTGCAGTTCAGTTTGGGTGTGTTTTGCTTCCCTGTCTTCTAATTCGCTAATTTGGTCCTCCACTTCTCCTAGCCTACTGTTGAAACTTTCCATGTTGTTTTTATTGCAGCTATATCACTATTTCTTCTTGATTCTTACATAAATTGTTGATTTTTCATCCCTCCGGTTTATGAACTATACGGCACTTATTCTGATTTTTTCTGACATATTTCATGCCTCCATTTCACTTAGCTGCTTCTGGTAATTCATCATTTTCTTTCCTTTGGGGGTTATTGCATTAATTTTGAATTTCCTTCAGTTTAAGGATGATCTCTGACTATTAAGAAGAAACTAATAGAATCCAGAAATAAACCCGTATATGTGTGGGCAAATGATTTTCAACAAAAAAGCCAAAAACATACAATGATGTAAAGAGCCTCTTCAATAAATGCTGCTGGGAAAATTGAAACTCACATGCAAAAGAATTAAACTAGATTACTATTTGTTCCCATGTACAAAATTAACCCAAAATGGATCAAAAACCTGAATATAAGACCTAAAACAATAAATTACATAGAAGAAAACATAGGTCCCAAACTTATAGACCTTGATCTTAGAGAAGATTTTATGAATTTGATTCCAAGGGTAAGTGGAATAAAGGCAAAAATAAATTAATATGACTATGTCAAAATAAAGAGCTTCTTCACAGATAAAGAAACCATGAACTAAACAAAAAGACAACCTTTTTGGGAGAAGGTATTTTCAAACAATAGCTCTGACAAGGGAGTTAATTTACATATATATATATATATATATATATATATATATATATATATATATATACACACACATATACACACACACTAGGGGCCCGGTGCATGAAATTTGTGCACAGAGGGGGGTTGTCCCTCAGCCCAGCCTGTACCCTCTCCAATCTGGGACCCCTCGAGGGATGTACAACTGCCCATTTATGCCCCATCCCGGTGGGATCGGGCCTAAACAGGCAGTCGGACATCCCTCTCACAATCCAGGACTGCTGGCTCCGAACTGCTTGCCTACCTGCCTTCCTGATTGCCCCTAACCGCTTCTGCCTGCCAGCCTGATCACCCCCTAACCACTCCGCTGCCAGCCTGTTTGTCCCCAACTTCCCTCCTCTGCCGGCTTGCTCACCCCTAACTGCCCTCTCTTGCAGGGTTGATCACCTCCAAATGCCCTCCTTTGCAGGCCTGGTCCCTCTCAACTGCCCGCCCTTGCAGGCCTGGTCCTTCTCAACTGCCCTCCCTTGCAGGCTGGGTGCCTCCCAACTGCCCTCTCCTGCTGGCCATCTTGTGGTGGCCATCTTGTGTCCACATGGGGGCAGGATCTTTGACCACATGGGGGCAGCTATATTGTGTGTTGTAGTGATGATCAATCTGCATATTACTTTTTTATTAGATAGGATAGAGGCCTGGTACAGGGGTGTGGGCCAACTGGTTTGCCCTGAAGGGTGTCCCTGATCAGGGTGGGGTTCCCTTGGGGTGTGGGGCGGCCTGAGCGAGGGGCCTGTGGTGGTTTGCAGGCCGGCCCACACCCTGGCAACCCAAGCGGAGGCCCTGGTATCTGGAATTTATTTTCCTTCTACAATTGAAACTTTGTAGCCTGGAGTGGAGCCAAGCCTGGGGCTCCCTCCGCGGCTGGCAGCCATTTCTGTTGGGGTTATAATTGAAACTTTGTTGCTTTAAGCGGGTGGGCCCGGCCAGGGTGTGCAGAAAGCTTTGCTTCCCCTGTTGCTGGGGGCAACTCTGGCCTGCTCTCTCAAGCTCCATTCTGCCGCCATTTCTGCTTGAATTTGTTTACCTTCTATAATTGAAACTTTGTAGCTTGAGTGGAGGCTTAGGCCTGGCAAGAGCAGGCGGAAAGCTGGGCTTCCTCTGTTACCTAGGAAACCTTGCTCTCTGTGGCTGTAGCCATCTTGGTTGGGTTAATTTGCATACTTGGTCTGATTGGGTGGTGGGCGTGGCTTGTGGGTGTGTCGGAGGTATGGTCAATTTACATATTTGTCTATTATTAGGTAGGATATGTGTATATATATATATATATGTATATATATATATATATATACATACATATATATATATAAAGAACTCATATAATTCATCAGCAAAAAAACAAACAATCCAATTGAAAAATGAACAGAGAACCTGAACAGACATGTCTCCCAAAAAGACATACAAATGGCCAACAGATATATGAAAAGATACTAAACTTTACTAGCTATGTGGGAGATGCAAATCAAAACTACAATGCGATAGTACCTCACTCCTGTTAGAATGGCTTTATCAGCAAGAAAAGTAATAACATGTGTTGGAGAGGTTGTATAGAAAAAGGGATCCTCATTCATTGCTGGTGTAAATGTAAACTGGTATAGCCATAATGGAAAGTAGTGTAGAGGCTACTCAAAAAATTAAGAATAAAATTACCGTATTACCCAGCAATCCATCTCCCTTGTATCTAACCCACAAATTTGAAAACATATATTCACAATGATATATGCACCCCTATGTACACTGCAGCATTATTCTCAACATGGAGGCAACCAAAGTGTCCTTCAATAGATGATTGTAAGATATAGTACATATATACAATGGAATACTACTCAACCATAAAAAGATGAAATACTGCCATATGCAACAACATGGAGGGAACTTGATAATATCATGCTAAGCAAAAGAAGTTAGACAGAAAAAGTTAAGAAACATATAATATCACTCATGTGGGATATAAAACATAAAGGAACATATAAACCTAAAAAATAACAAACTGACAAAAATTCATAGTAACAGACAACAGTATGGTTATCAGAGTTGGATGGTGGTAAAGAGCAAAGGTGATGGGAAAAAATTTGACTTTGAGTGGTGGGCACACAACTCAGTATACAGATGATATATCATATACACTTGAAAACTATATAATCCCATTAACCACTGTCATTCCAAAAATTTTAATTAAATATATGACCAAATGTCAAAGAAAAAGAATCTAGTGTGAATTGCTTAGTCAAAACAAACAAAACAAAACAAACAAACAAAAAACAACCTTTAAACTCACTAACATATTTCATATCTAATAGTCATTTGAAATCTCTGGATTCTACTTATGTTCTCTTATTCCTTATAAAATACCTGTGCTTAAACATGAAGTTTTAGTCCCCTTCTGTAGCAAAAATTGTCCTCACAATGCAGATCAATGCAAAACTGTCACACTAAGCCTGCGGCCAGTCTTAAACAATATGACCAAAGGTGATGTTATATTTCACATATTAATAAAGTGTTACTTTAAGAATGAAAGAGGAACCATTTAAATATTAACACGATTACTCTAGTATATCAAAACAAACACCTTGCTTTCAAACATATTTAAAGACTTGGAAATATAAGCTTTTACAACCCCAGACTCTATTCTTATAATAGACAGAACTATCCTGCACAGAACAGGGCTCTTGAGGTATTCTGTCACTGCAATTTCACCAGCTGTGGATGGTGTATAATATTTAGATAGAAAATAATAGTAAGTTGTTTGTTTTAGAGAGAGCATAGTAACACATTTTGTAGTCATGCTCAAGAAAAAGCTACCATGTTTATTTAGCTACTTGTGCTTATGTGCTGTTCATGCAAATGAACTTAACATCCTACCTCACTTGGTCAATAACAATGTGTTGAAGCAGTACTCAGGTATATGCTTTGGTGAAGAAAGTCTACTTAACTTTATAAAAGAAGTAGAAGAGATGACAAGAGAATCTAAGGTAATGGGAAGAGAAAATTTCAGACATTATGAAAACTAATTATCCTTTCTAACGATGCTTAATAGTGCCTATCTATTCAGAGGTTGAAATTCATCACAAAAATCTGAGAATTGTGTCATTATGTGGCTACTAATGGTAACAGTTTCTGTAGGTTCTGTAACAGAATAATGACAACTGCTCTAACAGATTAACACCGGGAGAATTTTTTTTTTCTTTTTTTTTATTAATATATTTTATTGATTTTTTTTTTTACAGAGAGGAAGGGAAAGGGATAGAGAGTTAGAAACATCGATGAGAGAGAAACATCGATTAGCCGCCTCCTGCACCCCCCCCCACTGGGGATGTGCCCGCAACCAAGGTACATGCCCCCGACCGGAATCGAACCTGGGACCCTTCAGTCCGCAGGCCGACGCTCTATCCACTGAGCCAAACCGGTTTCGGCAAGAATTTTTTTTTTCTTACTTATTGAGCAATCCAATATGAGCTTTTAGTAGCAGCCTTCTGGGAGGTACTTCAGAAAGTCAAGTTCCTTCCAAACACTGTCTCCATCAACACATTTTTTTCAAAAGTCACTTTTAAGGAGTAAGTAAGCATGGGGGAAGATAAGCTAATTTCTTAACAACTTCAGCCCCCAAAATAAAACATATAACACCTGAAACACATGAAATAGGGGTAGAAATTTTATTTTTAGAATTGGATAGAGGAGGAAAATGTTACCGACATGGCAAGATAGGAGATATTAGCCTCAACTCACTTTCAAATATCGACAATTAGACATCCACCCACAAATAAAAACAGCTCTGGGAGAGTTCTGGAGGTCAGCTTCAGCAACAGTGGAAAACTGAGAATGAAACAAATAGAAACAGCAACATAATTTTGCCTGTGTTATCCCTTTCTCCAAGCTGGCACTGCTCAGTGCAAAGAGGGAACTGCCTAGCTAGAAAGAGTTGCCCTGGCTGGGAAAGAAAGAACTGTATGAGTGACCAGATTTCACAGCTTTTTAAGGTACCTCACTAAGGATTTACTTTGGTTTCATTTCATCCAGATAACTGGGAAACAGAGATGTATAGAGATGGCCAGGAACAAGAAAGAAAGGTAGGGATACCAACTTCAGCCACCCAGTGGAAGTAATAGTGTCCCTAATAATGTGCTCTGCAGACAACCCCAACAACTTTTGACTCTGAAGAAATCAAGAGCCAGCACAGCAGCTTTGGAAACCCTGCAGATTTCTGAGGCTTTTGCCTTGTCTTCCGTCCCTGGCCAGCCCCACTGAAATGATCTGCACGTGCCCTCACAGTTGTGCACCTGTATGCCTCTCCTACAGCCCCCATCACCAGCCTCCACTGCTGTGTGCCCATGCAGAGACCCACTAGCCAAGGTAGTGCACACTGACAACCAGAGTCCTTATAGCTCCCAGTGTGCTCACAGTGGTCCCTTGCTACCGACACTGGCCCCCACCACTACATGTAGTGTAGAAACAGACTTATATGCCAATGCAACAAACCCAGAAGTAAACCTAGGATATATAGTCAACTAATAATTGACAAGGGAGCCAATAATTCAACTGGGAAAAGACAGTCTCTTAAAAAAATGAGGTTGAAAAAACTGGATCTTTTATATTCAAGAGAATTAAACCCCTGTCTTAAACCACTTACAAAAATTAAGTTGAAATGGATTAAGGACTTAAATGTAAGAACTAAAACCATAAAACTGCTATAAGAACACATGGGAAGAAAGCTCTTGACATGGGTCTTTGCAATGATTTAGATATTTTTTTTTCCCCAAGAAGGGATAGAAATGGCCAACTATACTTGTGAAAGGTGCTCAACATCACTAACCATCAGGGAAATGCAAATCAGAACCACTATGAGATATCACTTCACACCTCTTAGAATAGCTATTGTCAATAAAGATAAAAATTCTGCCATGAATGTAGAGAAAAGGGAATCCTAACGTGTGTGTGTGTGTGTGTGTGCGCGCACGTTCTTGGTAGAAATATACACTGGTATAGCCACTATGGAAAACAATATAGAGGTTTATCAAAAGTTAAAAAATAGAACTACCAAACTATCTATCTATAGAAATCTGAAGATGAAATCACTATCTCAAAAGAAAATCTGTATGCTATGTTCATTTTAGTTTTATTCAGAATAGGTAATTCATGGAAACAGCCTAAGTGTCAGATAACAGATTAAAGGATCAAAAGAATATGATACCTTGGCTGGGTGTGGCTCAGTGGGCCCACACTTAGATTCCCTGTCAAACCACATATCCGGGTTATGGGGGCTGGATCCACTTTGGATGGCATGCAGGAGGCAGCTAATTAATAATTCTCTCATCATTGATGTTTCTATCTCTCTCTCCCTCTCCATTCCATTCTAAAATCAATAAAAAATTAAAAAGAGAATATGATAAACACACACACAAAAATACACACACACAAATGGAATATATTCAGTCATTTTTAAAAAAGCAAATCACTTTATTTGTGACATGAATGGACTTCAGGGCACTATGATAAGGGAAATAAGTCAGACAGAAAGACAAATACTGTTCTATGTTCTTGATATGTAAATAAATAAAAAAATTGAACTTATGGAAACAGAGCATAGAATGATGGCCTCAGGGTTTGAAGGGTGCGGAAAATGGGAGATATTGTTAAGGTTACAAGTTTTCATTTAGAAGATGAATAAGTTTCAAGGAGCTAATGTACAGCATGCTGATTATAGTTAATAATACTGTATTGTATTTAAGGCTACCATGAGATTTTGGCTTTAATCTTCTCACCATAACAACAACAACAAACAACAAAATGCTAATTATGAGACATATTAACTAATCTCATTGTGGGAAGAATTTTACAACATATTCATCTACCAAATCATCATATTGTACACTTTAAACATAAACAATGTTATATGTCAATTATATCTAAATAAGGCTGAAAGAATGAAAGGAAGGGAAAAAAGGAAAGGAGGAAGGAAGGAAGGAAGGAAGGAAGGAAGGAAGGAAGGAAGGAAGGAAGGAAGGAAGGAAGGAAGGAAGAGAGGAAGGAAGGAAAGGATGAAGGAAGGGAAGAAAGGGAGAAAGAAATGCTCTTTTTTTTCTAACATATTTTTATTTATTTCAGAGAGTAAGGGAGAGGGAGAGAGAGATAGAAACATCAATGATGAGAGAGAATCATTGATTGGCTGCCTCCTGCACACCCCACACTGGGGATTGAGCCCACAACCCAGATATGTGCCCTGACCGGGAATTGGACCCTGACCTCCTGGTTCATAGGTCCACGCTCAACCTCTGAGCCATGCCAGCTGGTCAAGAGATTCTCTTTATAGAAGGACCATCTCCTTAAGAGTTTTAGTAGTCCTTGGGTTGACCACCTGAGCATGTATTATCTTCTCTGGACATACCTGAATTAGACATAAGAGAAAATGGACAAAAATCTTAGCCTGCTTTCTATAAAAGTGATTTTATAATTTAATGAAATATTGCAAGCTTTTTTCACCCCAAGACCAGGTAGATAATGGTTTATTTCATGAGAAATTGTTTCACACTTAGTATAGGCTGATTTCTGCTTCTTGGAAGATGTAGTAGACATACTTTTTCTTATTTCTTCTGCTAATGAAGTACAACACAAACCCTTGCCAATTATATATAAACAGATATTAAATAACTCCAAAAGGTTAAAAAGAAAAAAGGAAGACTTGCTTGGTCCCTCAGGTGCTGAGAACAACATGGTAGTGAATTTTAATATCAAAAGTGCAATCCATAAAAAGAAAAATCAATAAATTTTATTTCATCAAAATTATAAAATTTTTGGTATAAAAATTTTGTTTATAAGATGAAAACTCAAGCTATAAACAGGAAAACATATATTTGCAAACCACAAGCACAAATCAAATAGAAGGTTAGGATATAGAATTATATATGGAATTCTCAAAACTCAACAGTAAAAAAAAAAATCTAATTAGAAAAAGATCAGAAAACATGAAGAGTCATTTCACAAAAGAGTATATGCAAATTGCAATTAAGCACATGAAAAAATGTTCAACATTATTAACCATTAGGGAAATACAAATTAAACACATTGAAATATCACCACACACCTACCAGAATAGCCAAAATTAATAAAAAAATGGTGACCACACCAAATTCTGGCAGGGATGTGAATTGGATCACTGGTACATTACAGCTCATAATGTAAAATTGTACAGCCACTCAAGATTGTCAGCTGTTTTTTTTAAACAAAACATGTAACTTTCATTTGGCACAGTACTTGCATTGCTGGACATTTATCCCAGAGAAATTAAAACTTATGCTCATAGTAAAATCTGTACCTGAATGATTATAGTAGATTTATTCAATTACCCAAAATAGTTTTTCAAAAAATGGAAACAACTCAGATATTTTTTTTATGAGCAAATTGCTAGACTGCTGGTGGTATAACCATACCATGAAATGGTATTAAGCAATAAAAAGGAACTATTAATGTACACAACACCCAGATTGCTCTACGGATAACTTTACTAAGTGAAAACCCAATCTATAAAGGTTATATTGTAAATAACTTTATTTCTATATGCTTCTTAAAAGTAAGAATTATAGAGATAAAAATAAGATCAGTGTTTGCCTACAGTTTGTGATGGGAGATTTTTGTGGTAATGGAAGAGTGTGTCATCTTGACTCCAGTGGTGATAATCCAATCTAAATATGTGATCAAGTGATATAGAATTATACATGCACACTTACCAATGTTAAAATCTTGGTTTTGATAATATACTACAATTATGCAACATGTTATCATTGGGAGAAACTGGGTGAAGAATACATAGGGTCTATTTCAGCATCTTTGAAACTTATTGTGCATCTTTAATAATTTTAGAATTAAAAATTTAGAAAATGGTAAATGTGATCTATTTTCTTCATCTGTTCCATATGTAGTAACTATACTCAAAGTCTTTTCCCATGTATCATTTTAGGTCCATTATATTGTTTTTGGCTTCCTTGCATCCATGTCCCCAACCCCCTTTAATTTTGTTATGGCAAACTTAAAACAATCTGAAACAAATGGCTTGAATCTTTAATGATAATTCTATTCTGTAACAATAAGCTTTAATCTTTTCTGTGATGCTGAATTATTCACTTAAATTAAAAGTCTTGCAAAGACCTTCGTGACTCAGGACTCTTCAGTCTTCAGTCATCAATATTGGCAGCACAAGTAATTCTGTAATATAAAAGTCAAATGTGGCTCTAGGGCAATGGCCAGGCCATGTGAGACAATGGTAGGAACATTTGGAAAACTAGAGCTCTTCATGCAATAACAAATTACTTAATAACATAAAAGGCAGACCACATGCCTACTGAGTTTGAAGCTCTACTAAAAATGGCAGTAAAGGGCCAGTGTCAGTGTGAGTTTGCTGCACATTCTCTGCCATATTTATCAATGGGCTTTCTTTTTTAAAAACATTGTATCTTGTTTGTACTATCGTAGAAATTGCTTCTAAAAATAAATCTCCCTATTGCCAGGAGACTGCAAATACCTTAAGTAGTAGTAAGTATATTTTAGAGCAGTAATCACTTATATGACAATGTAGCCAATATTAAAATTATTATTAATGTCAAGTGTTTCTTGATTCAAATAACAGAATGCACATTTTTTATCTGTGAAAGATTTGTTATTTCAACATAATAAATACGCATGTAGTTTTGACGTTCCTGAGCTTGTTCAGTGGCTCAGTAATGACAGGGATCTGGGTCAGCATCTCTGTGGAGCTCTTTTTAAACAAATTAATTAGTTAGTTAATTAAGTTTTTACTGTTTATTGTTGCATGTATTACATATGTCCCCTTTTCCCCCAATTGATCTCTCCTAGCCTGCCCCTGCCCCCCCACCCCCCAGGCCTTCACCACCCTATTGTTTGTGTTCCTGGGTTATACATTTACTGGTATGCATTGAAGTTCCTTGGTTGATCTCTTCCTACCCGCCCACCCTCCCCTGCCTTCCTACTGAGGTTTGACAGTCTGTTTGGTGCTTCTGTCTTTGGATCTATTTTTGTTCAACAGTTTATGTTGTTCATTATATTCCACAAATGAGAGCAATCATGTGATATGTATCCTTCTCTGACTGGCTTATTTTGCTTAGCATAATGCTCTCCAGGTACATCCATGCTGTTGTGAATGGTAAGAGTTCTTTCTTTTATACAGCAGCGTAGTATTCCATTGTGTAGATGTACCACTGTTTTTTAATCCACTCATCTGCTCATGGGCACTTAGGCTGTTTCCAAATCTTAGCTATCTTAAGTTGTGCTGCTATGAACATAGTGGTGCGTATATTCTTTCTGATCGGTGTTTCTGATTTCTTGGGATATATTCCTAGAAGCGGAATCACTGGGTTAAATGGGAGTTCCATTTTTAGTTTTTTGAGGCAACTCCATACTGTTCTCCACAGTGGCTGCACCAGTCTGCATTCCCACCAACAGTGTATATTTGTCCTAGAAGATGTATCGGTAAACATATTGCTACAAGAGATGTCTGAGATTTTGCTGCCTATGGTTTCTTCTAAGGTTTTTATAGTTTCAGTAGAGGCCCAGTGCATGAAATTCTGCACTCAGGGAGGTCCCTCAGACCGGCCTGTGCCCTCTCACAGTCCAGGAGCCCTTGGTGGATGTCTGACTGACTACTTAGGCCCACTGCCCCTGGGTCTAAGCGCTGCTACATCCTTAGCGCTGCTGCAGAGGCGGGAGAAGCTCCCTCCACTGTGGCTGTGCTTGCCAGCCCTGAGCCTGGCTTCTGACTGAGTGGCGCTCCCTGTGTGGGAGCACACTGACCACCAGGGGGCAGCTCCTGAGTTGAGCGTCTGTCCCCTGGTGGTCAGTGTGCGTCATAGTGACCGGTTGTTCTGCCGGTCGGTTGATTTGCATATTAGCCTTTTATTATATAGGAGGGTGTCTTATATTTAAGTCCTTTATCCATTTTGAGTTTATATTTGAATATGGTGTAAGTTGGTGGTCTAGTTTCTTTTCTTTTCTTTTTTTTTTTTTGCATGTATTTGTCCAATTTTACCAACATCATTTATTGAAGAGACTGCCTTGTATGCTCTTGCCTCCTTTGTCAAATATTAATTGAACATATGGTTTGGGTCAATTTCTGGGTTCTCTGTTCTGTTCCATTGGTCTCTATGCCTGCTCTTGTGCCAGTACCAGGCGGTTTTGAGTACATTGGCTTTGTAATATAGCTTGATATCTGATATTGTGATTCCTTCAACTTTGTTCTTCTTTCTGAAGATTGCTGCAGCTATTTGGGGTCTTTTTTATTTCATATGAAATTTTGGATAGTTTGTTCTAGGTCTATGAAATTTGCTGTTGGTATTTTAATGGGGATTGTACTGAATCTATAGATTGCTTTGAATAGTATTAACATTTTAATGATGTTGATTCTACCAATCCATGAAATGATATATTCTTCCACTTGTTTAAATCTTTCTGTATCTCTTTTTTCAACATCCTGTAGTTTTCTGAGTACAGGTCTTTTACCTTCTCGGTTAGGTTTATTCCTAAGTATCTTAATTTTTTTTGTTGCAATGGTAAATGGGATTTGTTGTTGTTTTTTTTTTGTTGTTGTTGTTTTGTTTTAGTTTCTCTTTCTGAGAGTTCATTATTGGTGTATAAAAATCTGTGGAGCTCTTGATTTACTTCATTGTGGTAACAAGATGGCTTTCAGCATCTCTGAGAAGCATAAAAATGCCCCAAACCAAGAAAGAGGTAAGAGAAAGAGGTGATGAGAGAGTTTCATAGCACTTCCTTTCTTTTTCAATAAAATGGATCTTCTGATGCTGACCATTCTACACTGGTGCTAATATAATTTTATATTTACCTACTACCAGAGGCAAGTATTTAGTCCGTATATACTATTGAAACCCTTGCCTGTCCCCCCCCCCCCTGCCTTGGAACTGCAACATATGTACTTCTAAATCAGTGTGTCCAGACTTTCAAGTATCTTAACTCATTGTTGGATATGTAACATGTTAATAAAACTCTGGATTTTTAGCAATATATAGAAAACACCTGCTATGACAAAAACTTCACAAGTTCCACTCACTGTCAGCCATTGCTGCCATCCTATACCAGTGAATATACAGCAACGTCTGGTATGTGGCCAGCTTTCAGAATGGCCTGGCCTTTAAAAGTTGCCCCATTAGCTGCATCCGATGGATGTACATTGGCTTTATGGTTCAATATGTGTCAATGGCTAAAACTGTGAACCTGACTAACAATAAAGTATTTGTCAGAGGTTCTCTCTTTTGGTAAAACTTCCACTGATATATATTTGCTAGACCTGATCATATGACCATTCCTAAACTAATCATTTGCACAATAAATGAGTTAATTTGCTAGAGATCATTTCTAAAACCCGGCAAACTCTAGAACAAGCTCCATTGTCCTTTTAGCCAGAAAGAAGTAGGTAAAGATTAGCAACAGTAGATACCACACCGTGAAAAGACAAAACTAGAAGAAAGTTACAAATCCTAGTAAAATCTAGTGCACCTTACTAAATATAATAAAAACTACATGTGGCAAATGCATTAGTTTTATGAGAATTGGTTGGAGTTTCATTCAGATCTCACTACTTAGTACATAGTCAACTTTAAAATCTTTAGTACCTCATAAAATACTTGATCTTGTAGTCTACAGGCATATTATTTTCATTCAGTGTCACTACTTAGGATCTTGAAGTGAGGTTGTCATATCTTTTTTTCATCTTCCCCTACTAGTGATAGAAAATTTGAAGTACAAATTGTAATACTAAATAAAATACCATACTTATTAAATAGCCTTTGATAATCATAATTTTAATACTCCATTCCATTAGTTCTTAAGTAAATTTAGATCAAATATCCCAAATTTTGCTTTCATAATCTTTCATAAATATTTTACACTTACTCCACCCAGCATACTCTTGGTACCATTGATCACAATGATTCTCAAGATCGTCAAGGAAATTACATATATGGGGGAACTATAGTATTTTCTATTCATTCTCTTCAGACAGGTGGAGAATTTATCATAATAATTCAAAATATACATTGAGAAAATAAAAATATTTTAATGTTTATTAAAATAAGACATTTAAGTAATAAATATTAGCTTATTATTTTTAAAAATATGCTTTGCAATTATATATTGAATAGACATTTACTATGATAAATACAGTGAAGGTCATTGGGTAATACAGAGATTAATCAGACTTGATCATCTTAAATCATTTAGATTCTAATATGAAGATAAGTCAATAATGGTAATTCAACAGTTCAATTTCAGAACATGTAAATGTCCTATAAATATTCAGAGAAGTTAAAACTATGCCCTGCTTCTCTCTTTCTCTCACTTTCTCTCTCTCTCTCTCATTCCATTGAGTGTGGGAAGGGCATAAAATATATCAAGAAAATTTCAAGGATTAAGAAAAACTTAGTGTTAGAAAAGTCTTTTTCTTGGAGCTTTGAAACTCAAACTTTGTATTTGCAAAGATAGAAATAAATAAAAAGGCAGGTGGAGAATTCTGCATAAGAAATGATACATAATAAATTTAGGGGCACATTATAAAGAAATATAAATAATAGCCTAAATGGATTGGACTTCATATAGTTCAAAATTCATCATGTTTAAGTGCACACTAAGAATTCAGCAAGAGCTAAACTGAAAATGTGTCAGAGAGAGAGAGAGAGAGAGAGAGAGAGAGAGAGAGAGAGAGAGAGGGAGAGAATGAGTAACATGCAGAAAATTAGAAAATGACTCTTATTTGTTAAATGGTGATTTTATTTCTCCCTTTTTCATACCTTCACCTTTCTGCTTTGGCATGTGTTGTGTTTATACCCATGTTTTTTCTTCTCTATTTTCTTCTAATCTCTCTCCTTATGACAATTGGAGAATGCCCCACCCTCTTTACTAATAAGTACAGACATGATGGAGGATGGAGATAGGGAGTTGGAGGAGGGAAGGCTGCCTTCTTCCTCCAGCAGCCAGACAGGTGGGCACATTGTTGGGCTGATTCTTTCCACTTCCTCTCAGCACAATATGACAGAATTGCACAGCATGAGGGAGATGGCAAATAGCAGCAGACGAGGAATAAGGCAGCTGGCTTCCCACCCTGCAGGTTTAGAAGTTCATAAATTGGAAGAAAATCTAGTAACAGTATTTTCTTGAGGAACTTAAGGTGCTACAGAAAACAAAACCTAATCTATAATCACTTCCTCAAGGGAAAGATATAGCTTATACATTTTTAATGCACAGATTATTAAGTTGAAATTGAAAATAATCATGGTTGAAACTGCATACATATTTTCATTGCTCAAAATAAGAGAAAAAAAGTAGAAAAGATGTGTCCTCAAACCAACTTTTAAAGGTACAATAGGATTAAAATGTTTCTGTTTATTATAAAATAAATGTTATTTTTTATTGGATTGGTTCAGATATTTATTTAATTACATAGAATTATTAATTTTATCATAATGATCATATTACATATTTATTGAACATTGTCAGTTTGAATAAAATTTTCAAAATGATCATTTAAAAGGGTAAGAAAATATTCACAAGTGCATGTGTAAATGAACACGAAGCAAAAATGGGTAGGGTTGTAAAGAAGGTGAAACCAAGAAGTATATAGTTATAATCATATACTATTACCAGGCATGCACTTCCAACCATCATTAGAAGAACAAAAAAGAGAATTTTGTTTCTGTTTATTTTACTTTAAACTTTATTGTTAAAAATATTACATATATCTCCTTTTCCCCCCATTGACTCTTGTAGCCCACCCCTGCCCCCTGCCCCAGGTCTTTACCCCACCCCATTGTCCGTGATAATGGGTTATGGATACATGCATAGAAGTTCTTTGGTTTATCTCTTCTACCTACCAATCCTCCCCCATCTTCCCACTGAAATAGTGTACAATTGTCTGTTCCCTGCTACTATGTCTCTGGATCTATTTTGAGCATCAGTTTATTTTGTTTATTAGATTCCATATATGAGTGAAATCATGTGATACTTGTCTTTCTCTGACTGGCTTATTTTGCTTAACATAATACTCTCCAGGCCCCTCCATGCTCTCTCAAAAGGTAAGAGATCCTTCTTTTTTTACTGCTGCATAGCATTCCATGGTGTAAGTGTACCACAGCTTTCTTATCCACTCATCTGCTGATGGGCACTTGGGGCTGTTTCTATATCTCAGCTATTGTAAATGGTGCTGCTATGAACACAGGGACCCATACATTCTTTCGGATTGGTGTTTTTTAGGATATATTTAGAAGTAGGATCACTGGGTCAAATGGCATTTCCATATTTAATTTTTTGAGGAAACTCCATACTGTTCTCCATAGTGGCTGCACCAGTCTGCATTCCCACCAGCAGTGCACGAGGGTTCCCTTTGCTCCACATCCTCGCCAGCACTTGTCATTTGTTAATTTGTTGATGGTAGCCAATCTGGCAGGCATGAGGTGGTACCTCCTTGTTGTTTTAATTTTCATCACCCTGATGATCAGAGACTTGGAGCATGTTTTTCATGTCTTTTGGCCATCTGTATGTCCTCTTCAGGTAAGTGTTTATTTAGGCCCTTTGCCCATTTTTTAAATTTGATTGTTTGTCTTCCTTTTGTTAACTTGTGCGAGTTTCTTATATATTTTGGATATTAACCCTATATCAGAGGTATCATTACCAAACATGTTCTCACATACAATGGGCTCCCTTTGCATTTTGTTGATGGTTTCTTTTGCTGTGCAGATGCTTTTTATTTTGATGTAGTCCCATTTGTTTATTTTCTCCTCAATTTCTCTTACCCCAAGAGATGTATCGGTACATATACTGGTATTACTACCCGAGATGTCTGAGATTTTGCTGCCTATGGTTTCTTCTAGGATTTTTATGGCTTCATGACTTATATATAAGTCTGTTATCCATTTTGAGTTTATTCTTGTGTATGGTGTAAATGGGTGGTCTAATTTTATTTTATTTTTTTTGATGTATCTGCCCAATTTTCTCAACACCATTTATTGAAGAGACTGTCTTGACTCCATTGTATGCTCTTGCCTCCTTTGTCAAATATTAATTGAGCATAATGGCTTGGGTTGATTTCTGGTTTCTATGTTCTGATACATTGTTCTATACTCCTGCTCTTGTGCCCGTACCAGGCAGTTCTGAATACAGTGGCTTTGTAGTATAACTTAATATTTGGTATTGTGATCCCTACTACTTTGTTCTTCTTTCTCAAGATTGCAGGAACTATTTGGGGTCTTTGTTAGTTCCATATAAATTTTTGGAATATTTGTTCTAAATCTGTGAAACATGCCATTGGTAATTTAATATGGATTGCATTAAATCTATAGATTGCTTTGGATTTTAATGATGTTGATTCTATAAGTCCATAAACATGGTATATTCTTCTACTTGTTATGTCTTCCTCTATCTCTTTTTCAATGACCTATAGTTTTCTGAATACCAGGCTTACTTCCTTGGTTAAGTTTATTCCTAAGTATTTTAATTTTTTTGTTGTTGCAATGGTAAATGAGATTTTTTTTCAGTTTCTCTTTCTGAGAATTCATTATTGGTATACAAAAATGCCATTAATTCTGGGTGTTAATTTTGTATCCTGCTACATTGCCAAATTCCTTTATTAAATCTAATCATTTTTTGGTGAAGCCTTTAGCATTTTCTATGTACAATATCATGTCATCTGTGGATAATGACAGTTTTACTTTCTCCTTTCCAATTTGGATGTCCTTTATATTTTCTTGTGTGATTGCTGTGGCTAGGACTTCCAGTATTATGTTGAAAAAAGTGATGAAAGCAGTCATCCCTGTCTTTTTCCTCTTCTTAGAAAGAATGGTTTTAGGTGTTTTTTTTTTCTTTTTTTATTGATTAAGGTTTACATATGTGTCCTTTTCCTCCCATTGCCCACCCCCCCAACTCCCCCACTCTTGCCCTGACCACCCTGGTGTCTGTGTCCATTGGTTAGGCTTATATGCATGCATAGAAGTCCTTTGGTTGATCTCTCCCCTTTACCCCCACACTCCCCTACCTTCCCTCTGAGGTTTGACAGTCTGATCGATACTTTTCTGTCTCTGGATCTCTTTTTGTTCATCACTTTATGTTGTTCATTATATTCCACAAATGAGTGAGATCATGTGATATTTATCGATCTCTAACTAGCTTATTTTGCTTAGCACAATGCTCTCCAGTTCCATCCATGCTGCTGCAAATGGTAAGAATTCCTTCGTTTTTTACCGCAGCATAGTATTCCATTATGTAGATGTACCACAGTTTTTTAATCAACTCATCGACCCAAATAACTATGCTCAATTAATATTTGACAAAGGAGGCAAGAACATACAATGGAGTAAGACAGCCTCTTCAATAAATGTTGTTAGAAAAATTGGACAGATACATGCAAAAAAAATGACACTAGACCACCAACTTACACCATACACAAAAATAAACTCAAAATGGATAAAGGACTTAAACATAAGATGGGAAACCATAAAAATATTAGAGGAATCCATAGGCAGCAATATCTCAGACATGTGTCAAAGCAATATCTTCACTGATACAGCTCCTAGGGCAATGGAAACTAAAGAGAAAATAAACAAATGGGACTACATCAAAATAAAAAGTTTCTGCACAGCAAAAGAAACCATCAACAAAACAACAAGAAAGCCTACTGCATGGGAGAACAAATTTGCCAATGTTATCACCAATAAGGGTTTTAATCTCCAACATTTACAGGGAACTCATAGAACTTAACAAAAGGAAGATAAACAACCCAATCAAAAAATGGGCAACAGATCTAAATAGATACTTTTCGAAAGAGGACATAAGGAAGGCTAAGAGACATATGAAAACATGCTCCAAGTTACTAATCATCCGAGAGATGCAAATCAAAACAACAATGAGGTACCATCTCACACCTTTCAGAATAGCTATCATCAACAAATCAACAAAGGACAAGTGCTGTGAGGATGCTGAGAAAAAGGAACACTCATGCACTGCTGGTGGGAATGCAGACTTGTGCAGCCACTGTGGAGAACAGTATGGAGTTTCCTCAAAAAACTAAAAATGGAACTCCCATTTGACCCAGTGATCCCGCTTCTAGGAATATATCCCAAGAAACTAGAAATACCAATCAGAAAGGATATATGCCCCCTTATGTTCATAGTGGCACAATTTACCATAGTTAAGATTTGGAAACAGCCTAAGTGCCCATCAGCAGATGAGTGGTTTTAGTTTTTACCCATAATAATGGTGACTGTAGGTTTGTCATATTTTGGCCTTTATTTTGTTGAGGTATGAGCCCTCTATTTGCACTTTGTTGAGAGTTTTTGTCAAAAATGGGTGCTGGATTTTGTTGAATGCTTTTTCTGTGTCTGTTGATGTGATCATGTGATTTTGTCTTTCAATTTGTTTGTGATGTATCACATTTATTGATTTGTGAATATTGTTCCAGGCTTGCATCCCTGGAATAAATTCCACTTGGACATATTGTATGATCTTTTTAATATATTGCATGGATCCGATTTGCTAATATTTTGTTGAGAATTTTAGCATCTATTTTCACCAGGGATATTGGCCTGCTATTCTCTTTCTTTGTAGTGTTTTTATCTGGTATTCGAATTAGGATAATGCTGGCCTCATAAAAAGAGCTTGGAAGTATTACTTCCTCTTGGATTTTTTTGGAATAGTTAGGTTTTAATTCTTCTTTTAATATTTGGTAAAACTCCCCTGTGAATCTTTCCAGACCACGGCTTTTGCTTGCTGGGAGTTTTTTAGTTACTTCTTAAATTTCTTTCATCAGTTGTTATTTGCCTATTCAGGTTTTCTGATTCTTCCTGATCCAGTTTTGAAGATTATATCTTTCTAGGAATTTGTCTATTTCATCCAATTGCCCAGCTTGTTAACATATGGTTGTTCACAGTATTTTCTTATAATCCTTTGTATTTCTGTGATGTCAGTTGTTAGTTTACCACTTTCACTTTTGATTTTATTTATTTGGGTCTTCTCTCTTTGTTTCTTGATGATTATGGATAAATGTTCATCAATCTTATTTATCTTTTCAAAGAACCAGCTCTTGATTTCATTGATCTTTTATATATATATTTTTAATCTCTATCACAACTGAGATATTCCTCTGAAACCTCAGCTGCTGTCTGTGGGAGCCTGGCTAGTCCTCTCCCACCTCCCCACTTTCTACCAGTCTCTATGCAGTCTTCACTTTCCATCTTGGTTATCAGGGTTTTCCCAGGCCAGCCTTCAGTTGATTCTTTAGAATGGTTTTTCTGTATTTTAATTGTAATTCCAATTTGGTCTTGGGAGAGTGTCAGTGTAGCTTCCATTTATGGAACCTCCACTACCATTTTGTTTGTGTTTGTTTTTAAATTAAATTATTTTTAGAAATATTTCTTCCGGTGACAAATATATCAAGACATGGATAGTTTCCTGAGTTTTCAAAATGAGGACTGATGGTAAAATATTTACCATTTTCCTTTACAATAATGGAATGTGACTCATGAAATCAACATGTTTTGGGAAATATTAAATTATTGTTTTCAAATTTCATGAATATATTGACAGAAATAAACTAGGTGGGGGAGGAAAATCCTCTTACTTGGAGACAGCAAATCTTCTACCTTGCTTTCCTCATTCTTTTCCTTATCTAAAGGGACCAGCTTAAGCATTTCCTGTGTCCTTCTACCAATCATTGGATTTTCCGATATTAAGATTCAGCATGACCACCCATGTGTGTAAATCTTAGGCTAGATAAGCACTAGCTAATGCAGCTTCTTCTGCTTTCTGTTGCTTACTTTGAATTTATATCACTAAATTCAAACATAATCTTTTACTGTCACTAGTACTGTATCAGAATGGCCTGAAAAATTTTTATTCCTCTTTTTCTGATTGCTCAGCCACTGACAGTCTCTGGAGAAGGTGACACACAGATGTTTAAGCAAAGCATAAAAATGGAGACATGCTATCTGAGCAGCCACAGTGATCCCAACAAATAAAACAGACTGCAAAAATAGATAAAGTGTTTAGTCTAATAGGAGTTCAGATCCTAATTCCCCAATGACCTTCTTAGTTGAAAAGGATTACCTTTGGGAGTAAATACAATTCTTACATGTGGTTGTTATTCAAAAATAACAAAAAAAAATTATTTGAGACTTCATTAAATAATGGATATGATTAAAACCAAAAGTCTTATTAATAAGTCAACATAAAAACAGATCATTTTACGTTTAAACACTAACTACATTTTCCTGTTCTTGCTGAACTTTCTATTCTAAAACTGTAAGATGTAAAATACTGCAAATATCTCCCAAGCCTTTGGCAATTTTTTCCCCACATTTAAAACAAAGAGTGAAATTAATACATGCAGTTTCTACAACTTTATCATAAATATTAAAATGTACCTGGTTGTACAGTGTTTTATTTTTAAATTAATAATGTTGCCCACTTAGTGACTGGGATATTATTGTTCTGCTATTATGTATTTCAACTTTTGTTCTATGAATATTAGTGAAGTTGAAATTGTATGTAATTTTTCATTAATTACAAAGATGACTAACCATAAAATTATAGCAAACATTTTTTTAATAAAGCAAAACAAAATAAAGTCAAGCACATAATTAGTCACTAATAACAATAATTGGTTTGACAAGTCATTGTAAAAAAAGTGTAAATAAAATGTAATTCCTTAAGTATAAAAATTTAGCATGTAATTTTTAATAGTTTATTGAAATGATCACAGAGTTCATGACATAGTCGTATTCAAGCATTTCATCCATATATAAAATTATGCCACTTCTCAAGGAATGGATAATTTTATAAATCTTTGAGTATTCCTATATTCATAAACATGGAAGTCTGGCTAAATGTGGAGGTTTATACAAAAGAAGGAAATGATGGAAGAAAATACAAGACAGTACAAAACCTGTCTCTTTCTTAAATCATCTCCAAAAATAATGTAATAAAGAAGTTATAACTCTGCAAATAATTTTATCTAATATTTTGAATTTATCAACACATAATTATAGTATAACATCTGGACATTGGCAATCCACAAGTCTGATAAATTTGTCCATGAGCAGCAGAAGTTGAGAGACAGTGAGGGAGAAAAATAAGAGAAATAATGAACTTAGTAAATAAATCTGGAATTCATTCTAGTAGTTAAATGAAAAAAGAGATGGCATTTTTTATGTTAAATTGACACCCTTTTTTTTCTTTGCTCTATAAGTAATTATCTCTACCCACAAAATATCTGAGGTTTTTTTGGAGCATAAGTAATTTAATGGTAGCAACTGAATGTGTGTTATAATCTTAACTGGTTTGTTTATTCTTCCATTTTCCCTTTCCCAAAATTCAAGAAAGTGTATCATTGTTCATCACAAAACATTATTTTGATATCATAACAATAACATTTTATTTGACTATGGGTAGCAATACATAAATGGTACAAGCCTGTTGGATCATTTATATATGAAATATGTAGCTTTTACCCAGAGGTTGTTGAAATGATTCAGTGGATTTATAACAAGAAAATTTTCTGATGCTGGGAGATTATAAACTAATAGAAGATTATGGGGAATGAAAGCTCAACCTATAATCAAGTATAAGGCCTCTAGGTAGTCAAATCTTGTTTAGATACACTCCTGCATGGCATATGACTAACATGGACTGGATAATTTTCCATGGCTTCCTGAATGGCTTTCTCCTGTAGGTATAAATATTAAATTGCATCTCTGCATCAAATCCAGACAGTGATAATACAGATGCATTTGATATATCTGATACCCTACTTTTCCATTTACTTTTACATACTGCTCCAATAACTGTCCCATTTTAAAAATAAAAGCACTCCAATATCATTCAAAAATATTAGTGGTTTGTTTTTTATTAAAAATGTTTCATTAAACAGATGTTAGAGGCACAAAATCACTTCAGTTTTATAGTCTTTCTACATTGGTTGTCAGAAATATTAGAAAATGGAAACACTTAGACATCTATTAAATGAAATTCTGTTTTACAATATAGTTTTATCTTTTAAATCTTCATATGTATTGTAAAAAAAAACTAGGTAAGTCATCAGTAAGAAAAAAGAATAACAAGATCTGGCTATTAATAAAGTATTTTGTTTTAGCCTCTCTTTTAAATGAAAAGGACGAAGCACATTAAACAGAACAGTAAAAATGTGTATTACTAAAATGAATTTCTACCTTCAGAAACCATGGTTATTCTTTTAGGCAGTTGAAAAAGAAAAGGGCAAAATAGCCATGAATTCATGGTGATTCATAAATCACATCATATCCAGAAAAATAAACCTTATTATCAAAGAGTTCTATTCAATGTGTTTTTAACTGCATTTGTTCACTCTGGATCCTGGAATCCTGTTTATAATTGTAATGTAGAATCCTACAAAACAACAAAATTCAAAATAATATCTGAAAAACTTTAAAAATATTTTTATATCAGAATAGCTACCAATATCTAAACTCTGCCTTCAGTTGAGAACTATATGCATTTTCTACAAATTCATTTACAAATAACTATAAAGCATATTCAATGACTTCTGTTGCAAAAATTCACTTCTCACTAAAAATCAATTAGCCCTTTGATATTGGTAGTCTGAAAAATAATTGACTATCTTCTGATAAAACTTTGCTCTGAGAAACTAACAGCATTCTTGTTTATTTGTTTTTCTGTGTCAAGAATTATATAAACATTATGATTTCATGTGCTTTAGTTTTTCACTAGTTTTTAAGTACTTAGTCTTCTTCAAATTAGTTCATGGAAATCTTTTTTTTTTTTTTTCCCAGAATATTTGGCAAAATATTTTCTGCTCTCTTTCAAAATACCAAGAAGGGCTATGTTCTTCCAGTTTCTCACCTCACTTTACAAGAATATTCTCATGAATGTTTGAAAAACTCAAAATCTAAGTTCATATTTTGCAAGAGACATTTGTTTCAGGAGTCCGAGCAAAGACTGATTTTTGCATTGTATAATTCCTTGGTACTCCTTGAGTAATATCTTTAAAATTTTTCAAGTAGATATAACTCTAAACATAAGAAAAACTTTCTTTTAAAACACTATGGCCAACAATATGGAAACACAAATTTAAGTTTAAGTAAAACCATCATGCAATGTCTTTGGTGATGCCTGTATATATATATTTTTTTAAACAAGACATGTTTCATTACTCTATGATCTCTTAGATTTGGCCTTGGAGCTAAATACACAATCTTTTTTTTGTTTCCATACATAATCTTGATGTAAATATTTCTGTATCCCAAATGTTCTTTGATAAAACACACAGTTTAGGAAAGAAAAATGCCAAAGTACAAAGCCCCCAAATAGATTATAATCTAGTAGAGACTTTTAAATCTAGTGTTATGTTCCTCAAACCATCGTCTATACATGCGTTATCTGAGAGTTAGAAATGCAAATTAAGAGCAATCTTCTAAACCTACTGGACAAAAATTTTGGGGAGTTCGGTCAGGAATATGCAATATATATATTATTGATTTCAGAGAGGGAGAGAGGAAGGGAGAGGGATAGAGAGATAGAAACATCAAAGATGAGGAAGAGTCATTGATTGCCTGCCTCCTGCATGCCCCCCACAGGGGATCAAGCCCACAACCCAGGCATGTGCCCTTGACTGGAATCAAACGTAGGACCCTTCAGTCCACAGGCCAATGCTCTATCCACTAAGCCAAACCAGCTAGGGCAGGAATATGATTTATGTTGAAAAGTATTGGTCTAATGGACTTATAGTAAGTTTAAATAGATTATTAAATAAATTTCGAACAATATTTGTATAATAAAATACTTTATGATCCTCAGTTGTTCTACTACATGTATGATAACATATATAAATAGACAATGCATAGATAATGTATAGGACATATTGTATATATACTATGTATAGCATAAATAATACCAAGAATCAAAATATATTTTATTACTAAGACTGTAACTTTCTGAGATCTTAGAAAGAGGCAAGTGGCTTAAATCTGATAATCTAACCTTCAAATTATAAGATTCCAATTGCTCTACAGGTGAATGACCCATAACATTTTAGTTGAAATATATTTAAAAAATTCAAATAAATCTTGTCCAAATAAGTAGTCAATGGTTTGTTACATGTTACATCTGTGTGCTATTGGCCAAACTGAAAGGAAAAAAAAGTTTTTCATCATAACTAATGCAATTTATGTGACATGAAGTCATGCCACATCTCTATTTACCAGGATTCAAAAGTTAAATTATGATGAGTTAATGGAAAATAAATATATCATTTCATAACTAAATATCCATCTAATATTTTCTAATCTGTCAAATTCCTGTTTGGTATCTTTCCCTATTAAATGCAGCTTTTTGAAAAATAGAGATTTCCTAGATTATAAATTCCATAAGACTAAGAATCGTATTTTCCTTGTTCTTATACTATTCCCAATACTAAACATAGGGACTGATACATAAAAGGTCCTAAATAGATACTGACTGTATAACTGTAAGGAAATTGGTATCTGTGTGGAATTACATGTTTAAAGAGTTGATGTGTGTTTGAAGGGTGTTTTGCAAAATAATAAATGTTGAAAAAATATATAATAAATTGAATTGAGTTCAATTTATATTACCATATTTGAGAAGAAATTAATCAATAGAAAACTTTATCAATTGATAGATGAGTACTTGCATTATATTCACAATCTATCCATTAAAGTTATTGCACATGTTATCTTCAAAGTAAATAATGTTACATCTACTAATTTTCAATTACGCTGATGATATGAACACTAGAGGCCCAATGCACGAAATTCTGGCAAGGGGCTCGGCCCTTGCAGCTACGGATTCATCCGGAAGGTCGTCCGGAAGGCCGTTCTGCTGTTCACTCTAGCATATTAGCTCTTTATTATATAAGATGTATTTATGCCTGCATGCAAATTTGTGTGCAACGCATATATCTAGATGGAATGCATGAATGCACATTTACACACTTTCATATTAATTGATTTTCCAAATAAAAAATAGTTACATGAAATAAATCAGATCGAGTAAGAATAAATTACTTTCCTGTGATAAATTTTCTGAGAACTGCATTTATGTATGAAATTTGAAATGGCATTGTCTGAAAATAAACTCAATTTAGTTAATAGATTTTGGTTTATCAAATTACTGAGACATATGAATGATACAGTTTGAGAGCACTACTTAAAATTAAATAAAATTTAATATGTGACTTAAAAGACAGTTCCAAAATAGAATCACCTTTAAGTTAGTTTTCTACATTTTCTGCTTATAGAACAAATATATAAAGAAACTGGAGCAGAAAATCAGTCATATTAAATTTACTACCATCAGAAACATCCAGCTAAGCTAAAAAAGTACCTTTGGCTTTCATATGCAGGTAAGTTTTACAGGTCATCAGAGACAAATAAAAATTATTTCTAGGTCCAGTAAAATAGTCCACTCAAAATGGAACTTAAAGATAGTTTTAAAATCTTTATTAATTTACATATGTTACATTTATTTTCCCATGCCAAAATATTAAGTAAAATAAGCAACCTTTCACAGTTAGTATCTTCTTCTATTCCAAGTAATTATTGTCTGTAGTACATGATTTATAGAAATATTAATAATATTTGTGATTTAATTGTTAAAGAATAACATAATTCAATTTCTTTTCTTTTTCCTGCCCTTTATACATTAGTAAGTACAAATATATATTTCAAAGACCACATTGTCCCATTTTATTCATGATATCCATCTCACCATGTGTTGGGAGTTTATGTTTAACTGCAAGTACTGATTTTTTAAAATGCAAATCATAATATACAATGGGTATAAAACATTACAACTGTCAGAAGGCAAATGTCTGCAATAGTACAACAGGAAACAGTTGAAAATGCTGGGATGGGGAACTCCAAGCTGTCTGACCTTAGTGAATAAAGCCTTTGCTGAACAGCTCTTTTCTAACTTCAAACTTCCTAATAATAATTTAACAGAAAAAGTGCAAAACAAGTTGTTCCAAGCATCAATCCATCATTAATTTCATCTTACCTATTTGCATAGATCCATTAACAATGTTCATTTTATCTGCATGTAAAGCTATTTTATTGTCCTTATAGTAGAATTGCAGAACTTAGATTAAAACTGTTCCAAATGGTACTGTGTAAAGCATGCCTTGGTGAATTTTGTTTTCAAACAAATTTGAAGGATTAAATACATAATGATTTGAGTGATATTGAATTAGTTAGAAAACTTTAATGTTGAGTATGGCCCCACAAATGTTGTCCACAATATATGGTGCTTCTTAGAAAGCCATCATTCTTTAAGTTTAAGAAGAAAACAAGACTAGAGGTAGTTGTCAATTTTTTATACTAATTACCTATATCATTTTGAATTATTCCCTTAAATGATCTTGGAGTCAGTTGCCTTGTTTAGTAAAAAAAAAAGATAATTAGATTAAAGTAACTTTAAGGTGATTATCAGTTCTATAAAACTAAAAAATATATTATTATATTTCATCTTTAGTGGATAAGATGATCCAAGGCCCAATCTTTCTGTTAGAAATCCTGAGGAGAGAATGTAATATAATTTTTATAAGAAGATTCCTATTCAAGGAACATAAAAATATTCAGAAATATGTGATATTGGCTTAAAACTCTTAAGATTCTCAGTCACAATAAACACACAGCAAAAGGACATGTTATGACTAATGGTCAGCCTAGAGGACCCAATTTAAAAACACCTTGTTGCCCTAACTGGTTTGGCTCAGTGGATAGAGGGTCAGCCTGCAGACTAAAGGGTCCCAGGTTCGATTCTGGTCAAGGGCATGTACCTTGGTTGCGGGCACATCCCCAGTAAGGGGTGTGAAGGAGGCAGCTGATCAATGTTTCTTTCTCATTGATGTTTCTAACTCTCAATCCCTCTCCCTTCCTCTCTGTAAAAAATCAGTAAAATATATATATTTTTTAAAAAAACACCTTGTTTATAAAAACACTAGATGCCAGTGCACGAAATTCGTGCCTGGCCTGCACCCTCTTTAATCCGGAACACCTTGGAGGAATGTCTGACTGCTGATTTAGGCCTAAACGGGCAGTCGGAAAGCCCTGTTTCAATCCAGGACTGCTGGCTCCTAACTGCTCACCTGCCTGACTGCCTGATTGCCCCTAACCCCTCTGCTTATCTGCCTGAT
Organism: Ia io; assembly: GCA_025583905.1. Taxonomy (NCBI): domain Eukaryota; kingdom Metazoa; phylum Chordata; class Mammalia; order Chiroptera; family Vespertilionidae; genus Ia; species Ia io. Next base: position 38,537,636 of record JAJQQW010000003.1, read on the forward strand.
CACCCCTAACTGACTCTGCCTTGGTCCCCATCATGGTGGCTTTGTCCGGAAGGAGGACAGGATGATGGAAGGAGGACAGGACGACCGGAAGATGTCCTGTCGACCTGGTCTAATTAGCATATTACCATTTTATTAGTATAGATGTTTTTTAAAATGCCCAGACAGTAAGAAGAATACATAGAGAGGAAATTTACTCTACTGAATGAAAACTGGTGTGAATGAATTTAATCCAGGATTAATGACTCATAAAATGGAATGTTTTTCAGAGTGAAATGGTATGGAGTCTCTCAAATTATCTGAATAGTCTTCTAATGAACCTGGGCTGCTTCCCAGAGAAAAAGAAACATACTGAAGCAAAATCTAATGAAAGAGTTGACTTTCATTTAAGAACACAATTACACAAGGCTAGTATTAGTTTTCACCACTGGCTAAATAAGGTCACATGCTGCATTTTTCTGGCCAACCATTGGAGCAGTGATCCTATATAATAAAAGTGTAGTATGCAAATTGTCCCCTCTACCAGAATTCTTCCTAAAGTTCGACCAGGGCCAGGCCAGCCGGGGTAAGGGAGGGAGGCCCTGGCCAGAGGATGTGGCAAGTGGCCAGGGGAAGGGAGGGAGGCCCCAGCTGGCGGTCAGCAGCCACTAGTGACCCTACCAATGAACAAATTCCATGCACTGTGCCTCTAGTAATACAATAATAGAAAAGTCTATGACCAGGAGAAGGAACAGAAATTTAGTGTCTTAGAAACTTGCAGTTAAAATGAAAATAAAGCCACTATTATGAAATTTCAGAGAACTTTAGAAATATTTGAGAATATTGAGTACTAGAAAGGAGGACTTTAGGAACATTATTTCCTTTCATTTTAATAACAATACAGGAAGAGTAAAAGGTGAAGTAGCATTTAAGACATCCTCTGGGCAGAAATCAAACAAACCTGCATTCTAAATCTGGCTCTACCACTTATTGCCTGTGTGATATCAGAAATGGTTGCTAAATGGAAAAGGGTGAACAAGAGTGGAAGAGATTAAGACGTCCAAATTTCCAGATATAAAAACAGTCATAGCATGTGAAGTATAGCATATGAAATATAGTCAATAACTTTGTAATAACTATGTAGGGTGTCAGATGGTTACTAGACTGACTTTTCAGGGTTAAATGTCTAATCACTTTGTTGTACACCTGAAGCTAATATGATGTTGTATGTTAACTGTAATTAAACAGTAATATTGTTTATAACAAAAGAAAAAACAACTTATCTTTTAGTTGCAAAACGTGGATAATGACAGCTGCCTCATAACATTATTATAATGATTAAATGTGACAATATAAGCACAAAATACATATTTATTTAATTATTGCTTCTGCTGTAAAATTACTGTTGTCATTTCTTTAAGTAAAATGATAAGTAAAACCATTGACATTCCTAAATCCTAATAAAAATAATCATATTTCAGAAGGCAGATTTTTTTGAGTGCCACAAGTTTTCTCCAAAGACTAGTCAATAATGTTCATTTTTAATACATTTCATCTCATCATAGTACCATTTATTTTACGTTTTCAGAGCAATGAAAATATTAACTGGGTACATGAACATTTTCTAAGACGATTGACAAAAATTTTTCACAAAGTTCTTTATTGCTTCTCTTTAAACTAATAATTAGTGGTGTAAGTAAAATAGAGCTAATGTGGGGCAATTTACATTTCCTGATTTTGTTCATAAATTCCTTGAAATGGCATTTACAAATAAGCTACATTGAGAAAAGATTCCATGTTATAGCTGGAGCTGACAAAACTTGCAGATAGGACTGAGAAATGGAAAAATCTTGCCTCTGACTTTCAAAATCACAGTTCCAACTTTAATCTCCTATAGGTTCCACTGCATTTTGTCCATTTACATATGATTCTAGTTTATATCATGTATTAAGACTAAAATAAAAATTTTTGGTAACTGGCAAGTATTACCTTTGCTAACTTACCTTAAATCTTTGAAACAAAAGTATATAACTACAATGAAAATAAGCTTTTGGAAGTGAAAAACCAGATAGGGAAAGCAAGGGAGTACAGGTGTCTATTTACCTCTGTTCTGTGTTCTCAGGTCTGGTACAACACTCCCTTTACTCCAAACAAAACCTTGCAAAGTAGGACTTGCACCTGAGGAAGTTCTGGCTGAGAGCTAGGGTGCATGTCAAAGATAACTTAGCTCATAAGTGGTCAGGGTAGTATCTCAAGTCTCAACTCACGTGTACCAGACCTCAAAGCTGAAGCTCTTTCCAGTATCTGTGGTGCCTCTCTATTCAAAAAGAAAGCATGGCTGTGTTTTCATAACTCGAGGTAGAAATATATTTTACAAAGTTCCACATGGTTCAAGAATACATTTGCTAACAATGCTCATTCTTGTGATATAAACTTTAGTCCCCAGGAAATACACCACCCCCCAGCATGAGTAATGTCCCTTTTTTCTTTGAGTTATATTCCCAAAGTATGAAGTGTTCCTGTCCTTCCTCTTGTTCTCCTTTTCAGCCATGAAAAGTCCTGTTCATCTTTAAAAAGGTCTAATATTGCCTCCTCTATGAAACTTTATTTATTCAATCCCTATATCTTCCCAACCCACACAAAACATTGGGTACTTCCACTGTGGCACCATGAAACAGGACACTTTTGCATGACAGTATCCCTTAATAATTGTCCTTATTTGTTAAAACATCAGTCTTTCCAATGGCCGGCATGGCTCAGTGGTTGAGCATTGAGCTATGAATCAGGAAGTCAGGGTTCAAATCCTGGTCAGGACACATGCCCAGGTTTCAGGCTCTATCCCCAGTGTGGGGGCATGCAGGAGGCAGCTGATCAATGATTCGCTCTCATCACTGATGTTTCTATCTCTCTCTCCCTTTCCCATCCTCTCTGAAATCAATAAAAACAAACACACACACACACACACACACACACACACACACACACACACACACACACACACACCAAAACTAACAATAAAAACACACACACCAAAAAAAATCACATCAGTCTTTCCCGTGTTTGGCCATGACTTCTATAAGGCTAGGTACTTTAGTTTATTAATGTCTCTTTGCCTTAAGTGACTAACAAAGTGAACAGTACATAAGTTCCTAATAAATGCCTGATCGTGACTAAATGAGTTTTTCTTGTTACACGTTCTGCTACTAAAAGAAAATATGGAACTAATTCACTGGCACAGAGATGGAAGCCAAAAATGAATTTGAAGTAAGTCGTGTTTCCTCCTTTCTAGCTGCTCCACAAATGGGATGAACCTGAGGGAAATTTTACACTGAATTTAAGTAAAAATAAATTCAATTCGAAGTAATCAATTTCCTGAAATAGATCCTTCACTTTCTTCCCCACTCCCACCCCAGTATTTCTAAAAAGAATGGAGCATACAGACTTATTAAAAATATCTAATGACTTCTATTTTCCAGACAGTGAAAGTGCTTGGATACCATATAGATAGTTTCATTATCTTCTCTTTAGAAGCACTCTGAATGTGAATTTCATCCGAGTCAGTCTCTCCTTCCAGACGAAATTAGTTTTCCTCAGACTCTCAGGGAAGGTGATGCATAACATAGGCTACATGTCACAAGCATTCCCCAGAGAGGATGAGTTTGATTCTGCATCCGACTGTTTCAAAAATATAGCTATATAATTATAATATGCTATGGGGTCCATATGCTTGGAGCAGTTACCACTTTGAAAGGGATCAGATTAAAATGTCTTTATTAGTTAATATCAGCTCCAGAAAGTCAGCCTTACAACATCAGTAATTTTATTTAGACTTTTATGCATTAGATTTCTTAAATTGAATTCTTCATGATAAAGCTGCCTCAGTGAATACAAAGGATACAAATAAATAAATAACTCAAACTTCCCTGTGCCCTTCCTATTCAAAGATGATGTTACTGTCAGCGCTTGCTATTTGTGTGGGTGGATGAAGCGGAAAAGAGTGATCTGTAATCTCCATCCCTTCCACAACGTGCACACATAGAGATTGCTCTTTGATTTGCAGCTGCTATTTGCAGAGCTTGTCACTGTTTGTGACTCTGCTTCCTGGGCTTACTCTACTTCCAGAGGAGTAGACTCAACTCCTCTGCTCTAAAAACTGTGCTTCCTCATTGCAATAAGCCTGCCTTCTCAGTCTGCAATTTTCTCAAAGTTGACTCTCATGACAAAGTATTGGAAAATCTTCCGTGCATATTTGCGGAGATAGTCTATCTCCTTTCACCATCTTACAGTTGTTGGAAAAAGTTGTTCTCAATAATCTTCACATTCAACTATGGATTTCTTTTTCTTTTGAGAAATAGTCTTCTATACCAGTGTCCTTATTGTTATGTTATGAGAAAAATCATTTTTGTTTTGATATAAAAAACAAGACACTGTTTATGACAACTTTGTCCTGGCCTGACTTTTTTTTTTTTAACCAGGAATCATCAGGGAACTCTGACAAAGTGGATACAAAAGGATGGATATAACATGAATTACATATTCAGGTCTCATTTATTCAATAAGCGTTAATAGAGTTTCTCCTATTTTTAAGGCATTCTGATCAATTTTGGGGCTATTAAAAAGTATAAGGCCCTTTCCTGTATTTGTCAACATAGTAGTAGGGAAGACAAGTAAATATAAATAAAATGATGTGTCAAGGTAGGTTCATCCATTCATTGTAACCAGTCTGGTGGGGAATGTTGATAGTGGGGGAGACTTTGTGTGTCCAGGGGCATTGGGTGTATAGGAACTGTGTACTTTTTGCTCACTTTTGCTGTCAATTTAAGGCTGCTCTAAAAAACAGTCTGCTATTTTTTAAGAAGTGGTACATCAGCTCTTATAAATACGAGTTATAAACTTACAGAATAATTTATCACACACAGGCCAGAAAATAATTCCATCAGCCCTTTGCAAGCATCTTTTATCCACAATAGAGAGGAAGAAAAGTCTGTTACAGTGAATGGCACATTTGTATGTACTGTCCTGCATGGAAGCTTTTAGGGAGAAAGATAGCTAACTAAGTATTTCTTATATTCTTTCATTTTATGTTCAAGTGTGTAATACAACATAGAATCATACTATAAAACCATCAAAATGGACAAAAGGGACAGAGAAATATTTTTAAAGCTCATATAAAATGAGGCATACTCATTTTTTATATGCAATGCCATGAATAATAATAATGGTGTGAAAGCAAAAATAATTTTTAAAATATTATTGGGATATGAGATAAGATAGCTATCCCCCCAAAAGTTATTAATTTCCAATGAATATCAATAGTTCAGAAACAGTTAATCATAATATTTGATGCATGAAATATTTTTAATAGTTTATATATGGCTGGTCTCTATGTACTTATTTATGTGCATATGTATTTTAATTGTGCAATAAACCTTAGACATTATCCAAAATAAAATTTAGTACCTTAAATATAAATTACATCTAACAAATGGTTTCTTGATCTTCTTATACCATATCCTCTCCCTATTATTTTAAACCTTAAGCTAAAAATATTCTAAAAGAGTGAATTTTTAGTGTTTTTTTTTTTAGTTTTTAAAGGGTATCAGGCATATAAAACTTTTGAAACTTATTTTTCATACGTATTATATTGCCAAGATTCAACCATAGTCTTAGATTCATCTTTAACTGTTTTGTAATATACATTATCTGATATACCATCACAATTTATTTCTTAATTTATTTTTATTGTTGAGTATTACAGAGGTCCCCCATATCGCCCCTTTGACCCTCTCCTCTGGCTTCTGCTCCACCCCACTGAACTATTGTCTGTGTCCAAGGGCTATGCATATCTATATAGATAAAAAGCCAGTGACCAGAGTGCCATAACAACCAGAACAACTGGTCACTATGACGCCCACTGCAGCCAGCAAACTGACCTGATCGGGGGGTGGGGCCGATAGCTAACTTCCTGAAGTCTCTCCACCCAGCTGGCCCTGCCCCTGATGGGCCCCCACCACCCTGATCAGCCCACAAGTCGTCCCCCTGGCTGGCCCTGCCCCTGATCGTCCCCTCACCCCAATAGGAGGTGGGGCCAGCCAACCTCCTGCAGCCCCTACCACCATCAGGGCCCATCCCAGATTGGACCTCCCATCCCAATCAGGGGCAGGGTTGGCTGGCCAACCACCTGCAGCCCCTGCCCCGACCACTGACCCCTGACCAGTTTTCCCAACCCCATTCAAGGGTGGGGCCAGCTGGCTCACCACTCACAGCCCCTCCCCATGGCTGGCCCCACCCCCAATTGAGCCCCTACCCCAATCGGGGGTGGGGCACACCAGCCAATCACCCTCAGCCCCTCCCCCCTGCCAGCCCAACCCTGATTGGGCCCCAATCAGGGCGGACCTGCCAGCTAACCTCCCGCAGTCTCCTCCTCCCAACAGTCCCAGCCCCAATCTGCCCCAATTGGGACTGGGCCGGCTGGACCCCATCCATGCACGAATTCATGCACTGGGCCTCTAGTATGCATATAAGTTCTTTGGTTAGTTTCTTTTTGTCCTCCCCCCTCCTCCTTCCCTCTGAGATCTGTCAGTCTGTTCTATGCTTCAATGTCTCTGGACCTATTTTGTTGGTCTGTTTATTTTGTTCATTAGATTCCACATGTAAGTGAGATCATGTGACATTTGTCTTTCTCTGACTGGCTTATTTCACTTAGCATAATACTCTCCAGGTCCATCCATGCTGTCTCAGTGGGTAAGATATCCTCCTTTTTTATATAGACATTTCTCCAAAGAGGACATACAGTTGGCCAATACACGTATGACAAAATGCTCAATGTCAACTGCTCATCAGTAAGATGCAAATAAAAACTATAATGAGATATCACCTCACACCTGTCAGAATGGCTATCCTAATATATAAAAAGCCAGGGAGGGGCCATCATGAACGAAACAACCAGACGGACTACCAAACTGCAGGCTACATGGGGTGACCAGGCCGGCAGGGGGGGTTAATGAGGGATGACCAAACGACTGAATAGCAGGCTGCGTGGGGTGACCAGGCCAGCAGGGGGGGCAGTTGGGGGTGACAAGGCCAGCGGGGGGGCAGCTGGGGGCAACCAGGCCTACAGGGGGGCAGTTGGGGGCAACCAGGTCAGTGGGGGGGCAGTTGGGGGCAACCAGACCGGCAGGGGGGTAGTCAGGGTGACCAGGCTGGCAGGGGGCAGTTGGGGGCGACAGGGCCAGCAGGGGGGGCAGTGAGGGGTGACCAGGCTGGCAGAGGAGGGCAGTTGGGGGTGATCAGGCCAGCATGGGGGGCAATAAGGGGCAACCAGGCTGGCAGGGGGGGCAGTTAGGGGTGATTAGGCCAGCAGGCAGATGTGGTTAGGGGTGATCAGGCTGGCAGGGGGGGGGCAGTTAGAGGCGATCAGGCAGGCAGGCAGGTGAGCAGTTAGGAGGCAGTGGTCCCGGATTGGAGAGGGTGCAGGCTGGGCTGAGGGGATCCCCCCCATACACAAATTTCATGCACCGGGCCTCTAGTCATCAATAAATCAACAAACAAGTGCTGGGAGGAAGTGGAGAAAAGGGAACCCTAGCACACTGCTGTGGGAATGCAGACTGGTACAGCTACTGTCAAAAACAGTATGGAGTTTCCTCAAAAAATTTAAAATGAACTGCTATTTGACTCAGTGATCCCACTTCTGGGAATATATCCTAAGAATCCCGAAACACCAATCAGAAAGAATATATGCACCCCTGTGATCATAATTTATTCTTGAATATTGGGTCCATTGATGGGCACTTGAGTTGTTTCTAAACTTTAGTAATTGTGAATATCATTGACATAATATTACTGAAACTGTCTATGATGTGCAGGTATTAGAGAGTCTCTTATGTATATACCTAGAAATGAATTTTCTGTGTCACAAGATATGGGAATAATTAACAGGAGAAAATAACTATTTCAATGGTAAATCAGTTAATTCTCCAACTAAGAATATGTTAAAGATTCTGTAGATTCTAATAGTCTCTAACATTTGTTATTGGCAGAATTAAATTTTGTCAATGTAATAGGAATAAGACAGAATGTCATAGAGTTGTTGTCATGTATATCATTAATCAAGATAAGGTTAATCATCTTTTTATTTAATTGGCTTTCTGTAAAATGCCTGCTCCTGTCTCTTATGCATTTTTTTTCTATTTGTGTGTGTATGTATAATGATTATTTCTCATTAATTTGTAGGTATTCTTTAAATATTTTTAATAAAATACAATTACATGTTCTACCAGTGTAAGGTGTCTTTCACTTTTTTAACATGCCTTTTAATAAATAAGAGTTCTTAATTTTGATAGAGTCAAATTCTATTAAACTAAAATTCTATTAAAATAAAATTATAAAATTTTATTTTGATTAATACCTTTTTTATTATCTTATTAAATAAATATTTTTCTACACCATATCTATCATATATTTAGAAACTTTTATTTTTACTCACAAATTTAAAGTATTGTATTTCAACATTTGCTACTTAATATATCTGAAGCAATATCTGATCTAAGTCAGGGATCCAATTTCATCTTTTTATAACTGATAACCATTTTTTTACTTTAATTAAAAAAACACACATTAAGAATGAAGAGTTTTTCAAATATTTATGGGTATTGTAGCATTTCAAAATTATTTGAATGTAAAACAATGTTGTTGCTTTTTATATCCCAAGGTAGATAATATCTCAGAAATGAAAAATTATACAATAAATGGAAAATAATACAAGAAAGAAAAATGCAGAATTGAAAAGGTATAATGCAGCAAGAATCCGAGTTGTGAATTATAATTTGTCATGAAATACACTCAGGACCTATCCAGTTACAATGGTCTATTGCAAGAGGATACTTTTATTTGGTTAAAGCATCATGGGACTTCACCAAGAGGACTTACAACACTGAACATTTATCGAAACTTAAGGACAACAGGGAGGTGGGGGCATGTGCGAGGAGGGGTGTGGGATGGGAATGGGGGGATGAGGACAAATGTGTGATACCTTAATCAATCAATAAATTTAAAAATAAATAAATAAAAGTAATAAAAAATAATAAAATAATATTAATTGTTTTATGATCCAGATATTAAAGTACTCATGATAAAACTACCTACTCTGAACATAGTGTTCCTTAATTGTTTGGAGAAAATATTACTGAAGAGAGGGGATACAGCTCATGCAATTTTTTTGTCAGGTAGTACGCAAAATTTGCTTGTTTTAAGATTCACATGCCAGAGTAGATTAATAACATTTTTGTAGTAATACAAAAAATAAATTCTAGAAATAATAGTTTTAAGGAAGTCTGATGTTAGCAAATAAAATATTTAAAAATATATTTGGCAGCCTTCAGTTTTTTAATAACCTTGTTCAAATGATTAACTTCTGTTTTAACAAATAAGATATTTCCATTTTCTATAAAATTTACAACTTGAAATCACGGGATATAAATTTATGTTTGCACTAATAGTATTGTATACAGAAGATACCTTGTCAGGTTCAAAATTGTGTATTGTAGAGAGTGTCATATACGCTAGATCATCAAGAGACAGTAAGTTATGTACCAAAGAAGAAATAGTGCTAAAGAATAACTTTAAATTTCAATGAAAGATACACCCTTATTCTCAAGAGACAAAACACTCTGCAGATGTTCTTTCAAAGGAGAGCTAAATAAGCATCTAATGTCTATATATCTTGTGTTTCTATGACACAATCTATTACTTCGTAGTGCAGCAATATATTTGGTTTATCACTTTGAAATTTAGTGCTATCTACCCTAATAGTTCCCAGGTGCCCATGGAAATTATTTTCTGCTTTGAAAATACCAATATAAAGATATATATTTCCTCTATTTCACTTTCAGTTACACGAAATGGAGTTTTATAAGCCAACCATACTTTCCAGTTTCAAAAGATGACCATATCTACTTTTCATGTTAAGGAAGGATGGCGTGAGTTCTCTATAATTAAAATTATTTTCAGTATCTAAACAGGAATATTTCACTATTCATACTATCTCTTTTGGCCAGGTGAGTAATTTGGTGACACTCCTATTATTTGTATAGCATATGGTAGAGTTCAGTAATACACAGGCAATCAAGATTCAGATTTTGTTTAAGACCGTGTTTAATTGTTGAGAAACAAAAACACAAATTGACTTCACAGTTTAATTATATAAATTAGGTCTAAAAATTGAGAACCAAGAGAACAAAAAGACATTGTAATAAACACTGTCATCAAACATCTCTATTATAATATCAGTTCTTTGCTTACAGTTTTATATTTATTAATACCCTCAATTATGGTTGAGGCTACCCTAATATTTCAACTTAGTATATTATTTTCTGATTGATCTAATTGATGAACAGACATAGTTTAATTACAAAGGCAAAAATTTTATCTTCACCCTAAATTATAGGATCTCAAGCGGGTCATTGGATAAATATCAATGTCCAATGAGCAGCTTCAGATTCTATAATTTAACACATTCTTCACCTAATGAATTAATGGAGCTTTTTCTTTATATATATATAAAGGGAACAGAGAAAAAATAGGACTTTCTTGAAAAAAATATTGTTTTCTGTTAAAAAATGACTCGGTTCTAACCCAAATGAACCTCAAATTGTTAAACTGAACCATGGTTCCCTAGAGTTATTTAATAGGAAGCCCTCTCTATACCTTTTCCATTCCCACTTCCCGGAGGTCACCTTTGACTGCACTGAAGAAAAGAGCTCTAGAAGCGCTCTGTGCTACTTCCTTGATGACTCTGTCAGCTCCTCTGGCCTTGCTTTTCTCTCTGGCCACTCCTGGTGTAATTGACACATTCTGCTGTTGTGTCTTGACAAATGTGAGAAGCCTACATGTTTCACTAAAAGAGAAGAATCAAAGGTTATGTAATATTACCCGAAAAAGACAAAAGACAAGGTAAAGGGTTTTTTTTTAATCTTTTTGGTTTTTTTTTTGTTCCCCCTCCCCCTCCCCAATGCTGCACTGTGGGCCACAGAAACATTTCTTAAATATAGAAAGTGCTCAGTAAAAAAACATATATTTAAAAAAGAATTGACGTCCATCTCAGCATTCTAATCATTAAAAGATAGGCCACAAATGATTGTCACTATAAGCCCAATATTGTTTTAACATCCAACTCTGATATCTTTTCATATCAAATGTATTAAAAATTAAATATAAAACAGAAAAAACCAATAATTTTATGTATAAAATATATTTTCAAATGATTTGATATACATAATTTATAATCAGGTATCTGACAAAAATATCTACAAAATATTATTTTAACTCTTCTTAATCAAGTCTGGTTATCATTCTTCCAGTTCACCTTCCCTATTAATTAGAGATTTCATACCTCTTATTCTTTATTAAATTTTTATATCTGATATATCAAGCCAGTTTATTGACTCCATAACTGTCCAATTATAATAATCGCAAGTGTAATCCTTTTGAAGAACTAACTATCTTTGTGAGCATATCTGAGACCAGAAGAAAGGTATATAGATGTAATAATGTCAAATTATCAGGTAAGGTTGCAGGAAGATAAACATGTATGTCACTATCTTTGTAATATTAAAGCCCTTCCCTTAACTAATATGGTATAGAAAAAAAATGGTTTACATATAGGCAAACTGTTTTGTGTCCCAACTATATGTCTAAGAGATGAGGCAAGGTGCATGCCAGCAGAGGAAAACCCTCAGCATAAGATTTCCCAACCTAAGTTTTGTGGTAAATGTCATGTACTGTGTTATATAATTGTCACCTTGAAAAGTTCTTTGATAGCTTGAACTTTATGACTTGCAAGAAGAACTGGGCTGCCAACTAGAGAACATTTTCCAGGTTTCTGAGTCCATGCTTGAGCTAAATAAAGTTTGACAAATCCCCTGAGGGCAACCCTGGCTTTTCATGCCACAGGAACTTCTGACTCAACAGTTACACACATTTAAGTAACATAAGACTGCACAGCCAACTACAAAGGTTGCCTGCACTAGGAAAGAAATTCTCCTGAGACCATGTCTACATGATTATCTCCAAAATGCTTCAGAACTGACCATAAAATAAAACCTGTGATTTTTTTTCTATATAAGATAGTCGATTTAATAAAATGAAGATAATGTGATTATTTGGATTTTAGACTTTGTCTTTGTCTGGCTAACTGACTTTAGTGATATTTGCAAAAAACAAAAACAAAACAAAACAAAGAAACCCACCAAAATTTTAAATAAATTGATAAATATGAAAAAAAAATTTAGCTTTGAACAATGAGCACTTGGACATTCATGAAGCATCTCCTCTTGTTGGTGTCAATGAGACAGGAACTCAACTTCTTTTTTAGCTTCCAGAAAACAAAATCATGCTTTTTGAACTGATATTTTTTAGCTGTCATAACAGTGGTGGATTCTTAACATTGGTTGACCAGCTTTTAAATCCAGTTTAGTATGTGAATTTCTTATGCAGGTGAAATGAGAGTGTGTCTAATCTATATATACTCCTCAAAAGTGTTTTTTCCTCACATTCCAAATATCAAAACCCAGGAAGAATTGGCTTCACTGCAACTACGTGTCTAAAAAATGTTATGGAAAATGGTCAACATAAAAGTGTATATTATTGGGTTCTTTTAAAGGAAGCCACAGCATTTGTGCATAGTCCAAGATGCTCCAGCTAAGACAATGATATTGCTTAACATGAGGCATAAAACGTATTCCCTTTCATTGTGATGCCACATTTTCTACACATTTCTCACATGATGCATAATAACTTAGCCATTCCTTCCAGGTTCCACCGCAGGCATTGCCAGAGTGACTAATGATTATGCCACCTAACCACTGGATTTCCCGGAAGCCCCCGCCCTTCACCCGATGCAAGGAAGTGTCGTCAGGTGTCCCATGTCTCTCAGGCTTGTCTGGAACCTCAGGGGGTCTACTCAGAGGAGCAAGACCCATCAAAGCAGGAGTTGATATGAAGCTTCACAATGTGGATACATGAAGCCAAGTGCACTTTGTGTATTAACTAAATTAAGCAGCTGTTATAAAGTATATTCTGCCTATAAATAATTTTATACACAATTCCAGAAGAGAAAAAAAAAGCATTTTTTATTGAAGTAAATTTGGCATCACTTTGAAAAAAAACAGACATAGGCTGATTTACTAGACACATTTTCACTATTTAGAGAGAAAGTCACAGAGGCAAAAGAAGTGCACCAGCTGGGCTTCATAGAATCAGGAAACAAGTTACAGAGGCAAAGAAGGGCCCTTGTAGACAGGTTAAAAAAAGCAAAGATACACACCTGAGAAAAGAAGGGAGAAAAGTACAGGTGTGCTCCAGAGAGAGAGAGTGTGTGCACTGGGTCTCTTGTCTTAAGGGTTTTTACCTGTTTTCTAAAGGCAGGGATTTTAGGGGAGATCTCAGGAAAGGACCTCAATGGAATATTCATCAGCTTTCCAGTCCTGTACTTTCAAGGTCATGGTCTCTACTGATTGGTCAGCACTAGGACAGAGAGTCATTGGTCATTGCATCTTTTCCTAATGTCAGCCATGGCATCATTTTGCTTGGTTTTGCTGCTGTTCTGGGCCTGGAGTTGAACACAACTGAGGCCTGAGCATTAACTCTAGTTTGACCAAAACTCTGTCTTTGTGGCCAACAAACCCTAGGTTTTTTTTTTCCCTAAGATTATTTGATGCTGATCAGAACCATCATGGTCCTGAGAGCTTAATGCTTAAAGGAGTGGTTGTGCAAGGGAGAAGGAGTCAGGTGAATCAGGGTGCTGAATGAGGCCAGTTTGATTCAGCTATCGGTCTCAGTTTCCCCATTCCACTCACCGAGGAATTTTTCTAGATTCTTACTAGCCTGCCTTAGGGACAATAATACATGCTGGGCACAGGCTTACAGAGAAAGAGAAGTTTCCACTTGTATAGGCTATAATCTGAGATTCGACCAAGGATAAATGGTTCAATAGATTGCCTAATAATGAGTCTTAATTAAAACAAGAGAATGCATTCCTCCCCACAATCCCCCACCTCCCCCTACACACACCAATAAGTATCAGCTAATAATGATAGTAAAATACAGCTGAAAGAGTTGCAGGACAGAATCTTTTTCAGGAGCGAAGAAAAACAAAACCAAATGGAGAACAAACAGAGACAAAAAAAAATTCTGGCAAACAAGTCAATGCCATAAATATAAGCATCACTAGAAGAATTTGAAGCTTCTTGTACACTGAGTTTAAAGCATCCCAAGAATACACTTCAAATCCCTACAAACTCCTGATCAGATTAACACCTCCCCCCTCCCCTAATTAAAGGCCTACCAGGAAGAAAGACATGCTCATCTACAAACAAAGAAATGTTATACATCAGTATTTTTGTAAGCGTGAAACGCTCCCTCTCTCTCTGACCCTATCTTAATCCTAGCCTGCATTTCTCCCATGGCCTTCAGGCAAAATAGCTCCTGCCACAGGTACGTCAATTGTTAGAGGGATTCTGCTTGAGGCTTGAGCTTTCGGCAAAGATTTGTGGGAGCCTCAAGACACAGGATTTAGACCAGCAGGTGTCACAGGACCTAGAACAAAGAAACTTGGAGATTTCCTGCTCTTCCTTGGATCCCTGTTGGAAGCTAGAGGTCTTCAGTCACCACACATCTCTTGCTCCACCCGTCCTTCCTTACCTTAACAATCAAAGAAGCCTGAATTCTGGTCTCCCCTAAGATGGTTGTGTAAAGCCTTAGGTCGCCCATCTTCCTGGCACTTTCTCCGCAATAAACCTTTCCTTGCTCCAAAGGCGATGTTTTGAATATTGATCTGTTGAAGTGTCCTGGTGCAGGAACCTTGAACCTGTAACATTTATCGTCCTATACATGTCCTGCATCCAAAAAATAATTATAGCGAACACAAAACGGCAAGAAAAGCCACATTCTAAAGCGAGCGTGTCAAACTCGAAGGCTAAAATGGGCCAAGTAAACAAAGTGTAAGTTTATGTGGGCCACAAAAAAAAAACACAGAAGCTTCAATTTTCATAGAAACATAGGTTTACTTTGAAAAGTATAGTATACAAAAAATAGAACAAGAGCAATGATAAAATTAATGTTTTCTTCTTGACACTTGGCATCTCTTCTCTGCTACTATCTTTTCTACTTTGGGGGAAATCTTGTTCGCAGTGATTACTTTCAAAACCGACCCAAGGTGAATGTCAGTAATTCTGGATCTGACAGGGGACTTATTTCCTTTCATAATTGTAGATAACTGCTCACACTGTTATATTGGGTGGGCCGCAAAAATATTCATTGTGGGCCACATGCAGTCCGCAGGCCATGAGTTTGACATGCTTGTTCTAAAGAAACAAATTAAACATCAGATCAAGAATCATATAGGACAGAAATGTTGGAACTTTCAGATAAGGAAGTTAAAAATCCAGAATTAAGTAAAAGTTAAAGGTTTTAATGAAAAATGTAAACACATGCCAAACCACGTAGGTATTTTAGCCACTACGAAAACTATAAGAAGAATTCAGTTGGAAATGCTAGAAATCAATAACATAGTAGTAGATGTAGAGAATGACTTTGATGGGTTCATTTGCACACAAGACACAATCAAAGAAAGAATTAGCGAAAAGGAAGGTAGTTGAGTACATCTGATGAGCAATTGAAATCCAAAGAGAAAACTAAGTGGGGGGAAAAAAAAGAAGAAAAACAACAAGAGAGCATCCACAAACTGTGGGATGATAGCAAATGATCTAAAATATACAAAAATTGAATTATGGGAGGAGAAAAAAGGGAGAAGAAAACCGAATAATTATTTAAAGAAATAATTGCTGATAATTTCCAAAATTAGTAGTAACCTCTAACCACAGGTCCAAGCTCAGATAAAACCAAGCAGGATAGATACAAATGCATATCTAGGTATATCATCTTCAAACTGCTGAAAACAAAGACAAAATCTTGAAGACAGCCAGAGAAAGACACACTCATGGGTTTTGGGTTTACTAGGAAAGAGATACCTTTGGGCATGCAGTCCTGCTTATCACAATCCTCCTGGGTCCAGGAAGTGAAACTTAATATTCCCTTATACTAGTAAGTGCAGGCTAGATTCAGAGACTCATTCATGTTTATAGTGTGGAAATGATAAAAAAATAACTTCACCATGAAGGAATCATGAAGAAACCATCTTAACCACGTGATCAAGTTTAATATCAACAGTAATAAGCCATGTTGATATCATGTACCCTCTGAAATGATGAGACAAGGAGGTAATTTAAACTCTGTGATATTCTTTTAAAATTTTTCTAACTTCAAGCTAATAATAAGAAAACCCAAATTGAGGACCAATCTATAAAACACCTGCCAGCACTTTGCAAAACTGTCAATGATATTAAAAACAGAAAAGAACTTAAGAAACTATCACAGATTGGAGGTGACTAAGGAAACAATGCAAGGGGGTAAACAAGATTGGATTCTGGAACACAAAAATAACATTACTGGAAAAACTAAATTTTTTAGTTTACAGTAGCAGTATTGTATCATGTTAATATCTTAATTTTGATCAATCTACCAAAGTTTTGTAGGATGCTAAGTTTAAGGAATGCTAAGTAAGTATATAAACAATTTGTAGTATCCTTGTGAGTCCTCTAAAAATCTAAAATTATTTCAAAATTAAAAATGTAAAAGGATAGAGGCAATCACTTAATCCCTTAGTATCATATCTAATGGAATCTTATTAAAATTCACTTGCATTTGTATATCTGTCATATCTTGTTTAGGATTACAGATACAAGAAATGAAGATAGCAGTGGATGTCTTTTATATTTTTTCCTTCAAAACTGTATATTTAAAAAATGTATCAATGCTCTTAATCAGAAATGAAAGTTCATAAGCTCAATTAATTATGAGTGGGATCTTTCTTCTTCCTACTGCATTCATCTATATTTCAGTGTATAAGTCCAACATGGTGTTCTCTTGACGAATACATCTTTCTTTACCATTCAGATGTATTTTTACAATTTGACATTTCTCTTTCCTCTCTACTCTTCCTTCTTGTCATATTTTTAATATTGCATGTTTTTTTTGAGCCTCTGTCCCAGTGCTATTTAAAGGAGAAGATTTTCAGTGAAGTATGGGTTTGACTGCTCCTGAACCTTAGTGTACACCTACTAGAAGATCCAAAGGTATTTTTTTAAACCTTGCTGCATTTTAAACCTACAGCTTGTCACAGAAAGACAAGAGTTGGTGACATTGGCTGAAAATATATGTTTGGATTTTTATTGTTACATCATATTTCATATTCTCTCTTGGGAAATACCTTCTATATTGACGAATTCAAGCAAGCATTAGAATAATCATACTAAAAAGTGTTTTTAAAAATGCAATCTACATGCAGATAGTGCAACATCAGATCAAATTCCTGTGACATCAAGTAACTATAAACTAGAATTTAAATGACACTGACTCCAAAACCCAAAAGTTAGATTCTAAAAATTAAAATTAGATGTTACTTTAATTTGTTAATGTATTAAAGATTCAAATAATAATCTAAAGATCCTTGTGTGGAGTAAAGTATGATGACATTTACCAGAAAAATTAGTATCATCTAATAACTTATTAGAAATAGAATATCCTTTGCCTTTATCCCAAGATGCACTGAACTAAAATCTGTACATCAATGAAATAGCCAGATTATTTATAGGCACACCAAAATTTGAAATTCACTGTGATAGACTAAATCCAATGTGCTTATTTACAAAATTAATTTTTTTTTAGAAGGCTACTATTTTGCCCTGACCAGTGTGACTTGGTTGGGAATCCTCCTGTGCACCAGGAGGTTTCTAGTTTGATTCTTGGTAGGTGGCATGCAGGAGGCAGCTGATCAAGGTGCTCTCACATCAATGTTTCTATCTTTTTCCCTTTCCCTTCCTCACTCTCTCTCTCTCTCTCTCTCTCTCTCTCTCTCTCTCTAAATAAATAAATAAATAAATAAATAAATAAATAAATAAATAAATAAAATATTCTTTAAAAAAAGGAAGAATTCAGTTTTCTGTGGCCATTAGGCATTTCATAATTTTGAAACTTGGATATTATACATCTTTGATAAATGAATGAGTTGAGAGTATAGAATGATGCAGAGATAAGCAAAACTGACAAAACTAAGGCATGGCATATTTAAGTTATTACTGAGATCTTAATAGAAATGACTTATTACATACTTTATCATAAGTATATATTCTCTTGGATTCAAATCAATAAGGGGTATAAAAACTATGAGTATAAGTTTTTGTGAGAGTTGAAAGTATTATTCTCTTAGCTAGTAAAGGATCAGGTAACTAGTACATGTGTTTTTATGTGTCAGAGATTAAATAATTACCTCTATTTCTTCTGTAGAATAGAACCAGGAGTGTAGAAGAAGGAAGACATCTGGAATCAGAGCAACCCTTCAAGGCTAGATAGTATCACTATTTATTATCATACTTACAGTTGCTAACCCTTAGTGGATGCCAGGCATAGTTCCAAATGCTAAATATACATTATCTCATGTATCATTTCTATCAACTCTAGAAGGGAGGTATTACTATAGTCTTTATGTTATAGATTAAGAAAAAGAGGAAGAGAACAAGCAAGCAATTTGTTTATGGTAGTTCATAGAGGAACCAGATTTTGAACTCAGTTTGTCTGACTTTAGACCTCCATGTTCTTCAACTCCATCCCATTCTCAATTTACAAAATGCTGGGTTCCAGGAAATGAAGTTGATTATTTAGAATTAAGGAAGCATTTAATTTACTAATGAAGTTTATGTTTAACCAAAATGCATAGCTCTATAATTTTAGTAAAAGGGTTATCAATATTTCAATATTATTACTAAATAAAGCAGAATGACAATTTATATGGGCAATACATTATTAAAATCAGGATGATTATAGAATAAATTCAAAAGAAGGGAAGGGTCTGGCTACAATTTAATGAAACATTAAAGGAGTCCAGAAGTTGATTCTACTCAGTGATTTTTCTTCCTAATATCAAGGGAAGTGTACTATCTTTTTTATTTTTAAACTGAAACTATCCTTATACTCATTATCCACGATAATTATTCTCTCTCTTTTTCTCGCTCCGTGTGTGTATGTGTGTGTTTAATCATGAAGTTAAGAGGATAAATAAAAGGCAGACTTTTCTGAGCTAATGGTGCAAAGGGTGGGTGTTGACAGAGGAAATTAATTGGGAGGAAGGATATATGAGAACATGTGAAAAATAAATTGCTTCATGGTAAAAATCACCTAATCTGAAAGATGTAAAAGTGAGAGAGATAAGGAAAAGGAGTAAGAATCATAGCAATGTGTGTACATTCCCCCTGTAAACCATCAAGGCTTATACTGAGGCACAGGGAGCAAGAAATGAGGGCAGACCACAATAGAATCTTAGGAAACGGTATGTGAAACTTGAATAAACATAGTAAGCATTTATAATTTTAAAGTTTGAAAATATAAAGAAATCGTCTTCTGTAGCAAAAACCCCCAATATCAATGCCCATAACATTCTTCACAGGTAGCAGTAGCACTAATTCTTCATGACACAAAGGGGCACGGGGTAGTACATCTTTCAGATATTTCTTATTTAACCAAAAGAAATATGGTTTTTTAAAAGGTCGAGATAGACCTCTTTAGATAATAAAAAAAGTGTGAGCTTTGAAACCAAATTTCAGTTTGAGCTCCCAGGAAAAGCTGTCAGCCCGAGGCAGGGAGCTGTCTGGAATGTGTCTGGGGCAACAAGGCCTATCCACCTGGCTCTCCATATGTATAACCCATCCCAGAACTACAGGACTTAACAGAGATTGAACTGGGGGAAATCGAGTTGGAAGAAAGCATGAACCAGTCTTGGCTGAAAGTGGTATCTCAAGTGTGCAGCACAGTCAGCACTGGACTTCTCCTCAGAGAGGAACTGAGAACAATGTCAGAGATGAGTCCAAAATATTGTAAGCTGTGAAAACTGGGTGATGAGCCAGCCACATAATGCAGATTAGTGCAGTGGGGGATCAGGATATGGCATCTCTGACATTTTGCCAAAGAATTGACTGCTCTCAGCCAGCTCTTATTGGCCAAGTTATGGCTCTTATCTCTAATGTTTTTAAAGGCACTGCACATCCTCAAGTATTTTGAGGAGGGTGAAGAGGAATCTTACAAGGTCAAAAGGGTCAGTCAGATGATACTTCATTGTTTATGGATGTTCTATTTGAAATACCTTAAGGAATTCCTTGTTGCTGCTTCACAGTAGCATGCATTAAAGGTATGGGAATTAATGAAATGTCTTCTTTTTCTAGATAAGAATTGCATTGTTACTGTAAGACACGCTCCTTAAACAGTGTTATGAAAAAAGAGCTGGACTGGGAGCCAGGAACCCCAGCCTTGCCATTGTGCTCCTGGGCATTTCTCTCATTCTGTCTTAGCTTCAGTTCTCTCATCTGTAAAATGAGCAGGTTGGGACAGATCATCTCTGAGGCCTATTCCACATGCATAATTGTACAAATCCATCATTATTATCACTACTTAATGTGAACAGCTATCTTGTCAGGTTATACATATAACAATTCAAAGCCGTAGGCTTAATATAATAAGACTTTTTTTTAATGTCTATTTGATTTTCCATGGAAAGAAAACTGAAGTAATTGATTAAACAAATTTTAAAATAATATAAATTAGTTTGATAGGGCTTTTTTCAGAATGCAAAAATAGTTTGATTTTTTTTAAAAAAACTCCATTAAGGTTGCGCTTTCTTCCAATATTTTGTTACAGATTTTCCTTCTGCCAACAGCAGTCACCGATTTTAATTGAATGGGGCAAAAAGAGTTCTGATTTTCTATGTCATCCTATTGGATTTTGTATCATTGAATTTCAAGCTGGTTTCCCTGGGACCTGCCAGGAGTGACTTATGCCAACCTCTGAGTCTCCTTGTTACACTTCTTTCCCGAGTAGCATTGTTTGCGTTTTCTTCTGCTTTCTGATTAAACTGACATCACTTTGCCTTTTGTGACTCTGGTGTCATTTTCTGTTGACAGTGTCTAGTAATGGTAACAGACTGTGTCCTTGTGGAATGGGTAGAAGCCATTGATTGGTTAGGTGTATTAATGCAGACCCGTTAAATGACATGCAGGCTTGTCTTTGTGCTAAGTGGCAGCTGAATGGCTGCCAGTGAGAGAGGTTATTAAGCACAGATAAGAGGCAGCACCTCTATTCACTGGCAATGTCACTTTCTCCCATTTGAGGAGAGACATTTGTTCAAGACATTTTTCTCTCCTCTCACTGGCGATATTTAAGGCGAAAAGTTGCTGTCCAAGTTGCCGCATTACTGCAGAATAGATTGTTTCCAGAAGGTGAACTCTAGAGAGTTTCATTTAGAACAGCTTTTCCTTAAAACTACATTGCATTGAATGCAACTGCTTAAATAAGAACAATTAAATCGTTAATACTATCAGAAAAAAACATAGAGACCCAGTGATAACAGGTGCCATTTGACATTGCTTCATATCAAAGAAATAAGAAATAAGAGGATAGAAAAATATAGAATTGTGAAACTTCCCCAAATCATTACATTTGAAATAAAATGATGAAAACTGTTATTTACTTTTATTTTGTTGTTCAAATTTCCAGGTATACACTGTCTATGGCAGGCGTCCTCAAACTACGGCCCGCGGGCCACATGCGGGTGTTTTTGCCGTTTTGTTTTTTTACTTCAAAATAAGATATGTGCAGTGTGCATAGGAATTTGTTCATAGTT
Source organism: Ia io (assembly GCA_025583905.1). Taxonomy (NCBI): domain Eukaryota; kingdom Metazoa; phylum Chordata; class Mammalia; order Chiroptera; family Vespertilionidae; genus Ia; species Ia io. The sequence goes on from JAJQQW010000003.1 coordinate 38,559,393, forward strand.
TTTTTTAAACTATAGTCCGGCCCTCCAACGGTCTGAGGGACAGTGAACTGGGCCCCTGTTTAAAAAGTTTGAGGACCCCTGGTCTATGGTCTACGTTACCTAAATATGCAATATAAATAACATTATGCTTTATATCACAAAGTGTGAAAGTCCTTCCATTCACAGGAAACGTCCTGACTGGTCTTCTTCCCTTTGCAAATTGAAAAATGCTCACGCTTTCTGTGCAAGTTTAACTGATATTTGCTGGGCTTATTATTTGTGGGTTTGGGTTTAATTTGAAATATCCCACAGACGATCTTAGAATCAATCACACCCTTTAGGAGTTGAGCCTCTTGCAGTAATTTACCACTCCTGCTCTCTTCCTTCAGTCTCCAGCTTCACAAGGATGCATTCCTTCCTGCCTTATCACAGAGTAGCTGTTAGGGTCTGCTTACATACTATATTAAATCTAATTGTAAGTTCAAGTCATTCTCTTAGGCAATGAGAGCAGAGACAAATGCACAATGAAAATCAATCTTCTACTTCCATTACACTACCTTTTTGAACTTCTATTTTCTCTTCTATAAATTAGGATTACAATACATTAGAAAGTTGCTCTGGGAATTAGATGGAATGGGGTATACAGAGCACCGAGTTCATTGCCAGCCACAGAGTTGATGATTAAGAAATTCAATATCTTTATCTCTAAACCATAATGAATGAATGAAATGATACCTTGCTTATACTTACTTCATTTATGAATCAGCTTTATCCAATAACTATTCCAAATTGATGATAAATAAAAAGCTGAAGATATAAGATAGGAACTCTGGTATCTTTATCTCTTAGTCCTAACATGCACACATACAATTATATGACCATTATTTACTTGGTATTTCAAATGCACTGCATTTTTATGTGTTATCGCAAACCTTTGAAGTATTATTGTTATTTTACAAATAAAGACTCCTAGTCTGAAAGATATTAAATAAATTCCTGAAGATATTCTGGTTAGGAACAAACCTGAACTCCAGGTCTCCTATTTTCAAGCTTTTTATGCTTAACAACTCATTTTGAACTGCACTCTAGCATCAATTCTGGAAGACATTTTATCTGTTTGATGCTAAGCTATCAGACATTATTAGTAATTTCAAGGAAACTAGCAGACATGTGGCCCAAAGGAAACCATGAGAATCAGAGAAAATCCACATAGAACCTCATGTTCTTCCTTTCTGCATCTGACATTTTTTATCTGTTCAAGTAATAGATGTTATCTCTAAGTGAGATTTGTGGTCACTTCATAGAACTAGTGTTTACATCACTGATATTTCTATTTTATAACCCAAATAGTTGTATAGGCCATGAGACATTGACTGGAAAGCTATAACTCATAACTCCATAGATTCTAGATTGGGTTACCATAGGAAAAATGCTTAGACATCACTCTAAGTGAATTTCCTAGCAAGTAGAAGTCTTATATTTACAAAAAGGTCCAACTACCAGAATGCTTACATGTTTATTAGACAAGATGAGTTATTTTCTTCCTTTGCCAGGAATATCTCACCTATAATTGGGAGAGAAACAGATCAAAGGCCAGCCTGTTTAATCCTTCCCTTTCCAGGTGTATATGTTTGCTTCCAGCCCTCACGCACTTTATATTTTTGAGACTATGAATCACTTTATAGAGACATGATACAAAATTAGTGTATGTGTGTGTGCCTATGATAGCTTTATTAAATCTGTGCCTTACAGGATCATAAAAGTCTAAGTCTGAAAGGACCATAACGTGATCTCATTTTATTGTTGTGAGAAAGTTAGAATATTTATTTTTTGGATAAAACTTTTAATAACTTCATTCACTTTGTATTAGTATTATAGTCAGTTCATTCATTTATTCACAAACCAAATATTTTGATGGTTCTAAAATGTAACAAAGAAGATAAACAAAAGTAGCTCATAAGTTTATATCCCAGTGAGGAAAACAGACAAAAAACTCAAGTGAGGTAACATCTATACATACTATAGTATTTTAGATATACAGTGTTAAGAGGAACACAAAATGAAAGCAAAGAAAGTAAATAGTAAGTTGACAGGAGTCAAGATGAGGGAGTAAAGTTTAGATGCATTGGTTAGGGAAGGCCTCTAGGAAGATGACATGCAGCCCTAGCTGGTCTGGCTCAATGGACAGAGCGTTGGCCTGCAAACTAAAGGGTCCCAGGTTCATATCCAGCCAAGGGCACATGCCCAGGTTTCAGGCTCCATCCCCCACAATGGGGGCGGGGTGCAGGAGACAGCCAATCAATGATTCTCTCTTATCATTGTTGTTTCTATCTCTCTATCTCCCTTTCTCTCTGAAATCAATAAAATAAAAAAAAATTAAAAACAAAGAAGATGATCTGCAACCATTACCTGAGGGAATGAGGAAGTGAAGTGTGTGTCTAACTGGAGGAGAGGATTCCAGGGGCCAGCCTGAGGACTGAGCTCTTTTGATGTGTTGGAGGAACAGCAGCAGTCCAGGGTGCCTGGAGTTGAGCTGGGTGACAGATCGTGAGGTCAGAAATCCATTCACTTGCCATTTAGATCCACATATCTAACATAGTATCTTCTCTATAAACCTCTGATCAAACTTAATTAGGTGAAAGAATAACTTTCTAAAATTTAAGTTTTTTGAGCCATTGAGATGAGATTCAATTAGGATATGCTAATATTTGACATAATAATTATTTTAAAATTCATAATTATAACAGCTTCAAGGTCTTTATTTGCCTTGAAAAGTACTACATAATTTTCTGTATCTTCTCTTGAGTATAAAGTTTCAGAAACTTGTAAGTCACAGGGGCTCACATACATGCCTAAATTACAGAAGACATTAGTGTAATTTATTAGCTACTACTTTATGTGTAACTATGTTCTCAGGGGTATTTTTATTTCCTAAGACCTCAATTAAAATCTGGTATTATGGATATCATATTGGGGTGCATTTATTCAAGCTGAAAGGTGTCAGAGGGTAGGAAGGTGGGTAGGATGGGAAGAGATCAACCAAAGAATATTTATACATAACCCATGGATGTAGATGATAATGTGGTCAAGGCCTAGGGGCGGCATGGGTGGAGGGAGGCAAAGGGAGGGTAATGGGGGACATCTGTAATAGAGTAAAGAATAAAAAAAAAGACTTGGCTTATATTAAATGTATTTTAGGGAAATAAAAATGAGTTATCGGTTATTCAGTTGGGATTCAGTATATTAGGGTTTGAGTAACCATAATTGTAATGCATTTCAGAAATTAATGATACACATCTATATAATAAAAGCCTAAAGAACCGTTACAACGGAACGACCAGAATGACTGGTCATTATGATGCGTACTCACCACCAGGGGGCAGATGCTTAATGCAGGAGCTGCCCCCTGGTGGTCAGTGCACTCCCACAGGGGGAGCCAGAAGCTCAGCCAGAAGCCAGGCTCACAGCTGGTGAGCACAGCGGTGGTGGTGGGAGCCTCTTCCACCTCCGCAGCAGTGCTAAGGAGCAGTGAGCCTAGAGGTAAGGAGCAGTGAGCCTAGAGGTAAGGAGAGGTGAGCATGTGGGTGGTAAGGAGCAAGGGGGATTTCCGCCTGCTGGCTTAGGGGAGCGGGCCTAGGGAGTGCCAGCAGACGGACATCTCCCAAGGGGTTCCGGACTGCTAGAGGGTGCAGGCCGGGCTGAGGGACATCCCCCCACCTGCATGAATTTTGTGCACCAGACCTCCAATGTTTTTATAATGACATGGGCTTCTTAATATTTTCCAGAATATGTAGCATTGTTTCTTTTCCTTTTAAAACTTGTTCTGCCAAATATAAATGAACACACAAAACTTTTATAGTTTTAGACAATATTGAGTTTCTTTAAGTATTTAGTTTATCATTATTGGTAATAAATAAAGCTCAATGAATGCCAGATAAACTTGCCAGAAGCAGAGAATGCAGGAAATGGAAAAATGTCATAGTAGGATTGTTTTAAGAGCAGTTTTCATTTTATTTATTTATTTATTTATTTATTTATTTATTTATTTATTTATTCATTCATTCATTCATTTATTCATTCATTCATTCATTTAAATTTACTGGCTTGGTCTTTATTTATTTACTAGAGGTCCAGTGGATGAAATTCATGAACTCGGGGGGAGGGTCCCTCAGCCTGGCCTGCTCCCTCTTGCAGTCCAGGAGCCCTCAAGGAGATGTCTGACTGCCAGCTACATCCCCCTGAGGGGTTCTTAGCGCTACCACGAAGGCAGGAGAGGCTTCCACCACCGTCACTGCTCGCTACCAGTGAGACTGGCTTCTGCCTGAGCAGTGCTCCCCCTATGGGAGTGCACTGATCACCATGGGGCAGCTCCTGCATTGAGTGTCTGCCCCCTGGTGGTCAGTGTGCATCATAGTGACTGGTCATTCCCCCGTACGTTTGATTTACATATTAGCCTTTTATTATATAGGATTTATTTTTTTCCTATGGAAAACAGTGTGGTGGTTGCTAGAAGAAGATGGGGTGGGAAGAGGTAGAGGAGGGTATAGAGGGGCTACATGGTGATAGAGGGAGACTAGACTTGGGATGGTGAACACATAATACAGTACACAGATGATGCATTGTAGAACTCTGCACCTGAAACATGTGTAATTTTGTTAACCAGTGTCACCCTAATAAATTCAATTAAAATAAAGAGCCATTTTTAAATTTTATTATGTCCTTACTCTCCCTTGATGCAAAGGAATGAATATTTACTCTGAAAAATTAATGTTTGTTGAGTAGTATTCTTCTCACAGTTCCTGACATCTTGCCATGCAGCTATGATGCTAAAATAGGATTTCATATCATCATTTTTTGATGATGTATTAGAGCACACATTATTAGAAATTACTTATAACAATTTAAATAGCATAATATATTGTTAAAGAAATCTTCATAATTCTATGTAAAAAAATAATAGTTTTTATATCTCTATAATAAAAATGTGCTAAAAATAAGATGCCATAACCTATAATAGAACTATAAACTTTTACACAAAAATGCATACCAAAAATACATGAAATTGAGCTTATGTTATTTTACTTGGTGCATGCTACTCAATTTGAAAAGGTTTTCCCAGTCTGGCACATTTGAAAAATGCCTAGAAAATGTCAAATTAAGAAAAAAAAATCCAATGTGGTATCTTCATGTTATTCCAGGCCCTGTAATTCTCATGTCTGGGTGACGCAAATGGAACTGCAGCTGTTTCTTCAGTGTACTTGATATATACTCTCAGAGTAATTTCCTGATGGATATTTTGGTTGCTAAACCTCCAGTTGTTGTAGGAGCAATGATGCCTCTGACTCTCTTCGTTTGAGGTAATTAAACTTTCAGCCCATCTGTGCAGTAACTTTCATAATATTTTCAAAGGGCACAAAATTCTTTTAATATTTGTACCACTTCATTTTTTACTTGCTAAGGGACCTATTATCTAGCTGAACAATGTTGAAACAAGTTTTTCAAAAACTGGCTAGTGGAAGGGAACTTTAAAATGTCACATGAGCAAGAAAGTAATGTAACTAATGCTGAATTTTAAAATGACCTGAAATATATCTTGTTTACCAAAACTACATTTTGCATCCTTGTATTCAGCATTTTATCTTTGACTCTCTATGACGTTAAATCCTGAAGTGAAATGACAAGTACTAGAAATGGCATTTCTTGTTCTGGAGATATCCTCTTTGCTTTAAGAAGTTTCTAAAAGCTTTTATGTACTCACTAACAGATTATATAAAAATAGTGAAAATAATGAGTAAATTAGGCACAGAAAGACATGGATATTTTTATCAGAGGGTTTAAATTGATTAAACAGCATACAAAAAGAATGATTATTGTAAGAAAATAAATTTTAATGCATCAACCAATTGTCTAATGACATTTATGTGAAAATAAGTTTTTATGGAGAATAGAAACTTTTATATTTGAAAATGTACTTTTAGTTATATATATTTTTTTCTTACTATACATGCTTATTGTGAGAAATTTAAAATTAAAGGTATAACATTTTTTAAAAATTAAAATGGTATTTAGCTTCATCATCTTCATTAATTACTATTTAATTATGTAAACATTTAAATACACACAGACACGAATTAGAATAACCCTATGCATTTTGTTTTACTGCCTGAACTTTTTACCTTAATATTAACATTTCAAAATATAAGATTTTTTTTCAATATTTACATAGACTCTCACCAATTGTTATTACATATAATCTATCCAATCACAATCCCCCGACCCCTTGTTTTTTTCTAATAGAATATTTATCTTTGGTGATCTGTCCTTTTGATGCCAAAATTTCTTGTCTGGTCCAAGTTCATTGTCTGTCAAAATCAAAGAATGAGTTCAAGGACAAAGACAGTAAACAGAGCAAAGTTTGTTGAGAGATAGATGGACTTTCTGCAGCAGGAAGCAGTAGGGAGAGGGCCCAAAGGAGTTTCTGGTTAAGATTCTTTGTCTAGGAGTAGATATATGCTTTGCTAGTTTCTGGTTGGTTCTTTCAAAGAATTCTGCCATAGCAACATCCATACATTTTAAAGCTCAAGTTCCCTCTGGCAGGACAGACCTAATTGAGTATTGCCACTTCAGGTCCAAGGTGGTGTCACTGTTCCTGCCTAGCAGAGTTGCTCTAGCAACTCCTGCCAGCAGGGTTCAGTTCTAGGTCATTTTGTCTGTCTCTGTTATTCTTCTTGAAACAGGGCCTAGCAAGCTGCATCTTGTCCACGTTTAAAGGATCCTGTTATCCTGTTACTCTACTTTCCCTTGCATGGATCCCTTCCCTGAGTGCCTAACCCTCTTCTATCTCCTCACTTTTACATATTCTTTCTTTCTATAGGCTGTTCATATATTTTTTGTTTTCTTTGTTAAAAAAGTTAATAAAATAAAGATAGCAAGTCTCAGTTATATATGATGCACGTATTTTATTCCAGGTAACTGGATGTTTAATATTATTTATGGTGATTTGGGACATACAATAATTTATATTGACTTTTTTTTCATCTTGTTTGTCCATATAACATTATATTAATTTTATATTTGGATATGTTCTTGTATAGAAAATAGATACCCACATATTCCTTTGTTTTAACACATTTGTTATCTAATTAAAAATCACTTAACCTATTTAATTTCATTTTTATGCCAAAAATGAATTAGTACTTGATTTGTTTTTTCCAAAGGAGTCATAATCATCTAAATGCCATGTATATTAATCTTTTTTGCCTCTAATTTTTCACTTGCTGTGTTTATTAGTATTTTCATATTTTATCATTCTTATTGAATCATTTTAATGACATATAAATTATTTAGCATTAAAATAAAGTATCAAAACTTTTCAAAATTTAAGATTGAAATGCTATAATTGAACACAAATTCACCTTAAACAAAACCATATCAGGAACTTCAAAATCTATCAATAACTTTTAAACAGATATTTGTCAATGTCAAGACAGAGGAATCAAAACCAGTGAATTCAGTTTATATATTAAGTACCTTCTATATTCAAGTGCTGCTGGGGACATGTAGCTCAAAGACAAAGAAGATGCAGTCCTTTTCTTTAAGACACTTGTGAAGAGATAGTGTCTCTTGAAAAGGTTGTAAGGTTGTGATAGGATTGATGTATGTGTAGGGTGACATGCTTGCAAGTCACTCAACTTCACTTGCTGTCAGGAAAGACTTCTGGAGGAGCCACCTCGGAGCTGAGCAATAAAGGATGAATAAGGATTTTGCAGATAAATAAAGAAATACAAATATGCCTCATACCACCTGAACAAAGCCATGAACATGTGTAAAAAATGTTTAAGAGCAATAAAAATGGCAATCTTGTAAAACCAGATGAGTTCAGCTACTCTTTTCAGGCAATCTGGTACCCAGAAACTGAAAAGAAAAAGCTTAATTATGCCTCCAATGTCTGCCTACCTCTATATCTGTCTACTTATCAATCTATCGTCTATCATCTTCATTTTTTTTTTTTTACAGAAATAATAATTGCATAGAGGGAAAGAGAAAAAAGATGAAGGAAAGAGAATAGAATGAGAATGAAAGTTATTCACTAGTAGTCATTCCCCTCTTATCCTCATCAATAGTTAGCCTATTTGGACATCATGATAAGTCATAAGCTCCCCTGTCTTATTGACTTGTTTAAAGGGTAAGTTTGGCCCCAAACTATGTTGTTCCCATAATATTCACAAGCATCAGGATTCCTAGAACTTACTCATGATAACAAGGTCAAATATCTTGGTAATAAAGTTTTAAGCACCACAATATTTGCTAACACATAGTTCATCAGCCTAAATTAAATAAAAATTATTTTAAACTGTCCTCTACTTACTATTTATTAGATATATAAAGTTAAGCTTACTGAGCTTTACAGGCACTGACAATGTAACATGACAAGCACAGAGTAGGAGAAGACAGCCTATTCTTCTCCTTAAATATGGCGTATGCAACAAATGAGAGTAACCGTACCTCCTCTACACCCACAAGCCACACTCAGCAGCCAATCAGGAGCAAGTATGCAAATTAACCCAACCAAGATGGCTTTGGCCACAGAGTGAGCAGGAGGCTTGGGTTTCCCAGGCAATGGAGGAAGCCAAGCTTCCCGCACGCCCTGGCCTGACTTGAAATCTGCTCAAGGTTACAAAGTTTCAATTATAGAAGGTAAATAAATCCCAACAAAAATGACGGCAGCCTCGGAGCTGGAGAGAGCAGGAGGCTTGGGTTTCCCTGGCAATGGAGGAAGCCAAGCTTTCCATCTGCCCTGGCCTGCCCTGGCCTCTGCTGAAGGCTACAAAGTTTCAATTATAGGAGATAAATAAATCCCAGATACCAGGGCCTCTGCTTGGGTTGCCAGGGGGCGTGGCCAGCCTGCAAACCACCACAGGCCCTTCGCCCAGGCCACCCCATGCCCCAAGGGAACCCTTACCTTGATCCGAGACACCCTTCAGGGAAAACCAGCTGGTCCCCACCAGTGACCAGGCCTCTATCCTATCTAATAAAAGAGTAATATGCAAATCAAATTGACCATCACTCCAACACACAAGATGGCTTCCCCCATGTGGACACAAGATGGCTGCCACAAGATGGCCAGCAGGGGAAGGCGTTGGGAGGGACCAGGTCTGCAAGAAAGGGCAGTTGGGGGTGATCAAGCCTGCAGGGGAGGGCAGTTAGGGGCAAACAGGCTGGCAGGAGAGTGGTTAGGGGGTGATCAGGCTGGCAGGCAGAAGCGGTTAGGGACAATCAGGAAGGCAGGCAGGCGAGCAGTTTAGAGCCAGCAGTCCTAGATTGTGAGAGGGATGTCCTACCAGGGTCGGGCCTAAACGGGCAGTCGGACATCCCTTGTGGGGTTCCATATTGGAGAGGGTGCAGGCTGGGCTGAACGACACCCTCTCCCCCGTGCACAAATTTCGTGCACCGGGCCTGTAGTTTCATTATAAAAATTTTAACTAAAACTGCTTGTAAATCAAAACATAAGAAAAATTCACAAAGATAAGGTAGTTTAAGATATCAGTAGTCATTCCAAACTTAGAGAAAATTAGCACTAAATATTTGAATCTCTTAGCTCAGAACACATGTTCATCATAAAGAGTTTAAAAGGTAGAGCATAGTTGCTTTTCTAATAATGTGTATCCAATGGTGTCATATTATCTTACAATTAAAAAAAAGGCATTCATCATTGTTCTTTTGAAAAATAATACCACTAATAGACATTTTGCCTCCTCTCTTAAATCAGGTTTTAAATAATTAAGCACAAATTTTATGGTAGGCATAATGAGCATTATCTTATTATAGAGTACTAGAGGTTCAGTACATGAAATTCATGCATGGGTAGGCTCCCTAGGCCTGGCCGTGATTAGGGCCAATCAGGTTTCCCACCTCCCCGGCTCCCCATCTTCTTCCCTTGCTCCCTCAGGGACCTGCCATCGCTGCTGGTCTCCTGCCATGTTCCATGCTGCCCGCTGCTGGTCAGCACACATCATAGCGAGCAATCAAACTCCTACGGATAGTTGGCATATTAGCCTTTTATTATATAGGACTAGAGGCCCGGTGCCCAAATTCATGCACGGGGGTCCCTCAGCCCAACCTGCACCCTCTACAATCCAGGAGCTCTCAGGGGATGTCCTACTGATGGCTTAAGCCCACTCCCATCGTTCTCTGCTCTCTGCGGGGCATGGGGGTTTTGCTGAAGCCATGGAGATGAAGCCCACATGCCCTGTTGTCCGCTCTCTGCCTGCCGCCGGCATGCGCCATGCGAAGGAAGCCCCAATGCCCTGCAGTGTGTTCTGTCTGCCAGGCCTGCAGAGTTCGCCGACACCAACACACTAAGGAAGCCCCCTTGCCCTGTTGTCCTGGTTCTGTCTGCAGGGCCAGGGGATGTTCCTGCCGCCACCTTGCTAAGGAATCCCCCAAGCCCTGCTGTCTGGGCTCTGTCTGCCAGGCCTGGGTCTTCCCCACCACTGCTGCACTAAGGAAGCCCCCAAGCCCTGCTGTCCGGGCTCTGTCTGCTGGGCCTGGGGGTGTTCCCGCCACCTCTGCACTAAGGAAGCCCCCAAGCCCTGCTGTCTGGGCTCTGTCTGCCATGTCTGGGGACTTTCCCGCCACTGCCATGCTAAGGAAGCCCTTAAACCCTGCTGTCCAGGCTCTGTCTGCCGGGCCTGAGTCTTCCCCACCATCACCCTGCGAACGAAGCCCCCAAGCCCTGCTGTCTGGGCTCTGTCTGCTGGTCCTGGGGCTTCCCCACTGCTGCCACGCTAAGGAAGCCCCCAAGTCCTGCTGTCCGGGCTCTGTCTGCCATGTCTGGGGGTGGATCCAGCCTCACCACTTGGTCCCTGCGAACCTCGGCGGGGCTGACAGGCCCAGACACTGCAGCAGCGTGGAGCGGGGAGGCTGCTCTGGCGGACAGGCCTGGACACTCCAGCAGCGGGGCTGAGGGGACTCGGCGCCGCCATCTTGTGGCTATGGGGGCCGCCATTTTTGTCGCAAAATGATGGTTAATTTGCATATTACTCTTTTATTAGATAGGATTATAGAATTTGTTTAAGAATCTTATGTTATAGAAGATTAACATTTCTCTAGTTTCCTATTTAAGAATTTTCTACTTTTTTGCATTTTTTTAACACTAGAAAAGGCAAACTATATTTGAGAACAATCTCATATTTGAATAGCTACAAATATTAATAAAATTTACTTTAATTACCTTAACATGCTTCAAGAATTAAATGTAATTTATTATTTGAATCAATTTTCAACCACCTGCTAGTTTTTGTACCTAACTCACTAAATTTTACTTAACACATTTAGCCAAGTTGACAGAAAATAAGTTCACAGCAGTGCCTTACATCGTTGAAGGAAATTTACTTTATTTATCCCACAGAGATCTCACTGGAGGTTTAGCATTTACATTTCTCAGGAATCTTAATATTCTCAGCTGGGTCAAAATAATTGTTTTAGGTGTTTATAGCCTCATAAATCAATATGAGCCAAAAAATAGCTGAATATGTAGAGAAGTTATGCCAAAACACAAGCACCCCATATTTAGAATAATCTATACATTTCTTCTCTGTCACTTGGGGAAGGGGGAGTAGAAACTTGGTTCAACCTAAATTTTATAAATTGACTTAGCTTCAAATTGTCTTCCTTTATTCACATGTAAAAAAGGTACACATTTTAACTATGCATATATACTAAGTGTTTCATTGAACCATTTCAGAGATTGTTAATTAAAAACTAAATTACATAAGGTAGTAGTTTATTACTAGAGCTGTAGGATATTCACAGTGTAGGGAATCTGAGAGCAAAACTTCTAGTAACCAAACACTTTGCCAATAATAAAAAATCTTTGATGGTCATTGAGCTATTGAAAGAGGCACATAAATAGCTGAATCAGTCCATAGTTTGTTAAAAGCTTTACATTCTTACATATTAATTAAAATCTACATTGCTTATTACTATCATGTCAGCTCTGGCACCAGTTCGACCCTTATGAGCACATGATATGAGCTACTACTCCACATTGTAAGGGACAACTCTTACCGAAAGACACAGTAGCCTAATTTACGGAGAATGAATACACCTGTACTTCCTCCCAGTTAGCCAAGATCTCTAGTTATAGGAATATGCTTTTGCTTGGTCTCTCACCCCCTCACCCTCTGCCTTCCCTCATAGACCAATCGACACAGACAGCAATAGGGTGAGGGCTTGTGCTTGGGGTGAGGGTGGAGGGGAGAGGTCAATGGGGGAAAAAGGAGACTCATGTAATACTTTAAACAATAAAGAATTTAAATTTTAAAAAATGTAGTCAACAGCAACAACAACAAAAAGAAGTAATAACTAAACTGTACAGAACACTTTCTGTGTGCCTGGGTTTATATGCTAGTAATTATAATCTGAATAATCCCTGTAAAGCAGATCTCCTATGTCCTTCTTTTATGGAGGAGGAGACTGAGGCTAAGAGAGATTAAGTAATTTGTATAAGATTCTAGCTTTTTCAGGGGTGAGGGTCAAGTTTGAATCAAGTAATCTGACTTAGAACTCAGATGCTTAACCATTATGCCAGGCCAGTGAGGAGTGTTTCATCTTTAGTACATGTAAATGTACAATTTATTATTATCATTGATGTGGCTTTAATACAGGATTTTCTCAACCAATTTTCTAAACTTTCAGATCCAACTTCCTAAACTAATTACCATTTCTGTAGTTCAGTGTTCTCACCTAAAACTAAATATCTACCTCATAGGGTTGTTTTAATTGTCAAATGAAATAATGTTACTTGTGTCAATTAATATGGTAAGTGACAGATAATAAGATATGTGTCATATAAAATGTTAATGAATTTAATATTTTAAGTAATAATAATAATGATAATAATAAAAGTTCTTGGCATTAAAAAAAAAGAAATATGCCACTAGTGTGTCATGTTCCACAGACAATGACAATACTCCTAGTATAATCTAATCCATACATACCATAGTGAGGTTAATATTTTATTAATAAATTAATTCTCTAAGCACAGATCTCTGTGTTATCTGTATACAGATTAATTTTTTACAGTTATGTCACCCATAAAGCTCTGAAAACTGAAAAAAAAAAAAAGCTTTTTCATGTTGGGTGGAAACTTGTTTGCTGCAAAAGCTAATTGGATCCATCAAGAAGTAATAATTTATAGTCCTTATGCTAACTAATGTAAATATAGGCAACTTTCACTACAAAAATGTTAAGGTGCCTTATAATGCATTTTTTATTTCCATTTTGTCCACGTATTCCATTTCTTTAAGTCTCACTGTATATCCTAGAAGAAAGTATTCTGATGTAGTCCTAATAATATTTTGTTGTCTTATTCTTGGAGCAATAAGCATGTAAGGCAAATAAGGGCAAGATATTTTTAGTTTATTTATTTTTTCCAAAATAAGAATGCAGTATATTGGAAAAGCACTCCCCCCCACCCCCAATTGAACCAGTAAAATAGAAAAATATTACGTATCCATTTGTATTTTTTGGTTTATTATATTTTATTTTATTTAAGTCCCTTTATAGTCCAAATTTTGAAATGCTCTAATTCTTTCTTGATAGAAGTAAATTCCTGACCCCATTGCCTTTGGAAAGTTTAAAACAATGTCATGCTAAAACTCTTCTAAAGTCACTCAAATTTTGATTATTTGTGATTAGATTTATCAATGATTGCTTTATAATTACCATGTACTCAAAATTGGGTTGGGTGATATTTCAAATTGTTACAAAATTCTGACCATTATGTATCTAGTGCTTCAACAACTCTATTCCAATAATTCCAAGCATGCAAAATCTTAGGACATGAGAGTGTTAAATTAAGACACAATGCTAATTATCTTCATACACTTCAGGATAATCCTATCTAATAAAGAAGGAATATGCTAATTGACCCTCATGCCATTGCAAAGATGGCAGCGCCCACAGCCAATAAGGAGGGAATATGCTAATTGACTGCCTTGCCCTCAAATATGGCGGTGCCCACAGGCACAAGATGGTGGTTCCCAGTCCCCTCAGCCCCGCCGGGGCAGCAGGCATGGCAAGGGCACCGCGTGCCTACCTCCAGAGTCCCCCAGTCCCCTCAGCCTCCCAGGGCCACCCGAGGCTCAGGTAACCAGGACCAGCCGAGGCAGTGGCAGCAGCAGAAGTGTGATGGGGCGTTGCTTTCCCCTGATCACTGGGTCACCTCCTGCCCCTGAGGGCTCCCGGACTGTGAGAGGGGGCAGGCCGAGCTGAGGGACCCCCCCCTCCAGTGCATGAATTTTCATGCACCAGGCCTCTAGTGTTCTTTCATAAAACAAAACATGAACAATGAGGGCTTAGTCTAGCAAATGTGATGTGGTCATGAAAGTAAAATACTATATTAAAATATTTCAGTAGTCCTAACTCTCCTAAATGTTATTTATTTTGTTATCATTAGCCCTAAAGTCTTTTTTTAAAAACATATTCATGAAACTCATTATGAATTCTGATATAGTTACACTGGTAGACTATGATACAGAAAAATGGATTCAAGTTTCTATTCAGACTTTAGTTCATGATTTAGGCACACACACACACTTTTTTTAAAAACTAAAGACCATAAATTTGTGCCAAACTATTATCTATTAGTACTTAAATTAGGCATTTATACATTTACTAGAAATATAGTATCTTTAAAGTAAATAGGGAATAAAAAGAATGAACATGTTTTAAATTGGTCCCGTACTTTTTATTTATTTTTATTGAATTTATTAGGGTGACATTGTTAATAAAATTATGCAAGTTTCAAGTGTACAATTCTATTACACATCATCTGTACATTGTATTGTGTGCTCACCACCCAAGTCAAGTCTCCTTCCATTACTATCCTCTTCTTCTTTCCTGCACTTGTCTTTTCCTGTGGTAAACACCATACTGTTGTCTGTGTTTGTGAGTTGTTTGTTTGTTTGTTTTGCTTAATCCCTTCAATTTTTACATGCAGCTCAGCAACTAATCTCCCCCCTGTCAGCTGTTCTATGTATCTATGAGTCTATTTCTATTTTGCTTGTTTATTTTGTTCTTTAGATTCCACATATAAGTGAAATGATATGGTATTTGTCTTTCTCTGACTGGCTTATTTCACTTAGCATAATACTCTCCAGGTCCATCCAGGCTGTTGAAAAAGGTAAGATTTCCTTCTTTTTTCATGGTCAAGTTGTATTCCATAGGTAAAGTATCACAACTTTTGTATCCACTCATCTAATGTTGGCACTTCAGCTGCTTTCAAATCTTGGCTATTTTAATTCTGCAATAAACATAGAGGTGCATATATTCTTCCAATTTAGTGTTTTTTGTTTCTTAGAATATATTCCCAGAAGTGGGATCACTGGGTCAAAAGGCCGTTCCACTTACTTTTTTGAGGAAGCTCCATACTATTCTCCACAGTGGCTGCACCAGTCTGCATTCCCACCAGCAGTGCAGGAGGGTTCCCTTTTCTCCACATCCTCGCCAGCACTTGTTTGTTGATGGTAATTATTCTGGCAGGTGTGAGTTTCTCATTGTGATTTTAATTTGTATTTCTCTGATGATTAGTGACCTTGAGCATCTTTTCCTAAGTCTGTATGTCCTCCTTGGAGAAGTCTCTATTCAAGTCTGGACTCATACCTTTAAACTTAATTTTCCTATGACCATTGTACAAAGAATTAAACAGTTTATTTAGCTTTTGTTTAGAGACTGATAATATTTCTGCCATAACAGAGGATTTCAAAGTTATATTGGCTGTATGGAAAAATTATAGATACAGAAAAAAATGCAATTTTTATTTTGTTAAATCTCATTTGGATTTTTTATAAATGCCATATGCACAAAATAATAAAGGAAAGACCATTTGGAGTCCTCTAAGAACATTTCACTTTCAATAAATTTTACAGCCACAAGTTGGTATTCATTGTATTTGGTATGTTCAGTTTCTTGTGATGTAAATGTCTTATAGCATTCACAGAAACAAGGATTAAGTCCTCAAAGTACAACAGTAAACCTCATTTTATTTTCATAGTCTTTTAGAGTGTGCAATTTGATTTCATGTAAGTTACATTGTTCAATAAGACATTTACTTTTTTTAAGGAAATCAAGTCTCTCTCTTTCTCATTCCCTACCTGCTCACCTCTGTCTTTCTCTCTCCCTCCATTCTCCCCTTCTCTCTCTCTCTCTCTCTCTCTCTCTCTCTCTCTCTCTCTCTCTCTCTCTCTCTCTCTCTCTCTCTCTCTCTCTCCCTCTTTCCCTCTTTCTCTGTCTTTCACCTTTCTCTTCTCTTCCCTCTCACTGAAACATATTTATAGAGGGTAAGATTGTTTCTATGAACTTCAGAAGGAAAATTTCCAGAACTATTTTTTAATATCATGCAGAACATGTCTCGGTATACAAATGACTTCTGATACTCTACCAACACAGCAGCATGTAATATTTATTGAAAGCTATCCTGCTTCTAATCATGGAAGCACATAACTTAAATGAAGGTGAAATCATTATGAAGTCAACTACCTTGATTTTCTATTTACATAAATATGACCTACTCTCTCTTGTGGACCTTATTGAAGAATCAAGTTTTGACAGTGTACAATGCTATTTTTGCTTGTTTTAAAATAATCAGAATTATTAAATTAATATTTTCCATAAATAAAGATTTTTATTTTTTTTTAAAAACATATATAATATATATTTACAAGCCACTAAAAAATGTGGGCTACCTAAGTTCCTGGCTTATCTAGTTTATTGAATTTTTCAGTCTACTAGAACTTGGCAGAGAAAAAATGAGGATACAGTTCTGCTTGTTAGAAACTTGTTGATTCCATTTCACTGAAGTCCATTAGTCACATGAAGTTAATTCTTTCTTAATGTCTGTATGTTACAAAAAGACTAATGAATTCATTTACAGACAGACACACATTATTCTGTTTCCAGAAAATGCTTAATAAAATTGATCGTATCAGTCTATATTGAGAGTCAACAATCTATAAGATTTTGTTAAACTTTCTCTGAGACCTTCTTATATATTTTTTTCTTCTACTGAATTTACTACTCTAGATCTTCTGTAACATTCTTTCTGATTCCATGTATGTGCTTGATACACACAAAATTACCAGGACTAAATCAACCTTGTCAGTAAATTAATCTAAAAACAAATAAACAAAAATATTTACTTATATTATTAATTCTAACATACTATATAATTAATTAATATTGCTCAAAAACTTTCTAAGGTTTCATATGAAAGAAACATCTCCTATAAGTCAATATAGACTCTTGCAGCCCAGGACACCTTGTAATTAGTCTCCAACTAATGTTCCAACACTTATTGCATTACACTCCATTAGGCAAATCTTCAGTCATCCTGCTTTCTCAAAAACAGGCATTTCACATAAAAATTCTGTGACTCATATATAGTGAACTCAAGCAATCTTATC
The DNA here is from genome assembly GCA_025583905.1 of Ia io. Classification (NCBI taxonomy): domain Eukaryota; kingdom Metazoa; phylum Chordata; class Mammalia; order Chiroptera; family Vespertilionidae; genus Ia; species Ia io. The sequence continues at coordinate 38,576,837 of JAJQQW010000003.1, forward strand.
TTTTGCATAGTATATCATTTTCTTAATATTTCAGTAAGTGTAAAAGTACTGTGCTACTTCACCTCTTAAATCAACTTAATTTAAAAAATAGCAATTTAAAAGGGAAAAGTCCTCATGAAATTATTCATTATTATAAGTAAACTAGACGCTCGGTGCAGAAATTCATGCACGGGTGCGGTCCCTAGGCCTAGCTGGCGATCAAATCGTGAGCATCTGGCATGGAAGAGCAGGTGCCAGCTGACCTCTGGGCCCCGGGCAGCACCTGGTCCCCTGGGCCCCCACATGCTCCCCTCCAACTGAGTCACGGTGCCCAAGTCCCCACGTGGAGATACAGTGAGCACAGCCAGATGCTGCTAGCTGAGGCACAGCGGGCCGGGCACAGCGTGGGGCTCTGGGCTGCCCAGCGGTGCTGCAAGAAAGCCTGGTGGGCAGCGCACTCTTTCCCGGCTGGCCTTGCAGACCAGCTCCTGTGTGAACCCATGGGAAGCCCAACCAGCCCCTGCAGTCCCTGTGGCTGCAGCCCAGCTCAACCAGAAGAGGCCACACGGGTGCAGGTCGGGCTCCTCACGGGCGCCCAGCACATGAGCGCAGGGTTTTCCCTGGCTCATGAGCCCTGGCGTCCCTGGGGAGGGTAGCAGGGGGAGTGAGAGTGAGCTCAGCAGACACCCCGCATTCTCACCACACCCACATCCACATCACCCCCACCCCCAGGTAGCTGGAGGCGAGAGGTTGCAGCTCCCCACCCCCAGTTCCCAGTCCTCGCCTGGAGCCTGCGATTGGGTGATCTGGGCCTGCCGGCCACTGGTCGCCCAGTGGCTACAGTCTGTGGGGCAATCGGTGGGAGCCCGGCCCTCCGCCCAGCTCCCTCAGTGCCTGGGAGCCAGGCAGCAGCCCTGCCCCTCGCCGCTACCGCTACTGGTCGCTGGCTGCAGGGTGATTGGTGGGACGATCAGGTCTCTACTCACACCCCCTTTGGCCTGGAGCCACTCACTCACCTGTTCCACCATCCCGCCATGGTCCTGCTCTTGTCAGGGCCTGTCAGGACCCATCAGGGCCCGCAGTGCCTCCACTGCCAAAGGCTGCTGGCACAGCATCTTTGACGCCTGCCATGTTCCGCACCACCCCCTGGTGGTTAGCACATGTCATAGCGAGCAGTCAAACTGGTAGAACTCCAGGTGAGGGGACAATTTGCATTAGGCTTTTATTAGATAGGATGTGAAGTAAATTAGTTAACAATTCATACAGCAGAATAGTATAAAGCCCATAGAAAATAAGACTGTAGAAGAAATTTTTATTTTATTTTATTTTTTGGTTAATCCTCATTCGAGGATATTTTTCCATTGATTTTTAGGGAGAGTGGAAGAGAGAGAGAAAGTTAGAGAGAAACATTGATGTTAGAGAAACACACTGATCAGTTGCCTCCTGCACAAGCCCTGACCAGGGCCTGGGCTGGGGAGGAGCCTGCAACCAAGGTATGTGCCCCTGACCAGAATTAAACCGACAACCCTTTGGTCTACAGGCTGATGCTCTATCCACTGAGCCAAACCGGCTAGGGCGGATTATAGAAGAATATTAAATGACCACAAAATATATATAGAATAAATTGATGGTGAAAGGGAGCCTGTTACCAAATTGAATATACTGTATGATCTTATATTTACATAAAAATATGCACAAAGTTATTTGTCTATATTACATTTATAATTTTATATAATTAAAAAATTACTAGTGAAAAGTTCTCTATAAGAGAAATAAATTTTACAAGAAGTAATACTTTGAAAGAAATCTTATAAATACCATTAGTTTTTTGTGGGGTTTTTTTTTGGAGGGGGGCTTATGTTCCATGCCTGTCACTAACACATTTATTTATTAATCAAGTAACTAGTAAATATTACCCTGTTTTTCTGTATACTAGTATAAGATGCCTCCCACTTTTCTAACCCAAAATTAAGAAATCAATATTTTAAACATAAAGCAGAACACACTTTTATTTAGTAATTACCGCAGGTAGTGTTTACATACCAGTACTATGATATTATGCAGCATATCACTTTACTCAGCCTCTGCTGCATCACTGCTCTCTTCTTCATCACTATTAGTTCCAGACATATTAATTTCTTCAACTTCTATTATATCACTGCTGTCTTCTGAGTCACTGTCTATATATGTGAGGTCATCCTCATAAAATGGTGGCATTTTCTGAGCTAACTTTGTTCCTGTTCTCATGGTCAACCCTTCTCTCCTTATGAAATTGAAACATTATTTTGCCTTTCCTGTAAAATCAACAGTGTCCATTTTGCTTACAAACATTCTTGCCTGACATTGAATAAGCTTTGTTGACACACATAAGCCACTCTGGTGCTGCTCCATAATCCACGTCCTAAGCCTCTGTTCCAAGTTTGCCCATTTTGCTGGTTTTCCTCTTAAGGCCTTCTTCTTTTTTTGGCATCTTAAGGAGTTGTTCTTCCTGTTTTCTCCACTGTCTGTTCATATACTCAGTGGAGGAGGTCCAAATTGTCTCTCTGAATCACTATTTACATGCTCTTTTTCATAGCTGATTACATTCAGTTTGGATTTTGCAGAGTAAGACAATCGCTTATGAGTATTTATCTTTTTATTTTTTGACATCTTTATGGTTTCGGAATGCTCTGGTCCCTCTTGCATCTGCGCACTCTCCACCTCCACCTCTATCTCCACCTCCACCTTCAATTACAGCATCAACTGACATCAGTAACAATAAGGCTCATGATTAGAAGAAGTCTATTTGACAAGGTCTGGGCAGGTATGCATCCCTACTCGGCTCCCTCCTCGGCTGTATAAGACCTCCCTCAATTTTCAGTTTAATGATTTTAGAAAATAATAGCATCTTATACACGGAAAAATATGGTAACTCTGTGCCTGATATTAAATGAAATGCAGGAGCTTTGCTAGAGGACTATGTGGACAAGGTCCTCCTGTTCATAGAAAAAAGAACAATACAAAGTTATTTTCTTTTTATTTGAATGAAATTACCTTTCATTCTTCACACTTTTTAAAATAATGCATATTCTTAGCAGTAACATTAAAGAATAATTTAGTGAGAAAATTTAAGCTATAAAATTTACAAAAAGACATTTAGGAATCTAAATTAGATGGACACGAACTAAAAAATCAGCTCTTCCCTTTTTCAGCTTCCATACTGGACTCAGTGAATGAAAGTAAGATCTAGAATAAACAGAAATATTTCTAACAATATCAAATTTCCACAAAATCTATTGGGTCATTTTGCATGAATATCCACTGGAAATATAAAACAATTGTGTGGAAAAATGAAGATTCTTACTTTTATGGGTCATTTCTCTTATGGATATAAGCTAGTTACTCAATTATGCTTGGCTACTACCAATATTAGCATATTTACTAGACAGATTGCTTGTGAATGAAAGTATTTGATATCCTTATTATCTGCACCAGATATTGGGATCAAATCCACACTTGACGACACACAGTCTGAGCTCAGAGTCTTTATTGTAATTGGAAAATACATAACTTGCTTGCCAAAAACTCACATGATTATGTGATGTGATTTAATGAGCGTTTAATCCCAGATCTTACTGCTGAAGAACTTCAAATGCCCTTCATTAGTATAAATTTATTGTGAGCTGCAATATAATTTTTTTTAATTAATATGTTCCTGAGATCGGCAAGTAAACCAGGACAAGTGGAATAGGGAAACTGAGACAGATAGCTGAACAAACTGTGGAGCAATGTGCAGCAGATACAGAAGGTCACCTCCCTAGAAATAACACCTAATGGTAGGCCTCAGTCCTATTTCAGCTCCAGACACAGAAAAGCAGCAAAACCAGGTGGGCAACACCAGGAGCAGCTGTGATGACTGATGACCCTCTTCCCTGACACTGACCCATCAGTGAAGACCACACCCCTGGAGGAGCACACCTTGAAAACTGATGAATATTCCATAGAAACCCTCCCCTGAGATCTCCCCTAAGATCTCCCCCTGCAAGAAAGAAAAAGCCTCAAGACAAAGTACACAGCTCTGCTCTCCCTCTGGGGAGCAGCCTCTAACCCAGGCGTCCTCAAACTACAGCCCGCGGGCCACATGCGGGTGTTTTTGCTGTTTTGCTTTTTTACTTCAAAATAAGATATGTGCAGTGTGCATAGGAATTTGTTCATAGTTTTTTTTTAAACTATAGTCCACCCTTCCAACGGTCTGAGGGACAGTGAACTGGCCCCCTGTTTAAAAAGTTTGAGGACCCCTGCTAACCCCTGCCATTCCCTTTCCTGTCTTCTTCCCCCACTACTTTCTCCCTGGGCATGCATCTCCTAAAATCTAAATCATCCCACAAGACTCACAACCTGGGGAGCAATGGGCAGCAGCAGCTTGTCATAGGCTTGTTCCCTGAACCTGTTCCCAAGGACCCCTTTTCTCTGACTTCCCAGAGTGCTAGGGCAAATCAGCCTAGGCTCTTCAGTTGCTTCTTCTATGATAAGCCCCGCCCCCTTTTTAAAAATTGTCTCCAGCTTTAATGAATATTCCCTCAGAATGACCTGGACTTATATTGTAAAACTTTCCTGCACACATTCCAGAACCCACACACTCCCGGCCAGCCCTAGGCAGACCTACTCAGGGCCAGGTCCCCTTCCCAGTAACATTCACAGTTCTTACACAATACTTGTCATATAGCACTCAGCCAAGACATATTTGTTGGTAAATTTTTCCTAACTTGTTTTTAATTTGCATATGCATTTCTATTACATGTAGTCATTATTGCCTAAATGAGTAAAACTTGAGACTAATATACCCTACCTAGTCAAGGGTACTGTGAAATAAAGTACTTAATTGTTTATGAAAGTGAGAAGAGGGAGAGATCAACAACAAGGAAATTTCCAGGAGATTATATATTGGGGCTTGAGAGAGGGGTGTTAAAGCAAAGGGGGCCCTAGCTGGTTTTGCTCAGTGGATAGAGCATCAGCCTGTGGACTGAAGGGTCCCGGTTTCAATTACTGTCAAGGGCACGTACTTGGTTGCAGGATCCCCCCTGGCCCAGGCCCTGGTCAGGGCTCACGCAGGAGGCAACCAATTGATGTGTTTCTCTCACATTGATGTTTCTCTCTGTCTTTCCCTCTCTCTTCCACTCTCCCTAAAAATCAATGAAAAAATATCCTTGGTTGAGGATTAAAAAAAAAAAAGGGGGACTGAGAACAAAACATGCAGCCTTGATACTGCAGGAAGCTGTTGGGTTCCTGTATTGAAGATGAAAAGTAAAAGGGCAAAAAGAGGAAATGATAATTGTGTTATAAACTAAATTGTGTCCATCCAAAATTCATATGTTGAATGTTTTACTCCCAATATGGCTGTACTTGGACATAGGATCTTTATGGAAATAATTAGGGGTAGATCGGGTCATAAGGACAGAATTCTGATTCAATGGTATCAGTGTCCTTATAACAAGAACCCAGAGACTGTCTATCACTCTGCCATGTAAGGACACAGAGAGAAAACAGCCATCGGCAAGCCTGGAAGAGGGCTCTCACTAGAACCCACACATGCTGGCATCCAACTCTAGGACTTCCAGCCTCCAGAATTGTGTGAAAATAAATTTCTGATGTTTAAACCACCCTGTTATGGAATTTTAGTATGGCATTTAGAGTTGACTAAGACAAAGTTTACACAAAGCCAAAGAGACTCAAAATTAAACATATCAGATTAAATACATTTATTTACCTCAAATGCCTTTCAAAAAATGGACAATAGTGAGGCTATTACAGGGAAGAGGAGGGTGGGTGGAGATAAAAGAAGGTATGGGGGGATAAATGGTGATGGAGAAAAAAACAAAGAAAGAAAATAAAATGTATATAGCCACAAGGGGGGAAAAAATCAAGAAATATCAAAACAAAACAAGTTTCAGAAAAGTACATATGCTATATCTCCAAAGTTATACCTTAGAGGAATAAAGAAAGAAAACACCCTGACATTGAAAGAACTCACAAACCTTGAGGAGGCTGTTTATGTTTTTATTATATATTTTTTTTTTATTGATTTAGGAGAGAAAGGAAGAGGGGGAGAGATATAGAAACATCGATGATGTGCGAGAATCATTGATTGGCTACCTCCTGTGCATACCCTACTAGGGATGGAGCCTGCAACGTGGGTATGTGCCCTGACAGGGAATCAAACTGTGACCTTCTGGTCCATAGGTTGATGCTCAACCACTGAGCCATGCTGACTGGGTAAAGAGGCTGTTTTGAACAGCTGTATGTAAGGGAGGAGGTATATAACTGAGACAGAGAGCAGCTCTGCTCAATTATGATAAAACTAGAGGCCCGGTGCATGAAATTTGTGCACCAGGGGGGGGGGGAGGGATCTCCCTCAACCCGGCCTGTACCCTCTCCAATCTGGGACCCCTCGGGGGAAACCGGCAGTCGGACATCCCTCTCACAATCCGGGACCTCTGGCTCCTAACCTCTTGCCTGCCTGCCTGATTGGCCCTAACCACTCCTCTGCCAGCCTGATTGACACCTAACTGCTCCCCTGCTGGCCTGATCTCCCCCAACTGCCCTCCCCTGCTGGCCTGATTGCCCACAACTGCCCTCCCCTGCCGCAACCTGCCTCCTCTGCCAGATCCTGCCTCTGCTGGGACCTGCCTCCTCCACAAGAGGCATTGGAGATGCAGGGAACAGCCTCCTCTGGGACACACAGAGCCACAGGACCCTCAGGCCTCACCACTTGGAGCGCCCACCGGGCCCCACCTCCACTTCGTAAGTGGCCATCTTGTGGTGGCCATCTTGTGACGGTGTCATGTGAGGGCATCGTGTGAGGGCATGCCACTACCTAGGCTTTTATTATATAGGATAAAAATAGGAAAGAAACTCTTGGGATTATGCTTCTGCTTCCTCCCACTCTGCATGGGCCCAACAGTGCCAGAATCCACACCAGTGGTGACTCAGATTTATTTCTCTCTGATGCAGATTTTCTCTGGAGTAAAATCACAGCAACACAAAACCATGGGTGTATGAGGAGGTAAGGAAAGCAGGGGTGTGGGGTCTGTGGTGGCACAGCAACCATCCAATGTACCTCCAGGGAGGAGAACAAGAATAATGGTTCCTCCTGCCCATCTGTGTCTCTTTCCTTAGCTGGGGATGACTTCCTTCTCTGAGAAGTTGTTAAGAAATAATAACTGGATTTCTGATGTTGGTGCCTCCCCTGATTCATCTTATTCAGCCCAAAGTTGCTTTGTACAGGGTTAAAGCAGGAAAAGACAGTGCTTGTTATGATATAAGAGAATTGTACTTTCTTTTACATTTATTTTTCAGTTACAGTTTACATTCAATATTACTTTGTATTAATCTCAAGTGTAGAGCATAGTAGTTAAATAATCATATACTTTAAAAAGTGGTCCCCTGATATTTCAAGGGAATTATACTTTGATACCCTGCACTATTGTGGGAGGAAGCTAGGGTAGTTAGGATGTGAATTCTGGAACTGGAGAATCAGTCACTGATCCAATCACTCTGGGGAGCCTACTGCTGAAGTGGGACTTCACAGGAGGAAATTTGCAACAGGAATAGATTGGAGCTGTTGTCTCTAAGGGTCCTCAGCCAGGTGTCCAGTGATAGCCTAGAAGTATTGTTGTTCAATTAAACCAAAATGTTGAAACAAAAGATCTGAGCACAAAAGTGGAGAAAGCAAAGGTAAGCTGGATGCCTTGGTTACACTTGACATATTGGGTGGGGAAAAGTAGGTTTACTTTTGAAAGATAATACAATAATCCTATATAATGAAAGGCTAATATGCAAATAGAACAAATGGCAGAACAACCGGAACAACCAAACAACCGAACAACCGGTCCCTATGACATGAGCTTATCACCAGGGGGCATGCGTGGAACATGGCGGGTATCGGTCATGGCAGGATGGTGGAGCAGGTGAGCAGGGGCTCCAGACCAAGGTAGGGTGCTGGTCACTGTCATCAGGGCAAGCCTCTGGTGGTTAGTGAAAATTCTTTGCTCCCACATGCCATAGTCCCACCTGGCGCTTGCACCTGCTGCTGGCACTGGCCCTGCGCACACCCACTGCCAGTGCCTGACGCCAGTCCCATTTGCTTGGTGCCATCAGAAGGTGTGAGCGGTGACTGCCTACCCTGATTGCCCCTGAAGGCTTCTCCACCTCCCCCTGTTCCTGAGGGGCCATTGGGGCAGCAGCTGCCACTTGTACCCGCTGATAGTTCTGGCCCCAATTGCTTTGCGCCTTCAGCTGGTGCAAGCGGGGCCAGCGCCATCAGTGGGTGGGAGCGGTGGAGGCAGGAATGGGGCTGCCAGCAGACAGGTGACTCGGGGGCTGCTGCGGGAGGGGCTGAGCGGGGGTGCGGATGATGGGCTGAGACCCGCCCTTTTGCCTACCTCAGCCTTGCGGCCCACAGTTCCTTTCAAGGTGCACAAATTTGTGCACTGGGCCCTTAATAAATAATAATACAGAATAAACTCTGTTTTGTGTACTCATGACTACAATCCTACTTTTGGCCCACCCTCTCATAACATCTAGCCATTGGACATCCAGAGAATTCTGGCTGATGCTCCACTCCCACCCTCCCAAACTTATGGAATTCCTCTTTGACCAACTCTAACACAGAGCCAGAAGGAGAAGGGGATTCAGGTAAATGTAGCTCAACCTAACCAAGTTGACAGAATATAAACCACTATGGTATACTTTAATGGAAACTGGCACCGCTTAGGGTCTGGCCTTGCCAGTTGTGCATTGCATGACTGTGTAGCAGATAAGCACATAACAAGTGTGTGTGTGTTGTCGGGGTAGGGGATCTCACAAGTCAAAATAACTAGACATCTGAGGAGCACAACTATTTCAAATGAGAGGCAATGAACTGTATGCTTGATTGCATCAGAGTATCAGTACTTGACCAGAGAGACCAAGAATTTAAAAATAAGCCTAAAAACATGTTAAAAAAAGACAAGAAGGATATCAACAATATGAAACTAGAAAAGGAAATAGGAAAAAAAAAAAAAACAAGCAAAATACTAAGCTGAAAAATATGATTGAACCAAAGAACACACTTTTGAGAATAAATAGTGGGAGGATTCCGTTGAAGAATAAATTTGTGTATTAGAAGGGAAAATGAAGTGATGCATTGCTTAAGTTACATTGGTTGAATCAGGACCACTGTGTTTCCTAATATGATGAGGGAAACCCCAGAGAAATCTGTTGGGCGTCTCAGACTACTATTTTATTGCTGTCCCACCATTTTCTCTTTCCTTATATGTGAGCCTGATTTAGCGACCTTGCACTCTGATATCTCATAATATGTCTTTTCATTTTTCTTGTTTTTAAATATGCAAACCATGCACAACATACATGCATTATAGGTAATATACAAGTATGTATATGGATATATGTATCCCTTTAATGAATACTATACGATTATCAAAAAGTCAGATAAGCATTATACCTATAATTTGAAAGCCTTTAGATATTAAGAGAGAAGAGCAAATTAAAAAAACCAATATATTTAGTAAATGCCAAATTTTGAAAAAAACAAAAACAAAAAACAACTACATGTAGATATTCTTATCCATGTGAGCATTCTTACGCATTTTATATATTCATGAAAAATTTCTGGAAATATAAACATTTTACTATTACGTGCAGTTACCTATGTGTTGTGGGTTTGGGAGGAAGAAAATGAAAGTCTTTTTACCTTAAATACTTTAATATTATTTGAATTATTTATAAATATTATTTATATGACAATATTTTTATATGCAAACAAAGCAGAACAAAACACATAGACTTTCTAGGTTTATGGCCAGAATTTCAGGTTCAAGTTTTAGTTCCATCTCTTATAGAGATATCAGATGTGTGATTTTATGCAAGCCACTGCCCCTACTGGAATATTTGTTGCAATTCTTGCCTGAAAATTTTTATTAAGGAGTAAATGTGTGAAAGTTCCTTGCCCGTTGCTGTGCAAATAACAAGGCAGTACTCCAGAAATGCCTGTACCTTTAATACAAAGTAAGACAAGAAGGAGCAGGAGGTATAATTCCTTTCTCTTGGATATCTTTGTTACAGCCTTTGTAAGAGTTAGTAACATTCCAAAAAGCAAATCCTACCTAATAAAATGGTAATATGCAAATAACCATCACTCCGCTACGCCCACGATTGGGCCAGCGGGAGGCTGGGGGGCGGGACTCAGGGTGGCCTATCCAACCATTGAGAAGATCAAGATGGCGGCGCCCGGTCCTCTTAGTTCTGGGGGTCCCTGGGAAGATCGCCACCCCGGGGAAGTGAGGCTGGACTGCCCAGCCGCTCCCGGAGGGGGAGAGGAAGGGGGTCCCTGGGGAGATCCGCAACCTGGGGGGGAGTGGCTGGACCCGCCTAGCCCCTCCCAGGGGTCCCTGGGGAGATCGGCAACCCGGGGGGGCATGGCCGGGCCCGCCCAGCAGCTCCCGGGGGTCCCTGGGGAGATCAGCACCTGGGAGGGGCGTGGCCGGCCTCTTCCAGCCGCTCCTGGGGGTCCCTGGGGAGATCTGCAACCAGGGGGGCATGGCGGGCCCACCCAGCCACTCCCAGGGTCCCTAGGAACATTGCAGGCATGGGGTTGCTGAGACCCAGACCAGGCCTCTGGCCACAGATTCATAGCTTTGTGGAGACCTAGGGCAGGGATCTGCCTCATCTGCAGAGAGACAGAGGTTCTGCAGTGCCCCCAAGATGTGGGTGGGTCCAGCCGGAGATCAAGGGGCATGGACCCTCACCCCTGAGACGGGGGTTGAGGGGTGGAAACACTTCAGTGGAGGGGTGCTGCACTGCAGGGTACTGGACTGACTGATGTGATTCAGAGAAGCTCTCAGTGCTAACGGGCCTCGCTCAGGCGGCCTTCACACTTCAGAGGCAGTGACTCCTGCTCCTGCCTTGACCCAAAAGCAAGCTCGGGGTGCCCTGCCCCATGGCAGAGCATGCCTAGGCAGTGAATGTGAAGCCTTCCACCTGCTCCGGAGAAGCGGGGGCAGTAAAGAATAGGGGGCAGGGGACAGGGAGAGGAAAGAATGTGGAGCATCCGCAATGAAGAGGTGCTTGAGAAAGAGGCTTGAAAGCCTGACTGGAAGGTTTGTTCTGTTTGCTGGGCGACTGCCCCTTAGGAAGTGCAAAGAGCATGGCTCTGAGGGCTTCCTGTGTGCTGAGTCAAGTTCCACAGCCAACTGGAATTGGCCTCAGTTTCCTGGTCTGTAAAATGGATGAAGCGTGTCCCAGTGCCTTCACTTTGATGGCCAATTGAGATACTATATAAAGAAAATGAGGGAAGAAGTGAGAAAGAAAAGGAAGGACGAGCAACACAAAAGAAACACTGAAAGGAACCTGTAAACCCATTGTCACTTAAATAGGGAATATAGTCAATAGTGTTGTAATGATGGTATGATGCCAGGTGGGTACTAGAAATATCGGGGAAAACTTTATAAAGTATATTATTGTCTAACCACTATTCTGTAACTAATATAAAACCTGAAACCAATCATACCTAATAAAATGGTAATATGCAAATTACCATCACTCCGCTATGCCCACGATTGGGCCAGCTGGAGGCGCGGGGTGGGACTCAGGGTGGCCGATTGGCTGGCAGTAGGAGTGGGGTCGGGGACTCGCGACTCCCTGACCCCCGCTCCACCCGCCAGCTTAAATGGCCAGCACTGCGGAAGACGCTGGTGGCGGAACTCGGGGTGGCCGATTGCGTGGCTGCTGGCACCAGTTTTCCATCAGCAGCAGTTTTCCTCTGGCCACCCACCCGATCGGAGCGCCTCCCGATCGGAGTTCCTCTCAGGGTGGCCGATCTTGCTAGCGGGAGGTGCTCTGATCAGCGGGTGGCCAGAGGAAAACTGCTGCTGGTGGATAACTGGTGCCGGCAGCCAGGTGAAGGAAAAGTCTATTGCATGAAACTTTATGCAATGGGCTCCTAGTACAAAATAATGTTGAATGTAAAGAAATGAAAATTGGAGTGAAATTTTTATAAATTTCAAAGTTTAACTAAAAGCTGTAAAGGAAGGAAGGGGAGAATAAAAATAGTGTTTTTCATTTTACCACTTCATTAAAAAGACAGTTGTCTTTATATGGTGCTTTTATACTTTTCTAAGTCATTATCTCATTTTAATTTCCGGGCAACTTAAAGACAAGATAATTATTTCCTCCACTATTCAAAGAAAGGAAATCTTGGTGTCTGGTCCTAATGATTCAATCGTCAAACCCTTATTGTAAAGCAGGGTTAGTAAAATTTTCTGTGCAGGGTCATATCTATACTAATAAAAGCCTTGGGGGTGATCAGGCCAGCAGGGGAGGGTATTTTGGGGCAATCAGTCCTGCAGAGGAGCAGTTAGGGGGCAATCAGGCCAGCAAGGGAGCAGTTATGGGGCAATCAGGCAGGTAGGTGAGCGGTTAGGAGCCAGCGGTCCCGGATTGTGAGAGGGATGTCCAACTGCAGGTTTAGGCCCGATTCCACAGGGATCGGGCCTAAACCTGCAGTTGGACATCCTCTGAGGGGTCCCATATTAGAGAGGGTGCAAGCTGGGCTAAGGGACACCCTCCCTAGTACACGAATTTCATGCACCGGGCTTCTAGTTTTAAATAAAAGCAAATTAGTACAGTGCTAAAGCTATAACTTCACTTGCCCCCTACTAGCAAGTGTTATTTGTGGAATTCCATTGTGTAAAGATGAGCAAGGGAGAATACAGATGGGCAGAACAGGTGAATTTACATAGATCCTAAAAATTAACCACACCAGGGGATCTCAAGCAGACCTAACTTCATCCAAGATTTGTCTTTCACTGGGACAGATCTCAGTGGGTCAGGCTTACTGTCAGAATACAGACGCTCTTCCCTATTGTTCAGTCTCTGTTAGAGGCCTATTTGCTGGCATTTCCATCATCAATTACCACCTTACAAATGGTCCCTGCCAGTGGAAATTAGGAAACTAATTTCAACATTGGAAATTAGCAAGTAAAAGTCATTAATCAGTAGCTCTTAAAGAGAGAGAGAGAGATCACAATCATAGCTGGAAATTTGGGGAAGTCAGACCCCTGAGGGCATTAGGAGTTTTAGAAAAAGAGAGAAATGATAGCTTTGCAATAAGAACACCCTTTGTGCAAAAACAATTCTGGATTGGCTGTCATTGTCAACTCTGAGACCTCCCGCGCCTGTGGTCTTATAATAAGTTCACACAACATGAAGATATTCACATCATGATAACTGATGAGCAAGAAATCCAGTTTATTGCTAATCTCTCTCCTCACATATTCTGAAGAACTCCCGGGATGTTGACTTTGGCCCATTAAACAGTTTTCCGTGCTGTGCCAAAAAAGCAGATACTCAGATGTGGTCACTTGTGGCCAATTTTGTTAATGCTGGCCTCTGGAAAGCCTACTGGCTAGGCAGCATCCTCGGCAACTATGGTGACATCAGTAACATGGCCAGATTTTGCTGTTGGACCTGAATTTTTAACAAAAACAACAAAAACTGCTGCTGGCAAGGACTCCAGCACTCCCCTGGTATGCTGCTTTCACAAAACAGTAATGCAGGTTTCTATTAGATTCACCCCCACCTGGGTGACTGCTAACAAAAGAGTGGGTACACCTTCAGGGTTGAGTCCAGTCTGTGAAAAACCAAAGCAAACTGTTCAGGGCCATAAAGAGATCAAGCAGTAGAAAATAACTCTTAGAACTTACACAGAGCCATTTTCCCAAAGGAAGAGCAACTGTGAGCAGAGGCAGAGGTAATAATTGGGAATAAAGGGAAAACTCGAACTGCCTGTCCGAAATCTATTGTCCTCCCAGACCTCAGTTAAGGCAAAATAATTTTCTTACATCCAAAATGTCAGAAAGAATTTATCTCACTTCTTGCCGGTGGGTTTAGAGCACAACTGCATGTTTGAAAGGGGAGCTGGATGCTACCTTCCCAGGCATCGCTGCTTTTTTCAGACAGCTGATTAAGAGCACTGCCATTAAGGCAACTGCAAACGTCATTGCCAAAAAGGGGCCGGGGGAGGTGTTTCATGGACCAGCTAGTTCTGTTGCTGACTCTTTGTGAACAGAAACCACCCTCACCAAACCTAAAACTCCCCTCCATCAGAACAGAGAGTGTAGAAAAGGCCTCTCTCTCTGTCAAGTCGCTTTTCTGCCGCAGGCTAAACCATCCCCTGATTCACAGTAGTTTAGATTCATTTGAAAGAAAACCCCCTCCCCACATATTAGGGGTAGTTTTCACACATGGGCTCAATAGATCATTGCAAAATGTCAAGAAATTAACTACAGTGTTTAAGAACCAGACTCCCTGGTCTGCATCTTAGCTCATCATTTATTAGCTGTGTAACATGAGCAATACACTTACCTTCTCTGTTCCTCAGTATCTTTATCTGAGAACAAAACATATTAAGAGTGAAGCACAGGGTAGCTGAGAAGACAAACATAAAGTAATTTATTAACAATGTGAAAAAATGTGCCTGCGTAGGGTAAATGCCCCATAAGTGTTTTTTTTTACTCTGGCATAGGAATTTTTCACAAGTGTGTTATATTCATTTATATCCAGGAACCTCTTATATAGTAGCTACCATAAGCCTATCATATCACAAGAGGGACAAAAGAGAAAGAAGAGTGTAGACTGATTAAGCAGAGGAAAAAAAAAGTTGATAAAAGCTTGACACTCTTTCAAGACAATCTGCCTAAATACAACAGCTCTGGGTCATGAGCAGCATTTCCCCCCAAAAAATCCTGGAAACAGTTCTCCATCCTTTCAGGACAATGGTAAATTGCAGCACTTTAAAACTCAAGTTGTTGCACAGTAAAAATATGAAATGCTATATTTTATGTGTGTGCTTTGGTTTGTTTATTGGGTGGTCATCATTGCAGCCTTTCAGAAAAATGATTAGAGACACAAATGCATTTGGTGGCTCAAGCCTTGTGGAAGGGTAGCTCTGACCACTGAGGATCTCTAAAAATAACTCTCTGGCAGAAGACTTTTACCTTTTTTTTTGTACCAGGCAACTCTTCCAATTATTCTTTCGTGCTGTCATTTATAAACAGTGAAGAGCTATGAAGGAAGAGCTTTTCAGCAAAGGAAAGCAGTGACATCCAACCTTTAGTTGCAGCATTCTATTTTCTGACTCCCTTGTTTGAGACAGTCACAAAAATGCCATGATTTGAATTGTGAGAGTTGGTGATGGTATTTCAGTAGGTTTCAGAAAAATTGTATGGTACTTTTATTGAATAATAAAATGTTTTATCTCCATTGTGCAAGATTTAAAATGCAGAAGAGTGTATAAAAGAATTAAAAGTTATCTGTACCAATGTAATAACCAGATGTAATCACATTAAAAATAGTGTGTGTGTGTGTGTGTGTGACAGAGACAGAGAAACTGAAAGCTAATTGCATTGCATTTCAATCCAATGCAATGCAATTAGATTGATAGATACATACATAGAATTCCTTAAATGTTATATCAATGAGAAAAAAGCAATTGACATAATTTAAAAAAAACACACAGTGGTATTCATTAATATTACAACATGAGGACATCACCATGTCTTTAGACATGCTTTAAATACATGATATGCAATGGCTACAGGAAATGTTATATCAGTACTAGACGCCCAGTACATGAATTCGTGCACCGGTGGGGTCTGGCTGGCCCGGCCCCAATTGGGGCGGATCGGGGCCGGGCCTGTCAGGAGGAGGAGATGGCAAGAAATTGGCTGGCCAGCCTGCCCCAATCAGGGCCTGATTAGGGCCGGGCCAGCAGGGGAGAGGGGCCAAGGGCAATTGGCCGGTGGTCCCTGCCCCTGATTGGGGTGGAGGACTGATTGGGGGTGGGGCTGGGTCTGGGGAGGGGCTATGGGTGGTTGGCTGGTTGGCCCTGCCCCTGATCAGAATGGAGGGCTGATGGGGGGGGAAACTGACTAGGGGGAGGGGCTGAGGGCCTATCGGGGTGGTGGGGGCCCATTGGGGGTGGGGCCAGCTGGTGGGGGAGGGGCCGCAGGCAGTTGGCCAGCAGCCCTGACCCTGATCAGGGTGGAAGGGCCAGTCTGGGGTTGGGAGGAGGGACTGCAGGAGGTTGGCCTCGGGCCCCACCCCCGATTGGGGTGGGAGAGGCTGATCATGGGCAGGGCCAGCTGAGAACGGTTCCCTGGCTGCAGTGGGTGTCATAGTGACCAGTCGTTCCCATCGTTCCAGCGTTCCAGATGCTGGCTTTTTATATATATAGATATAATCATTTATTTAACCTACAACTTATTAAATTATTTAATTTAGTAAACTATTCCTATATTGCTGAATGTTAGGTTGTTTCTATTATTTTTCAATATTCAGGTTTGAATAATTTTCTGGAACATAATTGGTTTAATTCTTGATTATTTCCTTAGGTTTTATTCCTTAGAAGTAAAAACACTTATCAAAGAGTTCAAGTTTCCCACCAAACGCCTTGAACTAATTTTAATGTATATCACAAGTATATGAGATTACCTAAGTGTATTAATTAGTAATGTTAGGCTTGACCAATTAGAAAGGGGGGCATGATATTGATAACCTGAACGGTGAGCCGAGGTGTTTCCCCCAGGGTCGTGTCTCAAGACAGGAGCTCCATGGAACAGAAGATTTCAGAAAAAGTGTGGAAAACTTATTATAAGCAGATTTAGACTCCCCACAAGGGGAGGGGACCCAATAGCGGGCTGCTTGTTAAAGGCTTGTAGTCCAGGGGTATGTATTTGCCACAAGCCTGCTCTATCTCTACCTGTGTCCTCACCTGATTGATTCCCTCATTGTTCTTGCTCAGCAACGGACCTGAACGTTCCCTGTTTCTGTGTTCTTTCTCTGTCCCTGTGCTGAACATTCTCTGTTTCTATGTGTCTGTACAACTTGTGACTGCAGGCCCTCCCTGTTTTCCCATGCCTCCCGCTTTGAGTCCAGGAACATTCTACTATTTCTGCTTGGCTGGTCCCTGTGGTTAGGCTGCTCAAACTGCTTCGCCTGCCCCTGCCTACGTTCTACCCACCTTTGTTTCCACTGGACCCTGCCCTGTCTGCCTGCGTTTCAAGTTAACCCTCTCATTATCTTACTGTTTTTTTTTAATATGCATATTAAAAACTACTGTTAAAGCTAAACAGTTTTGCAGTTTAGTCTTTAGTTTTCTCTTTAAAAATTGAATGTCTAATACTCTATATTTGAAAGAATTCTTCAAGTTTTTTTATAAAAATACAGGTTCAAAAATATTTTCATTAATCACTGGTATATTGGTTTTGTTTGTGATGATTTTAACTTATTAATAATATTAAAAGACCATGTAAAACATTATTCCAATTATTTTTGTGTATATAGGATATTTACCTGTATTTTTATAGTATTTGTATTATTTTGTGTATAGAAAAATTGTAATTTAATAATTTCAAATCTCTGGAATTTATCTGGGCATATATTGTAAGCAAAAATTTTAACTTCAAATTTTCCCAGCTATCCACTATTTCTCACCCCATTTTATGACTCACCCATCAGGACTGCTCATATTATAGTTGTTCTGAAGGCTGAATATTCTGTCCCATTTACCTATTTGATGATTTTTAGTAAACTAACTCTTTCATTAGGAATACCCTGTTTCAATATTTGTCAAAATATCTTGCTTCTCAATCCTATCTAATAAAAGAGTTATATGCAAATTGACCATCACTCCAACACACAAGATGGCCGCCCCCATGTGGTCAAAGATGGCTGCCCCCATGTGGACACAAGATGGCCACCACAAGATTGCCAGCAGGGGAGCGCAGTTTGGGGGGACCCAGGCCTGCAGCAGAGGACAGTTGAGGGGTACCCAGGCCTGCAGGGGAGAACAGTTAGGGGTGACCAGGCCGGTAGAGGAGGGCAGTTGGGGGGAACCAGGCCTGCAGGGGTGGGAAGTTGGGGGCAACCAGGTCTTCAGGGGAGGGCAGTTGGGGGATCAGGCCAGTAGAGGAGGGCAGTTGGGGGAAACCAGGCCTGCAGGGAAGGGCATTTGGGGCAACCAGGCCTTCAGGGGAGGGCAGTTGGGGTGGACCAGGCCTGCAGGGGAAGGCAGTTGGGGGTGACCGGGCTGGCAGGGGAGTGCATTTGGGGGTGACGAGGCTGGCAGGGGGAGGCAGTTAGGGGTGACCAGGCTGGCAAGGGAGGGCAGTTAGGGGTTACCAGGCCAGCAGAGGAGGGCAGTGGTGGTTGACCTGGTCTGCAGGGGAAGGCAGTTAGGGGCAATCAGGCTGGCAGGGGAGCAATTAGGCATCGATCAAGCTGGCAGGAGAGGCATTAGGGGGTGATCAGGCTGGCAGGCAGGCGAGCGGTTGGGAGCCAGGAGACCTGGATTATGAGAGAGATGTCCAACTGCCCGTTTAGGCCCGATCCCACTGTGGGATCAGGCCTAAACGGGCAGTCGGACATCCCCTGAGGGGTCCCAGAATGGAGAGGGTGCAGGCTGGGCTGAAGGACAACCTCCCCCGTGCACGAATTTCGTGCACCAGGCCTCTAGTGACTTAATAATAGTCATTGCAGATCTGACTGGTCCCTGCTACCTCTACTACAATGTTTTCTGATAACAGTGAAGTTAAGAATTATTTTACCAAGTTGCAATAAAAGTCTCTGTGGAGAAGTAAATACATTTTGTTAAATCTATAAATTAATTTGGGAAAACTTGAAATTCTTAAATTATTTAGTTTTGCTTATTGTTTCTTATTTGTTAAAACTCAGTTTTAGTTTGTTAGAATATATATGTATTGAGTGCCCACTATCTGCTTGCTTCCATTTCTTTCATTTGTAACGTTCCTTTGTCTCTGCATTCTGGCATCACTGGGAGTAATTATCCTCCAGGCCAATTGGCTGTGAGGACCAACTGCGTCTACAGTGGAAGAGCTGCTGTGCAGGGGACACCCCTGGGGAGCAGGACTTTCCTCTCAAGTGTGTCACTTGTGGCTGTGTAGAGTTGTACTCTGGTATGGTCTGAAGCTGTCCACTTGGTGCACTGGCTCTGGGGCATCCTGGGAGGTACAAAGCCAGCCACTGCCTGGTGCCACTCAGCAGGAGGTACAGAGAGATCTGTATATGGCTGCTACTTGTATTAGGCTAGGAATTGCCCTGGTGAGGCCCAGCTGTGAAACAAGGCAGGCTGGTGCTAGTGCCAGGTCTTGGGCCTTTTATTGATAGTTTTGAAGCCAGCTGTTGCTTATTTGAGAGATTTTAGCAAAGTCTAAAGCCTGAGCCAGGACAGGCCTTTATATGGAAAAGCCACTGCCAACAACTTGGGTGGGGATGCAAATTGGATGGGTAGGGCCTCAGGGAATTGCCAGTGTGGAGGAAACAGTGTGGGCTACATTAATGAAAACTCAGATATGGATGCAAGTCAGCTCTGTGATGGGGGAGTTCCAGCACAGGAACAACGACCCCTCTAAGCACCCCTGTATGGGATAAAGCTGCCCCTGAATTCTTGCCCCAATGCCAGATAGTCCAGTTCCTCCCCATAGGTCCCTGGATTCCCCCAAAGCTGCCACCTGGAGCTGGAGCTCAGAGGAAGTGGGACCCAGTAAGCTCTTTTGCCAGCCCTTTAAGAGGAACACCTGTGATTCCAGCAGCCTCCCTGTCACTCAACCACAATCCCCACAGGATTTTACAGCCTGAAGTTATGGGGACTTCTCTTCACAGCTCTGGAACCCTGGGCTGGAGGTTTAGTGTGTGGCTGGGACCCCTTTCTTCTCACAGAAGGCCCTGGAGATATCCCTCCCAATTCAAAACACACTATACGTGGGTGTCAGACCAGCCTGTTGAGGGCCTCCACCCCTCTGACCACTCTCAATGTACTTTCTTCTTTACTTCTCTAGTTGTAGGACTTCCATTCAGCCAGCTTTTAGGTGGTTCTGAATGATGGTTCTGTATTTTAGTTGTAATTTTGATGTGGTTGTGGAAGGCGGTGAGTACTGGTATTTACCTATGCCTCC
This sequence comes from Ia io, assembly GCA_025583905.1. Lineage (NCBI taxonomy): Eukaryota > Metazoa > Chordata > Mammalia > Chiroptera > Vespertilionidae > Ia > Ia io. Next base: position 38,596,825 of record JAJQQW010000003.1, read on the forward strand.
ATCTTGGTTCTCCTGCTCTAAATTTTGGGAATACATAAGTGGCAAAACAGATTAAATTACTGCCATCATGTGGTTTATATTCAAGAGAATGGAGAGACAGTGAGAAAAGAAGCAAGAACAAAAAATAAAACTCACTGTCAAATGTTTATAAAACCTATGGAAGAAAACAAAGCAGAGAAGGAGAATGGAAGATATTTGTGCAGATTGGGTGATCAGGAAACAAATCAGTAAGAAAATTATATTTTAGCAGGAGCCTGAAACTGGGAAAGGCAAAAGCCAGTCACACATCTGGGGGAAGGGAATTCCAGGAAAGGGAACAACCAATTCAAACTTTTTTTTAATGTAAGATGCCTTCAAGTTCTGCCTTATTTAGATGGCTTCCACTCCTTGCAATATTACTGTCATGTATTTTATATTTTTATTATCAAGGAAAACAGTGTAATTATTGTATAGTTAGTATCATTATTAATATACTGTCTGAGTTAAAACCATTTATAAAACATAAATTAATCATTTCTTACTTTTTACTTAACTTCTTGGTAATAAAATTGTTAATATTAAAATACTATTATAAATAAATTTACCTGACATGTAGGTAAAAACATTGGTCCTAACCAGTCCTCCTTGCTCTTTTCATGCAGCTTAGAAGTAGTAACTTACTATTGTTATCTATTTCTGTTTGTGGTTACTCCCTATTTCTAAATAGTATGCTTTCAATGCTATTTATTAACTTTTCAGATTTTAACTACTTAATCACCTTCTTCTATCACTACCCTCACACATACATCTAATAGTGTCTCTAATGTGGTTATATCATGCTTTTTTAAAAAAGTAAATAATGTTCTGTGATTGTTATAATTATTGTTTAGACCTGTACAGTTTAGTTATGACAATTAAATTTTCTCTCTTGATTGACTTTTTCAGTTTTTTGTTTATTTTAATCTATGCATATTTACCTAATTTATTTGATTGTCTTGTTTTTTTGTTTTGTTTTGTTTTATTTTGTTTCCCTATCCTCATCATGATTTCTTTTAGCTAAGATTCCAATAAACCTTTCAGGTTTTTTTCAATGAAAACATACACATTGAGAAATTTATCAGTTTTGTTGTGTTTTGTTTTGCTTTGTTTCATTTTGTTTTCCTTGGTAAATCTCTCTGGAGCACTCTCTTCTCCTGCTCCAACCTAGACTGGTGGAACTTGAGATCCTGAGACAGTTACATTACTGTCTTCATAGGACCTCCCTTTACCTTCATTCTGGAGATTCCCTTTGCCTCCTTTCTGTGATGGATCCCTTGTATCCTGACTTTTATAACTTCCTATTTCTTGCTTACTTCTGTCTGGGGAAAGCTTACATTCCAGTTGTCCAGAGGTCAGCAGACTATGGGCCCACAGGCCAAATCTGGCCCACCACCAAGCTAAAAAATGATTTTATATTTTTAAATGGTTGGGAAAAATAATATTTCATGATGTATGAAATTCAAATCTAGGTGTCCATAAAAAAAGCTTAATTGGAACAGAAACACACATATTCATGGATGTATTTTTAAAGCTGACTGGTTGCAACACAGACCTTATGGTCTACAAAGCCTATAATATTTATTATCTAGTTCTTTATAGAATAAGTTTGTTGTCCATTCCAACAGCATAAAGGTGGGCATGAAGGAATCATTTTGGAAGTTTTACAGTTGAAAATGTCTTTATTCTACTCTCATACCTAAAATAGTCTAGATAATTATGTGGGGTTTTTGTTTTGTTTTGTTTTGTTTTGGAAATCATATTTCCTCAAATTTTGAAAGTATCACTCATTGTCTTCTGTGACCAGGGCTATTGCTGAGAGTCCAAAGGCATATCAATGATCTCTTCTGATTATGTTTTATCTCTCTAAGTTGATTATGTTTATTTCTCTCTCTATGAGTTCTGAAGGTTTTATATTTTTTCAAGAGCTTTGAGATTTCAAAATTATTTGTCTTGCTGTGGATCTTCTTAATTTATTTTAGTGAGATCTTTGTAATTTTTTGTTTTGTTGTTGTTCATATATTATTCATTCCTTTATTTTTTATCTCTGCTTCAAACTTATTTCCTAATCCTTCATTCCTTATGAACACATAGAAAGGCAGCAGGAAGAAATAAAATAGTGGGAACTAGCTATAGTTATATTAATATAATATAAGAAATATTAATCATGCTCTATTAACTTTGATTGTTCTGTTCTGATTAAAGCAATTCCTGACCTTGCTAGGAATTGTATGCCCTGGGACCTGGAAGTTACCCTCAAAATGTGGTCCATTCACCTTATCCATCTGAGAACAGCCTATCATCATAGGAAGATTAATGACTTTGTTGCCTAAACAATAGAGTCCCGGAGGTCCATGCCCTTTGAACTCACAGCTCACATTGTCTGTAATCATATGTAATCATCTTACCCATTCTTATTCCTTTTGCCTACTTCCCCATGTAATCTTTGTCCTTCTATGCAATATAAGCAGCTGGTTAATGGGTAGGGGTTGGGAGTAGAGCAGATTTTTGCTCCAGCAATATTGGAAAATAAAAATGCTCATATACGATTGAACCCTGTCTCTGTTCAATTGATGCAAGTAGTGACAGACAGCCTGGACATATTTGTTGTACAGTTTCATATACAGTATTTATAATACACATTTGTATATATTAATATTCAATTTCATGAGTCAAATAAATACTTATTTTTTATATTCTGTTTTTTTTCATGACTTCACTCTCTTACAATCAAATGATACTAAATATGTATATGTATATATATATAATATAAATATGTATATATGTTTATCTACCAATTATAATATTTTGCCTTGTTGTTTTTTTTTGTGTGTGTGTTGTAAGCTCTATATAACATGGATTTTTTTTTTATATCCTCTTCCATTTGGTGGTGTTCATATTTTAATCAGTATTTTATAACTAAGTCTAATAGTTGTTTACTACTATGTAACAAGTTATCCAAAATGTACTGGCTAAAATAAACCAAAACATTTAAATACTTATCTCACCATTCCTGTGGGTCAGGACTCCAGGAGCAGCTTAGGTGGGTACCTCTGGCTCTGGGTTTCTGAGGAGACTGTAACCAAGGTGTCTGCAGCAGCTGCAGTCACATTGAGTTTCAACTGGAGGAGAATGCACTTCTGAGCTCCTTCATGAGCTCCACAGAAGGACACAGGACTTTGCTCTCCTAATGCTGAAAATGTCCGTTCCATATCACATGGAACTATCCACAGGTTTACATGCTTACTCAAGAATGAGAGATGAGAGAGTGAGGGAGACTCTAAGATAGAAGCCATAGTATTTTTTTTTTCATAGTATTTTTATAACATAGCTCAGAAGTGACATCTTTTTAAAAAAATATATAATTTTATTGATTTCCGAGGGGAAGGGAGAGGGAGGGAGAGATAGAAACATCAATGATGAGAGAGAATCATTGATCAGCTGCCTCCTGCATGCTCTCTACTGAGGATCAAGCTCACAACCCAGGCATGTGCCCTGACAAGGAATCAAACCAAAACCTCCTGGTTAATAGGTCGATGCTCAACCACTAAGCAACACCATCCAGGCTATAAGTGATATCTTATTACCTCTGATTTCCTTTAGACACAAATCACTAGTTCACTAATCAAGACCACCTTAAGAAGAGGGACAAAAGGACATAAATACCAGAAGATGACAATCATTAAAGACCATCTTAGGCATTGCTTAATAGAGAAATTTGAGATATATATATTTCAATCTTTGTCAAGTTATCCTATCTAATAAAAGAGTAATATGCAAATTGACCGTCACTCCAACACACAAGATGGCTGCCCCCATGTGGTCAAAGATGGCTGCTCCCATGTGGACACAAGATGGCTACCACAAGATGGCTAGCAGGGGAGGGCAGTTGGGTGGGACCAGGCCTGCAAGGGAGGGCAGTTGGGGGGACCTAGGCCTACAGGGGAGAGTAGTTGAGGGGGAACCAGGCCTGCAGGGGAGGGAAGTTAAGGGTGACCAAACTGGAAGGGGAGGGCAGTTAGGGGTGACCAGACCTGCAGGGGAGGGCAGTTAGGCATCAATCAGGCTGGCAGGGGAGTGGTTAGGGGGTGATCAGGCTGGCAGGCAGAAGCAGTTAGGGGCAATCAGGAAGGCAGGCAGACGAGCTGTTGGGAGCCAGCAGTCCTGGATTGTGAGAGGGATGTCCGACTGCCCGTTTAGGCCCTATCCTACCAGGATCAGGCCTAAACAGGCAGTCGGACATCCCTCAAGGGGTCCCAGATTGGAGAGGGTGCAGGCTGGGCTGAGGAACACCCCCCCCATGCACGAATTTCATGCATCGGGCCTCTAGTGATATGATAATTGTGCATTGTGCTTCACAGAAATTAATGTGGCAATTTTTCATCTTTTTCTATACCACAGATCATTTTGCTTGTTGATGACATTTTTTTCTGAAATATTTGAAACCTCTGCTTCTGAAACATTTCAGTAGGTTATTTTTTAAAAATATATTTTTATTGATTTCAGAGAGGAAAGGAGAGGGAGAGATAGAAACATCAATCATTGATCGGCTGCCTCCTGCACATTTCCTACTGGGGATCAAGCCCGCAAACCAGGCATGTGCCCTTGACCGGAATCAAATCTGGGACTCTTCAGTCTGCAGGCCAATGCTCTATCCACAGAGCCAAACCAGCTAGGGCTCAATATATTATTTTTTTCACAATTATTTAATGACTGGCTAATCAAGTTATGTCTTACTTTTTGAATCAGTATTGCCTTCCCTTCTCCTGGGATGATATCTATCCCATTGTGATTTGAAATTTTATTTACATGTATTAATATGTATGAAACTTTATAAAGTCATTATAATCTAACTTACCTAAAAATAAGCCCCCACCTCCAAGATAAGTAATTGACCATGATTCTATGCACTGTTCAAGACTGAACTTTATTATTATCTTTTGTTTATTTAAAAGTTTATTTTAGCTGTATTGAGGTAAAATTTATAAAATTATAAGAAGTTTAAAATATATAATTTGATATACATAAATACTGTAAAATGGACCCCTCCTTTCTGGTTAATTTACATATCCATCATCTCATATTTAACTTTTTTTTTTGTGAGAACATATAAGTTCTACTATCTTAACAAATTACAAGTATACAGTATAGCATTATCAATTTTAGTCACCATGTTATACATTAGATCCTCAGACCTAATTCCTTTTAAAGCTGCAGGTTTGTAATTGGGAAAGTAGCATGCAAGCTCTAATGTCTGCTCTGCAGGTGAAAAAACTATTAAGCAAGGTCTTGCAGAACCCGAAGATCTTATTTTCTGAGAATAATGAAGCTGACCTTTTAGAATTCATGACAGAGTTTCTGGAAAAACAGATGAAGAACATAGAATACCTGAAATGCCATCTTGCCTATCAGAATGAATTGGAAGAATTGGCCCAGCTGGAAGTCCTGTTGGAAAATCTTGCTGAAACATCACGTGAAGAAACTTACTTTCTTATGGAAACATAGCAAGTCAGCAAGTCTCTCATTGCAGCATGTTCCCAAGTTGCCTACTTAGAGTCTTGACCTCCTCTATTGGCCAGAAGATCCCTTTTCTTTTCGTTAACACACACACACACACACACACACACACCCTTGAAGGCGTAATGCTAAAAGCTAAGACAGATAAAGACAAATACTGCCTAGGACCACTTATATGTGGAATCTAAAAAAAATGCCATGAAAACAGAATAGAAAAGTGGTGGCCAAGGCCTAAGTATGAAGGAATTAGAAAGATGTAAGGAAAAGGATACAAGTATTCTTATATATTTTTAATTTTATAATATTAATTTATTTATTAATTATGCAATATTTCAATAATAATATTAAGATTTTGTTGTTTTATAACCATTCTGATAGGATTTAGAGACAAGAAAGGCAATTAGGGTAAGGATGCATGGGAAAGGAATGCAAATGTGATGGACAGAGCCAGCTCCATATGGCTAGAATGTTTACCTTACAAGAGGAGCGGGGAGCCCTGGGTGAGCTTTGAAACTTTAAAGATGATACCAGGCAGAAAAGAGGGGAATCGGCCAATTAGGAAAAAACACAGAGGGCATAATATTAGGAAATAGTATGTACAGACAGACAATGAAGCTGCCCACATGTATAAACCCTTAGATAAAAAGACTCACTGTTTTTTTTCCCCATTTGGGAACCCCTCCCCAGGGGTGAGTTTGTATAAGGTTGCAATAAATTTCCACACTTTTGTTTAAAACCTTTTGTCCTTGAGCTTTATTCTTCAAATTTGGTGGAACAAGAATCCAGGAGTTCCAGCTTGCCATTTAGAGTATCCATACTTACAATTTTGTTTGTTATTATTGACCACAGCTCACTAGTATTGTTATAGTAGGCAGCCAGACATCTAATTAAGTTGGATTAATTAGGAAGCAGCAGCTCCACAGACACACCCTTTCCCAAAAAGACTCTAATCCACAAGTAGGCAGGCAGGAAACACTGGCTTTCTAATCTCCGCAAGGAACGAGAGGCCTTTCCCACAGAGAAGCATCAGGGGGGAAACTCCTCTGCTGAGGCCTGTGCAGTAGCCAAGACAGTGCAGGGGCAAGTCCTTTTGCTATGAGTGCACACCCGTAGAGAAAAATGACAACCATAAAGGGGAGGAGAAAGACCTGACAAAAGGGATTGGATAAGAAGAAGCACCAGTACATCCCCAGAAAGATCCGGGAAAGAGATTGAAAGGACATTTTCCTTCCTAAACCTAATGATGTACAATCAAAGTTTAGCAATGGCCCAAGGGCTCTCCCTCTCTCTCTCTCTCTCTCTCTTTCTCTCTCTTCAGCAGCCATGTGGGCCATAGCCAGCACTGATAGTAGCCACAGATTACTGACCTCAGATACCAGGCTAATGGCACAGCAGCTATGGGTCCTGACTCTCCTCCTGGGCTTGGGCCCAAGTGCAGGCCTGTGGCCCCCAGGGCTGCACTTCTGCAGCAAGACAGAGCTGGGCCACGGGTGTGGCTATGTCCCCTAAGGGTCTCCTCCGTTGGCAATCCAATAAATCTTGCCACTGTACCTCAAATTCTCCTGAGGGTGTCCTGAAAATGCATTTCCTGTGACACTTGGAATAACCCTTTTTCCCTCCGACAACAATATCAGCACTCCATGCTTGTCCTTTTTAAAGCACTTGCACAATTTTTGAGTTTTAATATTGATTTCTAAGGGGACTAAATATCTATTCAAGCATCTTGTTTTTAGAACAGTAATCACACAACATACTTCTGACACTTCCATTTCTGAGAATAGCAACATGTAGCCTTTAAATATTAAGATTTCCATGAATATAGAATTTTCAAATCAAATATTTTTATCCCAAAAGTTATATATGGGTGGGGCAAAAGTAGGTTTATAATTGTTTGTATGGAAAATGATAAAATAATAAATAAATAATAATACAAGAATATACTTTGTTTAGCACCCTCACAACTGTAAACCTACTTTTGCACCATCATGTACATGACATATATCTATATATACTACCAGAGGCCTGATGCATGAAATTCATGCAAGAGTAGGCCTTTCTTACCCGGCTGCTGGCACTGGCTTCCCTCTGGCACTCGGGACCCAGGCTTCCCTCCAGGCCGGGCTTGGTCCAAAGGATGTCCAGAATGACGTCTGGAATGATGTCTGGTCTAATTAGCATATTACCCTTTTATTGTTATAGATGATATACAGACATATATTATAGCATGCAATATATTAGAGAAGATTTTCAAGCCAAAATAAATTAAATTATTTATAAATATATTAGTTTGGAATTTGGGGTGTTAAGTTGACAACACCCAACTTAAAGAAAAGGTCTGTTTTCTTTAAGCTTGCAGTTTAAAATTTTTTACATGTTTGGACTATGGTGAGAATCTATTGGTTATCCCAATGCACAGTAAAATAGTGGACCTATGTTACTATTTTCCAAAAATTAAATCTAATGGGTATTGACTCTTTTTTTTCTCTGAGTTCCTAGAACACTTAAACTGATCACTAGTCTTTATCTCCCACAATTATCAACTTTCTCTTACAATTTTATTCTGTTTTTCTATTTTCTGTATTATATAATTTTTAAAATCAAATTTGTCTTTTACAATGATCTGGTGATCCAATATATTAATTTTATTAGTTTTAATTTTATGAATTTTCATTGAAGATTTTTATTGTTAATTTGTACTTTTAGATTATTTGAAATATATCTCTAAATAAATTTATATTCAGTGTCAATCTTTTATTTTCTGGTAACATTCTATTTCTACTTATAGGAAAGAGATATTTTAATGATTCTAAAGAATTGTTTTAAAACTCACATATATATATTTTTTCCATTTTCAGTGGTATATTCTTTCTTTGCATTTTTGGTATGACAGTCTTTTCTTTACTCTGAAGACCTCTTTCATATGGCCCGTATTGCTTTTTATTGTTAATCATTCCCAGATGAGGAGAGATATATCCAGGAATGATGTTTGCCAACCAAAAGGCTATGGAGGCAGGATTAACAAAAAGTAAAAAATAAAAGTCCTGGCTGGTATGATTCAATTGGTTGGAGCATCATCCTGAGCACCAGTGGGTTGTAGATTCTATTCCAGTCAGGGCATATAACCTGGTTGCAGATTCGATACCGTCAGGTACAGGGTGTGTACAAGAGGCAACCGATCAATGCTTCTCTCTCTCCTTCCTTCCTCTCTCTTTCTAAATATCAATAAAAACATATCCTCAGGTGAGAATTAACCAAAAAAAGGCTATGGAGCCAGTCTTTGTGGTACTTACTGCCCATTGAGTTGCTGGGTAAATCCTCTTACTTATCTCTATCTAGAAGGCTGGTTGGTGCATGCACCTCATGACATAACCTCCCAACCTTTAGCAAAATTAAAGCAGTTTCTTCTATTCTAGTACCAGATTGGTTCAATGATAAAGAAAAAAAGGCCCTTGCATTTTCTAAAATACAAATTTCTTCTGTAAAAGTCTCCTCTTTCATCAGAGCATCCTTTCCTGTGAAATCTATACATCTTGGATTCACTGCATTGTGCCCAGTCATCCTGGGTGATCTACTCTTTCCTCTTAATGTCTCAATGCCAAGACATTGATCGTATTGTGGGCATCCTTCTGTGACTCCGGGGAAATAGACTAATATGTGTCTAATCTTTCCCCTTCTCTGTGTCTCATGATTTCTTTCAAATATGTGCAGTGCTATTAGAGTTTTCATGTTCTTAGTTTCAAATGTTATCAGTTTTATTCTTTCTATGTCTTGAGAATTATGTAACATGAAGAGACTTAGTCTAAGAGCAAATAAGATACTATTTTAAACTGTAATTTTAGCTTTAAATCTAAATATCTCTGCCATAGTTGATGGTATATATAATTTATGGTGCTGTTCATTTGGCACCAATATTGATTTTCTTCAAGAATAGTGAAGTATATTTCAGTGTAACTGCTTATGTTTCCTAGATCTTTATCCAGATTGTAATTTAAAAGGTGACATTGTTTCTTCTTTGCATAACAATTTAATCAATTTTTGTCTCCCTAGGAATAGTAAAATGAATACATCTAAATAGAAAATGAGTTTTGTTTCTTTTCAACATAACACATGATCATTTTATTTCTAAACCCCCCTACCCCAAATTTTAACAGTTAATTAGCACATCACTTTACTTGGTGAAGAAAGACACATTCTTTAGAATGACAGGTGGCTGAGTCCCAAGTCATTAGAAATTTATGCCATTTCTTTTGAGGAACAAACAGTAACAGATAAAATATGTAAATGATTAAGCCAGTTTAGGACTTTGTTTCTGGAATTTTCTTTTTATCAAATGAACTTATAAAATGTGATCTTACAAAAGTTTATTTAAATTTAGCATTGAAACAGCACAACGTTAAACTGTTATTATTATTATGAGTATTATATAAACTTTTTATATTAGAAAAATATAATACAAGCAAGTTGTAAGTTCTTAAAAATTATTTAAGTATGTTTTACACCATATGCACAATAATGGACATTTTTAGTTTCTAGTAATATGCTTTGAAATAAAGTGTATTTTAAAGAAATTATAAAACAATCGATATCAAGGTAAAAATAGTTATTTAGTGATATAAACTTATTGACATAATGTGCAGTTCTACTGTCTTAAAATATACCTATGCCTGCAAGGTCCCTGCCAGTAACTTTCTACAGTTGAGAAAGCTGCCCTGATTTGCATTGACATTCAATAGTTTCCCCCAGGCAAATACCTGCAGACAATCATCTGTTGATGCCTGTCTGTAGGCAGAGGAAAGCCTTAGAACAGAAGTAACTCTGTAAAAGCAACTATTCCCTTGACTGTTACAGGAAGGACATTAGAGAACACAGAAGAATATTACTTCCAATTTATATAGTTCTTTTTATTCCAAATATTTTTGCAAACTTATTAATGATTTTTAATATAATTTAGAACACAAATTAGTCAATATATTGCTCTAGGTAAAAAACAAACAAACAAACAAAAAAAAAAAAACACGAACTCTACATATATATATGACTTCCTCAGTTCTAGTAAACTGAACTCCATTTCTTAAGCTCTCTGGACTGAGCACTGTGCTTGGTTCAATGGGTCTACACAATATAAAGTTGTCTAAGGGTTTAAGAGGAATAGCTTTAAATTAGAAAGCATTGTAACAGAATCCTCTCTGCCTTTTGGCTGCATTCCTTTTGTCAAATTACACAACCTCCGTAAGAGTTAGGTTCTTTAGAAAAAGTAGAGGAGGTATATTGTCTATTTTAGTGGTTATGATGATTAACATAGTCTATTTTAAGGTCTTATTCCAGTAGCCCAATAACAACTCTAGAAAAAACAATTAATAAAAGCAATTCATTACTATTATTGTACTAACAAAATTCTCTTAGTATCAACTATAAAGACACTGTTATATAAGTCACTTTTCTGTGGCCTTAAAAGAAAAAACCCTAAGAGGTATAAATCAAAATATCCTTAGTAAAGATTAAAAGAGATTACAAACTTGTACTGAGATTGAGAAAGAATTTATAAATATATTCTTGTATGACTCCTTTATATAGATGGTATTTTCAATGCTAATGAAACATTTATAAAAACTATGTTTAAAAGCAGAATTAATTGAATGAGCCAATTAACTACACAAATTTAAGACTAAGAATAGGTTTTTTCCTTTCTGGAAGAAAAATATAAAAACAGCAACAACAAAACAGTAATTCTTAATAATGATATGAACCAGAAAAGGAAAAAGTTATAATGAAGAGATCATAATTATTAAGAGTCATGAAAATGGCAAAAGGGTATCACCGAAGGCTAGTTTGCATCATCAAGACTCTATGAGGCAAAAGTGATACCATTCATTAAGCAAGATATTATTGCTCTATGGTCACTAGAAATGGACTCAAAGAAAGTATATTGAAATGTAACTAAAATACTTGATCTACCAGATCAAGACCATTAAAACTCATAACAAAAATGATACTATAATGTGCTTATATTTTATTTAAAAGTGTTTTATATATTATTTCTTTCTAAATTTATTTAATATATACCTGTATATAAAATACTAGTCAGAATTATATTTAATAACAATATTTTATTAGAAATGTAACAAATAATTACTTTAACATGCATAAAGTATTTTTACTTTTCTAATAACCCTTGTAAATAATAAAAACAATGAGCTTAATGTACTGTAACATTAAAAAAATGTCTACCTGTCAAAAGATTTCTGTTAAGTTAGACATGCTTCAGAATACTTTAACCATCCTTGAGGAGATGAGATTTTTTAGGAAATGAATAGTTAACTTTTATTTTCATTCTCAGTTTAGAATAAAGTTTAAAATAAAACACAGCCCTAGCTGGTTTGGCTCAGTGGATAGAACATCGGCCTGTGGATTGAAGGATCCCAGGTTCAATTCCAGTCAAGGGCATATGCCCAGGTTGTGGGCTCAATCCCCAATAGGGGTGTGCAGGGAGCAGCTGGTCAATGATTCTCTCTCATCATTGATCTCTCTCTCTCTCCCCTCCTCTCTAAAACCAATAAAAATATATTTTAAAAAATAAAATAAAATAAAACATATAGGAGACACACAAATAGGGATCAAGATCTGAGCCTTTAACTGATAAGTGATTTGGAAAAGTGGCTTTAGACCTGTAGGTCAAATGGCTTGATAATGGCATGCTAATGAACACATTCTACAGAAAACACTTTTCCTCATTATTCTGCCTCATCTGCTAATTATCTTTTAACCAATCAACTCCATTAAATCAACAAATCTAGAACAACACAAAGCAGGCTTAGAAAGCTGTATTGCCACAAGAAAAGGCTATTTCCAAAAGTTCATCTCAGTTGTTATCAAAAAAGGTAACAAATCAACCAATATGCAAATCAACCAGTAGCGGAATGACTGGTCGCTATGATGTGCACTGACCACCAGGGGGCAGACGCTCAATGCAAGAGCTGCCCCCTGATGGTCAGTGCGCTCCTACAAGGGGAGCGCCGCTCAACCAGAAGCCGGGTTCACGGCTGGTGAGTGAAAAGGCCTCTCACACATCTGCGGCAGCGCTAAGGATGTCCGACTGACTGCTTAGACCTGCTCCTGGAGAGCGGGCCTAAGCCATCAGTCGGACATCCCCCGAGGGCTCCCAGATTATGAGAGGGCACAGGCTGGGCTGAGGGATCACCCCCCCCCACCAAGTGCACAAATTTCGTGCACTGGTCCTCTAGTAATATCATCCTGTATAATAAAGAGGTAATATGCAAATTGACCCTCACACACACCCTCGTATCACAAGATTGCCACCCCACGATATCACAAGATGGCCGTCACAAGATGGCCACCCCACATCATCACAAGATGGCTGCCTCCACATTGTCACAAGATGGCAGACAGGGGAGGGCAGTTGGAGGTGACCAGGCATGCAGGGGAAGGCAGTTGGGGGCGATCAGGCTGGCAAGGGAGTGGTCAGGGGCTATCAGACTGGCAGGCAGAGTGGTTAGGAGCCAGCAGTTCTGGATTATGAGAGAAATGTTCCATATTGGAGAGGGTGCAGGCTGGGCTAAGGGACACCCCCCCCCCCAGTGCACAAATTTAGTGCACTGGGCCTCTAGTAATTTAAATAAAATTAAGCTGATGCATATCTTAACATATAAAAAGCCAGGGGCTGTCACGACTGAAACAACCGTACAGGCGACCAAACAGCAGGCTGCGTGGGGCGACCAGACCAGCAGGGGGGGTTAGTGAGGGATGACCAAATGACTGAACAGCAGGCTGTGTGGAGTGACCAGGCCAGTAGGGAGGGCAGTTCGGGGTGACAAGGCTGGAAGGCTGGGCAGTTGGGGGCAGTCAGGCAGGCAGGCAGGTGAGCAGTTAGGAGTCAGCAGTCCCAGATTGTGAGAGGGATATCCAACTGCCGGTTTAGGCCCGGTCCTGAGGATTGGGCCTAAACTGGCAGTCGGACATCCCCCAAGAGGTCCTGGTTTGGAGAGGGTGCAGGCTGGGCTGAGGGGACCCCCCACCCCGTGCACGAATTTTGTGCACTGGGCCTCTAGTATACTATATAAACCAGTGGAAAATACCTACAAATTGGATGATTCCCTTTTTTGGCAGAGTAAGAAATCAAGAAAATTTTTCTTACAAAATTCTTGCTATATGTGAACAAGATGACAAGGGAAAGGAAGTTCTACAAACAAGCCTAGAAAAATAGGTATTATATACTAACTAGTGGTCCAGTGTATAAAATTTATGCACAGGGGTGTCCCTCAGCCCGGCGTGCACCCTTTCCAATCTGGGACCCCTTGGGGGATGTATGTCTGCCGGTTTAGGCCCAATCCCTCTCACAATCTGGGACTGCTGGCTCCTAACTGCTTGACTGCCTGCCTGCCTGCCTGATTGCCCCTAACCGCTTTTGCCTGCCAGCCTGATCACCCCCTAACTGCTCCCCTGCTGGCCTGATTGATGCCTAACTGCTCCCTTGCCAGCCTGATAGCTCCCAACTGCCCTCCCCTGCTGGCCCGATCACACCCAACAGCCCTCCCCTGCTGGCCCGATCACCCCCAACTGCCCTCCCCTGCTGGCCCGATCACCCACAACTGCCCTCCCCTGCCTGCCCAATCGCCCACAACTCCCCTCCCCTGCTGCAACCCTTCTCCTCCGCCTTCTCCACACAAGGCAGCGGAGACACCCGGACAAGCCTCCTCTGCACCATGTAGAGTCACAGGACTCCTTGGCCTCACAGCACAGATGGCCGCCAGGCCCAGCCTTAGCTGTGCGTGTGGCCATTTTGTGGTGACCATCTTGTGACAATGTCGCACGCAAGGGCCACCTAGGCTTTTATTAGCATAGATTGGGATGTTACATTTACAAATATTCGTATATACTACTTAACAAAAGTGAGTTTATAATTTATTTTCTCTGAATGATTCATTAATTTGTCAAAGTAAAGAGTATGCTTTTATAATTAGTTGGCCATGTAATTTATCCTCCAAACCATGACATTTTAAAAAATGTAAAATGGGTGCAATCCTATATAATAAAAGCCTAATATGCTAAGTGTCCAGTCATCCATTCAACCAACCAAAGTGAAATATGCTGATGATATGCTAAGGCTGCTCAACCTCTCACTATGATGTGCACTGACCACCAGGGGGGCAGGCAGTCAACTGGTTGCTATGACGTGCACTGACCACCAGGGGGTAGATGCTCTGACCAGTAGGTTAGCTTGCTGCTGGGGTCTGGCCAATCAGGACTGAGCAAGATGAGCTGGACATGCCCTGGAGCCCTCCTACAGTCCCTCCCTAGCTGGCCAACCTCCCACATCCCTCCCTGGCCCTGATCATGCACCAGTGGGGTCCCTCGGCCTGGCCTGCGACCTCTCACAATCCGGGACCCCTCGGGGGATGGTGGAGAGCTGGTTTTGGCCTGATCCCGCAGGCCAGGCTGAGGGACCCAACTGGTACATGGATTTGTGCAGCGGGCCTCTAGTTAATAATACTGCCAGAACAATGGAGGTAAACTAGCACTCTCTGGGAAAGCTAGGACATATGATCACCATACTTTGAAGCTTTTAATTTCAAAGCCCTGGAAGGTCCCCCTATTTCTTCCCATTCCTGAGAAACAAAACAACCTACCAAAAATTTTACTTCCTTGTATTAAAATATATTTAATGAAAATACAGACTTTAATTCCACATTTGGAATTTGGACTTAAAATGCAAATACTCTTAGTGAGTAGTGTATATATCCTCAGAGCTGGTTGTAGTGTAAGACTGATATTGGTAACAAAAAAATGGAAGTGGATAATAGGGTGTGAGGGTTTTCACAAAGTAAAACAAAGGGTAATAAGTAATGACCGGATGCACCAAAAATAAACTTAACTTGCTTTCGTCTTGCAGAGCCAGATATGCCTGAATACATTGCTTCTAAAACTAAGCTATCATTGACCTTGAAAGAAATTTCATGGTGCATGTTTTATTGTTCTCATTTTATTTCTAATTTTGAACTGAGATTTACTGCCAAGCAACTTTTCTTTCTCCTTCAATAATTACCTGAAATCCAAACTTCTACATGAAGTTTTCAGTGATTAAGTCATTTCAAGAAATTAAACAGTCTTAAACAATAATCAGTCAGAGCAGTTATCCATTTTGGATGAGTCATCTGAATAATAAATGTTGTAAAAATGCTCTTCAATGGCACTTTTAGGCTGAATTTTTTCTATAATTGCCTTAATCCCTCAGAACAATTACTAAATGTCCACACAGTTCTTTTACAATTTTACTACCCAAATCACTTGCTCTTGCTCATCAGCTTTGCAAATTAATAGCATATTAAATGCACCAGGGTAGCTTACTTGAAAGAAATGCTAAAGTGAATTTTTCTAAGTGGCTAATAAATGTGCCCTAAATGACATTTAGTTTAAGTTTTAAGATTTCTTATTCTAGAGTAAACCTGTATTTTTTTTCTAAATTGCATTCTTCTCATGACATTGAAATTCATTAATTCCAACAATAGTATTAATAATGATGATAATAACTACCATTTTTTTAGTTCCAAATATGAAGCAGGTGCTGTGCTAGGCATTTCATGTACATAACTCATATGCAATTTTTAAAATAAGGATGTAAGCTATTTTTACCTCTATTTTAAACCTCAGACAAATCAGGCATATTGTTCAAAGTTTCTAACTTATGGAAATAACAAACTCCATGGGCAGAGATCACATCTATATCTATGCTACTTGTTCTGTATCACGTATACCTCATTCAAGGAAAATAAAGTTGTTACATTCCAGGAAATATTCTTAATCACAAATGTTAAAATTAAAAAAAAACACACCTATTTTCTATAAAAATAACTTTTTAAAAATGTAAAGTAGCAGAACTAACTGAAGACATTTGTTTTTGTTTTAATTTTGTAAGAATTATTATGTGACTTTAGTTAATTATGTATCTCCATGCTCATATTAAAAATATGAGATTATTACTCAATTTTGCTTTTACTCCATATGGAAAAAAATTTAACTAGAAAATGAAGCACAAATTTATAAATGAAGAGGATAATTCCATATCAGATACTAATATTGACTATCAGCAATCATTTCACACTCAAATGTTTTGCTAATAGAATCCCAATTACTTTTGCTAATATGCTGACTAATTACGAGGGATAAGCTTTGACTGATTATAAGTCAGTCTTAGCAAGTGGGTTTCCTTTGACAGATCTGTACTTTTCCAATAACCCTTGAAACTTAGAAGGGCTTCAGAATCCATCTCTGGCCAGTTTTGTTGTCGTATGAGAAATCTCCTTAATAAAATGGTAGCTTCCACTTATATACAGGCACACTACCCTGAAAGCCATGAAACAGAAAGGTTTATAAACCAAATGAAAATTCTCTAATCAGAGGAATTATATTAAAACTAGAGGCCTGGTGCACAAAATTTGTGCATGGGTAGGGTCCTTAGGCCTGGCCAGAGATCAGGGCCAATCAGGACCTTCCTTCTCCGGCTGCCGGCTGCTGGCCGGGGCCCACCTTTGTTCCGCACCGCCACTTGGTGGTTAGCACATGTCATAGTGAGCGATTCAACTCCTGGTCTCCTGGTCTAACTCCTGAGGGGACACTTTGCGTATTTGCCTTTTATATATATAGATTAAGTAAAAATACATGAGAAGCAAGGGAAAGAGGTTAGTTTAGTTAACACATCTATAATAATGAAAACATAATATGCTAATTAGACTGGACGTCCTTCCAGACGACCTTCCGAATGAAGCTGGGGCTGCAAGGGAAGCCTGGGTCCCGGGTGCCTGCTGGCGGCTGGAGGGAAGCCGGGGTTCCAGGTGCCAGAGGGAAGCTAGTGCTGGCAGCCGGGAGAAGGAAGGCCTACTCTTGCAAGAATTTCATGCATTGGGCCTCTAGTTTAGGATAAAATGCAAGCAAGATGGATCACATTACCTGAATCCTGGGTTTGCACAATGTGTATATGTCCTGTCTCTTCCTCTATCACATCAACCTTCCCTGCTGATGGCATAGCTATGAGGACCCAAAGCACAAGAGTAGTGATGCTGGCAATTCAGATATGTCAAAAAGAAGCTGTAAAGTACTTCCTTTAAGTGAAAAGTTGCAAGTTCTTGACTTAATTATTCTATTTTATTGTTAGTTATTGTTAATCTCTTACTGCTTCTAATTTATAATTAAATATTCTAATAGGCATGTATTTATAGGGGAAAAACATAGTATAAGTAAGGTTTGGTGTTCTGCATGATTTTAGGCATCTACTGGGGTCTTGAAACATATCCCTCATGGAAACGGGAGGACTAGTGCAGTGGAACTGGTTCCACAAACATGTAGCTATAACAGAAAAATGTCATCATTAGTAAAATTCAAAGTGATCTTTCAAATGTCCTCTTCACTTCCCTTCAGTTTGGAAAATTAAACCAAAAATCGTAAAAAACAAACAAACGTAGAGTAGAATATAGTCACTTTTAATATAAAACAGTTTAGTAATAGCAGGCATAAACATATAAGATTTAGAAATTTTGTGTTAAAAGTTTATGCACTGATAAATTGAAAAATAAATTAAGTAACAGAGAATACATAAGAGAAAAATATGCTCCAAGAAATACAGGAGACATGAGTGTACAACTCAATCATAGATTAAGAATATGGCACCAGTTAGACATGAAAACTTGATGTTGTTTCTTGTGTTTGGTTTCCTAGCAACTCTTCCTTTTCTTTTTTCTTTAACGGATGCTACTTTTCAAGCAACAGTTATCAGTCCAAGGCAGGCACCTGGTCTTCACTAGACCAATAGTAATCCATCCCGGGAGAAATTTTACAGTGATGAGTTTCTGGGTTTTCTTTGCATCCAATATCCCAATTTGGATACTAGAGAAGGTGGTAATTCAGAAGTAGGAAAACAACTGTTCTCTTTAACCAAAGGACAGGAAAGGAGCAACCTGGGAAAATGGAAAACTTTCAACAATAACTACTCTGCTGTAGCCAAAAACACAGGAGGGAAAAAACAAACACAAAATATTTTCCCTCATTATGCACAGTGGGAACATTCTAGTGGGAGGCCTAGAATTCCATCCTACAGAGGCTGTAAGGAGGTACCCCAACCCATCTGCCAAAGCAGTGTCAAAGAAGGCAGAGCAGAGCGTTGGGAAACTCCCACCCTCTCCAGACGGTAACAAGTCCCTGTCCCACCACCCAAAGTATGAACAGAGACCACTTGGGGAGGCTGAACTACTATTCCCACACCTCTTCCCATGCCCATAGGTGTGGTCTTAGAGGAGACCAACAGAGAGTTAGGACCTTCATCATCACCAGGCAATAACCAGGGCACACCTTTCCCATGGTGTCAGTGGTGGTCACATGGGGAGCAGCATCAGGGCCCTCTTACCTCTCCCAGTCCCAGGGCTCAGATGCACCTGAATACTTCAGGTATTTCAAACTGTTAAAGCAAATAACTTTTTTAAACGTCCAAATGTAGTAGCTAAAGGAAATACCAAGTGTAATAGGGGTACTCTTTCTATTATTCAGGGTTTTTCATTACTTCCTTAAATTAAACGAGCTTCCTAATTATCCTTTCAATAAATACACGTTTGTTAACGATCTTCTTAGTTAGTTTCTGTTGCCTGCCATTAAAGAATTTTAACATATAGTTAGGATCTGTTCATAAACTACTTAAATAGCCATTTGTTGTTTTTTAAAATATATTTGTGAAGAGAAAATGATTTGCATTCTTAGGACATAGCAACTTGCTTACCCTATACCTATTCCATCATATAAATGCCTTTTTATATCATGAGTGCTAGAAGGCTCTATATTTCTTAGACCCAGCTATCATTTTTTTTTCTTCTCATGTGATACAGGTAATAGTCACTGCACAAGAGGTAAAAAGCTAAAATGAGCAAGTTTGAAATCATCAGTCAGGGAAATTAGGACTCGAGATAGGAATTTAGATCTTCTAATTCAGGTGTTCTTAACTGTTTTTGTACCAATGTCCTCTTTAGTAGTCACAAGTAATGCTAATACCATTATTGTTTGTAGTTTACATTAAAAGCTTAATAAGATGCTAAATCTTATTGAGAGGACAAGGAAACTATATAATTTCTTCTATTCAAGTTCAAGAAATTATAGAATATCAATAAAACAAAATCCATTGTCAAATTCCTAGGGACATAGATACAAAGATATGAGCACAGTTGCAGTCTGTATAGAGATATTCCTTTCTGAGGAATGCCAAATTCTTTTCTTGCCCAACAAGAACAATTCTTTGTTGTGGTTGGAAATTTATACTAGGTTTATTATTCTATGTTTCATTCAAAATTTAAGACATGTCTAGAAATTCTGTAAGCTCCCTATTATTTTCTAAAAAAAAAAAAATCTAGCCTATGAAATTCTGTTGTCTGCCACTAACAATAGTGACCAATACAGTAACTGGTAAAAGGAATGGTTGTGTCCCTGCCAAGTGGCTCAGTTGGTTGGAGCGCCATCCCATATACCAATAGGTTGTGGGTTCTATTCCCGGATTAGTGTATGAGAGACAACAGATCCATGCTTCTCTCTCACATTGATGTTTCTCTCTATCCTTCTTCCTCTCTCTCTAAAATCAATAAAACATATCTTCAGGTGAGGATTTAAAAAAAAGGAACATTGCTAGAAAAATAAGCCAAAAGAAATAAGAATCTAGAGTGTTTTTATGACCCAGAGTTTGAAAGCCATGAGGATCTGGTTAACAAAATTTGAAGAAACAAATTTCTGGCCCACAATAGTGAAACATTGTCTACATTATTAAACATGGACACTCACCCTAGCCAGTTTGGGTGGATAGAGAGTAGGCCTCAGTGGATAGAGCATCGGCCTGCGGACTTAAGGGTCCCAGGTTTGATTCCAGCCAAGGGCACATGCCCGGGTTGCAGGCTCTATCCCCAGTGGGGGGCGTGTAGAAGGCAGCTGATCAATGATTCTCTCTCATCATTGATGTTTCTATCTCTTTCTCCCATCCTCTCTGAAATCAAATAAAGAAATATATTTTTAAAAAAAGGAGCACTTGGAATGAAATGCCTATTGAAAGCAAAAATTTTGAGTGGCTATTGCACTTGACACTTTTGAAAGATTTATATGAGCTTGCTGTTTCTAAATTTGATGAAGAGATTAAAGAAAATCATTCAATTAAGTTGTTGAATAAAAGCATGTTCAGAAAACCACTAGGTTTTTTTTCTCATAATAAGAGAGTTCAAGTAGCTGAATACCAAATATAGAATCTGAACTAGACTGGTATTGAAATATACCATAAGATATATTTGCAGCATTTTTGGAGGTTTTTATAAGAAAACTGAGACACTTTAGGAAAGCATGCAAATTAAGAAATAGACGGCCTCTTTCAGTTAATTGTTATACCCTTAAGTGAACAAATTTACTAAGCTTTTCTTCCCTGTAGAAAGAGTCCTCCTTTCAATTTTGAATGACTCTCTTGCAAAAATTCCTATTTGAGGGTACTTGTCTCACCAAGGCATGTAAATATGACTCATGTTCCACATATACCACTAGACATTGTCTCCAGGTTTCATCACCCATTTGGTTATACATTAAAATTACCTATTTAAATATTCTGCTCTTGATCAATTAAACCAAATTCTCTGAAAATAGGGTCCAAGTATCTTTCTCTTTTAAAGATAATCTTACTTATTTTCTACACCCCCCCCCAATTTTTAATATATGTATTTATATCTGAATGAATTAATTGAAATGAGATTTACAAGAGATTCTGGATTTCATTTAGGAATGAAATCATTTGTGAATACTTTAAATATTTGCTTAAATGGTTATTCTGTGTAAAGATAGATGAAAATGAAAATAGTCTTGCTCAGTGGTTGAGTGTCGACCTGTGAACCAGGAGGTCACAGTTCAATTCCCGGTCGGGGCACATGCCCGCGTTGTGGGCTCAATCCCCAGTGGGAGACGTGCAGGAGGAAGCTGATCAATGATTCTCTCTCATTATTGATGTTTCTATATCTCTCCCTCTCTCCCCCTTCCTCTCTGAAAAAATAAAATAAAAAATAGTCTCAATTTCAATGTTTTGTGTATTATGAATTTATGGTGGTGAAAAAAAGCAGTACTTAAGCACTAGAAGCAAAGCTAGTAGCAGAGTTGGAGTGTTATTTGGGACAGCTGGTTACATCAAGATCTTTAGATTGATCATAGGATCTCTAGATTGAAAATACATGGGTATTCCATTAAGATTTTATTGTAATTGAAAAAAAAACACAAAACGAAAACCTGTAGAATTAGAAAATGGGATCCTTTTTTGATCCATACACATAAAGTCACGGGCCCTCACCCAATCACAATACTTGAGCCAGGTCAATTCAAATGCACAGAATATATTAAGTGAAATGAACATTGAAGTGTCTTGAAATAGTTCCAGTGATAGCTTTCAAGGGTATGTAATAAATCTCACTTCCGGTATTCCCCCAAAGACTCTTCAGCTACATAATAAGAATATTGGTGCATTGGGAAAATAAAATATTCAGAACTCTGCTAGATTCTTGGACACTGGCTCTGAGTTACTCCTCATCAATCAGAATGACAAAGGATGATGTTGATCTTTCTGTCACAGGGGGGATTTCTGGGTATCTGGTTACTAATTCTGTCTCACAGGGTCTGTTAAGAAATTGTGTGCTTTCCACCCACTCCAATTCCAAGTATACAGTAAATATATCCTCAACACTGGGATAGTCTTCACTTTTACCTTCTTGATTTATGGGTGAAGACTAGTATGGTAAGAAGAATAGGGTTGACTCCCCATGCCAAACAATAAACTAAAAGCAATGCAGTAACTTTGGTCAAACAATTAAAATTTGTTTCACCACTGAATATTTGAAATAAATAGTAGTGCTAATTTCTATGACAGTCTACTTAACACTGTTTTGATTTTTATGAAGAAAATGGCTTTAGGAAAACACAGTGAATTATCGTAGGCTTGATCAGGTGGTCACTATAACTGAAGCTACATTGGAGATATACATATATACTAGAGGCCCGATGCATGAAGATTGTGCAAGAATGGACCTTCCTTCTCCTGGCTGCTGGCACCACCTTCTCTCTGGCCGGAGCCGCCTTTCCGCCTTCCCATACTGCCCAGAGGCCCGGAGCGGCTGGGGCGGTGCGGAACGCCTGTGTCATTGCCATGGCGACAATGCAAGCATACCCCCCCCCCCGGCTGCTCAGCGCCTGTGTATGCAAATTAACCCGCCATCTTTGTTGGTTAATTTGCATGCTCACTCCTGATTGGCTGGTGGGCGTTGTGAAGGTATAATATATTTGCATCTTTCTCTTCTATTAGTGTAATTTTTTTTAATTAAAACCACAGATTGTTTAGAGCAAAGATTTTTATCCAAATAATGGGTTCTATTCTTTTTTTCTTTTATTAAAAAAGGCAGAACATCAAAAGGTGTTTGCCTTATCCTGTATGAGTTAGCAGTATATCCTTATCACATCTTCTGGGCTGTTAGATCTCTGATGTTATAATATAATTCATTCCACCAAGACTTTGAACATCTATCATTTCACACTATAAGACTATGGTCTAATATATTCTGATTATAAGGCTATATAAGCAGGGAGCTGATGGTATCCCACATACCTTGTGCAAAAGGTAAACCTTAAAGACAGTTTAGGAGTCTGCCATCTTAGTAAAATTTTGTGAGCCAAATGGAATGTGGCATGTTGAAATGAATACATCCTAAATATTGAAAAGTATGAGTTGTCTTATCATGCAAACCACTTTACATGAAGATCTAAAAACTGTACAAAAGTTGTTGTGAACCTTCTGCCTATCAAAGAGTCATCATGCCTCTGGAATTCTGGGGTCACACTTTAATTTAAAACTCATGAAAAATGGATGGAGTCCTTATGTATACTAATAAAAGGGTAATTGATAATTAGACCTGATAGACCAGATGTCTTCTGGACATCCTTCTGGACAAAGCCTCAGTGACGGGGGCGAGGCAGAGGTGGTTAGGGGTGATCAGGCTGGCAGGGGAGAGCGGTTAAGGGCAATCAGGCCAGCAGGGGAGCAGTTATGGGCAATCAGGCAGGCAGGCAGGTAAGCAGTTAGAAGCCACCAGTCCCGGATTGTGAGAGGGATGTCTGACTGCCGGCAGGGATTGGGCCTAAACCGGCAGTTGGACATCCCCCGAGGGGTCCCAGATTGGAGAGGATGCAGGCCGGGCTGAGCAACCCCCTCCACTCTCCATGCAAGAATTTTCTGCACCAGGCCTCTAGTCTTATAAAAGCAGGAATGACATATTTCCCTGCCGCCACTCACTATCATCCTCCAAGGATTATCTTCTTTTTGGAAAAAAAGGAGGTTGTTCTCATTCTCTGTGTCAGTACAGGCAGATTTCTGTTTTTGTTTTTGTTTTTTTTTTCTTCTTTCTTTCTGCTATCTGGCTCCCTGCTATCACTTCCAGCACCATATTAGACGCTCCCCCCTTTTTTTTCTTGATGGTAACTGTATAGGATTTCCAGGCTATTAACTTATTTTGCCACTCCCCAAATCATTTTGGGTAAAATATATTTTGCTGAAAATTTGGGGTAATGACAAATGTATTATAACTATATGGTACTAATAATAGCTATTATTACAACCCCCAATTCTCAGTGATTTGACTCCATAATCATAAGCCTGAGGTCTCAACAATTATATGAGTTGGGTGAATCTTCTGGGTGGCTCTCCACCAAGAAGTAATTTTAGGAGCCAAGTTTCATTTATATCATTATTCCTTCACCCCCAAAGCACCACCCATATCCTCCACCACATCATTCAGGGAATCCTCCATATTGGGCTGCACAAACAGCAAAGCAAGCATAGCAGATGGCATTAAACTCTTCATAGCCAGGGTAAGAAGGGTGCATTTCACTTCTAGCCACTGCAAAACCAGTAGCATTCCTCACTTTAAATCCAAGGAAGGCTGGAAAATGTAGTCCGCACATTTTCCCAGTAAGAAAAGAAGGTTGATAAGCACCTAGCTAGTATGAGGATAATCACTGAAAACATAAAACAAGTGAAAGTTGAATACTCAATAAAATTATTCTATATATCTCTCAATTCAATATAGAGTTTCACTAGCTAAGTCTTTTATGAGCCCTGGTCTCACATCATATTTCTGGGACCTTTCTCTTTTTAGCTTCTCATTCCTTACAATGCTAATAGCTATTATTTTGCAAATTATTATATTTTTTGCTTATTTTTTCCCATCTACACTCTGTTCTCACAACTGTGTTTTTATTAAATAAATGGAACCATACATATTTTTGGGAGACAAAAGGGACATCTCCCCAACATGAATTTTTCTCTCCTGAGCCAACCAGCTCAAGATACAGAGAGTTTTTAAAATAAATAAATGTTCTGGCTATCATAGAATCTTTAAAATCCATATACCTTCTCTTCATGTAGTAACAGCTGACATCAATATTAAAAGGTGGCCTGCCAAACGAGAGATATTGCTAGAAAGACAAACTCATCACGGTTGTATGTGCTCGTCAGAAATGCTGTGTGAATTACATGAGATAAATTATGTAAGTGCCACGGTCACAAAACATGTGCACAATGGATTCCGCCCAACCCTTTTCTGTTCCCTTCTTCCTGTTCTCACTTAGAGCCTTTCTTCTTGGTTCTAAGCTCCCCTGCATGTACCTCCTGGATCAACCTTTCCAACCCAGTATTTATCACTGTCTCCGAGATATGGTGTTCATATGTAAGTGGTCTGGAGTTCTAAGAACATTGCAAATAAGTGGATAAATATGGAAAATAGACTTTTTCCAAATCTGCTATATTTCAGGGAAAGGTGGGTGCTTAAAATAAAATCTATTCCATGTGACTGCTCCTTAAATGCATTTGCTTCTCTAACTTATAGTTTTGTTGTTGTTGTTCCTAGAATTGTTACAGGCACTAGAAGTATACTTCCAATGTGGCTTTTGATGTTATGAAATTATTTCCTTAGATTAATACAATGCTTTAGACTGCTGAGCAGTCTAATTGCTTATATCACTTCTCCATACTGGATGAGAAACAAAGGATAGAATCTGTAATTTAAGATTTTTTTTCTCCTCTAAAATAACTGCTTCAAATCATGATCTCATTTTTTAATCCCATATAACCCCAGAAATTTATATAATAGTGGCTGGAAATGATCACAAATGCCTTCCTTCTTTATATTCCACATATGGTTAATAAATGTTTGTGAAAAAGTAAAACACTGCTAAATCATATTATAAAGAACATTGGTAGAGGTCGATAGCGGCTCACATATAAGTCCATAAAACTTTACCTATAACTAATTGTGATGGCAATGTAACCCGATCTGTATGAACCGCTGCTCAAATTAGACACATTAGATGTCTCCCTGCGTAGAAAACCTTTCCCTTACCTTAGCTTCACAAAAGTCCCTACTATTTTCTGAAAGATAATCTCAAGTTCTATTTGAAGAGTAGACAAGCACATGTTAAGCCTGCCTACCCAACACCAAATTTCTAGAAATAAAGTTTCAAAATTTAATTTCACTGGAAAATAAGGAAGGGAAAATTTAGTATATCACAAACTATGCATAATCCTTCAAACATAAAAAAACAGACAAAATGAGTTTGAAGAACTTCATAGCTTAAATTATGTGCCAAAGTAAGCTTCTGGAAGTAAGGGCTCATGAAGAGACACAGACAGAAAAGATAGGAGGTGATGCAGTGGCAGCCAAATGTGTTGTTAGTTTCAATACCCGCAAAAGGGCAGTCAGGAAATTTCCTTGTACATTGCTAACTTGTGTCAGGCAGTAGCCACAAGAGTCATACACCTACAGGCAAAAGTGTAAGGTCACAGTGTTTGAATTGGTATGAGAGTGCAATGCCCAAGGCATCTGGCTAAACCCTGGAAGAAATGGGTATTCACGTTCAGAAGATTTGCTTCTAAAGTGATGGGCCCTATGCCTCTCTCACCCCTCTGTCACTCTCCTGGAATCAGATCAAACAAAGCTGCAGCACCTGATGTCAGGTCTTCACTCACATGCAGGCTGTGCAAAGGGCACTACAGGCAGTCTAGAAATCTCACCTAGGAAAATGAGTGCACTTGATAGCTAGCACCGAGGAACAACTCATCCAACTAATCCTACCTAATAATAGACAAATATGCAAATTGACCATACCTCCGACACACCCACAAGCCATGCCCACCATCCAATCAGAGCGAGCATGCAAATTAACCCAAACCAAGATGGCTACAGCCACAGAGAGCAAGGTTTCCTAGGTAATAGAGGGAGCCAAGCTTTCCGCCTGCCCATGCCAGGCCTAAGCCTCCACTCAAGCTACAAGGTTTCAATTACAGAAGGTAAACAAATTCAAACAAATGGTGGCAGAATGGAGCTTGAGAGAGCAAGCCACGGTTGCCGCCGGCAACAGGGGAAGCAAAGCTTTCTGCACACCCTGGCCGGGCCCACCCGCTTAAGGCTACAAAGTTTCAATTATAACCCCAACAGAAATGGCTGCCGGCCTCGGAGGGAGCCCCAGGCTTGGCTCCACTCCAGGCTACAAAGTTTCAATTATAGAAGGAAAATAAATTCCAGATACCAGGGCCTCCACTTGGGTTGCCAGGGGGCGTGGCCAGCCTGCAAACCACCACAAGCCCCTCGCTCAGGCCGCCCCATGCCCCAAGGGAACCCCCACCTGATCCGGGACACCCTTCAGGGCAAACCAGCTGGCCCCCACCCCTGTACCAGGCCTCTATCCTATCTAATAAAAGAGTAATATGCAGATTGATCATCACTGCAACACACAATATAGCTGCCCCCATGTGGTCAAAGATCCTGCCCCCATGTGGACACAAGATGGCCACCACAAGATGGCCAGCAGGAGAGGGCAGTGGGAGGCACCCGGCCTGCAAGGGAGGGCAGTTGAGAAGGACCAGGCCTGCAAGGGAGGGGAGTTGGAGGTGATCAACCCTGCAGGAGAGGGCAGTTAGGGGTGACCAGGCCGGCAGAGGAGGGAAGTTGGGGGCAAACAGGCTGGCAGCAGAGTGGTTAGGGGGTGATCAGGCTGGCAGGCAGAAGCGGTTAGGGGCAATCAGGAAGGCAGGCAGGCAAGCAGTTGGGAGCCAGCAGTCCTGGATTGTGATAGGTATATCCGACTGACCGTTTAGGCCCGATCCCATTGGGATCGGGCCTAAACGGTCAGTCAGACATCCCTTGAGGGGTCCCATATTGGATAGAGTACAGGCTGGGCTGAGGGACAACCCCCCTCCGTGCACGAATTTTGTGCACCGGGCCTCTAGTACTTGATAAATCAAAATTAACAGAGCAAGCAGAAAAAATGACAATTTCCTCTAATTATAGTACTTAGAGGAATTAATGACATGGGGTAATGTTCTAGTCCTATAAGGAAGATCTCCGATCAGGATTTGGAAAAGTCAGTATATATAATCAATTGTATGTTAAGTGAAATGACTACCCAGTTGATGGCAATAGGAAAAAAGGCAAAAGTGTGGGACTTGTAAGCAAACCATATATATTTCACTTGTATATTCTATGTTTGGCCACTTCTCCTATTGCAATAAACTGGGGGATTATTTGCATTTAATATTAAAATTTTGTTACAGGTAACATACTATTATGTTGTTTAAAAAACTGTTACAAAACCTAAGTACTTCTTGTCACAGCATATGAAAACATGTTTTTCTCAATTAAAACTGTTTCCATTTTTTCAAATTGTAGATGGATGGCCAAACCCAAGAGAGAGTCGGTGTTTAGAGTAAGAGACCTCTGTGAAGGTTGTTGGCAGCAAGCATCAGGAGGGAACCCTCATACTAGAAATGGGGCCACTTCTTTACAGAGCACAAAATTGCATTGGCACATGTGCCTAAAACTCATTTAGCAGAAGTCAAGTCAAATAGAAGCCTGAATCTCTTCTTTATCCTAGTAAGACTTTTGTCCAATTTGGTATTCATGCTCCCTTCATCACTATCAGTCTATTCCCTTTGGACTAAAGTCATCAAGTCACTCTTACTTGTTCATGTTACACAGGTAGCCCAAGACCCTCATATGATCTTTCATTTGCAAACCATAATTCTCCTATTATTTATGTACAACTGTCTCCTAATTATCTCACTATATCCTCTGAAACTCAAGGTGAATTGTCATTAAATTATCTCTTTTCTCCCCATTTTTTCTTCTTGAATTAATTGAAAGCTTGGCTCCCTTTGATGATACTACTTCAGAAACCATTTCAAGAATTTACTAAAGTCCTCATATTGCTAGGTGTGGAGGTGAAGTAATTTGTCCTTAAATCTCGTTATGGCATCTAAAATATTTACTCCCTCCTCCTTAGAATATCCAACTTTGAACCTCACATAATAAAACTATACCTCCCATTACAGTCATCTAACAGCTTGGTTACTCTTATCCCTTGAAGATTTAAACTTCAGGCTTAATGGCATATTTTCCAACACTACTATTAGCATAATATTGGTGATTTCAATATTTACATACATGTTCATTTTACTATCTTGAGATATTGATTTCCTGACCTTCTTTTAGTTATTCTGTCATTCATTTTATCTTAGCCATTTTTTTCTGTGATCCTATCTCTGACTCAGTCATACCATAATTTCACCACCTTTCTCATCACAATTTAAAACATTCAACTTTCCTATTACCATTTTCTGTATTTCTAGCTTATATCAACTAACACTCCAACACTAACAATTTCCAACCCACTTTCAATTAGATTAACTGATAATTTATTCATAATCTCAAATTCTCCACCTTTCCTCTCCTCCCACCTCACCCAACTTAAAGTCCATGGCAAATAGTTTTTGCATATACCACTACCTCCATCTTTCTGTTTCTGTCATACTCTTTGGGTGAAACCAAATCTTGGCTAAATCCATCTTTCTCCCTACTCGGTGCTGAATGTGCTTGAGGAAAACTCACACTTTGGTGACTGGTCTTATTTTAAACACTAGAGGCCCGGTGCATGAAATTCGTGCACGGGTGGGGGGGTGTCCCTCAGCCCAGCCTGCACCCTCTCCAATCTGGGACCCCTCGAGGGATGTCCGACTGACCGTTTAGGCCCGATCCTACCAGGCAGTCAGACATCCCTCTCACAATCCAGGACTGCTGGTTCCCAACAGCTCACCTGCCTGCCTTCCTGATTGCCCCTAACCGCTTCTGCCTGCCAGCCTGATCACCCCCTAACCACTCCCCTGCCAGCCTGATTGATGCCTAACTGCTCCCCTGCCAGCCTGATTGATGCCTAACTGCCCTCCCCTACAGGCCTGGTCACCACTAACTGCCCTCCCCTGCAGGCCAGGTCCCCCTCAACTGCTCTTCCCTGCAGGCCAGGGTATCCCCCAACTGCCCTTCCCTGCAGGTCTGGTCACCCCCAACTTCCCTCCTCTGCCAGCTTGGTCACCCCTAACTGCCCTCCCCTGCAGGCTTGATTGCCCCCAAGTGCCCTTCCTTGCAGGCCTGGTCACTCCCAACTGCCCTCTGCTGCTGGCCTGATTGCCCACAACTGCCCTCCCTTGCTGGCCTAGTCCCTACCAACTTCCCTCCCCTGCTGGCCATCTTGTGGTGGTCATTTTGTGTTCACATGGGGGCAGGATCTTTGACCACATGAGGGCAGCCATCTTGTGTGTTGGAGTGATGGTCAATCTGTATATTACTCTTTTAGTAGATAAGATAGAGGCCTGGTGCATGGGTGGGGGCCAGCTGGTTTGCCCTGAAGGGTGTCCAGGATCAGGGTGGGGGTTCCCTAGGGGCATGGGGCGGCCTGGGTGAAGGGGCTGTGGTGGTTTGTAGGCTGGCCATGCCCCCTGGAGACCCAAGTGGAGGCCCTGAAATCTGGGATTTATTTTTCTTCTATAATTGAAACTTTGTAGCCTGGAGTGAAGCCAAGCCTCTTGCTCACCCCATGGCTACAGCCATTTCTGTTGGAATTTATTTATCTTCTATAATTGAAACCTTGTAACCTTGAGTGGAGACCAAGGCAGGCCAGGGCTGCAGAAACTTGGCTTCCTCCATTGCCGGGGGCAACCCTAGCCTCCTGCTCTCTGCAACTCTGTGGCTGCCGCCATTTCTGTTGGAATTTATTTATCTTCTATAATTGAAACTTTGTAGCCTTGAGTGGAGGCCTGGGCCTGCCAGGGTGTGTGGAAAGCTTGGCTTCCTCCATTGCCAGGGAAACCCAAGCATCCCTCCTGCTTGTTCTGTGGCCACAGCCATCTTGGTTGGAGTTAATTTGCATACTTGCTCCTGAATGGTTGATGGTCGTGGCTTGTGGGCATGGCTTATGGGTGTAACGGAGTGATGGTTAATTTGCATATTACTCTTTTATTAGATAGGATAGTAGATTCTTAGTTCTTTCCAACAGTCTTACTTTATTACCCAACTGCAATTTTTCATTTATCCTCTTAGACAATTATTTTATTCTTTCTTCTCTCTTCTCAATTTCTAATATTTTCTCTCTCACCCTTACTCTTTTCTTTTCAAAGTATATTTTTATTCATTTCAGAGAGAGGATGGGAGAGAGAGAGATAGAAACATCATTGGTGAGAAAGGAACATTAATCCACTGCCTTTTTCATGCCCCCCTACTGGGGATCCAGCCCACAACCTGGTGTTGTGCCCTGACTGGAATTGAACTGTGATCTCCTGGTTCATAGGTCGATGCTCAACCAATGAGCAACACTAGCTGGGTTCACCCTTACTCTTAATCAGTGATTGTACTGAATAGTGGCATGCTCCCCTGAGAAACATTTGCATGTTTTTTGTTTGTTTATTTGTTTATTTATTTATATGCCCCTTGGATTCAGAGTGCTTTCACTTCAACAGCCAGCACCTGGGGCTTTTTTCCCCCTAGAGGACTATCTCAGGCTAATTAAAGGAACATGTTTTATAATAGAAGTACTGAGAATTTAACACCTCTAAGAAATATTTAACCAATAACTGATGCATATTCTTTTGTGAAAGTCCAGCTCACTCGCCTATGGTCAAGAAACCTTCACTCTAGAATTGCCCTAAATGATCAAGCTGAAGATTTATGGGACTGTACCTGATGTCTTATTTCTTGACTCCTTCTCCTTCCCCCTCTCTCTTTATAGCCTTTCCTGACAGTATTTTCTTAAGAAATACTTGCACAAAAATTCTCAGCTCAGTCTTCTCTGGAAACAAAACAAAACAAAAACCCTAAAGCAATAGCTTTGCTTCATAACTGAGAAAACTGAAGAAATCATGAGTTCTATAAGATATCACCCCATCTACTCACCTATCTACCCATATATCCTAGAATTTTCCCGTTACGATGGGAGAACTGTCATGTACTCAACTTATGCACTAATTTCCATCTCCTCTTAGTTTCTCAAGAATACAGGAGTGGACAAAAGTAGGTTTACAGTTGTAATATGAATAAATAATACAATAATTAATAAGACTATAACAATAAACTCTGTTTTGATCACTCACAACTGTACACCTATTTTGCCCACCCTTGTATTTATTAAACAAATCTCAGTTTTTCTCTTGCATCATCAGGTATTCTCTTTCTCATATATCATTTCCATCAGTATCTGTACTGGTTTGGATGATGCTCCCAAAAGGAAACATTCACATCTTAGTACCCAGACATCACTTTATTTGGGGGGAAAAAATGTCTGTGCAGATGTAATTAAGTAAAAAATCTTGAGATGAGATTATCATGGATTACTCAGGTGTGCCCTGAATCCAATGACAAGTTTTCTTAAAAGAGATGGAAGAGAAGATAGAGACCCTGGAATAGGAAGAAGCAATGTAACCAGGGAGACAAAAATTAAAGTGATACAGCCAAGGAAGCCAAGGACTGCCTTGAGCCACCATAAGGTGGAAGAGGCAAAGAAGAATTCTTTCCAGAACCTCCAGAGGTAGTGCAGTTGTATTGACACTTTGATTTCAGACTTCCGGTTTCCAGAACTATGAGAGAATAGATTTCTATTGTTTTAGGCCACTCAGGTTCTAGTAAGTTGTTGCAGTAAATACAGAAAATAATTAGAGCATTCAAACATGATATTATTTCCCCCATCTTAAAAAAAAAATAACACACAAACAAACATATTTTACTGTAACCCATTTTCCCCTCCTGTTACCATTTCATTTTTTACCCTTACTAAGAATGTGCTTGAAATAATTGTCTCTACCTGCTCCTTCCAATTTCTTTTTACTCCTCTCTGAACCCATGCTAATCAGGTTTTTCTTTATCCCACATCACTGCAAAGAAACTGTTCTTACTGAAGTTACAAAGACCTCAAGTAATAGATTTTAAATCCAATTTTCATTTCTCAGTCCTTATCTTACTTGACCTATAAGCAGCCTTTGACAGAAGGAATCATTCTTTTCTCCCTTGAATAATTTCTCCAGTTAGCTTCCAGGGCACCTCACCCAGCTGTTTTCATCAACCCTGTTCTTGCTGCTTACTTTCCATCTCCCCAACTTCTATAATTTGGATTTATCTAAGATCTTCTATTTGAATTTCATCTGAAATATTTATATTTGCTCTTTGGGTAATTTCATCCAATCTTGTGTTGTTGTTTTTTTAAAATCTATATGCTGATGAATCCCTAATTTATAGTTATATGCTAGTCCTCTACTCTGAACTTCAAATCCACATATTCAACTATCTACTTATTACCTGCAGTTAGATTGTAATAACATATCCAAACTGAGATCCTTCCTCTTTCTTCTCCCATGGTATTCTATATCTTAACCAATGACAACTTTATATTTCCAGCCATAAAGGCAAAAATATTTGATTAATTTTTGATTCACCTTTTACTTTGCTCCTCAAAACCATCAGGATATCCTCTAGGTTCTCCTTCAAAATAAATTCAAGATGAGACTACTTTTCACATTACTTTCAACAATATTTTCTTCTTCTTTTTTCAGTCTCCTCTCAACATGACAGTCACTCTGATTCCACGAAAATATAAGCAAACCAACGTCATGTCTCTGTTCAGAATAATCCAAAGCCTTCCCATATCACTCAAGGGGAAAAAACACACACACCAAAAAAACAGAATTTTTACACTGACTATGAAGTACCTACATGATTTGTGTCCCTCTCATTACTTCTGAAATCTCAACTCTTACTACCCTCCCTGCCTTACATCCCTTAACCATAATGACTATCTTTTGATGTATCAAACAATCCAGGCACATTCCAACCACTGGGCCTTTCTTTTTCTTTTCTTCCTTTCTTCTTCTTTCTTGCTTTTTTATTAAATCCAATCTTGGGTTTTTTAAAAAAAATCTATAGGGTGGATGAATCCATAATTTATAGTTGTATTCTAGTCCTCTATTCTGCGCTTCAAATCCACACATACAGCTCTCTACTTATGACCTGTACTTAGACTGTAGTCATTTTCCCAAATTATTCTTTCTGAATTGTTCACCTCCAGGTGAGTTAATATTTATGAAAGGAAATTTTTTCATACATGACTTCTCTGTCTTCCCAGCCTAAATTTCAATTCTCTTCCCTGTATTATTTTTCCTGCTTAGCATACATCATTATCTAACCTTCTATCCATTTTACTTTTTCATCTTGTTTATTGTTCTCTCCCTCATAGGTTTTAGGATCCATGAGGTCAGTGATATCAGCCAGTATTTTTTATTTTTGTATTTTCAGTACCAAGCACACAGTAGGCACATAATTAATATTTATTAAATAACCCAATGAAATGAGAAAATATTAACTCTGAGAGGTAGATCACCACAATAAAACATCAAAACAAAAATACCTGATTTATACCTTATTTGTAACTTTTAACAATAATAAGAAATATCAGGCCGCATAAATAATCAGAGCTGTAGTTTAGGTAATTAAGCTAATATTTTGAGTTAAGATTTTAATGCTATACTATTTAGATTCTAGTATTTATTTATAACAATTGACTTCTTTTCAACACATGCCTTTATATTTTTCCAAAATCATTAACTTTATGTGAGAGCACACCATACTATATAAGAAACTGAAATAAGCCTAATGAAAATTTTAAAAAAACTAAATTGTCACTTTTTTGAAATACTGAAATTAAGTACAAGTTTCAATTATATTATATTACAAAACATATATTTATTTCTCTTTAAACTGACAAGAAAAAGTAGAAACAATATATATGCATTATTTTACATAAACCATGCCTTAAGATTGAGCTAAAAAAATATTTCTTTTTAAAATTTTAAGGGAAAATTACTTTTATAGCCTTCCTAGATGATTATTATGTTTTAATTTTAGCTCAGGTATTTCTATATTTTTAAAAACTTCCTCTGATGTTAATTGAGGTCTATTTCCATGAGTTATACCTGAATTGTTTTATCTAATAATAATTTATATCAAAATTTTTCATTAGATATCACCACTTTCTTATTATATAACTAATTATAAAGGAATAGCAGTTTTATAAAACAAAGAGAAATCTCTGAATGCCAGTATATCCGATTGGATTCTTCAATCAGTTTGGATTCTTTCATTAAGTAGTTATAAAACTTTTGAGTAAATCCATTAACCTTTTCTGGCTTCTTTTCACTCATTTGTTTAAAATTATGAATTTAGAACATATGTCTTGATTATTTATTTATTTTAGAAAGGATAAGACTATGAATAAGAGTAGAGAAAAAAAGCATCTAAAGGAAAATGCAGAAGGTCCTCAAATAACTTTGTTTCATTCAATGTTGTTTTATTATAACATTGATGAGAGAGAAAAATTAAAAAGCTGATTCCCAGCCATAGCCAGGACAACTGCCTGTGAAAATTGTGACATTTTCCCCATGTCTGCATTTTTTTCTGGGACTCATGTTTCCTCCCACACCCCAAAGTTGTAGACATTGGGTGACTTGTCATGTTTAGATTTTTCCAGTCTAAGTGAGTATGGTCTGTGTGTAGGGGGTAGAAGTGGTGGTGGTGAGTGGGCCCCGTGTCCTGAGCTGCTGAGAAAGGCTCCAGTCACCAGTGACACTGAAACAGAATAAACAAGTAAGAAAAAAATTACTTTAAATGTTTTTATATTTATTTATTTATTTATTTATTTATTTATTTATTTATTTATTTGTTTGTTTGTTTGTTTGTTTGTTAATCCTTACCTGAGGATATTTTTCCATTGATATTTGGATATTTGGAGAGAGTGGAAGGAAAGAGAGACACAGAGAGAGAAACATCGATGTGAGGAGACACATTGATTGGTTGCCTCCCACATGTACCCCAACTGGGACCAGGGAACGAGTCTGCAATTGAGGTACAAGCCCTTGACCAGAATCAAACCTATGACTCTTCAGTCCATGGGCCGATGCTCTATCAACTGAGCAAAACCGGCTAGGGCGTTTTTATTCATATTTCTCCCTTTAAAATATATTTTTTACTGATTTCAGAGAGGAAGGGAGAGGGAGAGAGATAGTAACATAAAACTAGTCTACACTCAGCCTCTTGCGTTTATGAACATTAACATTAAGTGTCTTTATCATTCCATATCTTTATCAGCTTCTACTCCAGGTGTACAGAACGTGACTGTGACTCTAAAGATTTACCTGTTTCGCCAAATTTCAAGGTTTCAGTTTTCTCTGCAACCTCAATTCTCTTGTTGATCAAGGACAAATCATTGCTTTTTCAGTTTGTAAGAGTGAGAATAACAATCTCTCAATGTTAATGCTGTGGCTGAAACCAAGATCCTCTTGGATTCTATGCAGTGTCAAGGCTGAACATGTATTGCTGATTTTTATAGTTCTTCAAGATACATACTAGAGGTGATGGTCATAAGAGCACTTACACTTTAGCTTGATTCTTTTAGGAACATTTACATTTTCAGAAATATTTTCTGCTATTTAAAGCATAGTAAAATTTTCTTAAAAGACTTTTGTTAAGAGGAATCACTTTTATTAATAACTATTAATGAAAAATCATATCTAGATTTTTGATATATTTATCTAATAACCAGATGAGAAATGCTCTAATTTTTTAAATATAATAAACATAATATAATTTATCTTCTTATGATGGAAATGGAATACAGAAATGCCAACAAATATGAACAGACTATGTTTTGCATAACAAAGTTGTGAAAGAATACAGAAGAAGCTGATTGGATTTTCTTTATAAATAACATCTTTATAAGCAACCAAACAGAATGACTTTCAATGGTACCTAGGAGACAGATGCATAAAAATTATAGTCCCTATATAATGAAATCTTCCGAAATGTCCAATCTTCCCTCAGTTGGAATAAGACTAAATTTAGTCATCCTTTGAATGTTAATTTGGTAAAGCTTAAACTTATAGAATAGCTAAAATAATAGTGTAAAATATACAGGAAAAAAAAGCTTGTGTGGATATTTTAGAGTGAAATTGAGCCTGTATAATACATAAAATAATTTAATCAGAGATGGCATCTAGATGAAAAATGATAGAATTAACATCTTGACTTAGAATTTTGAGACATGCAGGGGAAAAATATTCTACTATCTCTATAGCTATGACTATGAGATTGGCATTTTTCTTCTGATAGGTTACCTCTAAATTAGATTTGACACATTTGTTTAACATCTATTGATTCATGCAATTGTACTTGATACTTGATCTGTAGTCTTAATACATGGACCACAGATGACACCAGTCCAGAATAGAATTTTTAAGGTTCATGACCTTCCAGTGGCGCCTCTTCTTTTAAGGCAGTAGTAAGTATTTTTAAATCCTGGTTCATTAGTGCTATGGGGTGTCTATTTTGCAGCTGGAATATATTAAAATCCAAATTTTCCTACCCAGTGGCACTATATCTTTTTCAAATTATTTAATCTCTTTGAGGTCCATGGTTTTTGTGAAGGTTGAATAAGATAACATTTTAAGGCCTGTATAGACTATAAAATAACTTAATTTCCTCCTTAAGATTTGTAAGAAAAGTTAAATAAAATAATTCCTAGTTGTTTGTTACATTAAACTGCAGAATTTTTTTTTTAAACTTAAGAGGTGTGATAATAAACACTTGAACTAGATTAAGTCCCAAGTGTTTAAATTTAGGTTCTGTTTCTTATTACCTGTGTGTCAATGGAAAGATGTTCTAAACTCAATGAGCTTCAGTTTCTTCATCTATAAAATGAAAATAATAGCATGTTTTATATGATTTTTGCTAGGAATACATATTATATTAATACATCTGTAAATCATCTACTCATTAAAGTCTGACCACTATTATTATTCACTTAAAACAAAGCAGCTTTCTTCATTCTCTTTTATCCTTATTACTAGAGGCCCAATGCATGAAAATTCGTGCAAGAGTAGGCCTTCATTTCCCCCGGCTGCCGGCACCGGCTTCCCTCAGGCACCCAGGACCCAGGCTTCCTTTCTCCAGCCGCCTGCAGGCACCTGGAACCCGGCTATCTTCCCTCCAGCTCCGGCTTCATCAGGAAGGACGTACCAAATGACATCCAGAAGATGTCCGGTCTAATTAGCATATTACCCTTTTATTATTATAGACTAGAGGCCCAGAGCATGAAATTCATGCGTGGGTACGGTCCCTAGGCCTGGCCTGCAATCAGGGTCATCTTCCCCTCTGCTGGCAGCCTGCTCTGCCTCCTGCTGCCACCCACCCCCGGTTCTCCGTTCGCCATCGGGTGATAAATGCCTGATGGCAAGGGGAAGGGACCAAGAGGTCGGCTGTTCCCACCTGCTCACTGGCCCCACCCCCACCACTGTGGCTATGAAGCAATCAGAGCCTGCCAGCCAGAAAAAGGGACCAAGAGGTGGTCAGTGCACCTCATAGTGACTGGTCCAGCAGTCGTTCTGGTCATTCTGCAATTAGGGTCAATTTGCATATTACCCTTTTATTATATAGGATAGAGGCCTGGTGCATGGATGGGGGCTGGCTGGCCAGCCCTGAAGGGGGCCCCAGATTGGGGTGGGGAGGTTCCTGCTGGGGGCAGGGCCAGGCTGGGTGAGGGGCTGCAGGCAGTTTGCAGGCCTGCCATGCCCCCAGCTTTGTCAGGAAGGATGTCCGGAATAATGTCCAGAATGATGTCTGGTCTATCCAGTCTAATTAGCATCTGACCCTTTTATTACTATACATTACTAAGAGTAGCAATGTAACTCTACTATTTTCTTGCTATGTAATGAAGCAGAATGTAGTTTTAAAGCAGTAATTCCAATTCCAGATGCCTATAGACACAAGCATCTATATAAATAGGTAAATCTGAAGTGCAAAATATTATTTAAAAGGATGGAAAGCATGTAAACTGGAAGGTGTATGCTCACTGAGGATCTTTTCAAATTAAAAAAGTTTTAAATGCCAGTATGACCAAACAAATCAAATCTGTAGGATTAATCTGACCCATTGGTCCCATTGTAAGTGATTTAACATGTTGCATTAGGGAGTTAGATTATAAAACAACTTCGTTCTCTATAGCATTTTTTAAATGTGTTTTACCCAGTGAAAATGCTTCCATGTGATACTACTTAGATTGTACAGTCTTCAAAGATGTGTGGCCCTGGAGGCTAAAAAATCATTCTGGAGATCACACATCTAGTGATTCTAAATCCATATAATAACTTTTGGAACAACTGCTGTTTTAAGTGACTTATATCATTTTTTTCAGTGGGAATTAAAAACAAAACAAACTTATGAGAAAACTATATACTTATAACTCTGAAGAATCATTTGTATGCTCCTCTGAGGTCAATTCTAATTCAAGACTAAGGAGAAGTATAGAAAGCAGCACAGAACTATGCTAACTCCAACATGATGAGAAAATGCCATGTTCCATACATTACTCCAATATCAAAAGTACATATATATTAGAAAGTAATTTTCAACATTAACTTTTTATAGGAAAATGAGTTTGCTCTTAGTGCTACTTAAGTGTATCCATTCTAATCTAATAAAAGCCTAAGCCACTTTCCTTTTATTAGATAAGCCTGGGAAATTCTTATTCCTCCATCAAACAATCTTTCATGTACATCTGGTGTGCTGAGAGCTGATGGGGTACAATCTCACATCTTGAAAACTAGGCCCTCAGTGTGGCCCAGGAACTCTTCTTTACTTCCATAGTCTGCTTCTTTCTCATTATCAAAAATAGCCTTTCAAACATTCTCTATTCCCATCAAATCTCCAAATCCATCCCTCTGAGCTTAAGATGTTGCCTTCTACCTCACAAAGAAATAAGAAGCTCTCAGACTAGAATAGTCAAACTTTATTCACCTTAATTAGAAGAATAAATTAAGCCCCCTGCTTCTCACCCTATGGAGTCCTTTTGACACACCCCAAAATGTAAACAAACAAAAGTGAAAATACAGAAAGGCTATGGCTTCTAAAAAACCTGGTATAATAATCAAACATATCTTTTAATTGCAAATTGAGTGAGGTGCCTCTTACTAGATGTTACCATGATCTTATCTGTTTCTTGCGATAGAAAGAAATTTCATTTTACTTCTCTAATATCACCTGTGTTTCTCATAAACAGTGGCATCTCAGAAACATTTTACTGAATAGGTACAAGGGTAGGCACCAGAAATACTTAGATACCTTTGAAAGATTAAAATATACAGAAATATTTAATTGATACATAATTCCCTGAAAATGATTTTAAATAGAATTTCTGAAATTTAAATATATATTGGGCAGCTTAAAAGTAAAACAAAAACATCCCTTTAGTAATAATATAGATGTATTATCTACGTAATTGTAGAAAAGAATGTACTAAAAATTGAATTGGGTTATATGCTTTTTTTTCCATTTGAGCTTTAAATTTTTTTTCCCCCAAAACATATTGAGAGCTGCGTAAAGTAACAGACTCTATTTCTACAAATTTCTTTGGACTTTTACCACTTTTTTCTTCTTGTATCTTAAACAGGGGCAATGCAGGGCCATTTTCTCAATGGCAAATTTCTTATTCAATGCTTATTCATTCATAGGGGATCGGGGGGATGAGAGAGAGGAGAAAGAAATAAAATAATGAATAATAGAAAATAAAATAAAAATGTAGCAGAGAAAATATGGGTACTTAGTAATACTAGAGTGATGTAAGTAGAGAGAGCCCGTAAGTTGGGCAAAGAAGATATTTATGCCTAAATTTGTTTTCAAATAGCTCATGTGCTTCTTGATGAATGGCAGCATACTCTCTCTGTCTTTTATTCCGCATAGCCACTGTTCTGCTCTATTTAGTGTGGTCACAGGAATATTATATTTACTCACCAACTAAGTAATCCAGCAGCGTAAGTAGCGGTCTACTTTCACTGAATTGCCTTAAGGTATGAATTAAAATGTAAACCTGTAAAATATCAATAAAGCTGACATAAAACTTTTTGTTCCCAAAGATAGAAAGCAAAAAGAGCATGGCCTTAGGGTAATATACTATGCCTAAAGGCTAACTGAGTCTCCTGCCACACATTATATTGGAGGGTTATTACATTTTGTCTATTAGAGGCATAATGCCCTTGGGATTTTACAGGGTTTTGAACATAAATCCTTTGGCAGCTCAAATTTTAGTGATGCAGAAGTGTATATCATGGTTCTCATGCTCATGAGTGGGACAAAATACCAAATCATTTCTTGAGATGCCTAATGTGAGTGTCAAATTACCAGCCTCCACCAAGCAAAAGGGAATGCTAATTAAAAGGGTAAGACATGTTCCAGTTGTTCTAATCAAAGAGAGCTTAATCCTTCCATAAGCTGGCTGGCTTTATTGCAGGAAATTCTGAACAACCTTGTTACTTTTGATAACTGTAAGCCACTGACTCATGGCCCCTTGACAGCTAGCTGAGCATGTAATAACATTTCTCTGTATTTGGGGACTGGCTTAGCTGGCTTTATAATAGATTATTGTGGATGTTAAAGTGAAATGTTAGTCTTTCTTTAAAGATCTGTATTCACCGGTAATTAAGGTTATAAAAAGGGCACTGAGCACAATATAGCTTCAAGGTCACCAAACACAGATATAACAGCCTTCAGTTTGTGTAAATAAGGTATTAACCAGGGGTTTATTCTGCGATTGTGTCATGAAAAAATAGGTTTTTCAGGAACAGTTTGATGGGAAAGTATTTTGAGGTGAATTTAAAAATGTCTTTTTTTCTTTTAGTTCCCCCCAATATTAATGACTAGAAGGAAAAGCAAATTGGCATTTCAGACATGCAGGGAAAAAAAATAATAATAATAAAAAGAAGTTGAATGTTATCAGTTAAAGAGAAAAACCAGATGCCAGAACAGAGTTTCATCCAAAAGCATTTGAGGTTATTGGGTATAACAAGAACCATGAAGAAATCACAACCTTTGGCATCAGAATGTCTACAGAGACAACACAAACAAGGATTTCACTTTAACTTCCAATGCAGTGACAGTTACTGGCTGTTTGTGTTTCCCATTCATTGTAAGTGGAAAAAGTGAAAGTACACACAAGAGAGCCATTTAACTACTTATTTCAAAGGAAGAAATTGATGTGTTTCACTCAACTTTAGAGTTTTGATATTCACTCACCATTTGAATCAGATCTTTTATGTTCATTATTACAATAGATGGAAACATTGTGTGTTTTGTAAGAAATCCTGCTTCCTGATCTTCCACTGCCATATAATTTGATGTAAATAAAAAGAGAGAAAAGGTTTTCCATTTAAGTATTGTTATTGTAAAACGATTTCCTATAGAGCAAAAGAGTCGCACTAATGGTATAGGTTTCTATGGCAGAAGGGTCCTAGAGTTGGGAAAGCATAATTTATTGTGCAGTAAGGCAATCATGTTTTCATTGTACCAGATAGGATCAGGGCAGGTACTCCCCAAGGAGTGAGCCTCTTTGCTTCAATTTTAAACTGGTGAAAGGGAGGATGTGCAATGCTTTATAGTGCAGACAAAAATGTCACACCAGTAATTGCTATGCAGGTGCTTAAGCACATGCCAAATAAAACCATAAATTATATTTCTCATGCCTTAGGCATTACTCGTGTCAGTAGTTAAAAGAACAATTACCACATAATATGTACCTTTTTAAAATTAGAAATAGTCAGGAAAATCATTCAGATAACCTTTGTGAAGAATTACAACTTCCTTTCAAGGTATTTTACATCATTGTGTCGATCTATCTCCTAAGCAAAAAATTTCATTTTAGTTAAATTCTTTCCATCAGATGCCATATATATTGAAGGCTTTTAAAACTATAATTAGTGATATAATGAATTAATTTAAAGTTACATGATAGAATAAAGTGAAGCTTGCATAACCTTCAGGAAATGAAAGTTATTCTAGACATCGCCTTCTCTCTTTCCCCACGCAACTTTACTTGGTTCTTCCTTTTGTAAGAGACAAAAAATTTTAGTAGCTATGTAAACCCAGTAACCTTTTTTGTTTGATTCTTCCATCTGCTCTTTTCTAGGCATGATTTTCAATGCACTGAGGTCTTAGCTAACTAGAGCTATTTCCTGGTATTTTTCAAACAGAAGTTGATGGAAAGACATGTATATTTTCTCTCTAGCCATAAGGCAATAAGGATATATGCACTGGGCTCACACTGGCTGGGGTTCAAGTGTCACAGAGAAATGAACACATAGAAGGAAGCAAAGATAAGAAGAAGAGATTGAAATCTGATGGTATTTATGGTATTTAAGTTTCCAGTTATCCCTAAGGCCATATCTACCATTTACCTTTCTGGAGTTGTTAGGAGTGCTAATTACCAACTACTGGTCTGTGATAATTTAGGTTCTTTTATACTCACAAAGAAAAGGTGAGAAATACATCTGTATTCCCAATGGACTTTTTTTTATTCATTAAGCTACCATGTATTAATTGCATAATATGCCTAAGACTTGCATTTGAATATGACTCAACCATGTCCTACGTAGGGGATTTTGGCCAAATGTGTAAACCTCTCTGTGATTCAATCCCCTTATATCATACATGTATATATAACTTAGACCAGTGGCTGGCCCAGGATAACAATGATAATAACACAATAGCATTAGGTCATTTAATTGATTATTACCTTTAATCATAATAGACATCTATATCAGGTTGCTTTTATTATTTTTATTTTACAGATAAGGAAACAAAATTGAAGAAGTTGTAGTCTCAGCTGCGAAATCCAGGTTTGCTTGAATCTGATTCTTGAATTATTTTCTCTTTCTCTGGACACCTCTCATATTGTTAATATGAAATATGCCATTATATTATTTTTCATTACATAAGGATCTATCTTCTCTGCTAGATCATAAAATCTGTTAAAGGAGCAACTATATTTAATTCATTTTGGTAAACTCAGTTTAGCAGTATACATATATTTCCTCCCTCTGCTCCAACTCTTCCTCTTCTTTCTTTTCTTTTCTCCCCTCCCCAAGTTAAGAAACCATTTCCAAGGGCCATGTGATCTAATTGGAATGAGTCAGTCTGGGTCTCTTGACTACCCAAAGTTTCCTGGACTCTACCATATACTGTTACCCAAGGGAGAACCATATCTGCTTTCTCTCCCTATGGTCTGAGAACTACTCCCTATTTCATAGTGCAGGTTCTGTTTCATGCATGGGATCTTGTATCTGTTTTCCCAGGTCTGGGTTTTGAGGGGGTTTCTAATATAGCTGAGCTTTGTATCTACTGCCCACCTCTTCCCAATCTTCACGGTCCTTGATATGTTTCACAAGCATTACATTGCCTTTGATTCTAAATTCCCAGCATAAAACTGGTATGGATTTCTTCAGTAGGCCAGTTAAACTTGATCACTAATAACTGATCACTTCCATTGTTGGTCCACATTCCTTCTGGCTAGTGCTAAGATTTTTCTCCTTGCTTCTGAGAGGCACACCTGGAAACACTACTTTTACATACTCTACAAGGTCATACTATTGCCCAAAGCCATGAATTTATAGTACATAGAAAGCCAGAAATGTTGAGGGCAAAGGTGGCTAGA
The DNA here is from genome assembly GCA_025583905.1 of Ia io. Taxonomy (NCBI): domain Eukaryota; kingdom Metazoa; phylum Chordata; class Mammalia; order Chiroptera; family Vespertilionidae; genus Ia; species Ia io. The sequence continues at coordinate 38,641,303 of JAJQQW010000003.1, forward strand.
AAATTGTAGTGATTAGTTATGACAGCTGAGGTGAGTTATGATCATACCTCAATAATGAATGGTTTATATTGTAGGAGATTCTCCTTTGTTTTAAGTCATAGATAGAAATATATTTATCACCAAACCAACTTTCCTAGTGTTTCAACCCACTTTTATTAGCATGTATGCTGTGTCAAGAAATCTATTATCTAGTACTTTGAAATAATACTAATTTTTGTAGTAATTTCACATATTTATTTGTAAAAAATATATTTACTTAAAATTAACAAACTAAAATTTATCTGTGTAGTCAATAGTAAACTGTATTAAAAGCCAAAGAGTTTCAAAAGATTACCTCATACATTATGTAATTTAGAAAAAAAATCTTGAAAAGCTTAATTAATATATTTTTCAGTGTAAGACCGTGCCTATCATCACAGATGAATACCCTAAAAGTGGTAGGTTAGAAACATATGCAGATAGAAATTGTGAACGCTTTTCTTGATAATCTATATACATAAAAGCCAAGCAACCGGAACAGCTGGTCACTATGATGTGCACTGCGGCAGCCAGGGATCGAGCCTGCAGCCGAAGTCTGAGGTACGTGCCCTTGACCAGAATCAAACCCAACCAGTCCATGGGCTGATACTCTAACCACTGAGAGAAACCGACCAGGGCAAGGTGTCCTAATTTTAAGCTTTGGGGCCAATCCAGTTTACATGGATTTCATCATGGCCCAAGGCCTCTATCAGCTCAAGTGGTTGTGTAATCTTGCTCTAAAAGTTTTGATTCTAAGTTGATTGGCCCGGAATCAGAAAAACAAGAGGCCAGAAAAAGAACAGATGCATTTCTTTCTCCCCCTTGAGCATTATTTTTTTTCTGATTCCATCCTGGAAACCAAAGAAAAGCATGTTTTGATTATATTTACAAATTGATCTAATCATCCTGGAATGTTGGACTATGTTTTCTCTTTGGAAAGGGACATAAATAACATGCCTCTGGGCATGGAGCTTGCTAGCCACCGGGGACTTGCTCTGTGGGGTACCAGGCACAAAGGGGCAGCCAAAGCAGTGATGGCTCACTTCCTCTTAGCACATGGTCCACCAACACACAGGGCTCCTCCCTCAAGGGTCTCCATGCACAGTGGGGGCTTGTGATATTTGTATCTTTAACAACAAACATTTATTGGAAGCCTGGATAATTGCAACCACCTTCTAACGGCTGTCAGTGCTGAGTTTCCTGCCCCTCACTCCATCCATCTTACTCAGCTCCCAGAGCCATCTATCTAAAACACAAATCTGATCATGTCACTTCCCCTCTTAAAAATGATCAGTGCCTCCTGCTGCTCAAGGGATAATGTCTTAAACCCTTTAGGAAGACTCACTGGTGTTCACGATCTCACCCACCAGGTATCCCTGACCAATCCATTATTTTCTTTAAGAACCCAAACTCAAGTAGCTGACCTCATTCCTTCTTTAGAATTACATCACAATGGATACATGTGTGTAGGCCTAAAATACTTTAAATGTCATGAAATAATGGTGAACATAACTGCCTATCTCCGCTTCTCTATTTTACACCATATGAAGGCAGAGTCTATGCTCACATTTTGTATTGTAGGCATCTGATACCATAATTGACAAAATTTGTAAGCTCCATAGAAATGAATGGCGTACAAGATATGGTGCTCCTACAGATAGATACCTGACAGCCTCTCACTCTCAGAACCTTCATATTTTACTTTAGCAACCAGTTTCTGCTAATAGACTTCACAGTCCATCAGGGCAGAAATTCCATTCTTTATCACCATTATAGAGACTTCTGATCATAGCTATTGTTGTTTAAAGCTCTGACCACATGATCCATTTACATTGTGCATTTAATAGGGTTTACAAAAATCTTCACTATAACCTTTTTCATTTGATTTTCCTAATCTATATATATATGAAAGGCTAATATACAAAGTGTCCCCATGGGAGTTCCACCAGGAAACCATGAGTTCTATCACTTGCTTTGACATGCGCTGACCACCAGGGGGCGGCGTGAAATGAAGGAAGGCCCTGAACGGCCGCAGGCAGCCAGGGAAGGGAGGCCCAGATCGGCCCTGATCGCTGGCCAATCACGAATTTTGTGCACCGGGCCTCTAGTGTTTAAATAATAGTAAACAATACTATATACATTAGTTAGCTTTCTATAGGCATTTCATGATAAATAGTCAAATAATTATATACCATGTAGAGACTGCTAGTGAGAGTATAAATTGGCATAACTACTTTGAAATGCTATTTGGCATTACTACTAAAGATAGGCAATTCTACATCCTATGACCCAGCAATTCTACCTCTCTCTCTCATCAATAAATTAAAAAAATATAATGAAAAATAACAGACCATAAAAAAGTGAACAAATTAACCAAGGTAGCTTAGACAAGATAGAAATGCATTTATCTTTCATTGAAAAAAGTGTAGATATTTGTCCAGGTGTGGCAGATGAAAATTATTCACCAGACACCACACTCCCATCTTTTCTCTATATCATGTAAAAAAAAAAAAAAAAAAAAAAGATTTTAAGTTGAGTTTGTTCCCTTTAAACTATTCCCTAATAGAAGCTACATTCCCAGGTATATCTCATGGCCACATTTAGGCTGGAAAAGGTTGGAAAATGTAGCCTTTCAATCTGAGAGATAAGGTACTGAGTTAAAAAGGAGAGTCTGTTATTACTTGAAAACAGGATAAAAGACTTCAGTTTGGCCGATAAGATTCTCTGCAACAGTGGAAAACAGCAAACTGGTTATAATTGGTAAGGACTTACTTTTGTGAAACATCAATTTGAAAGAGTAGAACTGATTTTGGAGTAAACAAACACAGGTATCTGTAACAATAGCAAAATGTGGTGTCTTTTTTCATAGAACACATGTTTAAATGGCCATATTTTCAAGCCTTATTTTAGTTATTTTTATTTTCTTTTATGTACCTACATCCAAAGGAAAGGGGGAATGACTAGAACAAAACATCCTTTATTGGATAATTGCATATTTAAACACATGAAAGCAGCTTTTATACATGCTTTGAAATAACTCAGAATCCAGAATTGCCCTATATAAGGAGGGGACCACTCTTAATGATTAGAATCTGTGTTTTAGAAATTCTTGTCACATCTTTCCATCAGAGGTACTGATTAGGGCAATTTGGCACTTAGAGATAACTATAAATGGTACTATTGTAGTCAGCTTGGGCTATTACAAAAATACCACAGACTGGGTGGTTTATAAATAACCAAAAAAAATTATACTTTACAGTACTGGAACCTGGAATTAAAAAATCAGGATGCCAGCATGGGCCAGCTCTGGTGAGAAACTTCTTCCAAGTATGTGACTGCTGACTACTCATGCTGCTCCACATGGCAGAGAGCAGAGGTGAAGCAAGCTCTGGTGTGAGTAAAACCTCACCTGATCCTAACTACCTCCTGAAGGCCCCATATCCTAATGCAATCACAGCTGGTGGTAGAATTTCAACACAATTTGGGCAGGGACACAAACATTCAGTCCTTAACAGGCACTGAGAAAACTTAACTTAACCAAACTATAGAAATGTTTCAGGGTTCTCAGATGACATTCTTCAAGGACAGAAGGCCCACCACTTATGATGGCTTGACTTATGATTTTTCAGCTTTATAGTGGCAAAAAGCAATATGCATTCGGAAGGAACTGTACTTCAGATTTTGAATTTTGATGTTTTCCCAGGGTAGCGATCTGCAGTTTGATGCTCTCTTGTGAAGTTGGGCAGTGAGCCTCAGCTCCCAGTCAGACACACAATCAGAAAGGGAAACAACCCAGACTCCACTGTGTTGCCAGTTTTAATGTTTTGATGTTGTGTTCTGAGCATGTTTAAGGTAGGCTAGGTTAAGCTATGGTGTTCATTAGATTAGGTGTATAAAATGCATTTTCTACTTACAATAATTTCAACTTAGGATGGGTTTATTGGTTTGTTGCTTTGTAATTTAAAAACTACAAAATAAAAAGAAATCAATAATAGTAAATTAGTTTACTCTATTTTGGGGTTTGAGGAGAAAACATTTTTAAATTATACCAATGTGCGGCACATTGTATGTTTAAAAAAAAAAACCAAAAACCTGTTGATAAAATTTTAACCCTATCTTGAACAAATAATTCCATCAAAATATATGTTTGATTGAAGAGATACATTTCATTCATTTAGTTACAAAATACTGTTACTAAATATGGGATTTATGCTAAATGCTTAAGTCACAAAGAAGAGGAAATTTGATAATCAAAATAGTCTCTGGAAACATTTCCCGGGAAGGCTGTTGCTCCATCAAAGCCTTACAAGGCATAAAGTGCATACCATATACGCAAATCTAGATCTATGAAAATAAGTTTGCAAGAGATTTTGCTTACAAGTCTATATAAACATTATTCAACAAGAAAATATTTTATTTTGGTATTTTATAGTCTTGATACTTTATTGAGAATATAAACATGAGTATTAAATCAAATTTCTGAAATACACATTTGCATAGATATTGGTATAGTCATCACATTGTATATAATGGAGATATAAAATATTTAATAAATATGCATATTTTGTTTGTTGCATATATCATGATATTTATATTTTAAGAATAATTTTATCAATCTATATATGAATGCTTTGACTCCTTTTTTTAATTCTTTAAATTAACATCATTACTAAAAGGATGCATTTTCCAATAAAACCTAAAGAAGGTTTAGATCAATATACTAGTAGATACGTTTGAAATCTTTGATTTGCTCCTTTCTTAAGCTCTTATCAAAGTTTTTGAAAGCCTGATCCTAATCATCTGTTTTGCTGCTTTGTAAACTAGGCAAAACAAATTTCAAATCAAGGCTTAAGAATCACAACTCATAGTTTCTTGAGATTAGAATTTGTCTTTCTTTTGTAGTAGTTCACCTTATCCACAGGGGATAGGTTCCAAAACACCTCATGGATACCTGAAACCACAAATAATACCAAACTCTTTATATACTACTAGAGTCCCAGTGCACGAAATTTGTGCACTAGGTGGGGGGGGGGGGTGTCCCTCAGCCCAGCCTGTGCCCTCTCGAAGTCTGGGACCCCTCGGGGGAAGTCTAACTGCTGGCAGACTGTGAGCCTGGCTTCTGGCTGAGCAACGCTTCTCCTGTGGGAGCGCACTGACCACCAAGCGGCAGCTCCTGCATTGAGCATCTGCTCCCTGGTGGTCAGTGCACATCTTAGCGACCTATTGTTCTGTCATTTGGTCAATTTTTATATTAACCTTTTATTAGATAGGATGTTTTTTCCTATACATATATGCCTATGATAAAGTTCAATTTATGAATTATAAAAGATTAACAACTAATAATAAAATAAAATGTCAAGAACTTCCACATTCTTACTTAAAAGAAGCACTTTACACCTTCTCTTTAGCATATCTGTATTACCCATGTCAGTCACTATTATTGCACTTTGGGGTCATTATTAAGCAAAAAAAAAAACCCAAAAACCCAACCAACAGTTTTCTTGAATACAAGCACTGAGATAGCAACAATCCATCTGATAATTGAGGTAGCTACTAAGTGACTAACTGCCAGGGAGACCAAGGGATCATTCACATCTTGGGCAGGATGGAGAGGGAGATCTCGTCATGCCACTCAGGGGGGCACACAATTTAACACTGATAAATTGTTTATTTTTCACATCATATTTCAGACTATGGTTGTCTGTGGGTAACTAAATCTATGGACAGTGAAACCATGGATAAGCAGGGCTACTATATACCAATGCATTTGCTAACACTTATCACTTCCTACAATGTATATAAAGGTAAACTACAGAATATAGTCATTAGAGGTTCTAGTGGCCTTGGGTTGATAACATGTAGACAATCTCTAAAGAAATGGACCTGTAAGGGGAGTTTGTTCCAATGGCTCCTGCCCACTTCCAATCTTCTTCATACCACACAGCACCAACGTAGTCAGCCACACTGATGAAGGAGTAGTAAAAACCTGCATAATGAAATCCTGCCGGTGGCAGCTTAGCAGGCCTCTGTCTCTGTGATTGGCAGCAGTAGCTAGCACTTAGCCCTCTACTCACATTTGCTGATTGAAGAAGAAATCCTTGACTCTCAGAATGCTATCTGCCTACATTGGATTCTGTGGACTCGATTAGTATCTAGTCCAGCTTGCATGTTTTGATAGGCTGTAGGTAGGCAATTTGGTAGCTTCAGAGCCTGCTTTGCTTGTGAATGATGTCTGGAGAATTTAGGACTGCCACTTCCTTTAGAAATCATACTGCCAGTGGCAAAATAAAAAAGTACAAGTTAGAAAGCCAGGTCTTAATTGTTACCAGAAATAGAGCTTTCCCTTTACAGCAGCATATTCGGAAACAGATTTGGAAACATTTACCTAAAACATGAGCAAATAAATAGATTTTTCAACCTCTGGGGCATTTTCACTCTGTTTATATTTTTAGCCATTCTTCTCTCATTTAGAATAAGAACACCAGTTCCCACTATTCCATAACTGCAATATTTACTCTGGGACTTAGAGTTGCAAACAGTCCCTTTAGCTGCCGGCAGCTTTGTTGATAGATAACCTCTGATTTTCAGGACCTAGAAGCTTCAATATTCCTCCACTTGAGAGCTTGGTAAGACTGCCTCCTTCCACTACACACACAATAGTTAATTAGCTGATTATCCTAACACTCTTATCTGAGGATACTTTCTGCCTTCACTGGCATGATACAAGGGACCTTGCTCGTGGCTTGTCCCTGCCAAGCCTTGATCCTTCAATCTTCCTTCCAGACAAAGCAAAAATAATGGGTATTGGTGGGAGGTGATTATAAAAGATGCAAGATCTCCTTATGCTACAGTGTATTAAGACTGAACCAACTTTATAGTACTTCCTACTAATCACAATCAGACTATAACATCAGTAATATGGGAAAGAGCTTCGGCAAGAGGTTTGGAAGAACATGTTTATTTCTCTCCTTTTTGGGGTAGAGGGAACAGACAGAAAGCGCATCTTCAATAGCACAGGTAGTTTCAATCAGTGTTAATTTGATTCTTTTCCTTTCTAATGTGATTCTCTTCCACTAATCATTTGAAACCATTTCTATCATACGTTAAGGTGACCAGACTTCCCGCTTTTGGCGAGACAGTCCCAATTTTTAACAATTTGTCCCGCGTCCCGCGGCATTTTAAAAAAGTCCCGATTTTTTGAAAGAATGCACGACAAGCTAGGGAACGGCGGGAGAATGGGAAGGGAATATATGGTTTTCGGAAGCCATGTGGCTATTTAGCCAGGATATGAGTTTTATATTATTTTTGTTAATTTTATAATGTTAAACTTTAATAATAACAAATAATTGTTGAGAACTGATTATCGAGAACTGCTTATCAAAGTTCGCATTGTTGATCAGTTGTTAGAATTCGATCACCATTGTTTGGACTTAATGAACAATGGCATTTTTTGGGATTGGCAACGACGAAAACATTTTGTAACTGTCTCTCAGACGATACACACCGTACTGCGTGCTAGTAAGCTAGTTAAACAAGTGATGTCATTACAAATCAGCTATTCAGATAATTTAGGTAAGTAATTTATTTATTTCATTAATACATAAATTTTCTTGAATTTAGCAGACAATACTCGTATTATTTATATTTTATAGTGGCGGCAAAAAGTCTAGTGCCGGCCTTGAAAGTGACACTTACGACTTATGTTACGGCAAATTCAGAGGAAAAATAATACAAGTTAGTATTGTTATTATTTAGAAAGAAACATAGGATTAAAATAATTTTTAAAATATAGTTACTTTATAACAATCAAATTAATTTAATTTATAAACTAACAATAAAATATGTTCATGTAATTATGTACCTACTTACTGTGTTTTTAAGCAATATGTATATAATAATTTATAATATAATTTTAAATTATTTTTTTTAGATTTTTAACATAATGAGTAAGAAAAGAGGATGCAAATTCAACGATGATCTAAGAAGTGAATTTCCTTTTATTAAAAATACCAAAAGCGATTACAATATAGACCAAATTTTTAATCAAGAACCCCCCCTCCCCCCCCCGACCAGTTTGGCTCAGTGGATAGAGCGTCGGCCTGCGGACTCAAGGGTCCCAGGTTCGATTCCAGTCAAGGGCATGTACCTTGGTTGTGGGCACATCCCCAGTAGGGGGTGTGCAAGAGTCAGCTGATCAATGTTTCTCTCTCATTGATGTTTCTAACTGTCTATCCCTTTCTCTTCCTCTCTGTAAAAAATCAATAAAATATATAAAAAAAAAAAAAAAGACACCCCCCCCCCCAGGTCAATGGTGTCCCGCTTTACCAATGTTAAAATCTGGTCACCTTATCATACGTACACACATGTATAGATATCTATGTCTATATAGACACACATACACACACAAACAGAGAGAGAGAGAGAAAGAGAGAAACATAGACATATACACATGCAGACAAATCTTGTACAATTTACCACTGTTAACAGTAAAGTTCTCTGAGTTTTCTCTTCAGGCACCTTCTAAATCACAACGTGTTTTTTGTTTGTTTTGTTTTTCTTAGAAATGCCTAAGGCAGTAAAATGATATAAAGAGGCAATAACATGGCCATTTAGTACATTAATATTAATCTAGGTTAAAGAAGGAACTATTGGAGTCTATATTCAGAAACTTCAAGAATTAACTTTATCAAACTACTATATCTAATAAACTCCAGTTTTTTTAAGTTGGTATGTGAGCACTTTAAAGGAACAGTATATGTTTTTATTGGGTAATTAAGCATTCATTTGGAAGAAAAATTTATCTTTCACATATCTATAATATATTAAGTTCAGGTCAATTATATCTAGCTTTTCAAGGTCAGGTATTTGATAAGTAGTGATCACTTCATCCCTGAAAATTCCCCTTTTGATAAATAATCTTTAGGTAATAATTGTTACTTCAACTACTTTATAATGACAGTTTGAGTGTGAGGTCAAGCTAACCTTTCATTAAATCAAAGCAGTGAACCAGATGCTTAGAATAAGAATGATAATTAATCCATGGCCTCTTAGAAGAACAAAGACTCATTTGAAGAAGGCATTTACATGCTGGAGTGGTTTCTTTTGTTCTTGTTTTGTTTTGCATCTCATGGTAATTTAATTCATAAGAGATTTAAGAAACATATTGGTAATATTTATTATGTGACAGCATATCAGCATTTCAGGAAATCTTCCTGTACCTCAGGGATCAATTCACCCTTGTTTCTAATTTTGTGGTAGAATTAAATATGCTCAAATATTTAATATTATCAAAATATGAACAATAAATTCTACATTGGTTTTATGGATTTAAGTCTTACAAGTGATCATTAATAGATGTCTCCTTATAAAGATATTAAAGAAAATACACTCAAGTAAGTTTGGACAAGTGTGATTAGGTCAAAGTCATAAAATTTGATATGTTCTTTGTTTAATGTTAACAAAGCCAAGTTATAATGGTCATTTTATATTTTGTAAAATTTTTGTGTATTAAAACAGTAAAATCATGTGATGCATTCCCCTTTTTACAAAGATATTGTAGTCCTGTTTATATCTTTTATTTCTACGGGACAAAAGGAGAAATTTAAGTAAAGCATTATTAAAATACTCAGAAAAACAGTTCTTCATACACTCCAAAGAAAGAAATTCATTTCTAAAATATAATTTTAAGGTTATCTGAACCAGGTTGGCATTGCAACACAAAAAGTACTAATGACAAAACTATCTTCATTCATTTATTCAATAAATATTTTACCATTTGCTTCTCACGCCAGGCACTGTATGTACTATTTGATGTAAATGTAGCAGTAAATATTCTATGTTGAAAATAAAAAACATATAATAAAATCCCCCCCAATATGTCCTTGGGACCATTCACAGAATGTACAAAATGAGCAGCCTACACAGGAAATCTCTCTATATAAAAGCCTATCGCAACCAAAACAACCAAAACAACCAAACAGACAACTGAACAGGCTGCATGGGAAGACCAGGCCGGCAGGGGTTTAGTGAGGGATGACCAAATGTCTGAGCAGCAAGCTGCATGGGGTGACCAGGCTGGCAGGGGGTTAGTGAGGGACGACCGAAAGACTGAATAGAGGGCTGTGTGGGGTGACCAGGACGGCAGGGGGGGCGGGCAGTGAAGGGCAACCAAATGACCGAACAGCAGGCTGCGTGGGGTGACAAGGCTGGCAGGGGTGTCACTTAGGGGTGACCAGGCCATCAGGGGGGGCAGTTAGGGGTGATCAGGCAGGCAGGCAGGTGACAGTTAGGAGCCAGTGGTCCCAGATTGTGAGAGGGTGCAGGCTGGTCTGAGGGGACCTCCCCCCCATGCATGAATTTCATGCACAGGGCCTCTAGTTGGGAAATAATTAGAAAGAAAAGTAGAAGGAAGACAAGTAACTTATTGTATAAAAAGTGCCCAGCAACTTCAAATACTACCAGTAAGCCAAGACAAAAGGGTAATACTTTTAATTGGTCATAAGACAGTGTGGGGAACTTTATTGAAAACATTTTACTTCAATGATGAGGCAATTGTTAACCTTTTGCACTCGGATGTTGAGTGTGACTTGACACAGTTAGCATCAGTAGCAGCTCGTATATCGAATTGTATTGAATGTATCAATAATTTGAAATATAAAAAAATCCAAATAAATAAGTTTGCATGAAAAGAAACTCCAGTTTTTTATTCTACTGCCGCGCTTTGTAGAATCTGGGGTATTTAAAAAATTAAATCCCAAGTAGAATAAAGGAATTGAGAAAAAAGCAAGCAAGTGCAAAGGGTTAAGTTGCTGTGGTTTGAATGAAGGATATGAAAAAATGGAGAAAGCCACGGTGTTGAAAATTCTTGAGATACTTTGAAAAGAAGAAAGATATGGTGGAAGCTAGAGAGCCAAGAGATCAAGGATTTAATGGGATAACTTGATGTGTTTGTGTGTTACATGCCACTGCATCAGATCTGACTCATGGCAGCCCTATGAATGGGTGATGTCCACAATGTCCTGTCCATAGCAGTCCATTCATGAAATGAGTCAGCAGACCAAGAATGAAATTACAAAAGAAGGGAAAGAAGGCATAAAATTGTGAAGTAGAATTGCTTTCATTGGCAAAGGGTAAAAGAACAGTTTAGATACAGATTGGTATATTGGTCTGGTGAGAGTAGTAGATGTTGATTTATTAAATATTTTATTGTGAAGATTCATTAATTTAACAAATATGTACCTATACTATTATAGATATTTCTGAATGTGGAAGAAAAGGAGAGAAGGGAAACTTAAGAAGAGTTTAGGACAATTAATGAAGATGCATGCCAAATTTTTAAAATGTTATTTTAAAGAATGAGAGCAAGAACTGAAGAAAGAACTGTGAAAAAATTACAGGTTATGACTAAGGTTCCAGGTGAGGCTAGGTGTCATCAATATGTAGTGTCACAAATCCACATAATTTTGTAGACATTTCCAGTAGTGCTTAGTAGCCAGGTGTATGTTTAGAGAATATGGGCAATTATTTTTTTCAGAGAGTGTGATTAAATAGCAATAGGTAAAAAGGAATGGGTATATGGAAGAATTAAGAATGTTTGAAATAACAGACCAGGAATCTTAGAGAAATGAGGAAGAAAAAGAGCATAAGAAGGGGAATAAACAGAGAAAAAGAGAGGGTTCAAGTAACAAGATAACAGTATAAAGTTGAAAAAATTATCTTCATATGAACTGAAATGAAAAAAATTGTTTTGTTGTTTGAGAGAGAAATATTTCAATTTCAGTTTTAATTGTTTGAGAGTTCCAGGTGATGATAAGATCCAGTGTAGGAGAATATTGAGTAAAGATAAAAGTTACTAAAGGTGGAAGGGAAAAATCACAAACCTGAAAGGTTAGGGTACTGAATCTTGGAGTCATCTAAAAAGAATTTTGATTGTTCTCAGTGTGAGAAGTGCTTCAAATAAAATGGATAACCAAGAGCGGTATTATAACCCATCTGACTGAAGTGGCAGCCAGGAAAATGCCTTGGTAGAAAATAATTGAATAATGCTTCAAAGTAGACAAAGAGAAAAGAGAAAGGAAGTATTTCATAATGGAAAGTGCATAGGATTTAAGTCTGGTAGACCTGCATTCTTCTCCACTGACTAGTTTTGTGGCATCATCTATCTGAGCCTTGGCCATATCAATAGTAAAATGGCTATTCAGTTAATATACAGGGTGGAGCAAAAGTAGATTTACAGTTGTGGAGTATGTGAAATACAGTTTATTCTTATATTGTTATTTTTAGTTATTATATTATTTTCCATATGAATAACTGTAAAGCTACTTTTTCCATACCCTGTATATTTATTAGGCTATTTCTCAATGACAGAGAATGAGTTAAATCCTAAAATAATTATATCTTGTTCTTAAGATTTTTGTCAGGATAAAATAATTGAATGCATAGAATCCTACCTTATAATAGAGGAACATACAAATTGACCGCACCTCCGCTACGCCCACAATTGGGCCGGGGGGAGGCTGGGGGGCGGGACTCCGGGTGGCTTATCCGGCTGTTGAGAAGATCAAGATGGCGGCAGCCCAGTCCTCTTAGTTCCAGGGGTCGCCCAGTGGAGGCGAGACCTGGCTGCCCAGCCTCTCCTGGGGGTCCCTGGGGAGATCGGCAACCAGGGGGGCGTGGCCACCCCACCCAACCACTCCCCGGGGTCCCAGGGAAGATCAGGAACCCCGGGGGTGTGGCCACACCGCCCAGCCTCTCCCAGGGGTCCCTGGGGAGATGGCAACCTGGGGGGGGCGTGGCCCATCCCATCCAGCCTCTCCCGGGGGTCCCTGGGGATATGTCAACCTGGGGGGGCATGGCCAGCCCGCCCAGCCTCTCCCCGGGGGTCTCTGGGGAGATCGTTAACATGGGGGGTCGTTGCTGGGCCGCTCAGCCTCTCCCCGGGGTCCCTGGGGTGATTGTCAACCTGGGGGGGCGTGGCCAGGCCCGCCCAGCCTCTCCCGGGGGTCCCTGGGGAGATCGTCAACCCAGGGGGGCATGGCCGCCCCCCCCAGCCTCTCCCAGGGGTCCCTGGGGAGATCGTCAACCTGGGGGGGCGTGGCCAAGCCCGCCCAGCCTCTCCCAGGGGTCCCTGGGGAGATCGTCAACCTGGGGGGGCGTGGCCAAGCCCGCCCAGCCTCTCCCAGGGGTCCCTGGGGAGATCAGCAACCCCGGGGGCATGGCCGGGCTGACCCAGCCTCTCACTGGGGTCCCTGGGGAGATCGCAACCCAGGGGGGCATGGCTGGGCTGCCCAGCCTCTCCCGGGGGTCCCTGGGGAGATCAGCAACCACGGGGGGGCGTGGCTGAGCCCGCCCAGCCTCTCCCGGGGGTCCCTGGGGTGATCGTCAACCTGGGGGGGCGTGGCCGGGCCCGCCCAGCCTCTCCCGGGGGTCCCTGGGGAGATCATCAACATGGGGGGTCGTTGCTGGCAGCACAGCCTCTCCAGGGGCTCCCTGGGGTGATCCTCAACCTGGGGGGGCGTTGCCCAGCCCGCCCAGCCTCTCCCAGGGGTCCCTGGGGAGATCGTCAACCCAGGGGGGCATGGCCACCATGCCCAGCCGCTCCCGGGGGTCCCTGGGGAGATCAGCAACCTGGGGGGGCGTGGCCAGGCCCGCCCAGCCTCTTCCGGGGGTCTGGGGGGAGATCGTCAACCCAGGGGGGCATGGCCAGGCCCACCCAGCCGCTCCCGGGGATCCCTGGGGAGTTCAGCAACCCCGGGTGTGTGGCCACCCCACCCAGCCTCTCCCGGGGGTCCCTGGGGTGATTGTCTACCTGGGGGGGCGTGGCCAGCCCGCTCAGCCAGCTCCCAGAGATTGGCAACCAGGGGTGTGTGGCCGGACCCGCCCAGCCGCTCCCAGGGTCCCTGGGAACATTGCAGGCATGTGGTTGCTGAGACACAGACATGGGCCTCTGGCCACAGATTCATAGCTTTGCAGAGACCTAGGGCAGGGATCTGCCTCATCTGCAGAGAGACAGAGGTTCCTGCAGTGCCCCCAAGATGCGGGTGGGCCCAGCCAGGGATCAAGGGGCATGGAAGGACTCCTGGCAGAGGGGCAAGGACCCTCACCCCTGAGGCGGGGGTTGAGGGGTGGTGCCACCTCAGTGGAGGGGTGCTGCACTGCAGGGTACTGGACTGACTGATGTGATTCAGAGAAGCTCCCAGTGCTAACGGGCCATGCTCAGGCGGCCTTCACACTTCAGAGGCAGTGACTCCTGCTCCTGCCTTGACCCAAAAGCAAGATCGCGACACCCTGCCCCATGGCAGAGCATGCCTAGGCAGTGAGTGGGAAGCCTTCCACCTGCTTCGGAGAAGGGGGGACAGTAAAGAATGGGGGGAGAGGAAAGAATGTGGAGCATCTGCAATGAAGAGGTGCTTGAGAAAGAGGCTCGGAAGCCTGACTGGAAGATTTGTTCTGTTTGCTGGGCGGCTGCCCCTTAGGAAGCGCAAAGAGCATGGCTCTGAGAGCTTCCTGTGTGCTGAGTCAAGTTCCACAGCCAACTGGAATTGGCCTCAGTTTCCTGGTCTGTAAAATGGATGAAGTGTGTCCCAGTGCCTTCACTGAGCTTTGATGGCCAATTGAGATACTATATAAAGAAAATGAGGGAAGAAGTGAGAAAGAAAAGGAAGGACGAGCAATGCAAAAGAAAGACTGAAAGGAACCTGTAAACCCATTGTCACTTTAATAGGGAATATAGTCAATAGTGTTGTAATGATGGTATGATGCCAGGTGGGTACTAGAAATATCGGGGAACACTTTGTAAAGTATATGATTGTCTAACCACTATTCTGTAACTAATATAAAACCTGAAACCAATACAAAATAATGTTGAATGTAAAGAAATGAAAATTGGAGTGAAATTTTTATAAATTTCAAAGTTTAAATAAAAGCTGTAAGGAAGGAAGGGGAGAATAAAAATAGTGTTTTTCATTTTACCACTTCATTAAAAAGACAGTTGTCTTTATATGGTGCTTTTATACTTTTCTAAGTCATTATCTCATTTTAATTTCAGGGCAACTTAAAGACAAGATAAGTATTCCTTACACTATTCAAAGAAAGGACAAATTGGTGTCTGATCCTAATGATGCAATCGTCAAGCCCTTATTGTAAAGCAGGGTTAGTAAAATTTTCTGTGCAGGGTCATATCTATACTAATAAAAGCCTTGGGGGTGACCAGGCCAGCAGGGGAGGGTATTTGGGGACAATCAGGCCAGCAAGGGAGCAGTTAGGGGGCAATCAGGCAGGTAGGTGAGCGGTTAGGAGCCAGCGGTCCCGGATTGTGAGAGGGATGTCCAACTGCAGGTTTAGGCCCGATTCCACAGGGATCGGGCCTAAACCTGCAGTTGGACATCCCCCGAGGGGTCCCATATACAGAGGGAGCAAGCTGGGCTGAGGGACACCCTCCCAGTGCACAAATTTCGTGCACCGGGCCTCTAGTAAATAAATATTACTATTGTCTCATTATTGCTCATTTCTAAGATCCTATAAGGAATCATGCTTCAATAATAATGATTAGTAATAATAATAATTGTCAAGTGCATGCTTTACTACTGATGTGAAGACACTTAGAGTTATTAAAAACGCATTTAAATATTTTCATCTCTGAATAAAGTATATACATCTAATTACATTGAATATTTTTTTTTTAAATATATTTTATTGATTTTTACAGGGAGGAAGGGAGAGGGACAGAGAGCCAGAAACATCGATGAGAGAGAAACATCGACCAGCTGCCTCCTGCACACCCCCCACTGGGGATGTGCCTGCAACCAAGGCACATGCCCTTGACCGGAATCGAACCCAGGACCTTCCAGTCCACAGGCCGACGCTCTATCCACTGAGCCAAACCGGCTTCGGCTACATTGAATATTTTAACAATTAGTTTGTTACATACTCTTTGGAAGGTAGCAAGTCTTAGGATTCTGTTTAACTAATTGAGTTGTACCCTAGCCAGTTTGGCTCAGTGGATAGAGCTTCAGCCTGCAGACCAAAAGTTCCTAGGTTCGATTCTAGTCAAGGGCATGTACCTCGGTTGCAGGCTCCTCTTCGGTCCAGGTCCTGTGGAGGTTCGTGCAGGAGATAACCAATTAATGTGTTTCTCTCACATTGATGTTTCTCTCCACATCAATATTTCTCTCTGTCTTTTCCTCTCTCTAAAAAAATCAATAGAAAAATATCCTTGGGTGAGGATTTAAAAAAAGCAACAAATTAATTGATTTGTAACTAATCCTCTCTAATAAAATGGTAATATGCAAATTAACCATCACTCTGTTACATAAACCACGCCCACCAGCCAAGCCACGCCCACCAGCCAATCAGGGTGAGTATGCAAATTAACCCCAGCCAAGATGGCTACAGCCACAGAGAGCAAGGTTTCCCAGGTAACAGAGCAAGCCAAGCTTTCCATAGCTGTTGCAGACCTAAGCCTCCACTCAACCTACAAAGTTTCAATTACAGAAAGTAAACAAATTCAAACAAATGGCAGCAGAATGGAGCTTGAGAGAGCAGGCCAGGGTTGCCGGCAGCAACAGGGGAAGCAAAGCTTTCCGCACACCCTGGCCGGGCCCACCCACTTAAGGCTACAAAGTTTCAATTGTAGAAGGTGAATTAACTGCCACAGAAATGGCTGCTGGCCGCGGAGGGAGCAGCAGGCTTGGCTTCGCTCCAGGCTACAAAGTTTCAATTGTGGAAGGAAAATAAATTCCAGATATCAGGGCCTCTGCTTGGGTTGCCAGGGGGCGTGGCCGGCCTGCAAACCACCACAGGCCCCTTGCTCAGGCTGCCCCACACCCCAAGGGAACCCCACCCTGATCAGGGACACCCTTCAGGGCAAACCAGCTGGCCCCCACCCCTGTACCAGGCCTCTATCCTATCTAATAAAAGAGTAATATGCAGATTGACCATCACTCCAACACACAATATGGCTGCCCCCATGTGGTCAAAGATCCTGCCCCCATGTGGACACAAGATGGCCACCACAAGATGGCCAGCAGGAGAGGGCAGTTGGGAGGCACCCGGCCTGCAAGGGAAGGCAGTTGAGAAGGACCAGGCCTGCAAGGGAGGGCAGGTTGAGAGGGACCAGGTTTGCAAGGGAGGGCAGTTGGAGGTGATCAACCCTGCAGGAGAGGGCAGTTAGAGGTGACCAGTCCGGCAGAGGAGGGAAGTTGGGGGCAAACAGGCTGGCAGCAGAGTGGTTAGGGGGCAATCAGGCTGGCAGGCAGAAGTGGTTAGGAGCAATCAGGAAGGCAGGCAGGTGAGCAGTTGGGAGCCAGCAGTCCTAGATTGTGAGAGGGATGGCCGACTGCAGTCGGACATCCCTTGAGGGGTCCCAGATTGGAGAGGGTACAGGCTGGGCTGAGGGACAACCCCCCACCATGCACGAATTTTGTGCACCGGGCTTCTAGTTAATTTATAATTATTGCACTATATGATTATAACATGCTTGTTTTTTACTGAAGCATAATATAATGAGTTCTACTTTATGATTTTTCAAGTGTATAATTAAATATTATATACTTTGTTAATATAAAATGTTATGTGCTTATATAACCCTAGAGTTTAATAGCCACATATTATATAGAAAACCCTAAAGACTCCACCAAGAACTACTATATCTAATAAACTCAGCAAAGAAGCAGGATAACAAATTAACATTCCAGAAATTGGTGGCATTTTTACACACCAATAATGAGCTATCACAAAGAGAAATTAAGAAAATCCCATTACTATAGCAACCAAAAAAAAGAAAAAAATGGTACCTAGTAATAAATTTAATCAAGGAGGTAAAAGATCTGTACTTGGAAAATTATAAGATATGGCATAAAGAAATTGAGGATGATACAAATAAATGGAAACATATACTGTGTTAATGGATAGGAAAATATTCATCATTAAAATGTCCATACTGTCCAAAGCAATCTACAGTTTTCAGGCAATTCTTATTAGAATACCAATAGCATATATTACAGATATAGAATAAATATTCCAAAGGTATTTATGAAATCACAAAAGATCCCAAGTAACTCCAGTAATCTCAACAATCCCCAGAAACAAGAACAAAGTTTGAGGTGTCTCACTCACTACCTGATATAAAACTACTAGAGGCCCGGTGCATGAATTCGTGCACCAGTGGGGTCCCTTGACCTGGCCTGCAGGATCAGGCCGAAATCAGCTTTCTGACATCACTTGAGGGGTCCCAGATTGTGAGGTGGTGCCAGCCAGGTTGAGGGACCCCACCGGTGCATGACTGGGGCCGGGGAGGGATGCAGAGGATGGCCAGCCAGGGAGGACCACAGGAGGGCTCCAGGGTGTGTCTGGCCCATCTCACTTAGTCCTGATCAGAGCATCTGCCCCCTGGTGGTCATTGCACGTTATAGTGACTGGCCAACCAGTCGACTGTCTGCCCCCTGGTGGTCAGTGCACATCATAGCAAGCAGTTGAGCGGCCTTAGCATATCATTAGCATATTATGCTTTGATTGGTTGAATGGATGACCGGATGACCAGACACTTAGCATATTAGGCTTTTATTATATAGGATAGTACAAGGCTATAGTAATCAAAACACCATGGCATTGGCAAAAGAACAAGCATACAGAGGAATGGACCAAAATAGAGAGCACAGAAATAAACCTGTCATACCTTTATGTTCAATTACTATTTGACAAAGGAGGCAAAAACATACAAGAGTATAAAGACAGTTTCTTCAATAAATGGTGTTGGAAAAAACTGGACAGGTACATGTGAAAAAATAAAACTAGACAAACTTACACCATACACAAAAATAACTCAAAATGGATTAAAAAAAACTTAAAATGTAAGCCACAAAACCATTTAAATCCTAGGAGAAAACATAGACAGTAAAATATCAGTTATTTCTCGGAGCAATATTTTTAATGATATATCTCCTTGTGCAAGGGAAACAAGGAAAAATAAATAAATGAGACTACATCAAACTAAAAAGCTTTTACACAGAAAAATAAACCATCAACAAAATAAAAATGGAACTCACTGCAAGGGGGAATATATTTGCTGATGATACATCAGATAAGGGGTTAATTTTCAAAATATATGAAGAACTTAAACAACACCAAGAAAACAAACAACACAATTAAGAAATGGGCAAAGGAACTGAATAGACACTTCTCCAAAAAAACCACACAGATGGCCAATAGACATGAAAAAAATGCTCAATGTCACTAATCATCAGAAAGATGCAACTTAAAACCCTACACCTGTCAGAATGGCTATTCTCAATACATCAACCAACTACAATTGCTGGCAGAGATTTGATGAAAAGGGATGCTTGCACACTGTTGGTGGGAATGCAGACTGGGTGTAGCCACTGTGGAAAACAGTATAGAGTTTCCTTAAAATATTAAAAATGGAACTGCCTCATGACTCAGCAATTTGACTTATGGAAATAAATCCCGAGAAACTGAAACACTAATTTGAAAAAATATATACACCCCTCTGTTAATTGCAGTGTTATTTAGAATAGCCAAGATCTGGAAACAGCCCAAAGGCCCATCAGTAGATGAGTGGATAAAAAAAAAAAAAAAAAAAAAAAAAAAAACTGTGATACTTTCACACAATGGAATACTACTCAGCAGTAAAAAAAAAAAAAGGGGTAATCTTGCCTTTTGCAACAGCATGGGTGTACCTGGAGATTAATAAGCCAGTCAGAGAAAGACAAATACCATGTGATCTCACTTATATGTGCAATCTAATGAACAAAATAAATTGACCAACAAAATAGAAACAGAGGCATGAATACAGGGAACAGACTGACTGGATGAAAGAAGCTAAAGGGAGTAAGCAAAAAACATCCCATATCAATAGGCATAGATAACCATGTGGTGATAGCTAGAGGGAAAGGAGGCAGGGGTAGGTGAAGGCAGGGAAAGGGGGATAAACAAAGAAAGAGACTTTGTTTGGGGCAATGGACAACAGGATGCAGTGTGTAAATGTTTTCTTGATTGAACACACTTGAAACCTGTATGATTTTGTGAACCAATGTCACCCCAATACAGTTTTAAAAAAGTTACATATGAAATTCTTTGCAAAGATTTCTATTTCAGAATACTAAATGGGTCTAATGTATTTATAACTGTTTTTAATTTCTTAGAAATGTAAAATAATTCATTATTTATGTGAATAATATTGATTCTTAAATTTATTAAAATTAAACATAATTCAATGTTTTTCATCATCTATTTTCCAGTTATCATTGTCACAGTGGTGACTATAATACTGCTAAATCATACCACATCACAGTAGTACCTTATAATTAAAAAAATAAATAAATAAAAAAAACTGACCAAAATTTTTAGATTTATTTGGGCTGGACAGGTTTTCTCCTGGAGAAAAGAAAAATATAAAATACCGTTTCTGAGGCTAATCTACTTTCTTTAAAGCCATTTAAAATTATTGTTTAACTAAAGCAATCATGCTTTCCCAGGTTTAATTGTAGTTATAATGATTCCCTTTCAATGTTTTTGAAACAGGAATTTTGGGGGGTGAAAAAAACAGGTTTTAGGAAATTTTAGAAATCAAGGGGACCATGGAAGAAGCACAGGGCTGCAGAGCAGCAGAAGGTATATTTCCATAGACTGGTGAAGCTGAAAAGCTGCAACAGGTACTTTTCCATAGAATGGGGAGCTGGGAACAGCAAAAGGTCTATATTTACCAAAATAAAGGGAAGGAAGCCCTTCATCCAGAAGGAGAAGAAGACAGCCCAAAGGGAATAGGGAAACAATAAGGAAGGAGGAGGGGAGAACTTCACATGTCCCGTGTGAGGTTCAACCTTTGAGCCCAGGAGTTACTATAGTAAGCAGTCCAAGGGAATAGTGACCAATCAGAGGGGACATCATGGCACCAGGATCTGCAGCCTTTATAAGCCATAGGGAAAAGGAACTCAGTAGGACCCTTTCCCCCTCCCCACGTGGGAGTCCGTTCTGTGGGACCCTTTCCCTCTCCCCATGTGGGAGTCTGTACTTGTTCCTCAATAAATCTCCACCTTTGCTATACCACTCTTCTGTCTGTGGATTCATTCTTCAACTCCTGCGGACAAAGAATCTGGGTTCTAGTCCAAAAATTCCGTATCGTTGTGAAGAGTAATTTTAATTATAATTGGTCCAGTATCCTCTGGTTTAGACCATCACTGTGAGAGCTGACAACCTCCTTCTCTGACTAAGCACCAGAAGGCCTTTATAAAAAATATATTTTTTTTTTATTGATTTCAGAGAGGAAGGGAGAGGGAGAGAGAGATAGAAACATCAATGATGAGAGAGAATCATCGATCAGCTGCCTCCTGCACGCCCCACATTGCGGATGGAGCCCACAACCAGGGCATATACCCGGACCGGGAATTGAACCATGACCTCCTGGTTCATAGATCCACACTCAACCACTGAGCCATACCGGCTGGGCCAGAAGGCCTTTTGATTGTGTTATAATAATGTTATGGTTATAAGGAAACCCCTCTAATGTATGAAATAATTATTGTGTGAAATGTTTGCTGTGTGGAAACCCCAATACCCTGTAACTCCCAAAATTAATGAACACCCCCCCCCCCCATTTTGATGTAAAAGCCTTGGGCCCTTAAAGTGTAAATACCCTGCTCCTAGCATAAGGCACACGATCTGGCCCACGCTGATAAGGACACAAGTTGTTTACTTAGGTCTATATAAGCCGGTGACCATCTTCAGTTGACGTCTCCTGCCCGATAAGAGGAGGACTCCACGTGGCTCTGAGTGACAAGTCCCTGACTGCTCTGCTGTGTGAGCCTGAACCAACTGCGGCCGCCTGCCTGTCTCTGTTTTCATCATCTGTCCTTCAGTGTGCATCGCCAGGTGGCCTTTGCTGGAGCCTAGGACCCACTAGGAATAGGTAAATAAACCTTGTGTGATTGCATACTAATTCTGTCTTGTGTGTCATGTGTTCCGGTTTGGCTCAGCTGTCTAGACATTGAAGTACCAGGGGGTAGGCGGCTATTGCTAACTCCTGGTCACCTGCATTTGTCCCACTAAGTCTAGACAGATAATCAATTAATTGGGGCATAATTGGGGCAGATTGCTAAGAGAAGATGGTTAGACTTACTTCTTGTAATACAGGTAGGCTGCAATTCTTTTGCTTGTTTAACCAGCTACTGACTTCTAAGCACACCTGTCCAGACTTGTTTAAACAACTATATGCAGAGGTTATGCAGCTACACTGAGAATACAAAGACACTTTTTGTATATCTTCCTTAATTATTCTCAAATTTCCCTTCTAAATCACTCATACTAGGGTTCACTGAGAGTTATAAAACATGGAATGTGGACTTGTTATCTGTGGGGTGCACTCTGTGCCCCTATCTGTTGCCAGTGGAAGTGGAATACTTGAGAGGTTGCAAGGAAAGTAATTTCTGGAGATTCGAATGGGAGAATGAGTACCTTTTATTTCCATGGAATTAAACCCTTGCATTTTGAATGTCAGATTTCCCTTTGTCCCATCGTGCAAAGGGTCCAATCTTGTCTTAGCAGGGCAAGGGTTAAGGCCACTTCCCAGATTCCCACTCCATATAAGGTACAGCCCAGTCAAGCATCTGGCTGCCCATTGCATGTGGGGTTCTTAAGGCCATGTGGCTATGGAGGCCCAAGAATGAGTGTGGGTCATGGAGCAAGAGAGTACAAGAGAGCAGGAGCAATGTGCCTGTGCATGCATGAAAGGGAGAGGGAGAAAGAGAGGGTTAGGGAGAGAGGGAGAGAGAGAGAAATAATTTTTTTGCCTGGGGATTTAAACTGGGAGCTTAACCAATTAACCCTTAAGGATTCTGCCCTTCTTGCATTGGCTCAACCCTCCGAGCCAATGATCTTTGTTCCCCAGGCTAGACTGGCAGAAAAACACCTTCCCTAAGTCACCCCGACTTCGTTGCCCAAGCACCCATGTCCCCCTTTGCTTTCTTCCTATTACTAATATTAATAAAGTAGCTAATTATTGTGCTAGATTAACATTTTAATTTTACTGAAAAGCACTGGTAATTTAACACTTGTATTCACAATGTACTTCCTTCCACAGAATTTCTGTTTTCGAAGCTAACATCAGTCTACAAAACATAACAAGTGGGAATACATAAAAACACACAGGACTTTCTTCGTAACAGATGAATGGCTTTCAGAGAAGACAAGAACCCAAAAGGGTATTCAGGGCCGTGACTCACTTGACTCTTCAAAACCCCATCTCTGCTTTGCAGGTGCAATTTCAGGCCTCCCTGCCTCCCGGTGTGGGCTGAGATAGAGTCTCTTGCTCCTCCTGACAGTATTATGCTCGATTTCTCCTCTAAGCTCTGTGGGTGTGTGAGTGTATGCTATTGCCCCAAATTTGTGACTGCATTTTTCTTCACATTCCTTTTTCATATCCTTTTATTATTATTATTATTTCAGCTTTATTTAGTTGACAAAATATTTATATATTTAAAGTATACATTATGGTGATTAAACGTAGGTGCACATTGTGAAAGGATATGCCCACTAAGCAAATGAACACATCCATCACTTCAATGTTTGCTTATTTATTTATGTATTTATTTGTTAGAACATGTTCTACTCTGTTGGAAAATTTCAATTATATAATACAACTAGCTGTACCCAGCCACACGTTGCTGTGGCTCAGTCTGGTTAAATGGAAAAGAAAGAAAAGAGAAAGTGCACGTTTCTAATATGTTTATTTTCATAATGCTTGTGGGTATACAATATTTTTTGTTGTTCCATTCTCTGTGCAGATATAGAGATTGTCTGGTTTGCCGACTCTAGAACATGCAACATATAATTGTCCATGTGAGAAGCAATCTGTGTCTAGATCTAAACTGCACAATTCTAAAGATTGTCCCTGAACTTTATTGAGGGTGATTGCAAACCCCAATCGAATTGGGAATTGCAATCTCTTAAATTGAAATGTCATATTCGTTGGAATCATAGGAATGCAAGGAATGAGGACATCTTCACCTTTGAAAGGTCCTGTCAAGATTGTTGCTTCTATGATGTTGCTCATTAATTTTTTTACTGAAAGCCGCGTGCCGTTGCAAAGCTTTGTCTGGTTGATACTTCGCAACATGATAATTGGCATGCCGATTTTCAATTGCAGTACATGCAATGGCATCCCTGGCAGATCAAGTGCATTCAAAAATTCTGTTGGATAAGTAACCACTTCATCTGCTTCCACAACAGTGTTGACAGACTTGTATGTGACTGCCTCGCTTTGAATGCTAGACTGAAGAATATTGTTAAGTTCATAGATGTCTTTGTTCTTGGCCGCAAGAATAGCTCGTTCACTCAGCCAATCATGATTCTTAAAATTGGTTTGAATATTGGGAAATACTTTTTCAACCAATTCTTCTTTTGACCTCACTAAATTGCAGAAGTTATGAGGCAATGAAATTCGTCCTGAGGTCAGATCAACCGGCACCTTTCCATTCCCAACTTTCAGCAATTGATGTGAGAATATCTCAGCTGATTGATCGTTTTGCAGCTGGACACACATATTTGTAGTTAATTTTAATGTCTTTACGTGTCGCCACAAAGTAGAGTATTTCAGGCAAGCATTTATTTCGTCCACTGGTGTCAATCGAGGAATTACAGGTAATGTTTGCCTGAAATCTCCTGCAAGCAATATTAATGCATTAACAAATGGTCTGATGTTTCCACGCAAATCTTGCAATGATCGATCAAGAGCCTTGAGTGATTTTTTGTGCGCCATTGTGCATTCATCCCAAACCATAAGTTTGCATTTCTGCAATACTTTTGCCATGCCGGATGCTTTGGAAATGTTGCACGTAGGAGTTTCAATGAATTGCATGTTCAATGGCAATTTCAAAGCGGAATGAGCAGTTCTTCCACCTGGTAGGAATGTTGCAGCTATTCTGGACGATGCAAGAGCTAAGGCTATGTCATTCTGGGATCGAATTGCTGCCAGAATCAATCTAATTAGGAACGTTTTACCAGTTCCTCCTGGCGCATCTAAGAAAAAGATTTCTCCAACCCCATTATTGACAGTTTGCATTATTTGATAGTAAATGCCTTTTTGCTCAAGCGTTAGCTTAGGAATATTTGATTGCACATACGACAAAAGATCACCCCTGTTGTAATTTTGTTCACGACGCAATTCTACATCGAACGAAACAGCAGCAGATCGATTCGGTGATGGCATTCCCAATTGATTGGGAACTTTGTTCGCGATTTCTAAGCACAAATCTTCAATCTTTATCAACATTGAAATGGAATAATAAAATATTTATTATAGAGTGTGTTGCTTTTACGTCCAACAGATGGTGCTGTTTTTCAAAAAAAGCATGTTTTTACCTGTCACAGGTGTGACATCTATATAATAGTAGGTATAAGGTATATATAAACACGCGCGTATTCGAATGCAACATTGTGTCAAAATTTCAAAGCAATCGGTGAAGAACTTTCGGAGATTTAAGATTTTGAACAAACGAACATTTACATTTTTATTATATAGATTGTTATCACCATGTTTTATATTATATCCTCAGTTCGTATTCATTTTTTTTCAATCTTTAATTTCTTTATTGGTTAAGGTATTATATATGTGTCCTCACTCCCCCATTAACCCCCCAAGGGCCCCCCACGACACTCATGTCCTCACCCCCTTGTTTTCTGTGTCCATTGGTTAGGCTTACATGCATGCATACAAGTCCTTTGGTTGATCTCTCCTCCTTACCCCAACCCTCTCCTACTTTCCCTCTGAGGTTTGATGCTCTGATTGATGCTTCTCTGTCTCTGGATTTATTTTTGTTCATCAGTTTATGTTGTTCATTATATTCCATAAGTGAGTGAGATCATGTGGTATTTATCAGTTCTCATTCATTTTAAAACTCAGTTTGTATGCTTTTACCAATCTCCCTATTTCTTCCATCCATTGGCACGTTTCAATTCACTATTTCTATGAGTTTGACCTTTTGTTGTTGTTTGTTTTAGATTTACATATGAGTTATAGCATGCAGTATTTATCTTTTCTGGCTTATTTCACATAGCCTAATGCCCTCAAGTGTCACCCATGTTGTTTCAGATGGCAGAAATGTATTCTTTTTCATGGCTTAAAAATGTTTCGTTATGTATATAATTCATTTATTCATTGAGTAATACATTTGTTTGTTTTTTGTTTGTGTGTTTTTGTTTTTTTTTTTTCATATCTTGGCTATTTCTAAAGAGCTAGTTGAGGTACCATTTCCACCATCCTTTTTTTTTGGTCTTGCCTACCATGATCTCCCACTGTTGTTTTTTGTTTTTTTTTTTTACTCTTTATTGTTGTAACTATTACATGTCTCCTTCCCCGCCCCGCTTGACCTCTCCGAGCCCCCTCCCATCTCCCTGCACAGGCCCTCACCCCCCTATTGTCTGTGTCCATTGGTTAGGCTTATATGCATGCATACAAGTCCTTTGGTTGATCTCTTACACTCTCACACACACACACACACACACACACACACACACACAGTCCTCCCCTGCCTTCCCTCTGAGGTTTGACAGTCTGTTGGATGCTTCTATTTCTCTGGATCTATTTTTGTTCATCAGTTTTTGTTGTTCAATATATTCCACAAATGAGTGAAATCAGGTGATACTTATCTTTCTCAGACTGGCTTATGTAGCTACTTAACGTAATGCTCTTCCATTGTCTTTTAAGTACTGTATTTGTTTCATCCACAGGATGCATTTTTTAGGAGTAGATATTATTACCTTAGGAAGGTTGGCTGTGGTGGGGGTAAGGGATATCTTTGGCTAACTCAAAGCTAGGCACATAATATGTTCTCAGTTTTTAAAAGAGGGTGGATATTTCTATCCTGCATTCTTATTTCCAGTACAATTAGCAGAAATGAGATGTTTTTACTAGTATATCTCTTTGTCTCTAATTTAATGCTATCACAGAGCGTTGCAGGTCTAATACCTTCCAGCATGTCCACTGTTGGGTCTCACTTTTAGTAAGAAGAAATTCTGCATTTAAGAATAATACTATTCTGGCCCTGGGTAGGTGGATCAGTTGGTTGGAGCATTGTCCCCTACATAAAAGGTTGCAGGTTCGATTCCCAGTCAGGGCACATACCTAGATTGTGGGTTTGATCCCTGGTTGGGCATGAGGCAACTGATCAATGTTTCTCTCTCCCCCTCCATTTCTCTCTAAAAGCAATAAAAATCCTTTGGTGAGGATTTTAAAAAAAGAAAAGAAAAAAATGATACTATTCTATGAATGGGCTTATTTTCATTTCATTTTTGCTGGAGGCTAATCCCAGCAGGTCATAAATGCAAGAAGTTCATCAAAAGGTTGATGAACCTTGGGGCTGCAACAAGGCTGAAGATCTGCATGTTATTGCCTGCTGCCAGACAGCTGAGGGCAGTTCCCCCAACCTGATAATACTTTACTGTTTACAAAACCTTACCTTTGATATGTATATCTATCTGCTTTGCTATAGGGAAAATGTGGGAATAAAAAGCCTTGGGCATGGAGGTTTGGGGAATTTAGTTACTAGAACTAAGCCTCCTCTGGCTCCCCCAAAATGTCTCCCAAATTTATATTTCATGTCTAGCCTCTTTATTAATTTACATCGCAGCCCCTTCTCCAGATTCCTGAATGCTAGTAGATGCAGAAACACTCTGGCACATTTTCTGTAGCAAAGAATGTGAAATATTCCGCCTTCACTGGACCAACATAGGTCCTACACAACTTTTCATTTCCTGGTCATTGAAGCAGAGGCTTTTGGTTTCCATGATGTAAAGAGTCCCTGGGCTGTGCCTGGTGCCATTGGCCTGACCTCTCAGTCCAGTTCCTCACGTATGTTTCTTCTTGTTTAGGTAAACTGGAATCTGCTTTTGATAGAGCAGGGTAGAATCTGAAGGGAGTAATAAACAGCTCACCAGGATTCCAGGCCTACGTGCATACTCAACATCAAAAGCCAGAGAAACTTGAGTTTCAGTGAATGGCATTGAGTCCCCATATAATTATTAAAAAATACATTTTTCCATATTGTTGTGTGTGCTTTTTTTTGGCACAGATACCACTTTAGGCAACTCTGAAAAGGAAGAGGAAGAAGTCATGGGGTATAAACAACAACCATATTCAAAAAGAATAATACCCTGACTTTTGAAAATTCCAAGTTTAAATATGAAAATAAAAAAGGTTCAAAATTATTTCTATAAGTTATTTTGAGTTCAAAAATATTTTAAGTCATAAAGACAACCATTATGGGAAAGACCAAATAATGCTTAAATGCATTTAATCATGCAAGGAGAAAAGCTCATTAAGAATTTTTAACCATGATTTTCTGCTTTTATTGACTTTATATACCTGATATAGTTTCTTGTTTTTCTTATTATATATAAAAATATTACATATATGGTGAAAAATTAAATAATAAAAGTTTGTAATGAAAGACAACTTATTTCATATGGTGCCCTATACCCAATCTAGTATCCCTCTGCAAACACTATACCTATTTGCATGTTTGTTTGTTTTTAATTTGGAAGTTGATAAGGTCATAGCTCTAAAAAAATTATTATTGCAAGCATAACATTGTTATTCTTGGTTTATCTATTGGTATTCTATAAGGAAAAGTATTTAACTTCTAATCCACCCAACTAATAGTCCTCATTCATCTCACTTTTTCACAAGTGTATTCTCATTATGCTACTATGATATGATTTTAATTGCTTTATTGGTTACTTTTGTAACAATCCATGGTAGTCTTAAAATTTGGTTTCTCTTTCCATAAAATTTATACAGTTCTTTTTTATTTGAAGATTTCCACAACATACTAAGATTACCTGTCATTTTCTTAATCAATAACAATTTATTGAGCATCTACCATATGCCAGGCACTGTTTTATTCAGAATTCAGTAGAGAACAAATCAAACAAACAAACAAAAAAACACATAAATGATCTTGTCGTAAGGGGATTTACATTCTAATACAATGTAGTAGCTCCAATTTTAATACTGTGTACTTCAATTATATTTCTAGCACCGAAGATCAAACACAATCTTTTTTCCTATTCTCCACCATTTTCTCTAAAAGTTGCCATTCTCCATTTTACAAAATACTGAATCTTCTTCAGTTGTTTGCTTTTGTAGGTGTTTAGTTATTTTTCACTGTTAATAAAATAATGAAGTGCCTTCAACATATCCTAAAATGTAGCCACTCACAATCATCCTATATAATAAAGAGCTAATATGATAATTATACCAAAGAGCAGAAAGATGTCTGTATGACCTTCTGGGCCACTGTCCGGACGACCTTCCAGATGAAGCCGGGCTACAAGGGGCTGTGAGGGCCGGCCAAGGCTGCGAGGGCTGGCCGAGGTAGCCGGGGCTGCAAGGGCCGAGTCGCTTGCACGAATTTCGTGCATTGGGCCTCCAGTACTATATATAAAATGGGAAGTCCCTCCTCCCCTTTCCCAGGTGCCTTCAAAGCACCTCTTGAAGAATAAACTCATTGTGCAGGATTATTGCTCACATATCATGGTTTTTGAGTTAGAATCAGTGTTTTCTGAATTTCCATATATTTAGTATTAGTTTTTCCTGATATTCCTATGTGTTTTCTTCCTATCCATCCTCAAACAACTTGAGAAATATCATATGGTATATGTTAATTGAGTGCTTGCTTGTCAAAATAATCTTACTATTGCTCTTATAATTAATTGGTAATTTGAATTAATATGGAAATTAAGTTCTATCATTTTCTCAGAAGTTTGAAGGCTTTGCAACATTATTTTCTTATATTCTGTATTAATAATGGAAAGCTTGATGCCAGTGTAATTTGTTTCTTTTAATGGTGACCATTATTGGCCAAGATTTTAGAATTTCCTCTTTTATTGTGGTATTGTAAGATTTTTAAGAATATTTCCTTAGGGTTTTTACATTATTTATCTTGATCCACATTTGGTGTGCCTCTCTGATCTGCCTACTTGAATCTTTACTCAGTTATGAAAGATTTTATGTTGTAAGAATTTATTTTGATCCATTTAGTCTGATTTTTTTTTTTTTTAGGTAGACATTGAACCTGCTAGATTAGCAATTATTTTTTCCACTTTGAACTTTCTTTTACATTTTTTCTGTTTTTTTTTTTTTTTTTTTCTGAGGTTTTCTTGATAATATTCACTGTATCTTTAATTCTTTATTTAGAATTTTTAATTTTATTCATTATATTTGTCATATTTGATAGTATTTTTTTCTTTTCTATGATAGTTTCTCTTTCACAGCTCTTTAAAATTGTAGTTGATATAAATTCTCCCAACTTTCTCCAAAATTGACAATTAAAATGGTTTTTAATGTTCCATCCATAATTGCATTTACTCTATTGCTTATCTTGATCTTTGTTTTATTTAAAAATATGTTTTTATTTATTTTAAAGAGAGAGAGAGAAACATCAATGAGAGAGACCTTTAATTAGCTGCCTTCTGCATGACCTTCCCCCTCCCCCAAGTGGCATCAAGCTGAAATCTGGACATATAACCTGACCAGGAATGGAACCTGTGACCTCTAGGTGGATGGGATGAGGCTCAACCAACTGAGCCATGACTTTATCTTTCTTTTTAACCTTTTGCACTCGGATGTCGAGTGTGACTTGACACGGTTAGCATTAGAATAAAGGAATCGAGAAAAAGCAAGCGAGTGCAAAGGGTTAATAACTGCTAACAAGTTTTATAAGTCTCTCATTGAAAATTCTCTTTTTTTTAAATGAAGGAATAGAAGACATTGATTATCTAGATAAGAGTTGTGGGCTCCATCTCCTGCTAGATTTTTTGATCTATTTCCACATTTATGTTTTTTTCTGAAAAGGAAGGCTGTTAGGAAGATCTGAGGACATCGCTTAAGCTCATGGACTGAGACACACAACTTTAGTGAGAACGAGTAGGTCACTAGACTGTGAAGGCAGGAATATCATAACGAAAAGCACATCTGTGTTTATTAGGGCCAATAGCTCATTTCAGAGCCTTTACTCTTTAATAAAGGCACTTACTTTCTCTGGAGAAAACCCTTCTCATTCTTGCCTAAGAGAGAAAACAGGCTCTCAGTTACTCTTTAAATGTGAGGGTCATCATAATTGTAGAGGACAGTGGTAAGGGGAGGTGAGTGAAGGGTCCACAGATGCTATGGACAAAAAGTTCTGTTTCTCCTGTTCTCACTCTAGTCCTCAGTACTTATCTACCCAAGCTATGAGACCAGCCTTTCTCTTCGAATGCCTGGACAACTGCTCTTATTTTCACTGCAGACCCCTTATGCACTTATTTTGGACTGTGACTATTTCTTCCTTTTTTAATCTTCAGTACCTTCCATGTGCAAAAAGTCTAGTTCCAAAATCTGTTAAAATCACCTCAACTATGCATCGTCTTTCTCACTTCCTCATTGGGTCGATAGCTTTTTTCCTGGGTGTAAATGTGTATTATCATTCCACTGGCATCTTGGTATGGAGAGGAAACAAATATGTCTGACAAGTTTGCTATATTGAACTGGAAACTTTTGACTTTTTTGTTCCTAGATTATTCATAGTTGTGGGAAGAATTGCTAAATAAAACGTTATACGAATCTCTTAGTTGAGCAACTTGATATATGTATTTATGCACATACATATGTTATCAGGGAAAAGCGGCACCAGGTGTTAGTGAAAAATTAGGTAGGATGTCAGTTCAGCAACCTCTTACTTAAGTCAGCTTGAAAGAATTCAGAGCCAAGGAACTCAAATTATATGGGAAAGCTTATTTAGAAAGTCACAGAAGTAGTATGAGGGCCCTTGGAGCTAAAGCGAAAGAGGGAGAGCATAACTGAGGTCTCTGTACCAAGAGCTTTTATCCTGAGGCTTATGAGGGAATCCCAATAGAACAATCATCAGCTTTCCAGACGTGTCGAATTGTGGTGGTTTCCACTGACTGGTGGGTGCAAGGGGGTCATTAGTCATTGCAGCTGGTCCTGATGTCAGCCATGGTGTCACTCACTCTGATTTTGGGAGCTGAAACACAGCTAAAGCAATTAGGTCTCATTTTAAATTTGTCCTTAGGACCCTTATGTAAAATTTCTGTTTGTATGCTATTGTAATGTAGGGTACGGGGGGCGGATCTCATGCTTGTGGGTTCTTGTCTTGAAGCTTGAAGAATAAAATTCGCGGACTAAAAGGATTTGTTAGTAAAAGGGTGGAAATTTATTGGAAGCAAATATAGACTCCCACGTAAGGAGGGTGTCCCAAGGGGGTAACCCACTAAGCTACTTTTTTTAAGGTTTAAAAAGACCGTATTTTTTTTTTCCTCTTCATGCTCTCTTCTAATTGGCCCCCTTCCCCATTTTATGACCCTGTGCTTTTTTAATTGCTCAGTCTTTTTGCAGAATATCAGCTTCAAAGCCCAAAACCCACGTGGTGCCTCCCTCTTTCTTTCTCTCCCTCATATCTTGTAACATTTTTCTATCTCCTGTGAACATGTTTCCCTTTTCCCAGCTTTTGTAGTCATTTCTCTATTCTCTGTGAAAGTATGTTTCCTTCTTCCTGATACTCTGTGACTTTGCTTTATCCTCTGTGAATGCATGCCTCCTTCTCCCCTTATCCTGTGGCACCTTTCTATTCTCTGTGAATGTATGCCTTCTAGCGGCTCCAAGCCCTCACCTCTGCATTCCTCCCCCATGGATCCTCTTTATTCCTAAGACTCCCTAAACCTGCCTATTTTATCCCTAAAATTCCTTTCACTATCTAAAGAAGCTTGCAAAATTGTATAAAGTTGAGACAACTCAAACCAGAGATCCTCAGGAAACCAAAATGTGGGGTGTTGAGTTTAAGTTCATTGTCTCATGAAATCAAAGAATAAAGTCATGGACAAAACAGATTAGTGGAAAAGCCAGTCCTGGAAAAGGTGCAGCTGGGGTTCCAGGAGCAGGCCAGTGTCCAGAGCTTCCTTTCCATGTTACAGTCAGGTGTTAAAGTCTATTAGTCCATGTGCAGAGTCCCAGGATGGGTGCAGGGATGTGCCTCCCCAACACAGTAAACCATTGTGTGCAGGGGAGAAAAGAGAGAAGAGAGGAAGCACATGCTTTTAAAATCTAGGGCAGATTCATGTCTTGCCAGCTCCTAATTGGTCCTTTCAAAGACATTTGCCTTAATAAAATCCTTGAGATTGGTTTATGTGCCTTATTGCCTTGTGATTGGTTATCTGCAAGCTGTCTGTCTTAGCAACATTCATACATTTTAAAACTCATGTCTCCCATGAGCAATCTTCCTTCCCCACCCAGTTGGGGTGTCTTAGTAACTCTGCCGAGTTTTACTTCCTCTCCCCCATCCCCCATGGTCCGTCTCCCTGTCTACCTAGCTTTCCTCTGTCTCCTCACTCAGATTGTCCCATTGCTTTATTTTTATCCTGTACTTAGGTACAAGAACAGCACAAGTGATTATAGAAAATACCTTTTAATAAATTATTAGAGATAATGCAGTGTTTCTTCCAGTTTTAATACCTTTATTATAATATACCCTTAAGCAAAATGTAATTTTCATAAAATAGTGACTAAACTGTTAACCATAAGTGTTCTCTCAAGATTTTAGGATATGGGAAAATTAAAATAAAGAAAACAAGTGGTTTAAATAACATGGGAAGAAAAGCACTGATTTGAAATAAGAAACCCTGTAAATAAAAGTGGAAGGTTTACTGATTTTGCCTGGGCTGTTAAACTCCTTATAATAAAAGTAATTATAACATGATTTAAATATCTGGTGAAAACACACATGGGGGCAAATTCCAAAGGTAGTTTTGAACCCTTATTAAAAATACAGCAAAATCATAACTCCACATTACAACAGTAATTAACTATGGTTAAAAGTACCCTAAAGAGATGCAATTACCCTTTAAAATAATTCTGCAATTTAGGTTGTATACTTAATACATTTAGGTTTTTTTTAGTTAATTGATAATTTGCCAGTTAAATTAATGTGAAAACCCCACTATCCGAGAGAGTGAATATTTTTCATTCATTTGGGTATATTATATTACTATTTCTTGCAAATAATACTTAAGATGAACATCTTCCTCCTTACAGCTAAGTATTATATTCTTAGAAAGTAAATGAGAATAAGGTGGTTACTATAGGGCATGTTCATTTATTGAGTCATTTAAATTTATAATAGTTCATAAGAGCAATAATAATTCTCTTTGAAACAAAATAATTATTTTCACATTTTTAAAATAAATTGACTACAGTTATTTTATAATAGGTTAGACAGTCAGGAAATATAAATTTATAAAAAATATTAAACATAGCTATTTCTAAGTGGCTTACCTCAAGCTCTATTAACAGATTAGAAACATTTCATGATTGTTTAATGGAGGGTGGATTTCTATTAATCAAATCCTGTTTTAAACCAATTGCTATCATTAAAAAAGAAACCGATTTTGTCAAAAGTAAAAATTGCCCCTGGAAAATTTAAATGATAAAGTTAAAGGTTAATTTAAATATGTATTAGAGAGAAAAAGATAATTACACAGACATTTTAAATTCTCAATAGCAAAACCATTTACAAAATAAATCTCAGGGTAAGCATATGCTTTAAGATTTGAAATTATTTACAGTGGGATTACTTGTTTTCACTGATTTAAAAATGTGGGGCATGTAATCCATAACACTTTATCTACTTTAAGTTTTTTACCAATCTCAAATTGTTTTACTTCTACCTTTGTACCTTGAGTAATATTATTGCTTTTTCTCTCCTCTTCTGTCACTTGACCTTACTGACCCCTTTTGAAACATCTTCACCTAATAATACCAAGAGAGTCTGTCCCAGTAATATTGGAGAAAAAATCCTAAAATAGAGTACAGAAAATTTCAATTATTTGACACTGGAGGGAAGGTTGATAGTCCTGTATACCCGAATCACATCTGAGAGTGGTGTGGTCTGTAACTGATGACAGTAATAAAAAAATGTCAAAGACTATGACAATAACTATGATTTTTTAGTGTAAAATGGATAATAACTTAAAACAAACAATGAGTTCATTCTCTAATTGCTAAAATATAGCATTTTATTTTTTTTAAATCCAGTATTTAAGTTCCTTAGGCAAATGGAACCAGCGAGGTTTTGGATTGCAAATGTTATTCTCCACTCCTCCCAAAGATTCTGAGAGCTACAAGACGCTTAAAAAAAAAAAAAAATTTTTTTTTTTTTCAGATATTGTCAAGCAGGCAGAACCAAAGTAGAATGTTTAAGGAATAAAAACATTCTTTAATCAAAGTCTACTTACTCAAGGGTAAAACACACCCAACTATCCAATATCCATTGTCAAACTCAGAGATAAATCAAAGGATATTTCAAACAAAATCTGAACAGGTTATTTGTGGAACTAAACAGTTGTAAGATTTATATGAAAGTTCAAATAGTCAAGAAGAGTCAAAAGCTATCATAGAAGAAAAAGAAAGGTGAAAAGACATATTCAATTACATATTGAAATATATATCTATATAATAAAACATATGTACAATAAAAAATTTTAGTCAAGATGCCCTGATATTGGCACATAAAGAATAGGTAATAAATCAATTACATAGAATAGAATAATAAGCCAATTAAGTAAAATAAAAAGAAAAGAAAAACTAGTTTATATGTTATGGACACTAGACTTAAAATAAACTAGTCTTTGTAGTACAAAGGGACATTAATAAACTACTCAAGGGGAATTATTGCATGATATCTATGTAGTAAAATACTTTCTAAACTGAAAGAAAAAGCAGAAACTATAAGGCAAATGATAAACTTGAATGCATTAAACTAAGAATTTTGCTCATAAAAAAATAGCCAAATGGAGGCTGAGATGATATTTCCAATAACTGACACAGGGCTAATATCCAAACTATATACAAAACCCCCAAAATTAATAAATAAAAGACACACTAACCAATAGGTTAAAAAAAGCTTAAATATACACTTTATAAAAATTAAAATTGCCTACAGACTAATGGACATGTGGCATGGCTCTTTAGTAATCAATAAAAATAAAATCACAGTGACACACCATTAGATTTCCACAGGTATGGCTGATACTGAAAAGTCTAACTATTGACTTTTAAATTTGCTCAACTTAAGTTGTTGAGCAAAATGAATCCCCTTATATCTTTGCAGAGGAGTGTGAATTGGTACATTCACTTTGGAAAAGAGTTTGGCATTACCTGGTGACAAAAACACTCTCCTTGACCAAACTTGAGTAAGACTTTTCTTTTTAAGATTTATTCATTATTATTTTTATTTTTATTGTTGACACTATTAGGGATGTGCCCCACCCCCCACTCCTTTGCCCACCTCCATCCATCCCTCCCTGGGGCCATGATCAGGCTTTCGTCTGTGTCTATAGGCTATGAATATTGGTTCTTTGGCTAATCCCTTTACTTTCTTTCATCTAGTCCTCTCCTCTCCCCTCTGATAGCTGTCAGTCTGTTCCATGTGCCTTTTTGTTTTTCTATTTTGTTTATCAGTTTATTGTTGGAGAGCACAAGAGACTTGGTTGGAAAGTTGTAAGGAGGACATTCTGATAAAAAGGTGTGGAAGGCTGCCTGCCCTGTTTATTGGAATTCCAACTTAGGGGAGACTTAGGGGAGTGTCCAAGGTGGTGTCCTTAATTATTCCTTGACCTTTCCAAACAAGTCTGTGCACGTGCAGACCCCTAGGTGTTTACTGGAATCCTTATGCTTAATCCCTGGATACCCTTGCCTAGAGGCCAATATAAATATGTGTGTCCTCCCAAGATTACTCACCCTATTGATTGTATCTAAAGACAAATCCTATATAATAAAAGGCTAATATGCAAATTGTCCCCTCAACTGGGAGTTCAACCAGGGGGAGGAGCCAGATGGCCAACTGCCATGTCTCCTCCGCTCTGGCCGGACCCCCCTCATGCACGAATTCGTGCACCAGGCCTCTAGTATTCTAATAAAAGGCTAAAGAGCCAGGAAATCAAGGCTGCTTTGGCCACTAGAGCCAGGGGCCCCTTAGCCCTCTCTTTCACAGTCAAACTGTGTCTGAATAATCTGTTCATCTGTCATTCAGGGGCTGCTGGTCAGCCCCAGCAGTTTATTTTGTTCATTAGATTCCACATATAAGTGAGATCATACGGTGTTTGTCTCTCTCTGATGGTTATTTCACTTAGCATACTAGTAATACTCTCCAGGTCCACCCATGCTATGGCAAAAAGGAAGATTTCCTTCTTTTTTTACAGTCATGTATTATTCCATTTACACAATTTCTTACAATAAAACTTTTAATATACAGCGTTGGGAAAAAGTAGGTTTACATTTGTAATACAAATAACTAATACAATAATTAACAAATAATAAAACAAGAATAACCGTGTTTTACAGACTCACAACTGTAAACCTAATTTTCCCACCCATGTATATCTTACACTGGTTCGTTTCTCTGTTTGAACCCCTGACTGATGCACATATATACTATGCAGACATAATTATATAATAAAACTATAAATGAGAGCACAGAATTAAAAATAGTAAAAATCAGGGTATGAGATTATTGTGATAAGAAGAGAATCATATACGGCCTTTGCTGAAAATATTTATTTTCTTCAGGAGTGGTGTGGTAACATGTTTTTTCATTATAAGAAGTTGTAACCTGTACACTTAGGTTTATCTTTTTTTGTGAGTTCCCATTTTTTTTTTTTTAAGCCTTAAAGACTAACTTTTGCATCATGGAAGATTACCTACTTTTTACTGATATAATATGGAACCCTCATGTATATATTCTCATTTAATTTGCTATTGTGAAATATTTTGTAGGATAATATTTTACTATTTTTTCCCTGAGCTTTTTAAAGTGCTTTCTTCAGCATGCATTATAAAATAATTTTAATTCATTATGCAATCATGTTATAATCATTATAACATAAATATGTACTGCAAGACAGTAAATTATATGTCTACAATGTATTTGAAATTTGGTTAGCAAATGTTCTGTATCAGTTTGTCAGCATAGGTTGCTGTAGTCATCTCTTAAAAAATGCTTGAGGTTTTCTTAAGAAAAAAGCAATCTTTCAATGGAAAAATTACTACTTTTATTTTTATTACCTACATTCTCTAAAGGTGATCTGGGTTTGAGTGTTATTTAAAGTTAGAACTTACTTCTGTTATATATTATGTCCTGGGAGTGGGGGGTGGGTTGACACTGAGGATAACAAGCCTACAGATTTTTAAAAATCATATGAAGTTTAAAAGAGTATTTAAAATAGTTTTAAAACAGCCTGTTTATTTTAAAATATATTTTGAAATAATCAACAATAAACATAATAAAATATAGAATATAGATTTGTACGTATTTTGTTTTTACTGTAGACTAAAAAAATAATCTCACAAATATACAAAATCATCTACAGGAAAATGTCAATTTGAAAACTTTTAAAAATTCACTCCCTCTACACCAAAAATGTTTATATTATTTTATTATTAGAACTAATGCATTTAGCAACATTTATATTCAGATTTCAAACATTTGGGAAATCATTCAAATTCTAGGTGTATATCTCACATCTATCAATAGATTCTCAGTGTCATACTGTCAAATTCTAAGGCAGTCTTTGAATTAAATACTCCAGTTCACGCTTTAACATAGGCATGAAAGTTGATCTAACTTGACAGTTCTCTAGAAATAATCATTCTGACATGTCAAAGATGGAACATGCCTGGATCTCTACATTATTCAAAAATGATGGAATCTAGGGAAAGGAAAAGAAGTAACACAAAGTCCTACACATTGTAATTAGTTACTTCAAAAGTGAAAAATAGCATAATTCATATGGGTTTGGATTAGGCACAGAGGATGGGAACATAGAAATATGCACCATTATATCTATAAAAAAACACATTTTTTAACCTTTTCTCAAAGTCACTGAACTCAGATTTGGGAAATTATGAGAAATTTTGGGATTTAACTTATGTAGTCAGTGATTTTTTTTATGTGAAGTTTTTGGTAATTAGTAAATAAGAAGTGGTACAAATGTATTAAGAAATGTTAATTATTTTGTGTAGATTTTGAATAAATTGTCCTTTTTGATAATGTTGCTTTTGTAATTTGGTTAAGGCATTTTCAACAACTACTAATTAAGCACTAGTATTCTTTCAATCTGCCTTGTTTGATTGGTTATTTATGTCAGAGATTGATTCAAAGTATTGGCTATTTCCCCCATTTTCCCCTTCTTTTAACAACAATGACTAAATTAATTTTGGATGATGTAAAGTATTAGCTCAAAGTTTTTTCTTTTCATCCACAAATAAAAGTAATGATTTTTCCAACTACTTCATTTGAATTAAGACCTAATATGCAAGAATCACTTCTAGAGTTGACATGGTACTTCAGATATCTTTGTGCAGCTGAGCCTTAGATGTCAGTGATGAGTGCACCTTAATGGTACTGCGGTGGGCCTATGAATGACAAACTACCTGTGCTGAGTCAGCCAGGTCAGCTACTGCTCCCTGCTCAGAGGGGAGCTGGAAGTGACAGATCCATTAACTGCCTACTACACACGTGGGGAACACCAAGTTGGAAATCTTTTTTTTTTTAATCTTTTGGAGAGAAACTGCATGGATACAGTTGGTTCATTCTCCAATTGTAATAAGGATGATATTTTGGAAAGTGAATAATAGCAATAAAAAGTGAAAATAATGTTTTACATAATGGAATAGTTTTTGACTTGTAATTAACACATTTCAGTGTAGACTGTCAAAATATTTTCTCAGCTTTATTTAAAAATATCTGTGAATACTTTGACATCCCATGTATCAATTCAAACGGTAAATATTTTTAGCTTAAAATTTCAATGTTCTTGATAATTAATATATACATATCTGGCATTTTATAGGACCCATTTTACAATGGAGCAATACTTATATGAGGTTGTTTTATAGAACAGTGATTAAGTAAAGGTTTGCAACAGGATCACAATTGTTTTCTAATTTGCATTATTAAATATACAAAGCTATTATCATTTCTTTCTTAAGTTTAAAGAGAGAAGTTAAAATTTGAAGATTAAACTGATTCCTAAAATTTATGATGAATTTATTGGGGATTAGGAAAACACAACACAATGCTGCTTCCCTCCACTTGCCATTTTGTAAATGAGTTATTTACAAGAGTCATGTACCAGAAACTGGCAAGCTTTCTGTGTGGCAATTCATATATATGTATATGTATGTGCATATATATATATATATATATATATATATATATATATATATATATATATATATATATATATATTGATTTCAGAGGAGAAGAAAAAAGGGAGAGAGAGAGAGAGAGATGAAACATCAATGATGAGAGAGAATCACTGATCGGCTGCCTTTTGCACATCCCCACTGGGGATAGAGCTGTCGATCCATGCATGTTTCCTGACAGGGAATGGAGCCATGACATCCTGGTTCATAGGTAGAAGCTCAACCACTGAGCCATGCCTGTAGGGCCTGTGTGGCAATTCTTAATCTTCACATCACCAGCCTTATGTAAGTTATTTAAATTGCTCCAGAAATAGTAATGGAAAATAAGTCAAAGTACAAGGCACTAGTAAAAACAAAGGGAAAATGAGTCATTTAAAATTCAGTGTTATTCTATTAGAATGTCATTGTAGTTAAAATAAAAAATGAACATTATCTAAAGGATCTACAATAACTCTATCACATCTTTCCTAACATATTATTATTTATTTTTCTTTTATAAAAAAAAGGAAACCTACATTTCCAACTTACCTCCCTTTGTAATCAAATGATATTTTTTCTTAAAAGATTTGAGGACTTGTCTAAAACACTGAGAGTTCAAAAATGAATAATTTTAAAATCTCAAAATTTAAGGGAGAAAAAATAAGTAGAAATTTAAAATTTCAAAATAACACCCATGCAATATATATAATTGATTACCTACTATATTTCAAGAACTATGCTTGGCCCTCACATTTGATACAGAAGAAAGGTAGATATAGTCTATGTCTTCATGAACCCTAGAGTATATAGGAAGAAACATACATAAATTAAATGATAACACAGAAAAATATGAAAT
The DNA here is from genome assembly GCA_025583905.1 of Ia io. NCBI lineage: Eukaryota > Metazoa > Chordata > Mammalia > Chiroptera > Vespertilionidae > Ia > Ia io. The sequence goes on from JAJQQW010000003.1 coordinate 38,682,417, forward strand.
GCCAAAGTTGATAAGAGTCATGGAGAAAAGAGACATATGACTAAGGAGACTTAATAATCTGGGTCTAGAAAGGTTTCCATAAAGACAAAACAATTGAATGGATGTGTGTGAGATGAGTGGGGATTTACTGAATGAAAGGTGGCAGAAGTATGTTCCCGACAAAAAGATCAGCATGTAGTAGGAGGAGTCATGGCACATTAAATGAACAGAAAGAGTTCAGTGTGAGAGGAGCTCTGACTAATTAAAGGAGAGAGTGGTCTAAGATGAAGCTGGAGACATCAGGAAAAGACCTCAAACAGTATGGTGTCATGCACTTAAAGACTTGTTAAGAGGGTTGATCTCATGTTGACTATTTTTACCACATGCACACAAGAAAAAAACAAAACAAAACAAGGCAAGGGGACATAAGAAATCTTTTGGTGGTGGTGGACATGTTTATTTCCCTATTATGAGGTTGGTGTCATGGGTGTATGGATATGTCCAAATTCATAAAAATACAAACATTATACAGGTACTTTTTGTAAATTAAATATACTTCAATAAAGCCAGAAAAAAAAAAGGAGACAAACTGAAAAAACACACAAATCAGAATACACCAGTTTACAAATGTTGGGCTTCCTCCATATAGTCAGATTAGCAGGTTTTTAAAATGTCTGAAAGTGGAGACAGGATAAAAGAAAATGAAAGACCAGTGAAGGTAATATGTAAGTGGTCTGGAAGGAAAACATGGCAGATTAAACTGCAAGCTGGAAATGAGTTGGAGTGAAAAGGATAGAATAAAGAAATATTAGTCATGTAAAATGCATAGGACTGTGTGATAGATTAAAATAGGCAGAGATTGAGAGAGAGATAAATAAAACATAACTTTCAAAAATCAAACAAAACAAAACCTTAAGACAATGAGATTTGATGGGCTTCTGGATTGGTGAACCACCCCGCCATGTTGGGAAGGTGGCACACCCCAGTTCCATAAGGATAGAAGCACTTTGCACTCGTGACAATTTTAAGAACCTTCCTGACCTCACTCTATGTACAGCTTCATCTTGCTGTCCATCTTTATAATAAAGTTGATAAACGTAAGCAGAAAAGTTAACTTTCAAGTTTCTGGTTTATGAAATCGATGGATAAATTATTCTATTCATTTAAATAAAAGTAACTGGAGGAAAGCCATGTTTTGGGGAGTGACAAGGAAAAGGAATATTATTAGTTACTTTGGGGACTTGTTTGGTTTGTGGTACTTTTGAAAGATTCTAGTAGAAATGTTGAGAAGGTAGTTGGTTATTGGAACAATCTGATAAATAGCCTAGAGGGCATAGAAGAAATTACCATAGGAGAGTACAGATTGAGAAGAGAGTCTATGAGGGAACTTGGGTATTTCCAATATTTAATGGCTACATACAGAAGGATATATTTAAAAAGAAGATTAAAATTTGTTGCCAAAATAAAACATTAAAACAATATGAAGAGTGTGATGTCATAGTCACAGAAGCCTATAGAAAGGGTTTCATTCAAGATAAAGAAATGTTGAAAAATATTAAATAATCTTCAGAGGTCAAATGATAGGATATATATATATATATATATATATATATATATATATATATATATATATAGAGAGAGAGAGAGAGAGAGAGAGAGAGAGAGTATTGACACAACTGGTATCTATGAAATAGCATATTTAAATAATGATAGGACTAATCATGATAAGAGCCAAAGTTGAGTTCCCAAAGGAGAAAAGTAATTAAGCAATAGTATAGGGTTCCTGAGAACAGATAAATCTTAGGTACAGGTGCAAACTGAACTTATAAAGGTCAAAGGACAGGTCCTTATCCTATCTAATAAAGAGGGAATATGCTAATTGATCCTCATGCCATCGCAAAGATGGCGGCACCCACAGCCAATAAGGAGGGAATATGCCAATTGACTGCCACACCTTCAAACATGGCGGTGCCCACAGCCACAAGATGGCGGTGCCCAGTCTCCTCAGCCCCACCGGGGCGGCAGGTGTGAAGCAAGGCCGGGCCCACCCCCAGGCAGGCCTGGACACTCTGTGCGCCTGCCTCTGGAGTCCCCCAGTCCCCTCAGCCCCCCAGCTGCCCAGGGCCGGCCTGAGACACAGTCAAGCCTTGGATGGCAGCTGCCCAGCAGCCCAGGGCTGCCTAAGGCTCAGGTAACCAGAGCTGGCCAAGGCTTGTGCTGCAGGCAGTGGCAGCAGCAGAGGTGTGATGGGGCCTCACCTTCCCCTGATCACCAGGTCGCCTCCTTCCCCTGAGGGCTCCCAGACTGTGAGAGGAGGCAGGCTGGGCTGAGGGACGCCCCCTCCAGTGCATGAATTTTCCTGCACTGGGCCTTTAGTCCTATCTAATAAAAGAGTAATATGCAAATTGACCATACCTCTGCTACACCCACAAGCCACACCCACCAGCCAATCAGGAGCGAGTTTGCAAATTAACCCAACCAAGATGGCTGCAGCCATGGAGAGAGCAGGAGGCTTGGGTTGCCCCGGCAATGGAGGAAGCCAAGCTTTCCGCCTGCCCTGGTGGGCCCAGGCCTCCGCTCAAGGCTACAAAGTTTCAATTATAGAAGATAAATAAATCCCAGATACCAGGGCCTCCACTTGGGTTGCCAGGGGGTGTGGCCAGCCTGAAAACCACCACAGGCCCCTTGCCCAGGCCACCCAATGCCCCAAGAGAACCCCCACCCTGATCCGGGACACCCTTCAGGGCAAACCAGCTGGCCCCCACCAGTGCACCAGGCCTCTATCCTATCTAATCCTATCTAATAAAAGGATAATATGCAAATTGACCATCACTCCAACACACAAGATGGCTGCCCCCATGTGGTTAAAGATGACTGACCCCATGTGGACACAAGTTGGCCACCACAAGATGGCCAGCAGGCGAGGGCAGTTGGGAGCGACCAGGCCTGCAAGGGAGGGCAGCTGTGGGTGATCAGGCCAGCAGGGGAGGGCAGTTGGGAGAGACCAGGCCTGCAAGGGAGGACAGTTAGAGGCGATCAAGCCTGCAGGGGAGGGCAGTTAGGGGTGACCAGGCCAACAGAGGAGGGAAGTTGGTGGTGACCAGGTCTGCAGGGGAGGGCAGTTAGGGGCAAACAGGCTGGCAGGGGAATGGTTAGGAGGTGATCAGTCTGGCAGGCAGAAGTGGTTAGGGGCAATCAGGAAGGCAGGCAGGCGAGCAGTTTGGAGCTAGCAGTCGTGGATTGTGAGAGGGATGTCCGACTGCCCGTATAGGCCCGATCCTACCTGGATCGGGCCTATACGGGCAGTCGGACACCTCTCGAGGGGTCCCAGATTAGAGAGGGTGCAGGCTGGGCTGAGAGACACCCCCCCATGCACGAATTTCATGCACCGGGCCTCTAGTTTTAAATAAAAGGCAGGGAAAAGACTATGGGTGTGTTTGTATATGTTGTTTTATCTGGCTGTAGAAAACTTAAAAGCACTCTTACCTGGTAACTTCTAATTTCTCTGTGTCAAGTCATCTTGGGGAGGAAGTGGGAGTTAAAGGATGTTCATTTAGTGCAGAGCAGGGAGAGTCATAGGTTTAAATTGGATAAACAATATTCTACATTTCATGGAAGAGTAAGCTTATGTAATGAATATAGTACTGAAAATAAGTTAAGCAAAGGCCTGTGGAAGCATAGTAAGGGACAGAGTTAACTCAGCTAAAAATTAGTGAAAGTCTCATAAAAATGATTTATGAGGTGCATCTAGAAAAAGAAAAGATCATCAGCTAGAAAACAGAGAAAAGTTATTAGCAAAGGAAGTGCCATTTACAGGAATAGGCATGAGAATACCTTCAAGAATTTGTGTGGCTAGAGTCATCGGCGTGCAACAATGGTTCTGTCATGCTTTCACGAAGGCACAAACAGCTTTGTGGCAGTTTTAGATGCTCTGATAGTGGTTGCTCTTTCCTTTTGCCACCAAAAATGTCTAGGCAAGGACCAAAATTTAGTTGAGTGAATTAATGAGGAGGATGAAGCTACCATCCTTTTCTTGCTGGTTGGGCAATTTTACTCTCATTTCAAATGACAAATTAAGTGTCTCATGAAATCAATTTAAACCAAGAATAAAATATGTGAATTATTTTGCATCACTGTTTGTTATTCTAATTTTCACTATGTGTATTTTGAGTAATGACTTTTGAAGAGTTAAAAATCCAATCTATTTTGGCACTGCTGTTAATGACATTAGAAAATTGATATTAATTACTATAGTGAATACTACTAATAATAAGGTAATATTCTCATATTCAATAACCAATGAAAGGATTAATAGCTATGCTTTAATTCATTTTTTGCTATTAAGCTTAATGCATTTATGTCAATTTTTATTGCTATGTTTATTATTCTTAGGAGCTTTAATATGTTAACAATGTGTTTGTAGATATGTTCAAGAGCATATATTTTGTGATGACTTGGATTAAATGATTTTGAAAAACAATTCAGTCCTATCATTATTCATAGCATAAAAGTTTTGTTATGCTCCATATTTACAGATATGTATCATGTTGACACTACATTCAAACATTGAGTTACATATGATATAAAAAATCTAAAATGGTATTAACACTCTATCAAACTTTGATGCAAGACTAATAATTAAATAAGGTTCACTATATTAACAGCTGTAATATTTAAAATTACTAAAATCATACAACTCCTAGCTATTTAAGGGATGCTTTATTGTCTTCTTTCAATTTTCCAAAGATCTTGATTTTGCTGCTGTTTTATTCTTGTAATATATTAGTGTATCTTATATAAGTACATTTTCTTCCCTAACTTAGGCTCAGTGGATAGAGCATTGGACAGTGGACTGAAGGGTCCCAGGTTCAATTCCAGTCAAGGGCACATACCTCAGTTGTGGGCTCGGTCCCCAGTAAGGAGCTTACAGGAGGCAGCTGACCAATGTTTCCCTCTCATTGATGTTTCTATCTCTCTATTCCTCTCCTTTCCTCTCTCTAAAATAAATAAAAATACAAAAAATTAAAAAAATAAGTAAATTTTTTACATAGTGCATATTTCTATCACCTATCTATTTATCCATCTATCATTTTTTTTAAACTTGGTTTTTGCCTCTCCCCTTGTTTTGTGCTCTGTGTCCAGTAAACAAAGAGATCTTGTGCAAAGTAGCTACTTTGTGAATGGATGAATATGTATAATGAAATATGTAATTTGTGAAGTGCTTTTAACTATCTTAGGACAGAGTTCAAAATTTTACTTTAGATTATTTTATGTTGTTTTCTTCATAGCACTGCATTTTAAAGTGCAAATTCTTTTTAAGATATTTTTCCATAAGGGCCCAAAACTACCCTTATTTTTAAACTAGAGGCCCAGTGCACAAAATTCATGCACTGAGGGGGTGTCCCTCAACCCAGCCTGCACCCTCTCCAATCTGGGATTAGGCCTAAACCGGAAGTCGGACAGCCCTCTCACAATCTGGGATTGCTGACTCCAAACCACTCTGCCTGATAGCTTCCTAACCACTCCCTGCCAACCTGATTGACACCTAACTGCTCCCCTGCCGGCCTGATTGCCCCCAACTGCTGTCCCCTGCAGACCTGGTCCCCCCCAACTGCCCTCCCTTGCCAGCCATCTTATGACAACTTGGGGGCGGTCATCTTGTGATGACATGGGGGCAGCCATCTTGTGGTGGCCATCTTGTGATGACGTGGGAGCGGCCATCTTTTTTTATTGTCTAAAGTTTTACATATGTCTCCTTTTTCCCCAATTGACCCCCTTCCCATCCCTTCCCAGCTGGGGCATCTTGTGATAACATGGGGGCGACCATCTTGTGATGCAAGGGCGTGAGGCTCAATTTGCATATTACCTCTTTATTATGTAGGATAATATGAAAATGTAATTACTGTGCATATTATTTAGACTATTTGACTACCCCAAAGGGACTCTATTATTAGAATTTGGATTAAATTACAACAACACTTATTGTTTGTTTCATTTCCAGAGTTGGTAGTCCATCTGCTGATTCTGTGACAGAGAATTCACCATTTCCTAATATATCCCATTCTTCTACTAGACAGCATGAGTATGTGGTGATGTCAAACAGATGGTATACAGCTGCAACTTCAAGCATCTTTTTTTCTCACATTTATTTATTTATTGGAGGCCCGGTACATGAAATTTGTGGGGGTCCCTCAGCCTGGCCCACACCCTCTCACAGTCCAGGAGTCCTGGAGGGATGTCCAACTGATGGCTTAGTGGGCCTACCTTCCCTCTTGGCGATATTCTTTAAATTGTACATGGCTGTTTCATAGCTGTACCTGCTCAGGGCGGGGCTCCAATCTCCTGGAGTGGGGTGGGCTGGGCCAGGGCAGAGCCAGGCAGGCTAGGAGGGCAGATTTTGCTACACCCCCAGTGAGGTTCAGCGCATTTCAGCTGCAGAGACGGCGCTGCTGCTGTTGGGGGGAAGGATCTGACCCTGGGTGGCCTCTCAGGCCTGCCTCCACCCGGGTCTGGAGTTGTAGGAAGGAGATGCATGCCCAGCCCCAGTAGAGGGGGCCTAGCAGTGGCCGGCCACAGGCCCCGGGTGCTTTGGGAGCGCTGACGGGTGGTCGCCGATGTGCTATTGTATTGGGTGCCCTTGGCAGGGGTGGCGGGGGAAGAGATCAGGAGTTGGAGGTGCAGGCTGCAGCTATCCCCGAGGCTGGGTCTTCTCCCCGTCTGGTCAGCATCCCCATCCCCCTGGGGGTGCGGGGACTGGGTTAGGGTATCTGTGCAGGGGGATTGGAAGAGCTCCCCGTGGCCACTTCCTCTTCCTTTGCAGTCTGGGTTCCTGTCAGACGCTCTCCTCAGACCCCCAGGAACTTGGCTCCTGCCGCCCACCCACTGCTGGTCTGTAAATATGCAAATTGGTTGTTACTGGGACACTATAACAGACAATTAGCATATCACCTCTTTATATGTATAGATTTTAAAATCTTTATTGTTCAAGAATCTTATTTACTCTTACCTCTCTAAACAAGGGAAACACACCCAAAGTTTTAAAATGTGTTTCTTTATATAGTTTTGAAATCAAGTAGTATAATATGAGTAAATTTAATATAATTTATTGCAATGTTTATTCATAGAGAATGTTGGTATATTTTACAATTTTGTTTCCTGGTTTACTACTAATCAACTGGTTTGTTTCCATTTCATAAACTTTAGAAATCCATTTTTTCTTTCTTTTTCCCTCTCTCTCAGAATTCAAAACCCAACCCGTATCATAAAGTTAGAAAAAGGTTATTTTTATCATCCACAGACATAAAAATACAATCTTTTTATTTTTTTCCATTACTGGTGAAATATTAATATTAGAACATACTTGAGTTCATTTTTTTTTTTCTTTTTAAGCCCCTTCTTCAGGGACTTCAGCTTCTCCACAGGAAATTTTTTCTTGACCTTTTAAAAATGCCTAATACTCCTTAATATTATAAAAAATGTTAGATCAGCCCTGACTGATTTGGCTCAGTGGCTAGAGCATCAGCCTGTGGAATGAAGGGTCCCAGGTTCGATTCTGGTAAAGGGCATGTACCTTGGTTGCAGGCACATACCCAGCAGGGAGTGTGCAAGAGGCAGCTGATCAATGTTTCTCTCTCATCAATGTTTCTAACTCTCTATCTCTCTCCCTTCTCTGTAAAAAAATCAATAAAATATATTTAAAAAATGTTAAATCATTGAATGCTAAGAGTTCTTTTTCCTAACTATTTTCTAGTTCTAATTTTCCAATGATCTATTTTTTTGTTAATATTTCTGACATTATCTATTTCTATAACATCCCACAAACATATAATTCTCTCTCTTGCAGTTCTTGCCATGCCATCTCTGATTTCTACCACATATGAATGCCTCAATTATTTTTTGAATCAAAAACTATTCACTCACTCATCCAATATTTACTGTTTATCTGCCATGTGCCAATTCCTAAGTAAGGGGCTAATGATATGTGATATAAAAATGCATGTTTCTACAATTACTATATTTTTCAATAAACAGACACAATTTCAGTTTACCTTTTCTTGAGTATCTATAATTGGTAGATAATAGATAGAAAGATAGATAGATGCACAATATATAAAATATACTTAAATAAGATAAACTAACATATTAAAAGAACAAAATGGCAGCAAAATCAAGATCCTTTAAAAACTGAAGGAAGACAAAAAAACACCTCTTATATAGCTAAGAGTTATATGGTTTTAGTAATTTTAAATATTATAGCTGTTAACATAGTGAACCTTATTTGATTATTAGTCTTGCATCAAAGTTTGAGAGAGTGTTAATATCATTCTAGATTTTATCTAGTGACCTACAGTAAAACCTCAATATAACAGACTGATTCGGGTGAGGGGGTGCCCAATAAAGCAGAAAGTCCATTATATAAAAAAATAGTTGTTTTTTTTTTTAAATATATACCAGTATGTTAAATAAATGACTGTTATTTAGTTTGCCTGTTTTTAATTATGTAGATGGGTTTGTGTAATTAAAAGTAAGTATGCATGAAAAGTTTACTTTCACAGAAAAGTTTTCTATAAGTATCACAGTAATTTTAAATTTATACTGAATAGGTAATAAATGTGTGCACTCACTAGTCACCAGGAGTAACAAATGCACACTGCTAGGGCGTGACTTAGCGCAGTGGGAACATCATTGCAGTAAGTCATGCCACTTGACACGGAACCAATTGCCATGCTATGAGTTGTGATCACGTGCTAAGCATTCACTGAACAGTATTTACCAGACACTTGGATTTTAATATGTAGACTATAGTTGTAGATATGTAATATTTATTTATGTTGGTGAAATTACTACAGGTTTTTCTAACATATGGCCTATTTGTTAAAATTTGTTAAAAATAACAGTGAATTAACAGCAAAAAATAATAATCTGTTAATTTAATTAAAAGCATTGGTGAAAAGCATTATAAAATTAACAGGATGTTAATTTTTACATATAACATACAGACCAGAAATTTTGTCCATTAAATCAAGGTCTACAAAATCAAGGGTTTAATGTATGCACTTCTTTCATTTGAGGTTTGTGTGTATTTTTGCATTTTTATTTTACTAAAAAAAAAAGATCCTAAATTTATCAATTAATTACATCCCTCTCACAATCTGGGACCACTGGCTCCTAACTGCTCACCTAATCACCTGCCTGCCTAATCACCCCTAACCACTCTGCCTGCCTGCCTGATCATGTTTAACCACCTCTGTCTGCCGGCCTGATCTCCCCTAACTGCCTCTGCCTCGGCCCTGCCATCGTGGCTTTCTCAGGAAGGACATCCAGAGATATCCGGTCTATCTGATCTAATTAGCATATTACCCTTTTATTAGTATGGATAAGTTTCAAGAGTACAATTCTATGATATATCATCTGTATATTGCATTGTGGACTCACCACCCAAAGTCAAATTTTCTTCCATCACCATATGTTTACCCTTCTTTCCCTTTACTAGCCCCTCAACCAATCCCCCTTCCCTCTGGTAACCACCATTCTGTTTTCCCTGTCTATGAGTTTTTATTTGTTAATTTGTTGCTTTCAGTTTTATATCCCACATGAGTGAAATCATATGGTCCTTAAATTTTTCTGTCTCACTTTTTTCCTTTAGCATAATATTCTTAAGATCTATCTATGCTGTCGTAAATGACAGTATTTTGTCTTTTCTTATGTCTTAGTAGTATTCCATTGCATATATGTACCATATCTTTTTTATCAAATCATCATTTTTGTTGTTTCCATGTCTTGGCTACTATGAATAATGCTTCAATGAACATAGGAGTGCATATATCTTTGTGAATATATATTACAAATTTTGGGGGTAGATAACCAGAAGTGGGGTTGCTGAGTCTTATGGTAACTCTATTCTTAATTTTTTGAAGAGCCTCAATACTCTTTTCCCTAGTGACTATAAAATTAATTTTTATAATACTTTGTCAATTGTGAAAATTGGCTTCAGATAACAATGTGAGTTTAGGTCAAAGCTGAATAATATTTTAATTCTCAAAACGAAATTTGCTCTACAAAAGCCTAAATTTATATTTAAATATAATATAGTTTAGACTCTTATTGGAATAATTCTAAGATAGGCTATTATATATTATAACATTAAACATATATTGCCATCTTGTAAACTTTTACAAGTAATTTAATAAATCATGAGATGCAACAGACTTGTTTGAGTTTAAAGCTTAACAGGGTTAAACTGACAGTTCATGCATTTTATAATTATTATTCAACACATTGAGGCATTCAGGTTCAGCAAATATTACACCCATTTATACATAAACACACACACACATGTAATGTTAATATAACATTTTCTTGAAATACATCCAGTGCTTCAAGTCTGTTAGGCTTAAATTTAGAATCTAATGGTATCATTAAATATATGATTTGGTCTTTCACCTGAATATCACACTCTATTAATTAGCACCTAAATTCAAGAAGAGTATGATAAACCTTTTAGCATTTCACTTCGACTTACTTTGTAATGTAATGGGAAGTTTGGGGTAAAATATACTGATAATTAAAATCTATTCAATATTTCATCTACTTATCATCTATTTATTGGATGGAGACATAAGGGCTAGGATGGATGGGATGGTAGTGAATAAAGTAATTTCTCTCTGTACCAGAGTAGATTTTCATTATAAGAGATTCTCTTATCAAAGATAGAAATATTACTTTTCTAGTTTTCTATTTATTTTATAATCAGACAGTATACATTAATAGTATATAGAAGCAGACACAATCATTTGTAGTCCTGTAGAATAGCAGGATAAATAAAAAAGGACAGCAATTTACACAAATAATTATAGATATTTTACCTATCTGATATAACTTGCCTCATTAGTCTAGGGTAAAATACTGGTATAGTCACATTTCTTGTTTTGCCAAATGATCACTTTTGCCAATACTGCCTTATTTCAGGAAGAGTGGTGTTTTCCTCATCAGGGAAATAAAATTTGTTTATAAATCCAATTGTTTATTTAAAAATACCTTGATTGAGTTGTTGAGTCTAAAATAAGAGTCTATTCAGCCTTATTTTACCAAAAAGAGAGACATCCATTGTCTAATAAATTATTTCTGTTATTTTATTTCACTATCCTATAGTAGTGCTGTTGAACAGCATACTCTCATAGAGGCTTTGTCTATTACAGGTATAACATTGCTTCTCCATTTCCTTGAATGGAGAACCTTGAAAACCATTTTTAGTCTGCAAAATTGGAATTCTCTTATTTCTTACACACACAATCACTTTTTCCTAAAGCTCAAATACATCAAGAGGACAGGTGTTTTAATGATCAGTCAAGTTTTAGGATTAGTCAAACATTTTTTAAAACAATATTCTATCAAAATTACTTGAAATTTTTAAAAAACTAATTTGCCAACCTAGATTTGTTCTTTCTTTAATAAAATAGTATTTAATTGTATTTCTATGCCTTTCTGGCACTAGACTTTACATGTGTTGCCAAAATCCCATATGTTTCTCCAATTTTGAACATGAGAATGTTTGGTCATTCCATCCCACATTTCCCATAATGTCCTGGGCTCTATATGGAAAAATACCATCAATTCCCAATAGCATCATTGCATTCCAAAGGGGTAGCAACTTTTGTGAAGGTCATCACCCGCCAGGATTATATCTGTATAAATAAAAGAGCCATTCTTATCCTACAGTATAACCAAAGAAGAAAAATCTTCTATATATATAAAAGCCTAAGCAACTGAAAGACCGAATGACCGAATGACTGAACGACTGAACGACTGGTTGCTATGACACACACTGACCAGCAGGGGCAGATGTTTAATGAAGGAGCTGCCCCCTGGTGGTCAGTGTTCTCCCACAGCCAACTTCCCATAGCCAGCCAACCTCCTGCAATCTCTCCCCCTGGCAGGCGGGCCAATCTCCCAAGGTTCCTTCCCCTGGCCAGCCGGCTCTCCCAATTAGCCCCAATTGCCGGCCTGGGCAAGGGACCCCACCTGTGCACAAATTCGTGCACCAGGCCTCTAGTAATAGTAATAATCTATATATATAAAAAGCCAGTGGCCAGAATGCCATAATGAATAGAACGATTGGTTGCCATGATGTCCACTGTGGCCAGCTAACCTGCGGGATGGAAGGGTGGGGCCAGCCGGCCAACCTCCTGCATCCCCACACCCTGGCCAGCCCTGTCCCCAATGGGCCCGCAGCCCCTCCCCCCTGGCTGGCCCCACCTCTGATTGCCCCCTACCCCAATAGAGCATGGAGCTGGCCAGCCAACCTCCTGCAGCCCCTCCCCCCTGCTGGCCCTGTCCCTGATGGGCCACCACAACCCCAATGGTCCCCCCAATCAGGGGCAGGACCAGCCAGCCAACCACCCATTGCTCCACCCCCAGGCTCCCAATCCGTCCCCCAGCCCACTGCCCACAGCCCCTCATGGCCTGCCTCACCCCCGATCAGCCCCAATTGCCCCCCCCTACACCAATTGGTTGTGAGGCTGGCTGGCCCACCACCCACAGCTCCTCCCCATGACCATCCCTGCCCCCAATCGGCCCTTCCACCCCAATTGGGGGTGGGGCCTGCTGGCCAATTGCCTTCAGCCCCTCCCCCCAGCTGGCCCAGCCCTGATAGGGCCCAGATCAGGGTGGGCCAGCTGGCCAACCTCCCACCATCTCCGCCTGACAGGTCTGGCCCTGATCCACCCCAATAGGGGCCAGGCTGGCCAGACCCCAATGGTGCAGAAATTTGTGCACTGGGCCTCTAGTAACAATATAAACAAGATGGCAAGTAACAACAACAGTGTTAGTTAACCAGCTACTATATTTTCATCACTTAAGTGACAAATGAAAACTTCTCTTAAACACAGATGAGATGGCTTTAATGGTGTCTATAACCTAACTTGAATTATTAGACAAAATGCTTCTCATTCTAGAAGTTTTGGAGGATGGAGAAATCTGAAGAAAGATGCATACATACTAGGTGCATCGTGACATTCATACATCATTCTTAGATTTTCTTGAGTTAATCTTAAATAGTCAGTGGTTTTGTCATCCAGATCTCACTTTAAACCAATGTACTAATTCATGCAGTGAATAGAAAGATTGGAAATTAGTGGGAGAATATTAAGTCAGGAGATTTTTGAAAAATCCCTGGATAGATGCTTTAGTCTCTTTGCAGGGTTACATGTATAATTCAGTTGTGCACCTTGCGCCCTGCCCTTACATAGTAAGATAGGTAGGAACTTCAGGCCAGCCCATGTTCAGTTGCTCAAACTTTTGCATAAGTTTGTATTTATCCTAAAAGTACTGATGCCTTTTTATATTTTGTTTTCTCATAGGCGAAACTAGTTTTTCATGTAGTCTTCCTGGAGAGAGAGGACTATATAATTTGTTTAAGACCCTATGTGTTAACAGAAGCCTGATTATTTTTTTCTGTGATGACAGTAACAATTTCATAGTATTTTTGGCTAAATTATTCATCTACGACTAAGGAAATGAGCTCCCCTCTCCAAATATATATATTTGTATTTGATAGTTGAAACATTTCCATGTGCCACTTATTAAATAAGGAAATAAAAGTTAGGTTAGTTCAAGTATCATTTGGAATATTAGCCATACCTAGACAAGGTCAAAGAGAAATGTCTGTCTAAGGTACTCACCAGTCATCTTAGGGATTTATAATCTTAAATTGTTTTTTGAATGAGAAAAAAGCAAAGTATCATTAAGAATTTATTCATTTCTCCATTCTCCAAACAATTTTGCCTGTTTAAACAATACTTATATTTTTCCTAGTTGGGCAACACATTCACTCTTGCTGCCAAAAAGACAGAACATCTGAAATCTGTTTTTAAGCAGTGTCACTTTTTCAAAGTAATAGGTACAACAAGAAGAAAAGAAACATCTGCTATCTGCAGATTTTTTCCCCCTCTTTCCCCCAACATCAATCTAGCAAGACTTTGGCAAGCAGCTCCTTGCACACTAAGTCACAGAAATGTCAAAGGGGAGTAGAAATGAGAGTGGACACCTCTGTTGAAATGTCACTTTGAAAGTAAATAAAATCTATTGAAAAAATGCCATCTAAAAACAAGAAAGTTGGCAGCCGGATAAGTTGCACTGTATCATAGGCAGTTGAAGTAGCCACAAAATGAGCCTTTTTTCCTACAGCTTTTTTCATAAAATGGTGAAACACAATAGACATGAGCTTTGATTTAAAATTCAGTGGCGTTTATTGCCTTGAAATTGGTTAATTAAGACTACTTTCTACTGAGAGTAAACTGGTATTTTAAGTAAAACCATGTATCATATGTGAAAAATCTTAAGTTGTTTTTATTTATAAAATTGCCTTCAGAAATATTAGTATTAGGTGTCAGAAGAATTCACTATGCAGTAAGGTGTAAAGCTCATAGATTCAGAATCTCTGGGTTTAGATTTTCAGCTCCACCATTTTAGCTCCGTTATCTGTGAGCAAGTTACTTGAACTCCCAGTGTCCAATTTTCTAATCTGTAAAGGTTGATAGTAATAGTTCTAATCTGTAAAGGTTGATGGTAATAGTATCTAACTGGATTTTTTTTTTGAGTATTAAGAGCAAAGTACTTAGAATTGTACCAAGCATGCATACATACTCAGTAAATTTTGCTTATCATTATTAATTAAAGCATCCTCAGTGATTCACTGGCATTCTTTCTATCACAAACCTACTAAACAAGCAGTTTCCTCTTCTAATTTTCATTTACTATGTTTCTAGAATGACCAACGGTGTTGACTCCTAAGCAAACAATAGTGTGTGTAAACACTCCTCACAGAGCCATCAGTAAACCTGTTGAAAATGGAAATGGTTTAAAAACTTGGTGATTCAAGGTACAGTGTAGTCTTCAAATAACTAAATGCAGCAAAATTAAGGTCATTGTAATAGAAAAAAGATGATCAGGCAATCATTATTGAACATGATGGTTTTGCTGAACTGATGTAGCACTTATTATCTAAAGTTAGTGTAGAAAACTCCAGATCTCTAAAGGACCTCCATAACATTTGCTTGTTTAATTTCCAGACTCATCTACAACTAACAGCCTTGTCTAAATCCTCAAATCTCTCACATTATGCAGATTTTTCATAGCTAGAAGAATTGTCAAGAAACAGAATAACCTCACATGATTTATTTGGGAGTCTAAGGGCAAATTTACATTGCAGTTTTATTAAAAACTTCATTATGGTTTCTTTTTGTGTGTGTGTGTGTGTGTTTTGTGTTTTTTTTACTTATTTACTTTTTAACTTTTAAAACATCTTCTTCTGCTCCCTGGGTTATTTTGTCAGTTCTGAAACATGGTCATTGGTGTAGGCCATATACAAATGTGGAGAATCTGTGAAGTTCCTCTTCTCCTTAGTAATGACCCTGGTCTCCTCCCTCCTTAGTATTCAGGTGGATGTGCATGAACCTGAACTGTGGGAAACTAATATATGTTCTTCATCAGCATCACCTTTTATTTTTTCTAGTACTTGAAGTAAGTTCTCCTTTGTTTATATTTTGCTAAAATGATATTGCTAGGGAAGTCCAATACCTTAGTGTGGCATTCCTGAAGCTGTTGAATATCAGCCTAGAGAAAATGCTATCGTAAATTTTTAAAAATTACAAATGGCCCATGCCTTCTTTTTTTATGGGTAAAGATCTTCCAGAATTAATGTTCTGCCAGACAAACTCATTGAGGTATCTGAGGGTGGGTCATCTTGTAGTTGGCCAAATATGTCAAAAGAGAGCTATTTGTAAATTTTTACTGGCTGTGGTTTTACCTCTGTGTTTGTCTGATACCTGGAAGTAACTAGCTGCTGCCACTCCCTGTGGAGGTTTATCTGTAGAACCATGCCACTTGAGTTGGGCATCATGTGTTCCTATGACCTTTCTCCAAGGAGTGTCACAAGATAGAAATATAGGGACATTTAACCTACGGTCTTTCCTCCTTGATCTGAATCCATGTCCTGAATCATTATGAAAAGTATAATAGTGAAATAATATGTTATTATTATAAAATGTGTTAAGATAACTATTATGAATAATTATTATAAACTAGTGGCCTGGTGCACGGATTCATGCACATTGAAAGAACATTAATTAGAAGAAATATTTTCATATCACTATTTGCCCTTTCTCTATAATTGAAGTGTCAACCAAATTCACAATTGACAATGACAGATCGAAACACATGCGTGCAATTGGCGCCAGCAAGAGCTTTATATGTATCACACATGAAATAGTCAACTTAGCTTTTTATATATAGAGAATAAACTTGCTTAATTAGACCTGCTTTCTGATGTAGCTAAAACTTTTTCCAGCCCAATGAAGCACCTCAACTTCTCTTTCAGGTAATTGTCAGCAACACAGCAGTAAGTATCAACATGAAGCAGATTATTATTGTAGATCACACAGGGAGAACAAAGGGTAAAATATTTAACTGCAGCAGTATTTGACTATATTCTGCGCAGTGAGAAAACCTGAAGTCATTTTCAAGGTCCACCATTTCTTACTTCTTTTCAGTCGGTTCAAGTTTCTAAACTTTCTAAATCTCTGTTTTCTGGATAATGAAAAGAAAATAGGATTCCACCGAGTCTCCTGTCTACCTACTCCAGGACTTCTGTGAGGATCAAAGGAGATGAGGCACATGAAAATGCTTCACAGACATTTGGTAACAGTGTGAAATGTTTCCACCTGGATATAAAACAAGTCGTGTTCCAGGGCTGAAGAACCTGCAAGGAGGCTAGTTGCTAGGGAGAGGAAGCTGGGCATTGCTAGGTGACATCATTACCCAGATGGACACTTGGCATATTAGCCTTTTATAGATACAGATAATATTACAGTATCTCACTAATGTCATTTTATGTTAAAACTAGAGGCCCAGTGCACA
The DNA here is from genome assembly GCA_025583905.1 of Ia io. Taxonomy (NCBI): domain Eukaryota; kingdom Metazoa; phylum Chordata; class Mammalia; order Chiroptera; family Vespertilionidae; genus Ia; species Ia io. The sequence continues at coordinate 38,699,310 of JAJQQW010000003.1, forward strand.
AATTTGCGTATGGGTGGGGTCCCTCGGGGTGGCCAAAATTTGCAGTCCAACGTCTCCTGTAGCTCCTACCTTCCACTCTTGGTCCCACTGCCTGCTATGGTCTCATGTCCAATCAGTCCCAATTGGGAGTGTCTCGCACCGTCACAGCAGCGCTCACCAGCCGAACCCTGAGGGATCGGGCCAAAACCACCTCTCTGACATCCCCCAAGGGGTCCAGGATTGCAAAACGGCACAGGCCAGGCCAAGGGACCCCACCGGTGCATGATTGGGGCCGGGGAGGGAACGCAGGAGGGCTCTAGGGCATGTCTGGCCCATCTCGCTCAGTCTTGATCGGCTGGACCCTAGCAGCAAGCTAACCTACTGATCGGAGTGTCTTCCCCCTGGTGGGTCAGTGCACATCATAGCAAGCGGTTGAGCAGCCTTAGGGTATCATTAGCATATTACTCTTTGATTGGTTGAACAGTCGACTGGTCACCGGACCACTGGACACTTAACATATTAGGCTTTTATTATATAGGGTAACTGCTACTCTCTAGACATACAGTATTACTTACCAGTCTATAAAAATACCTTATAATTTAAATGATTCTTTATTTGCACTGATTACTTGATCTGAATTGTTCTTTATCTTGCCCCACCTTTGAAATCTTTTTAATCCTTCAAAGCCTACTTCAAATATAGTTGCTTATATAGAGAGCTTTTCTTGATGCCTTTAGTCAAATATATTTCCTACCTTGTGTTTTCATAATTTGTTATAGTACATTAAATATAGTACTCAACCAAGTTTGCCTTGTACTTTATATATATGAGCAATATTCTAATAACAAATTTTAATAACAAAATTAATATAATAAGTAGTTGTAAAATATTCAAAAGCACATGAAGAAAATAAGATGTCTCCAGAATTACTTGCTGGTAAAACACAGCAATTTGATCAGTGTTGAATACACAGTCAAAAAAGAAATTCAGAAGATCAGGTTATTATCAGATAAGCTTGGTCCCAATATAAAAAAATAAAGGTATTTGTGGCCCTCATAATAATACTGTTTTCAATATCTAACAAATATTCAAGAGTCTTTATGCATTAAATAATATGTATCATAATTCATGAAGAAAAAAATACTAAAATATAGAAAACTACTAATAAGTATCTTACGATAATTAACCCCTCCAAGGAAATGAAAATCAAGTAGGTAAACAGTGAGACAATTCAACATTCATAACAAATATACTATCCTGGTGGAGAATTACACTGAAAATAAGGTAAGCTTATGCATATTTGGGGTGAAGGAGTATATGAAAAATCATGTACCTTTTCCTCAATTTTGTTGTGAATCTAAAACTTCTCTAAGAAAATTGTTTTAATTAATAAAAATACTTGCACATGCCCTAGCCGGTTTGGCTCAGTGGATGGAGTGTCGGCCTGTGGACTGAAGGGTCCCAGGTTCAATTCCGGTCAAGGGCATATGCCCCGGGTGTGGGTTCGATCCCCACTTGGGGGCCTTCAGAAGACAGCCAATCAGTGATTCTCTTTCATCATTGATGTTTCTATCTCTCTCTCTCCTTCTCCCTTCCTCTCTGAAATCAATAAAAATAAAAATAAAGATATGTTTTAAAAATACAAGCACACATGATCACTCACCCCTTCTCTACCCACCCATATAATATACTGATAATTGCACATAGTTTTCTTTCTCAAGAAGGTAGCCAAAAACCTAGGGCTGCCAGGGATAAATGAATAAGCAAGAAAAATAGAAGTTGGAGATACTTAAGTTTTAGCATGAGGCTTAATTTTTTTTTCCTACCCAATTACTCATTACATAGCACATTTTTAAGTATCTCAAAGGTAAAACAATTCAACATCTTGTGAACTGAAGGCAGTTTTACTTGTTCTCCAGGAATAAATCAGGTGTTGTTCTCAAAAGAAAAAGTAAACCTATAGAAGACTAGAATATCATAATTAAGGAGGTGAATCTACTATGCATTTATTAAATGCAAATTTCTCTGAAGAGAATAGAGCCATGGATGATTTACAAAAAGATAATTATTATTTAGTTTACAAAAAATCTATAATTTATATGATGACATAAATACTGTGGAGTAAATATTATACCATTTCCAAGAAAAACTAGAAATTAATAAAAAATAGGTATTTCAAGTATGGGAAAAATAACTACAAGGATAAAAAAAGCTAATTGTAATGATTTCATTTCCATAAACATGGTGTATTAGATGGCTGGACAGAAGCTCAATACCATGCAAAAACATATCTTTATGTAACCATGAGATAGCAAAATATGTAAACAATACACAGATAAAAATTACATTAATACAGAAACTGAGAGACATAAATACAGCATTAATTTTCCTTTATGGAACTTTCAAAACTTAGTGAATATAAACATCAGCTTTGGAGGCTTCTTGAATAGATATAGGCTAATATAGACCAAGAGATAGATTCTCAAATATCCTTGTTCTAAGTGTAAGGATAAACCAGAAATAAAATCGTGTCACCATCACCAACCAGTACCTACAAATGAAATGTGATGCAAGAATCTATATATACTAGAGGCCTGGTGCATGAAATTCGTGCGGGGGTGGGGGGGTCCTCTCAGCCCAGCCTGTACTTCTCTCCAATCTGGGAACCTGCAGGGGATGTCCCTCTCACAATCCTGGATCGCTGGCTCCTAATAGCTCACCTGTCTGCCTGCCTGGTCACCCCTAATTTCCTCCCCTGCCAGCCTGATCGTCCCTTACTGCCTTTGTGTGCTGGCCTGATCGCCCCTAACTGCCCCTTGCTGCCGGCCAGGTCGCCCCCAACTGCTCCCCACTGCTGGCCTGGTCACCACCCACTGCCCCCTGCTGGCCTGGTTGCCCGCAACTGCCCCCCTATTAGCCTAGTCACCTCTCACTGCCCCGTGCCAGCCTAATCGCCCCCAACTGCCTCCCCTACCAGCCCGGTTGGCCCCAACTGCACTCCACTAGCCAGCCTGGTCGGCCCTAACTGCCCTCCCCCCGCTGGCCTGGTTGCCTCTTACTGCCCCCTCTGCTGGCCTGGTCACTCTCAACTTCCCCCCTCTGCTGGCATGGTCACCCTTAACTGCCCCTCTTGCCAGCCTGGTCGCCCCCAACTGCCCCCCCCTGCTGTCCTGGTTGCCCCAACTGCTCCCCTTGCTGGCCTGGTTGCTCCTCACGGACCCCCCGCTGGCCTGGTTGCCCCACGCAGCCTGTTGTTCAGTCATTTGGTTGTCCTTCACTAACGCCCCTGCCGGCCTGGTCCTAGGCAGCCATCTTGTGAGGGCATGACGGTCAATTTGCATATAACACCTTTATTATCCTACCCAATAAAAGCATAATATGCAAATTGACAGCACCTTCACCACGCCCACCAGCCAATCAAGGTGAGTATGCAAATTAAACCAACCAAGATGGTGGTTAATTTGCATACATACCAGGGTCCGGGGAACCTCCTTGGCACCCAGGTCACTCCCAGCTGGCCATCAGGCAGAGGCTTTAGGCTTGGGAAGTGGCCGAGCCTGCAATTGGAAGTGCGGAGGGAGGGGGCGCCCCTTCCCAAGCCTAAAGCCTGGGGTGGAGGCTTTGCGCTTAGGAAGGGGTCAAGCCTATTATTGGAGGTCCAGGGGGTGGGGAGGGACCCCTTCCAAAGCATAAACCCTGGGGCGGAGGCTTTAGGCTTGGGGAAGTGCTTGGGGGAGCCCTTTTCCAAGCCTAAACTGGGGTGGAGGCTTTAGGCTTGGGTAGGGGCTGGGCCTGTGATCGGAGGTTCTGGGGGGTGGGAGAATGCCTTCCCAAGCCTAAAGCCTGGGGTGGAGGCTTTAAGCTTGGGGAGGTGCTGGGGGGAATCCCTTCCCAAGCCTAAAGCCTGGGACAGAGGCTATAGGCTTGGGGAGGTGCTGGGGGGAACCCCTTTCCAAGCCTAAAGCCTGGGGTGGAGACTTTAGGCTTAAGAAGGGGCAGAGCCTGAGATCGGAGGTGGTGGGGGGACCCCTTCCCAAGCCTAAACCTGGGGAGGAGGCTTTTGGCTTGGGAAGGGGCTGAGCTTGGGATCAGAGGGAAGGGGGGAAAATCAATGGAAGCATATCCTCAGGTGAGAATAAAAAGAAAAATAAAGAAATGTCATATTCTATGAAAGACACATCTTGAAAATGCTTTAAGAAAGTTGTCCATCTTCTTTAAGGAAGTTGCCCACCTTCCCTACTGGCCACCGGCGGTATCATGGCGACCCGGAACCCCCTCCCCAAGACTATGAAAGCGATGATGACTCTTACGAAGTGTTGGATTTAACCGAGTATGCCAGGAGACACCACTGGTGGAATCGTGTTTTTGGCCACAGTTCTGGAACCATGGTAGAAAAATACTCGGTAGCCACCCAGATTGTGATGGGCGGAGTGACTGGCTGGTGTGCAGGATTTTTGTTTCAGAAAGTTGGAAAACTTGCAGCAACGGCAGTAGGTGGTGGCTTTCTTCTCCTTCAGATTGCTAGTCACAGTGGCTATGTGCAGATCGACTGGAAGAAAGTTGAAAAAGGTGTAAACAAAGCAAAAAGACAGATTAAAAAACGAGCAAATAAGGCAGCACCTGAAATCAACAACATAATTGAAGAGGCCACAGAATTTGTCAAACAGAACATTGTGATCTCCAGTGGATTTGTGGGAGGCTTTTTGCTGGGCCTTGCATCTTAAGGATGTGAGTGTTCCACCACAGCGGAGTCACCTGTGAGAAAAGAAGTCATGGTGATAAGGTGGTCTCTCAACATTACACGCCCCGGGCTGACAAGAAACAACTAGCTGGACAATTTCAAATTCAAAAGTTAGCATATCGCCATCTGAAGTTTGGCAAACTAGTATCTGCTGTAAAAGAACCTATATGGTACATATATATGGTATAGGTGTACAATAGTATTCCTGATCCAAACATGGCTGTCATTTATTTAAATCAGATGTTCTTCATTATGCTTAATAGTAGTGCCAATAAATAAAAATTTGTATTATAGCTGCCACATTAGGGCTGACTTTTTAAAAAAAAAGATATGTCTGCAATAAACTGAATTGTAGTGCCCTTTTGTGGAAGGATTTAGAAATAGTAGAATTATTAAAGATATCAAACCGATTTAATACCAATTTTTTGGATTGTTTTTCCTGCAATTCTTAGTTTGATTATATAATTGTAGTAAATGATTTTAAGGAAGGCTCTTCTAAGGAAATATTACATGTTTAAAGCTTTTTTTTCTTTCTTTGATGTCTGTAGTTGTAAGATAACTTTTTGTATAAAAACTTCTAAATGTTTTCTATTAATTTATTTATCCTGGCAGCCTGAGCAGAATTAATTATTATGAGGGTACATATAGTTGGTTCACTGATTTATTATATTAACTTGGAGTGAACCTCTTTTCTCAGTTCTGAAAGTCCCAATTATTATTTTGTCCTCTTCACAAGGTGGTAAAAATTACCTTAAAATACTTAGTCGTACAGTATGAATTTACTGTCTGAAGAACCGTGGTTTTCTATATAACTGTGAAATTGCAGCTTAAAGAGAATTGTCTCCTTCATCTAGAGACGTAAGTGCTAAAGCTTTCAAACTTTTGCTAGCATTGTGTTGGTTGCACCCTAGGCCATTTGACTCGATTCTCAGGGCCAACATCACACTCCCTCCCAGGCTCCTTTGCCCAGAAAAGCTTTCTGTCTTGTTTGTTTTGTCCACAGAGTTCTATGTTGGAATTGGGAAAAACCTCAGAACAACATGTGCTGGAGTCTTCAGGTTGGAAAGGTTGCAGATGTTGAGTCTGTCTCCTTTGGATAGCCAGTTTCCATAGTACATGTTGTGTATTGTAAAAATAAGGCATTTCATACTTTTGAATTGGGTACAATCCATGTGCTTTCATTATTGCAAGAGTCCTTAAAATTGAATGTGAGCTTGATCTTCATGTTCTTTCTTTACTCTCATTAGTGCCTCAGATACAATGCTAAATAAAACTCAGAAGTGGTTTTGCTTAAAAAAAAAAAAAAAAGAAAGTTGTCATTTTTTCATGGTGAAGGGACTGGGGTCTGTGGTGATGAAACTACCTGGGCGGCTGCGGTGACCTGCAGTGGCTGCAGCAGAGGGGTGATAGGGCGGGCGCCTTCCCCTGATCAGCCAGGTCGCCTCAAGCAAAGAGAAGCCAGACTGCAGCTTAGGTACGCTCCCAATGGGAAGTGGGCTTAAGCCATCCATAGGACATCCCCTGATGGCTCCCAGTATGTGACAGGGGCCAGGCTGGGCTGAGAGACCCCTCCCCAGTGCACAAATTTTGTGTGCCGGGCCCTTAGTATAGGATAAAAGCCTAAGCTACCAAATGACCAAATGACCAGTCAACTGGTCAGTATGATATGCACTGACCACCAGGGGGCAGACGTTCAATGCAGGAGCTGCCCCTGGTGGTCAGTGTGCTTCCACAGTCAACCTCCTGTGGCCAGCCAACCTCCTTCAGTCCCTCTCCCCAGTGATACGGCCCTGATTGGCCCCAATCACTGGCCAGGATGAGGGATCCCAACTGTGCATGAATTTGTGCACCAGGCCTCTAGTTTATAATAAAGAGCTAGTCTTCAAAAAGGATGTTTCTCAAATCCACTATGACTGAATGCCAAAAGGAATCTCAACTCCATAATGTCATCCTAGGCCACAGAACATTATTTCTCTTGTGAGCCATATGGAAATAAAAAGTAAATCCTCCCAGGAAAAAACACAACTTCTACACACACATTGTATATTTCCACAGTTTAATTATTCTAGAAAATAAACTATACAAAAATAAATGAATAAATAAAAGTTGCCAAACACACACACACATATACATACATACAAACATACATGCAGGAATATAAATTGGAATCAACAGAAAAAAAATACAGCAAAAACAGAATCATAAATATTCCAGATACTGGATCAATAAGTATGAGTTTAAATGACTAGTTCAATAAATCTGTTAATAAATGAAAGACAGATATAAAATATTAGTAGATAGCAAGCTAACTTGAAAACAAGATAGAACTCTAGTAATTGAAAATATAATTACTAAAATTAATAACTCAGATGAAGACAATGTAAACTCAAAAAGCTAGAAATAAAATAATACATTCTGTGTGAGTTATTTTAAATATATTTCAAACCAAACAATTATATAATATTAGGAGTAAGAATAGTGGTTATCCTAGGAGTAGACTAACCTAATATGTGTAAGGAGCTGCAGCACAGGGACTTCTGGGGTGCTTGTTCTAATCTGGGTTACATGGGTATGTTGCTTATAAAATTCATTGAGCTCTATAAGACTTTTATATTCTCCTTTAGATTATACATAAGTAAAGAGTTACATATAATCCTATCTAATAATAGAGTAACATGTAAATTACCATCACTCCGCTACGCCCACAATTGGGTGGCGGGAGGCTGGGGGGCGGGACTCGGGGTGGCCTATCCGGCCATTGAGAGGCACGGATCCGCTGCCACTGCGGGGGGCTACCCTGCGCCTCTCAATGTCCAGATCCGCAGCCGCTGAGGGGGCCTGCCGTGGACACCCAGCTGCACCTCTCAACGGCAGGGTAGCCAGGTGTCCGCGGCAGCCCCCGTCAGCGGCCGTGGACCATCAAAAGTGGGTGGTTGTCTGCTTCAGCACCAGGCCTTTCAGAAGCCTCTGCCGAGCCAGAGGCTTCTGAAAGGCCTGGTGCACCAGTGGACAGGCACCTAGGTCCACCGCGAAAAACGAAAGCGTGTAGGGGACCCTACACGTGCATGATTCAATCGTGCACTGGGCCTCTAGTGAGTATATAAAATGATATATCTATAAAGGTTTCTATGTATATAAAATTATAATGTATAAATATTATATAAAATGTATTATATTTGTATATATGCACATACATATGTATGTATTAATAATACAGTATGTATGTATTAACCAGACAAAAAGCCTATGCTACTGCTACAAAATAGCTCGTAGAATGCAGGTTTCAAACATTGCTATGGGTATGCATAAGAAACATTATTTAGGTAGGTGGTTATATATACATTAAAAATAAACTATTAATTATGAAATTTGTAAAATACATACAAAATAGAATAGTTTATAAATCATTATTTGTTTATTACCCATACCCAGTTTAACAATTAATTCATATTCAATTTGGTTTTATTTATACTCTTACTCATTAGCTACAAAGAATTATCTTTGAAGAGATAATGACTGAAAAATCTGTCAATAAATGAAAGATATCAAGCTACATATTTAAGAAGTAGAACTGATCCCAAAAAAGATAAAGTATAGTAAGACTATAACCGGAAATAACTTCAAGAAAAAGCACAACAAATGAAAACTATAAGATGCTATAGTTAATACATATCAGTAATTAATTATTAATGATCCTAGATATATGCTATTTTCTAGAGCAATCGTAGATATGTGCTATCTTCATGAGAAAAAATGAAACATAAGGGTGTAATAATGTTAAAAAATAAAAAGTAACACAGGTAATGCTAAAGATAACAAAAGCTCTTGTAGTAATATTAATACTAGGCAAAAAGCTTTAAAATTAAAAGAAAAAATAATTACCAGAGCTAAATAAAATTACTTTATAATGATAAAATCGTAAGTCATTATTTTAAAAATATATTTAATTTACATACAACTTTAGCATAGTTTCAAAATTTATAGAAGTTACAAGAAGAAATAGGTAATATCACAATGGGAAAATTTAAGAACAATGATTTAGTTAAATATAAACATTTTTTTTAATTTTGTTTTTTTAGAGTCAACTTTTGATAGATATGTATTTATTGGCATTTAATTGTTTATATTTTTTATCTTTTTTTCTTTCTTCTTCATAAAGAAGATGCTTTAATATTTCATGTAATACTGGTTTTGTGGACATGAACTTCAGCTTTTTCTTGTCTGGGAACCTCTTTATACAGTCAAACCTTAGTTCTCCAATTCTTCCGTCTTGAACAATTCAGTTCTTGATCAAATTATTTGCAGAAAAATGTCTGAGTGTTAGAAAAATGTCAGTTTTCGACCTTACAACCCTTTCATGCTGATACATCAGCATGACAAAATGCATCTCTCAGGCCACAAACAAAGGAGAGAAAGTGACATAGTTTACCACTAAACCTTGAATTGTTAACATCTAAGGAAATTGTGCTGTTTTTTGGTTTTCTTTTTGCTTTTGTTGATGGCAAATGGACAATTAGCACAATTTTAAGACATATAGAGGCCAGCAAGAGTGCTAAGGGTGTGAAAGAAACAATGATCACAGGAAATTGAAGAGGTAGAAAAACTGTTGTTGATTTGAATAAATAAAAAGTAGTTAACAGGTGACAGCATTCTGAAACAGTAATATGTGAAAAAGTGAAGATGCTGCATACTGACTTCCTAAAAGACACCCCTGAAATGAGTGCTGAAATTGACTCATTAAAGACTAGTAGGGGGTGGTTTGATAAGTATAAGAAAAGAGGTGTTTGTGTATAGATGAAACAGTACATTAGACATGTACCATGTATAAGGAAGGTTAAAACGAGAAATAATATTGACATCTGGAACAATTTAATTCAATTTATGCTATTTCTAAGAAGGAAAATTGATTTGGTTTTCAAATATATCACTTCTTGAGCAGCCTTCTGAAATGAACTAAGTTCGAGAACTAATGTTCGACCGTATGTCCTTGATTCTAAATGATAGCTTTGCTGGATAGAGTAATCTTGGTTGTAGGTTCTTGCTTTTCATCACTGACTATTTCTTGCCACTTCATTCTGGCCTGCAAAGTTTCTGTTCTGTTGAGACATTAGTTCACAGTCTTATGGGAACTCTGTTGTAGGTAATTAACTTTTTTTTTCTTGATGCTTTTAGGATTCTTTCTTCGTCTTTAACCTTTTGCCTTTTAATTATACTGTAATGTTTATTGGTGTGGGCTTCTTTGGGTTCATCATGTATGGGACTCTGCATGTCCTAGTCTTGTATGTCTATTTCCTTAACCAGGTTAGAAAAATTTTTAATCTTTTTTTTTTTTTCAATTAGGTTGCCAATTTCTTGCTCTTTCTCTTCTCCTTCTGATCCCCTCATGATGTGAATGTTGGCATATTGAGTTTGTCCCAGAGGCTCCTTACACTATGCCCTTCTCCTTCTTCTCCTTCTCCTTCTCCTTCTTCTCCTTCTCCTTCTCCTCCTCCTTCTCCTCCTCCTCCTCTCCTCCTCCTCCTTCTCCTCCTCCTCCTTCTCCTCCTCCTCCTCCTCCTCCTTCTCATCCTCCTCCTCCTCTTCCTCTTCCTCCTGCTCCTCCTCCTCCTTCTGTTCTGATTGGGTGTGTTTTTTTTTTTTGCTTCTTAATATTCCAAACTGCTGATTTGATTTTTAGCTTCATCTACATAATTATTGATTCCTATAAATTAGTCTTCATTTAATTTAATGTATCCTTTATTTCTGACTGGTTCTTTTTTATGGTTTCTACTAGAGGCCCGGTGCCTGAAATTCGTTTACGGGTGGGTGTGTCCCTCAGCCCAGACTTCACCCTCTCTAATCTGGGACCATTCGATGGATGTCCGACTGCCCGTTTAGGCCCAATCCAAGTAGGATCGGGCCTAAACGGGCAGTCGGACATCCCTCTCACAACCCAGGACTGCTGGCTCCTAACTGCTCGCCTGCCTGCCTTCCTGTTGCCCCTAACCGCTTCTGCCTGTCAGCCTAATCAGCCCCTAACCACTCCCCTGACAGCCTGTTTGCCCCTAACTGCCCTCCCCTGCAGGCCTGGTCACCCCTAACTGCCCTCCCCTGCAGGTTTGATCACCCACAACTGCCCTCTCTTGCAGGCCTGGTCCCTTCCAACTGCCCTCCCCTGCTTGTCATCTTGTGGCAGCCATCTTGTGTCCACATGGGAGCAGCCATCTTTGACCACATGGGGGCAGCCATCTTGTGTGTTGGAGTGATGGTCAATTTGCATATTACTCTTTTATTAGATAGGATGAGTTTTTCATGATGTTGAAGGTCATACCAAGTTTCTTGAAGTTATCATTAAGTTCCTTGAGTGTCCTTTTAACCATTGTTTTGAACTCTGTATCTAGTAGTTTGCATGCATCCATTTCATTTAGTTCTTTTTTTTTTTGGGAGATTTCTCCTGTTCTTTCATTTGAGACATTTATTTATTTATTTATTTATTTTTGTCTCCTCTCATTTTGGCAGCCTCCCATGTTAGTTATTATGCATTAGGTGGAACTGTTATGTCTCCTGGATTCGGTAGCATGGCCTTATATAGTAGGTGTCCAGTAAAGCCTACAGTGCAGTCTCCCCAGTTAATCAGACTGAGTGCTCCAGAAGCGCTCTTGTGTGCTCTGTGTGCACTGTCCTTTTGTAATTGAGCCTTTAATGCTGTTGATGTTACTAAGAGGGATTGACCCCCAGGCCAATCAGCTGGGAGGACCAGCTGCTACTATAGTGGAGAAGTGTAGGACTTGCTTCAGTGGGGGTTTATTGCTCACCAAGCCTTCCCCTTGAGAGTGTTGCTAATGGAGGTGGTAGGGTTGTAAATAGTGTGGCATGAGGCTGTCAGTGAGGTACACTGGCTCTAGAGACCTCTTGGTCAGCCACCAACTGTACCCTGCGTGGGGCCACCTGGCAGGAGCTTCACAGTGATTTGCAGATGGATGCTACTTGTGCTGGGTTTGGAGGTTCCCAGGAGAGGCCAAGATTTAGATCAAGGCCAGCTGCCTCTAGTGCCAGGCCTGGGGCCTGTTTGCAAGGGGTACAGATGCTGCTTGTTTGAGAAATTTTAGGAAAGTCTTAAATATAAAAAATCTTTGAGAAAATTAAAAACTTGATCTAAATTTTCTATATAATACTGAATCCAACAACTGGAGATTCTACTCTCTTTTCAAACATACATTGAATATTTACTTACTATTAAGTCTGCCTCAACAAATTTCAAGGGTTTGGAATTACACAGAATGCAAATAAGTTTGAAAATAAAATAACTATGAAAGTATGTTAAGAAATTGCCAAAATTTTAAATACTCATGTACCAAAGGCACAACAATACTGGAATTTGAAAAAAAAAATTACTAATTAAAATTAATAATATGGGCTGCAAACACTCCGGGGAGGAGACCAGTGGTACAGAGACCCCGCCATCTTTAAGAACGGAACTGCTAGAGACTAGAATCCTAACCTTACCACCACCCAGTCTGGTCTCGGAAGCAAACCTGGTCACTACAGCCACTCTGGTAGAAGACCTGCCACCCCAGCTGCAGATGCGCGAACCCTGAGACCTCCACCTCCAAAAGTGCGCCGCTGAAAGCATAAGTACAACCTTCCCCTCCCCAGCGCTGGAACTCAGGATTTGCCGCGTCCCCAGCCCATAGGAACCCAGGCACTCCACTACCCAGGCAGTGCTTGGGAACCACTGAGAGCCCCCGAGGGGGTGATTCTGCACAGTCAATGGTGCGCGGCCCTGCAGTAGAATCTCTGAACTGCCTCTTCCTAAATAACTGCCCACGGACACCCCTGCGGTGCAACTTCAGGGCCAGGGTGCATCAGAGCTTTGCGCCGGTGGGCGCGCCACCGGCTCGCGCACACTCAAGGGCAGGCAAACTCACGGCCACAGCAAGGGAAGGCACCCTGAGCCCATATATCCACAGGGTCCTCTGGGGAACTGCTTTGAGCCCCTGCTGGGTGTGATTCTGTACAGCCAAGGACGCGCTGCCCCACAGCAGAAACTCTGAACTCCTTTCTCCTGAATAACTTCCCACATACACCCTAGCTGTTTAACTTCAGTGCCAGAGTCTCTCAAAGTGCGTCAGAGCTGTGCCCCTGCAAACACACCTCCACAGAAGCGAATTTACAACAGGCAGGCACCCTGAGCCTATCTACACACAGGGTGCTAGTGGGAGCCACTGGGAGCTCTCCCAACAGACGGTTCCTGGGTGCCACTGTGAGTTCCCACTGGACACGCGCAATTTCAACTAAGGGTGCAAGACAGCAAAAACTGGGACACTCCATAGCTGCTGACTTTTAGACACCACAGTTGTGCCTCTCAAGCTTGCAGGCCTACATCAAGACAACCCAAGTAGCTCAAGTAGGGAGCTACACTAGATTACCAAGCCCAGGAGAACTGAGAGATTACACCAGTAGCACCATCCCCAAAAGAACCTGGGTAGCAAAGCAAGCAGATCTACAATTAAAACATTACAGGAAAACATGGGGAGAAAAAAAGGAAATTCCCAAAGGGAGGAAAAAGAGGAATCACCAGAAAAGGAGTTAAATGAACTTGAGGCTAGCAGCTTAACAGAGAAAGAATTCAGAGTATTCGTTATAAGGATGTTTAAACGGATGGATGACAAATACACACAACTCAATGAGAACTATAAGGAGCTGAATGAAAATGTCACCAACATGAAAAGAAACCAAGAGGAGATGAAGAACGACATAGCTGCAATAAAGAACACAATGGAAGGCTTAAAGAGTAGGGTAGAAGAGGCTGAGGACCGCATCAGCGAATTAGAAGACAAGGTAGGAAAAAACACACAAACACAGCAGCAACTGGAAAGAAGACTTAAAAAGTAAGAGGAGAGCCTAAGGGAGCTACGGGACAACACAAAACGAAACAACCTTCGAATAATAGGGATAAAAGAAGGAGAGGAAGAGAAGCAAGGAAAAGAAAACCTGTTAGAAGAAATAATGACAGAAAACTTCCCTGATATTGGCAAGAAAAAACTATCCAAGTCCAAGGAGTACACAGAGTCCCAAACAAGTTGAACCCTAAAAGACCGACACCAAGACACATCATAATTAAATTGACGAACACCAATGACAAAGCAAGAATCTTAAAGGCTGCCAGAGAGAAACAGAAAGTTACCTACAAGGGATCTCCTATCAGAATATCAACAGATTTCTCAACAGAAACACACCAGGCCAGAAGGGAATGGAATGAAATATACAAAGTGATGCAAAACAAGGGACTGAATCCAAGAATACTATAACCAGCAAGGCTATCATTCAAAATTGAAGGTGGAATCAGAAGCTTCACAGACAAAAAAGGGCTAAGAGAGTTCATCACTACCAAACCAGCAATGCAAGAAATGCTAAAGGGGCTGCTGTAAAAAGAAGAAAGAGAAAGGCAAGAAGAAACACAAACACTAAGGAAAAATATGTCAACAAACAGGTACTTATCAATAATAACAGTAAATGTAAATGGATTAAATGCACCAATCAAAAGACATAGGGTAGCTGAATGGATAAAAAAACATGACCCATATATTTGCTGTCTACAAGAGACCCACCTTAGAGCAAAAGACTCACACAGACTGAGAGTGAAGGGATGGAAAAACATTTTTCAGGCAAATGGAAATGAGAAAAAAGCTGGTATTGCAATACTTATATCAGATAAAATAGACCTCAAAGTAAAGGCTTTAATAAGAGATAAGGAAGGCCACTACATAATACTAAAGGGAGCAATCCAGCAAGAAGATATAACTCTGGTAAACGTATATGCACCCAACGCAGGAGTGCCCAAATACATAAAAAATCTGCTGGAAGATATCAAGGGAAGAGATCGACATCAATACAATCATAGTAGGGGACTTCAATACACCACTGACACCAATGGATAAATCCTCTGGACAAAAAATCAGCAAAGAAACAGCAATTATAAATGACACATTAGATCAGATGGACCTAATTGACATCTTCAAAGTATTTCACCCCAAAGCCATGGAATATACATTCTTCTCAAGTGCATATGGGACATTCTCAAAAATAGACCATATATTGGGTAACAAGCAAAGTCCCCAAATTCAAAAAGATTGAAATCATATCAAGCATTTTCTCAGACCACAATGGCATAATATTAGAAATAAACTACAATAAAAACATTCCAAAAAATTCAAACACTTGGAAACTGAATAGCATGCTACTAAACAATGATTGGGTTATCAATGAGATCAAAGAAGAAATTAAAAACATCCTGGATACTAATGACAATAAAAACACAACATTGCAAATCCTATTGGACACAATGAAAGCAGTCCTAAGAGGGAAATGTATAGCTCTACAGGCCTACCTCAAAAAACAAGAAAAAATGGTAATAGATCATCTAACCCAACAACTCAAAAAATTAGAAAGGGAGCAACAAGAAAAGCCCACAGTGAGCAGAAGAAAGGAAATAATAAAGATCAGAGCAGAAATGAACAACACAGAGACCAAAAAAACAATACACAAGATCAACAAAACCAAGAGCTGGTTCTTTGAAAGGATAAACAAGATTGATGAACTTCTAGCCAGGCTCACCAAGAAGCAAAGAGAGAGGACCCAAATAAACAAAATCAGAAATGAAAGAGGTGAAATAACAACAGACCCCACAGAAATACAAAGGATTGTCAAAAAATACTATGAACAACTCTACTCCAACAAACTAGACAACCTGGAGGAAATGGATACATTCCTAGAAAAACACAACCTTCCAAAACTTACTCAGGAAGAGATTAAAAATTTCAATAGGCTGATAACTATGGAAGAAATTGAAGCAGTTATCAAAAAGCTTCCAGCAAACAAAAGCCCAGGGCCAGACGGCTTCACAGGGGAGTTTTATAAAACATTCAAGGAAGAGCTAAAACCTATCCTCCTCAGACTATTCCAGAAAATTCAAGAAGAAGGAACACTTCCAAGCTCCTTCTATGAAGCCAGCATCACCCTAATACCAAAACCAGGTAAAGATAACACAATGAAAGAGAATTACAGGCCAATATCCCTCATGAACATAGATGCCAAAATCCTCAACAAAATTCTAGCAAATCGAATCCAGCAATACATCAGAAAGATCATACACCACGACCAAGTAGGATTTATCCCTGGGATGCAAGGATGGTATAATATTCGCAAATCAATAAATGTGATAAATCACATAAACAAATTGAGACATAAAAACCATATAGTCATATCAATTGATGCAGAAAAAGCATTTGACAAAATCCAACACCGTTTCTTGATAAAAACTCTCAGCAAGCTGGTAATAGAAGGATCATACCTCAACATAATAAAAGCCATATATGACAAACCCACAGCCAATATCATACTCAATGGGCAAAAACTAAAACCATTTCCCCTAAGAACAGGAACAAGACAGGGATGCCCACTCTCACCACTCCTGTTCAACATAATGTTGGAAATACTAGCCATTGCAATCAGACAAGAAGAAGAAATTAAAGGCATCCAAATTGGAAAAGAAGAAGTAAAACTGTCCTTATTTGCAGATGACATGATACTGTACTTAGAAAACCCTAAAGACTCCATCAAAAATTTACTAGACTTAATAAATGAATTCGGCAGAGTATCAGGATACAAAATAAATGCTAAGAAATCTATGGCATTTCTATACACCAATAATGAACTTACAGAAAGAGAGACTAAAAAAGCAATCCCATTTACCATCACACCAAAAAAATTAAGATACCTAGGAATAAACTTAACTAAGGAGGTAAAAGACCTATATGCGGAAAACTACACAACACTGAAAAAAGAGATAGAGGAAGACATAAACAGATGGAAGAACATACCATGTTCATGGATTGGTAGAATCAATATCATCAAAATGTCCATACTACCCAAAGCAATCTATAATTTCAATGCACTTCCCATTAAAATACCAACGGCATACTTCACAGACCTAGAACGAACTTTCCAAAAATTCATCTGGAATAAAAAAAGACCCCAAATAGCCACAGCAATCCTGAGAAAGAAGAACAAAGTAGGTGGGATCTCCATACCAGATTTCAAGCTGTATTACAAAGCCACTGTTCTCAAAACAGCCTGGTACTGGCACAAGAACAGATATATAGATCAATGGAATAGAATAGAGAACCCAGAAATTGATCCAAATCACTATGCTCAATTAATATTTGAAAAAGGTGGCATGAACATACAATGGAGTCAAGACAGTCTCTTCAACAAATGGTGTTGGGAAAATTGGACAGATACATGCAAAAAAATGAAACTAGACCACCAACTTACACCATACACAAAAACAAACTCAAAATGGATCAAGGACTTAAACATAAAACAGGAAATCATAAAAATACTAGAGGAATCTACAGGCAGAAAAATCTCTGACATATGCCAAAAGAACTTCTTCGTTGATACTGCTCCTAGGGCAATGGAAGCTAAAGAGAAAATAAACAAATGGGACTACATCAAAATAAAAAGCTTTTGCACAGCAAAGGAAACCATAAATAAAACAACAAGAAAGCCCACTACATGGGAGAACATATTTGCCAATGATGTCAACGATAAGGGTTTAATCTCCAACATTTAAGGGAACTCATGCAGCTTAACAAAAAGAAGATAAACAACCCAATCAAAAAATGGGCAATTGATCTAAATAGACACTTTTCGAAAGAAGACAGAAGGAAAGCCAAGAGACATATGAAAAACTGCTCTAAATCACTAATCATCAGAGAGATGCAAATCAAAACAACAATGCGGTACCATCTCACACCTGTCAGAATGGCCATTATCAACAAGTCAACAAATGACAAATGCTGGCGAGGATGTGGAGAAAAAGGAACCCTCGTGCACTGCTGGTGGGAATGCAGACTCGTGCAGCCACTGTGGAGAACAGTATGGAGTTTCCTTAAAAAACTAAAAATAGAACTCCCATTTGACCCAGTGATCCCACTTCTAGGAATATATCCCAAGAAACTGGAAACATCAATCAGAAAGGATTTATGCACCCCTATGTTCATAGCAACACAATTCACCATAGCTAAGATTTGGAAACAGCCTAAGTGCCCATCAGCAGATGAGTGGATTAAAAAACTGTGGTACATCTACACAATGGAATACTACGCTGCGGTAAAAAAGGAGCTCTTACCATTTGCAACAATATGGATGGAGATGGAGAACATTATGCTTAGTGAAATAAGCCAGTCAGAGAAAGATAAATATCACATGATCTCACTCATTTGTGGAATATAATGAACAACATAAACTGATGGGGGGAAAAATAGATCCAGAAACAGAGAAACATCAATCAGAACATCAAACCTCAGGGAAGAAATTGTGAGGTAACCAGAAACCCAAGAATGCCTGAGAACGCCTTTCTAGCCATGCTAGCAATCATCAGATGTACGGTAATTTTACCTGGGACAAGAGGGTAAGTATTTTGGTCTTATGTTCCTGACCCTTCATGGGTAAGACCCCTTACATGGGCTGATCTCCTGACTAATGTAGTTACCAATAATACCAAACACCCTGGACATCCAGGAGGTCCATGGATGGGGCAAGAAAGTATAAATACACAGGGGTCTCCACCCATCTTCCCTTTTGTATGACACGAAATCAAATCACTGTCCCTTTGTGTGTACAATTAAAGAGAGGTTTCTGGCTTGTGTGGACACCAAAGAAAGGGTGTCACTATTATCACTACGTGCCCCCGGTAGAGGTGCAGAAAATGTAACTAAGACCTTGTCTATATAAAAAGAAATGGACAGCCAGTTTGAAAAGGAATTCCCATGGACTAGAACAAAGAATATCCTTGCATGATATTATTCTACACTATCATTAAAATTTTTCCCAGATTTGGATCACCCCCAGTACTTGTAATAGTTCCTCACACCCTTGGGGATAAAAAAAAAAAAAAAAAAAAAAAGTCATCTGTTTGGTGCTTGGAGACAAACTTAACACATCTCTTGATACTTTAGAATTACTACAGCATAATATACAATTATCCCAAGCAAATGTACAAACTAATTCTTTGAATGTCTGGAAGCAATTTAAAAAGGACATGTAAGGATTTAATCCTTTTCATTGTGTAGAGGGCCTCCTGGGAAGGCACCTGAGCATTCTATATTGGTCCCTCTTACCCTTTAGGCCAAGAGAGACCCTCTTCTCACAATTCAATTGCTCACAGCTGTTGCATGAGCTCTCTGTTCATGTCGAGGTTGAAGTCTCGTGATGACTGGTGCCATGGATCTGTCTCTCACCCAGTGGGGCAAACTGAGCCCTCCCTGGAGAAGAAACCCGGGTTCCAAAAGATATGTGATAGTGCTGGGGCCCTGCCAGAAGGCAAGGGGATCCCATGGCAGGTGCTGGGCATGGAGGCCACCGGGGCATAGGCTACCAAGGAGACAAAACTGAACCTCATGTCACCCTGCTTGGCCCCGGAGGATGGCTGGTTAGCCAGAGACGGGTAAGATTCCTCAAGGAAGGAACAACCGAAGACAGGCACAGTCGCAGAGGGGCCCTCAGGAGAGAATTTGGGGATCAATAGAGGTGGGGCACAGACCCCCAACATTGCAGGGGCCTGAATCATAGCCCCTTCTGAGGGAGGTCTCCTGCCCCCATGGCTGCTTCGTGCTTCCCATGCCCAGCTCAGATCAGGACCCAGGTGACCGACAGAGACTTGGCCGACAGCAGCTGCCCTCTCACTCCAACAAGAATTGTTTGAGTTGTCTTGTACCCATGGTGTGGGGAAGTGGGTTTACGATATCTAAATCCAGCCTACCACCAGGAATGCTCAGGACCTACTCAAGAAGGCAAATAATCCCTTCCACCAATATTTACAGGGTAAAATAAAATTGTTGTTAGAGTAATAAATTTGATAGTAAAACAGTAGTCAAGTTTTCAGGCAAATTTGAATTGGCTGGTTGAAACAAGCGAATATTCTAGAAAAATTAATTGTACTGGACAAAAAGGTGTTCCTAAAGTGTTAACTAAAATTTTTATTGGTACTTCATCTCATGATAAAATTGTGCACCATGTAATGAACCTAAAACAGTAATATTATAATGCAAAAAATTAAAATTTAAAAGCCATCAAGATTACATTATAAAATTTTCAAAAGCCTCCTAACATTTAAATCAAAAAAGGAGGGGATAGTAGAGGAATATCATGTAAGGAAAAATACCCTGTAAGTAAATTACATCTAGAATATTAATACTTTAGGAAATTAATTGTAAGGCTAAAAGCAAGACACCCATGAAAAACACACAAGGAGACAAAACAAGCCAGAGGAAAATCATTTGGGCAAAAAATGAAAAAGGATCCCCAGTCAAATTTATAGAAAATATTCCTTTATTAACTTTTGATCGAGAATATGTTTGTATATTTTCAGAAAACAACTCCGAGACCATGTGGATCCCAGCAACAGAGAGGAATCGACAGGACTACTCCAGCCATGAAGACAGAAGAGAAGCAGTCCAGAGACGGAAGATGTTGATGTGGCCTTCCCATACTAGCAGTTAACAGCTGAGCATCACTGCAGGTTGCCCAGGACCAAACCAGACAGAGTCGGACCTGCATTACCACCATTTTTCCACCATCCAGAACTGATATGTCATTGCTGACATGTACACATAAGGAACTGTTGGATGTTGAAATTGGGTCTCAAAAGAACTGTTGACCCAGAAAGAAACTCACTACACACTGATTCATTTGCCTGTCACCATAACCATTATTGCTTGTCTCATTTTCGGTTCTTATAAGTGTATTTCTAATAGCACATGATCTCACTCATCTAGGGGAAATAATGAACAACATAGACTGATGAACAAGAACAGACCCAGAAACAAGGAGGCATGGATCAGACTGTCGGGCCTCAGGGGGAGGGTAGGGAAGGGTGGGGGCAAAGGGGAGAGATCAACCAAAGGACTTGTGTGCAAGCATATGAGCCTAACCAGCGGTTAAGGACAACAGGGGGGTGGGGGCATGTGTGGGGAGGGGTGAGGGACGGGAATGGGGGGATGAGGACAAATATGTGATACCTCAATCAATAAAGAAATTTAAAAAAATAAATAAATAAAAAAAAAATAAAATAAAAAATAAAAAATAAATAAAAAATAAAATTAATAATATGTATTTCAAAACTTATTCACTGAAACTTATAAATATTACTTAAAGTGAAACTTGTAAAAAGTTCAGCTTCAACAAACTATGGCTCATGGGCCAAATCCAGCCTACTGCTGTTTTCATATAATTATAGTGATATGAATTTTTTGTATACTATTACATAGTTGTGACAAAATAAAAAAAGATATTGAACAAAGATTATATGTGGCTCACATAAATTAAAATGTTTACTCTTTGCTTATTTACAAAAAAAAAAAATGTTTGCTGACCCCCTGGCTTAAATGCTTATATAGAAAAGAAAAATAATAAGTTCA
This sequence comes from Ia io, assembly GCA_025583905.1. Taxonomy (NCBI): domain Eukaryota; kingdom Metazoa; phylum Chordata; class Mammalia; order Chiroptera; family Vespertilionidae; genus Ia; species Ia io. Next base: position 38,720,493 of record JAJQQW010000003.1, read on the forward strand.
GTAGAGTATACTTCTTAAGTGATTGACAAAAGATCAGCAAAGCAAACCTAAAAAGAAAAAAATTAGAGAAGAACAGCCAAGATAGAAGTAGGAAGTAATAAAACAGAAGTCAAACATATGGTTGCTATAAACAAAGCCAAAATTATTTCCTTGAAAAGTCTAATAAAGCTGACAAGCTTCTGATAAAACAGATGTGAGAGAGGGAGAGAGAGAGAGAGAGAGAGAGAGAGAGAGAGAGAGAGAGAGAGAGAGAGAGAGAGAGAGGTGAGATTAGGCAGACATAAATAATGTTAGGAATGAAATAGGAGATATAACTCAGATTCTCCAGACCTTAAAAAGTTATTAAGAAGATATAATGAGCAAAAGGGATTTAACCAGATGCCCCAGAATGCTAAAACTCAATAAGAAAGTATGACAAAAAGCTTATGTTATTGACTTAAAACATTCATTATACTGATATAAAAATTCTAAATGAAATATGTATACATAAAATCCAGCAATGTGTGCAAAAAATAATACCTCATAAACTAGTTGAGTTTATTCCAGGAATGCAGGTTGGTTGGATAAGCACTGGAAAACCACTGAATGTAATTCACCATCACAAAAAATAAAAGAAACACATAATTATACCAATACATGCTGACGAAACTTTAAGTAAAATTCTATACATAGTAATTATTTTTAAATGTATGAGTCTAGAATTATATGGGAATTATTTTATCCTGAACTTTTAAAAATTAAACCTATGTATAAAAATCTATATTAGGTTTTATATAGTGACTAGAGGCCCAGTGCACAAATTCATGCACTGGTGGGGTCCCTCAGCCTGGCCAGCAATCAGGCTAATCAGAAGGGCTGGCCTGCTGGGGGAAGGGACTATGGGAGGTTGGCCCCAGCAGCAAGCTAACCAATGGCTGATTCCAAGAAGAATTGGGCTCTCCCCTCCCTCCTGTCTGGGTCCAGGGTGGGGTGAACCAGATTCAGGGCTGTCAGGGCCCCAGCAGCAAGATCTGTGTCAGTGCACGTCACAGCTACAGGCCGCTCATCTGGTCATTCCAGTTGTTCTGGTCGTTCGTTCGTAATGGTCACTTAGGCTTTTATATATATAGATGTTAATTCTATTTAACATCAGAAACAAGCCAAAACCCTCTTATTAAACTAAAAATAACTACAGTTGACGTGAAAAATATCGACATATGCCATAAACTATATAAGGAACTGAAAACATTTTTTAAAAATTACTCCCACTCACTCCAAAAATAAGACTAAAGAGAATTTCTTAGGTGAGCTCTATCAAGCTTTGAGGAATAGAAAATTCTAACACACTGACAATATTTCAAAGTATAGATTGAAAAAGGCAAGTTTCTAATTATTTTTTACAGATATTTATATATATAAAAGCTTAATATGTTAATTGTCCCTCCTACTGTTCAACTGTTTGACCAGTCGCTATGACATGCACTGACGACCAGGGAGCAGACACTCAAACTGGTAGGTTAGCTTGCTGCTGGGGTCTGGCCAATCGGGACTGGGCAAGATGAACCAGACATACCCTGGAGCACCCCACGGCCCCTCCCCAGCCATGATTGTACATCGGTGGAGTCCCTTGGCCTGACCTGCACACTTTCACAATACAGGACCCCTCGGGGGATGTCGGAGAGCCATTTTCAGGCCAATCCCTGCAGGCCAGGCTGAGGGACTCCTCCAGTATATGAATCTGTGTACCTGGCCTCTAGTATCATATAAGCTAGTACCATGTATGCACAAGTGTACACACAAAAAATCCTGAAAATTTACCTTTATGGATATTAATGGATAATAAATAAAATATTAGAAAGATAGAATGTTGCAGCACATATAAGACTAATACACCATGACCAAGTAAGATTATCCTGTTATGGTTCAATATTAAGAACTCTATTAATGTATTTCACTACATATATAGGTCAGTAGAAGATATTCTTTACAATTCTAAAATAGTACTTATTTTTATATAATATAATTCAGAACATGTGCTCAAATATATTTTCATAGTTTTTGATAAAATAAATAATATCTACATAATGTTTAATGTAATTTTAAAACTTTAACATAATTTTTAAACCAAAACTTAATATCATGATTAATACTAAAACATTTTCATGAAAATCAGGAACAAAATAAGTAAAAGAAAAGAAGTAATTGCAAAGTATAAAACAATTAAAAAACTTTAAAATTGTATTCATAAAACTTAAAACTTATAGGTTATAAAAAATGTACTAGGTAATATATCTAATTAAAATTTTCTATATTGCCCAGCCGGTGTTGCTCAGTGGTTGAGCATCAACCTATGAACCAGGAGGTCATGGTTAGATTCCTGGTCAAGGCACATGCCCAGGTTGTGGGCTTGATCCCCCAATGGGGCATACAGGAGGCAGCCAATTCATGATTATCTCTCATCATTGATGTTTCTACCTCTCCCTCTCCCTTCCTCTCTGAAATTAATAAAAATATATTTTAAATATTTCTATTCAGATATTTATAGATCTCTTATATTTATGACCCATAACAATGTAGAACAAAGAGTAAAAGAATAATAACTGCCATATTATTACACATGAAAATCTTGAAGATGCTTTGCAGGAAGTTGTAGTAACTGTAATTCTAAGAAATTCCATCTCCAGAAATAGAACCTATAGATATCTCACACAAATATGCAAAGACACATTTAGAAGCATATTTTTGTAAGTGCAAACAATAGGAAACAAAGTTAATTTTCATTGATTAAAGACTTATCTCAACTGTAGAAGGATAATACTGAGCTGATAAAACTAAACTAAACAAAAAAACTCTATGAAAATATACTGGTATGAAATAATCTCCAGGTACATTCTGAAGCTAAAAAAACACAATAAAGAAAAATAAAAAAAAACACCAAGCAATATACAAACTATGTATTTATGCAGAAAAAACTTCTGTTTCTATGAGTCTAGAAAATTTCTTGAACTAATCATAAAGATATAAAAAAGCTGCTATGTTGTTTTAGAATGTGGATTGAGCTGGTTTGGTAATGGAATATAATTTAAGGTTATATTGTATATTACTTAGGATTGTTTGAAATTTTCACCAAACTTGTTACTTTTTAATTTAAAAATCATAATTGGGTAAAGATAGAAAAATGGATGATGAATAAGTAGATGGATAGATGATTAGATATGTAGATAGGTAGATAAAAATTAAATATAACCTTTTTAGAGGATAAGCCTATGAAAAGGATCTCATTCAATAGCCATCTCATATTTCCTAATTTGTTATATTTATTTTTCAGAAGAAATTACTTGGTTTCTTCCTTTCTTATTTATCTAGATTTTCCTGCCCACTTGAGTAGTCTCTCAATTCATCCCCAAGAGTACATAAGGTTAAAAGAAAGTCCACTTTATCTTACATAACTACTCTGGTTGTCTGTATAGTGACTACAAATCCAAATTTTATTTGACCTATGCATTACAAACTCACAGTCATCTATCTATGTATACTGTATACTATAAAGCCAGAAACCTAACCACATAACGACCATAATGACAAGCCGCTATGACATGCACTGCGGCCATCAAACTGGCCCAATTGGGAGATGAAAGCTGCTGGCCAACCTCCTGCAGCCCCTCCCCCCAGCCAGCCCCACTCCGATGGGCCCCCACCACCGCAATCGGCCTGCAGCCCCTCCCCCTGGCTGGCCCCATTCCTGATTGCCCCCCCTACCCCAGTATGGGGTGGGGCTGGCTGGCCAACCTTCTGCAGACCCTCTCCCTGGCTAGCCCTGCCCCCGTTGGGCCCCCCCACCCCAATTGGGGGCAGGGCCCCCTGACCAATCACCTGCAGCCCCTCCCCCACCTGTGCACAAATTTGTGCACTGGGCCTCTAGTCCTACCTAATAAAAGAGTAATATGCAAATTAACCATCACTCCACCACATGCACAAGCCATGCCCACCAGCTTATCAGAGTGAATATGCCAATAAACCCAACCAAGATGGCTACATCCACAGAGAGCAGGAGGGAGGCTTGGGTTTCCCAGGCAACGGATGAAGCCAAGCTTTCTGCCTGCCATTCCTGGCCTAAGCCTCCACTCAAGGCTACAAAGTTTCAATTATAGAAGGTAAACAAATCCAACCAGAAATGGCGGCAGCCACGGAACTGGAGAGAGCAGGCTAGGGTTGATCCCCGCTTTCCGCACACCCTGGCTGGCTCAGGCCTCTGATTAAGGCTACAAAATTTCAATTATAGAAGATATACAAAAACCCCAACAGAAACGGCTACGGGCCAAGGAGCGAGCAGGAGTCTTGGCTCCACTCCAGGCTACAAAGATTCAATTGTAGAAGGTAAATAAATTCCAGATACCAGGGCCTCCACTTGGGGCACAAGTGGGTGTGGCTGGCCTGCAAACCACCACAGGTCCCTCGCTAAGGCCGCCCCATGCCCCAAGGGAACCCCCACCCTGATCTGGGAAACCCTTCAGGGCAAACCAGCTGGCCCCCACCAGTGTACCAGGTCTCTATCCTATCTAATAAAAGAGTAATATGCAGATTGACCATCACTCCAACACTATGGCTGCCCCCATGTGGCCAAAGATCCTGTCCCCATGTGGACACAAGATGGCCACCACAAGATGGCCAGCAGGAGAGGGCAGTTGGGAGGCACCAGGCCTGCAAGGCAGGGCATTTGAGAGGGACCAGGCCTGCAAGGGAGGGCAGTTGGAGGCGATCAACCCTGAAGGAGAGGGCAGTTAGGGGTGACCAGGCCGGCAGAGGAGGGAAGTTGGATGCAAACAGGCTGGCAGGGGAGCAGTTAGACATCAATCAGGCTGGCATTAGAGTGGTTAGGGTGTGATCAGGCTGGCAGGCAGAAGCGGTTAGGGGCAATCAGGAAGGCAGGCAGGTGAGCAGTTGGGAGCCAGCAGTCTTGGATTGTGAGAGGGATGTCCGACTGCCTGTTTAGGGATCGGGCCTAAATGGGCAGTCAGTCATCCCTTGAGGGGTACCAGATTGGAGAGGGTGTAGGCTGGGCTGAGGGACACCCTCCCCCACCCCAGTGCATGAATTTTGTGCACCGGGCCTCTAGTATATATATATAAACCCTAATATGCAATTAGACTGCACAGTGGAACAATTGAACAACTGAACAACTGAACTACTGGTTGCTATGACATGCGCTGACCACCAGGGGGCACACATGGAACGTGGTGGGCATGGGCAGTAGGCGGTAGAGCGCAGAACATGGTGGGCATTCCCCATGGCGGGATGGTGGAGCAGGTGAGTGTGGGCGCCAGACCAATGTGGGGTGCTGGTCGCTGTCATCGGGGCGCGCCTCTGGTGGTTACTGAAAATACTTTGCTCCCATGCACTGCGGTCCCACCTGGTGTTCATACCTGCTGCCAGCGCTGGCCCCGCTCACACCCGACTGCCAGCACTGGCCCTGATCACTCGGCACTGTCAGTGGATACAAGCAGCGGCTGCATGCCCCAATCGCCCCTGAGGGCTTCTCCACCTCCTCCTGCTCCTGAGGAGGTGATTGGGGCAGCAGCCACCATTTGTACCTGGGGACAGCGCTGGCCCACTCACACCCACTGCTGGTGCCAGCCCTAATCGCTCCATGCTGTCAGAAGCTGCTGGCAGACAGGGGACCAGGGGCCATGGTGGGAGGGACTGGGCAGGGGTGTGGAGGATGGGCCGAGACCCGCCCCTGTGCCCACTGCAGCCTCACAAACCACAGTTCCTTTCAAGGTGCATGGATTCGTGCACTGGGCCCCTAGTTTTATAAAACCATTGCTTATATAATATTCAAATTATTAGCAAAACAGAAAAATTAGTAAAATTTTAAAGTGATAAATTAACTTGGTCCTTTACCAAATATTCATTAATAGTTTTTTGTACATATGCATGGCATTCTGCTGAAGAAATGCATTGAAGAAATTTTTTAAGTCCCTACTTTCCAAAAGTACTTATGTAAGTGGAATAATAACACAGGCACAACAATTACAGTGTGATGAATACTAAGAACAAGACATGTACTGAGTATTAATGAGCTCACCAAGGAAGGGATTAACTCTGCCTGTGATTTTAGAAGGTTCCCAGAGAGGTGACATTTTGTGAATGCACCGAGGAATCCTTCAGAATTTGCCTAATAGGCAAGAAGAAAGTATTCTAGCAAAGGCACTGATGTTTGGAGAATGTGACAAGTTTGGCAAATAGCAAGTAACTCAGCATGGATGGAATAAGGGCATATGGTGTATTGAAAAAATGGTGAATCCTTAAGTTGAATCCTTAATGGTGAATCTTTGTCAAGCATGCTTCAAAATGTGCATTTTGCTATAAGCAGGAAAACAGAATAGAATGTGAACATTTGGAGGTTAGGGGAAGGGTCCTGACATAATGAAATTAATGATTTGGAAAGGATTATTATGACAGCAACATGGAGAGCAACATAAAAAATGGACTGAAGCAAGGACAACACTGCCATTGAGAGATATGCTTTCCTGCTTTAGAGATAATTCATATGAGGGGTGGAGGATGGAGTTACATGCAGTCAGGTGCAGAATTGCATATAAGAATGTAGAAGTTTTTAAGATCATCTAGTTCTGCCATTGAATCATACTTGTTTCCTATATACCATCCCCAGCAAGTGTTTATCAAAACTGTGTTTAAAGACCAGAAAATAACCCAGAGAATTAACTCAGAACTCTACTTGCATTCTAATATACTTTTTAGTCTTCTGAACAATTCTGATTCTTATGAAAATGTCATTGTAGCTAAGGTTAGAATATTCAGGCTGTCACTCCTTTCTTGTAACTTCTTTGATGATTATTATTTCACCTTGCCACACTTAACTCTCAAACCCCCCAAAGAGCATGTATTGATTCTTCTCGACTATTCATTTCTTCTTGGCTAGAATAGGTAAATCATTAAGCTACACAGAATGGACATGTTGGTCAGTATTGACTTGGGATGTCATAATGAAGAATACTCATTTCTTAAACAGAATTTGCACCATCTTAAGAATGGGTTAAGTAAGATGAGTTACTGAGGATGAACCTCTTATATATAATGCAAGACTTGTATAATATGTACACTTTTAAAACAAAAGGATAATATTGTATATTTAAGGATATATAGATAATAAAACCACAAAATAACTAAGGCTAACAACTAAAAACCAATAATTTAAATTTATTAAAAATTGTTTCATTTAATGTGTAGTAGGGTTCTTTTATTTTAAAAATTTAAAATGTTTTCCATTATAGTCACATGCATAACAATGTGAAAAGTACCACCTGAGATATTAAACATTCTTGTGTTATATGAATAACTTTTCATTGACAAGAGTGTATTAGAATTTTTTTTCTTTCATGAACATCTAGTTCTGGAACCAAACATGCAAATGACATAAATTCATAAGTTATTTTCAATCCTGAAGGCATGAACTATGAAAAAGTATATATGTAGTTATAGATATATAAACGGGAATTTTAAAAATACAGAAATGGAAATATTGAGGAGTTTAAAGTATCCAGGATAAAATACAAATAGCACAATAAAAACACAAATCCAGTTTTTTCATTCCTTTAAGCCTGGTGGGTTGGCTTAGTTGGTGGGAGTGTCTCCTGTACACCAAACATTTGCAGGTTGGAATCCTGGTCAGGATACATACCTAGGTTGTGGGTTTGATCCCCAGTGGGGCATGTATGAGAAGCAACCAATGTTTTCGAAATGTTTTCCATTATAGTCACATGCATAACATGTTTCTATCTCACATGATGTTTCTTTCTCTCTTTTCATTCCTCTCTCTAAAAATCAATAAAAACATCTCATTGAGTTAGGATTAAAATAATAATAATAATAATAATAATTAATAATAATAATAAACAGTATGGTGTTTTTCCTGAGTTATTTGACAAAGAGTCAATAACAGTATCACTTTGTAGCCTCTCTGTTGGTTACAAAATTTGCTTTCTAGGTATAGTTTCATTGTTATTGGGTGAGGGGAGCTTGACCCCATAGCCTGCAATCTTGATGCTGCTTTTCCTGAACCGAGAGGTTTTTAAGTAAGAGTGACACCAGTTTTTATTTGTCACTAGAGGTCCAGCGCAGGGACCCATGCAAGAGCCGGCTCTTGCAGCTCCAGCTTCGTCCGGATGGCCGTTCTGCCGTTTGATCAATTTGCATATTATGCTTTTATTGTTGCAGATAGCTATAAAAAGTGCTACATGAAATCTGTCTCTGAGTTTACAGTGAATACAAAAATGTTATCCAACGTATTATTTAGTACCCTTAATGTGTATAAATTTCCACTACTAAAGTTTGTTTTTTTGAAAATCAATAAAAAGAAATGTCACTTAAGAGACTTGTGAGGCCAGGGAACTCTCATGCACGTGTCACTCAACGCACCCCGCTGGCCACAGCGGGAACAGAGGTACCGTGCGTCTTCAACAGGAAGTGATGCTGCTTATGACCTCAGAGGAAGGAAGAAAAGATTCGTCCCTGCCCAGCAACAGCTCATCCAATGGGGGACTGCCATTGCTCAGCCAATGGAAGTCACTGTATTTGGAACTTTCAGCTTCCAATGGACTCTCCATTTACAAGTCCTCCAAGGCGTGTTTCTCTCATTTATTTCTCTGAACTTTGGTGTGATTCAGCATTAGACCACATGTCCTGAATGACAAATTTTTGTTGTTTCCCAGTAAAACCATTTTGCCAGAGAAATATCTGGCTATTTGCTTACGGTTGATTGTTTCATGGAAAAAAAATTAGATGGAGTTTAATCTGAAAAAGTAATTATATAATAAAAACATATTAGTACATTGCTGTTCATTTGAATATCCAGAATCTTAACACCAAATTTTCTTTTGTTTGAGAAAAAGTGATTGTAAAAGTCTGCACATTTGTGTTCCTTTTTAACCTCGTTGTCTGATTTCTATTCCTTACAATTTTTCTTTTCTTTTCTTTTTTAAATATATTTTATTGAATTTTTACAGAGAGGAAGGGAGAGGGATAGAGAGTTGGAAACATCGATGAAAGGGAAACATCGATCAGTTGCCCCTTACATACCCCCCACTGGGGATGTGCCTGCAACCAAGGTACATGCCCTTGACCAGAATCGACCTGGGACCCTTCAGTCCACAGGCCTATGCTCCATCCACTGAGCCAAACCAGTTAGGGCACAATTTTTCTTACAAGTGGATTTTTAGTCATGTAACATAGTTATCCATGTAAAATAGTTCATTTTTTTTTTTTTTTTAAATCCATGTAAAACATGTGAGAGAGTAGAATAAGTAATCATTTATGTCAATAAATATATAAATGAATATTTAAAGTAGAAAAAATCAGAAACAAGAAAATTGTGATATGTAAATTTTAAAACAATGTTCAATTGTGATTTTATATTTTCAAGCAATTTAAAAATGTTAATATATCTTTTTAATAAAACCATCTTATGATCTTGAAAATATGCCTTGTAGCAGCATAGATAATGATTAAAAATTGGTGGCATCAAGGGTAATTGAAATTATTTTATTATGCCATTTAAGAACACAGTTTACTAGTAATGTAAAGTGAATTTATTCACATAGGTATAATTAAAGGCTGATCCATACAAGGCAAAAAAAAAAAATTATAGCTGAGAAATAAAGAGTGGTGAAAGCCATGTAAACAGCAAATCTCTATATAAATTAGATGGCATCCAATTTTTGCTAAATATTTAATGTTTCTAGAGAGGTTCCTGTTCATACATCTGTCTATTTGCTTTTCTCTATAGAAAAGTGGAGCAGATGGAGACAGTGAAACAATATAAAGATAATTCTTCTTCTTGAGTGTGAATTCACTAAATATTTAAGATCTTGGCAGCAGCAGTTATGTGCCATACACAGAATGATAGTCCTATTATCTCACCATCTATAGGCAGCAGCTGTTTTATAATTCGAATATTTTTCCATGTTTTACACCCACACTTTGTAAATGAGATATACATGTACATATGTTGTAGACATATATATATATGTATTTATGTATGTATGTCTTTGTGTAAACAGATGATCTCAATTAACATTCTGTCACAAATATCTTCTATATATAATAGCCCATTAAATAAATATTCAAATTGCATTAAACTATAAATTATTAAACTTATCTTTTTCTATTTAACTCTAGGATGAATATTAATCTTTGTGGCATATATGATGATATCCTTAACATAAACAGTTAATAGTCAATTAACCGAGGCCATGACAATAATAACAATTTTAAGGCTTTTAACTTTTATTGTAATTTGGTATGCATTGTGTATGGATGCATTCATAAAGAAAAGAAGGAAACCCAATATACCTCAGAAAAAAGCATATTTTAGGGGCCTTTATTTAGATGGTAAATCTAAAATTGGTTGGATAACCATATAGCAATCATACAGGTCACTCAAATAATTTAATTTGTACTTCAGTAAATGAAAAAAGCTTTAAAAGCTTAAAGATAAAATGGATCACAATGTTAAACACAAGCAGTAATTGAGGCAAATTGTACATATGACACAGGTTTTCTATTCCTAGTGGGATATAATGTGTTACTGATTTTAGGAACTAGGTGACATTAGAAGCTACAATTTAAACCTTAAGTAATGAAATATTAACTTTTATATTAAAAAAGTATTGGAAAGTGAAATAGTAATAAAGAATGGTGATGGTTTAACCAGAGTTGCAATAGTACATTTATTTAGGCACAACTAAAAAAAATTGGGAAAATTCTGTTCTTGTTTATTCTACCTGTCCTAAGTTAAATTCATATCTGGCAGTTTTGGAAATCTATTTATATAAAGATTCACTCTAAAATAGATGAAAAGTATCCATTAAGATATAGATATTACACATTTTCAGAATATCTTCATATTCTGTGATTCACCATAAAATCATATGATTATTATTTTATATGTACTTGCAAAGAAAATATTGCTGCTGAAGGATTCTTTTTAAGAAGGGGAGGGATTATCCTGGTGTCTACATTTAAGTACATTACCTGACACCTAGTAAACACTAAATTCCTCTTAGTAAAAATGCTCAGCCTCTAAAAAGGTATAGTCTCTAATTATAAATTAGTTGTCTAGTAGAATTAATCCTTTGCAGATGCATGCTATTTAAACAGGAATTCAAAAACATGAATTTTGGGGGGTGGGATTTGCATCACAAAATTCTGGGACTTCAAAATTTAGAGAGTAGACTTCTCACTTAATGGCAAGCCTTAGCATGTCACACACACACAAACACACACACACACACACACACACACACACACACACACACACACACCATACTTTGTTTTAGAACAGTGGTTCTCAACCTTTCTAATGCCGCCACCCTTTAATACAGTTCCTCATGTTGTGGTGACCCCCAACCATAAAAGTATTTTCGTTGCTACTTCATGACTGTAATTTTGCTACTGTTATGAATCATAATGTAAATATCTGTGTTTTCCGATGGTCTTAGGTGACCTACAGGTTGAGAACAGCTAGCAGGGTCACCTAAGACCATCGGAAAACACAGATATTTACATTACGATTCATAACAGTAGCAAAATGACAGTTATGAAGTAGCAACGAAAATACTTTTATGGTTGGGGGTCACCACAACATGAGGAACTGTGTTAAAGGGTCGCAGCATTAGAAAGGTTGAGAACCACTGCTTTAGAAGGAAAAGGTTAGGAAAGCAGTACTAAATGTATTATCTAAACAATTTCACAATAACACCAGGTTATGCCTTGATTTAACTGAACAAATAATGTTGGTCCTTAATCCATGTTATTCAGTACATTAAACATGAAAATTTAATAAAGTTATTACTCTCTCTAAGATTCTTGTCAGCATTCCCTTCTATTTCTCACCAAAAGGAAATAACTTGGCAGTTACATAGAGTTGGTTATGGCTTGCAAACAACAACAAGTGTACTGGTGTTCACCTGCATTGAACTGCATTTATGAACTGGGTACATCCAATAGCTACGTTATGGGAAGAAGAAATGCATTTTAGCACCTGTGGCTTCTTGACTTGGCGGTCAGCTAAGAACATACTTTGTCTTTGTGAAGAAAAGATTAAATTTATTCTTCTACTCCTATAAATGATCCTCATTGTCAAAGGGTACAGAGAGATTTGCCATAGGGAACATACAGTGTGCTCAGAGATCTAAGGGTCATTATCTAGGAGCCATTAATACTTTCTAGTGACTACTTAACCTTTTGCACTCGGATGTCGAGTGTGACTCGACACGGTTAGCATTAAATCCCGAGTAGAATAAAGGAATCGAGAAAAAAGCAAGCGAGTGCAAAGGGTTAAGAAACCTTTTATGTGATAGTAATTATCCATGCTTCAAATCCATTAATTTTTTCACCATAGATGAGTTATTTTCAGAATTGCCAAATTACATCAAGAAATATATTCAACAAATAATTATTAATTACTTATTATGTGCAGGCATTTTGTATGAATATAAATATTAATAAACTATTGCCCCTTTCTTCAAGGAACTCAGTGTGTAGATGGATGAGACAAACAATACATAATTACCAAAAGAGTAATGTTCTGTATCTATTAGGTAACTCAACAAATAGGAAATGGATCTGGCCAGGCCAGAACAAATGTCACTTAATGGTATCTATGACCAAAAAAAATGTATCTTTATTTAGATGACCTCTTTTTGATAAAGCTTCACTGAATACAGGAACATTTTGGTGTTTACTACCCTAACAGTTTTTTTATTTTTATTTTAGAAACATCTCCATGGAAATGGTGTGCTGGGAAATATACTTTACTCTCTATTCGCTCTCTGCAGTAGACATTCTTGATTTATTTGACCACTCTAGGGTTCAAGTTCTCTTATCTGAAAATGAGAATGTAAATCACTCTACAGTTATAAAGCCCTGCATCAATGCTACTTTTAAAAATCTCATGATTCATTAAAACACTTCACCGTCTCTGTATCCCAAACCTTTATTTGGTGCTTAAGTGCCTCCAAAGCATGATGAACAACTATCCACACCCCACTCACAGGAAACTCTCGTGCTGTAAAGAGCATGAGTTCATATAGTAAATGCCATAATGTACAGAGCATTAAATAATTATGACATGCGCACTTAAAACAGAGCCTTATCGTCAGATTCAGGTAAGTACAAAAAAACAGGAATATAATTAACTATTAATTTTAATGCTGCAAATGCCATATATCATGGATATTGGTGGATATATATGTTTAATTCATATGTGCAATATTTGAACAAAGGATGGGTCTTAGTAAAAAACACATGCAGAAATACAAAAACATTGCTAGAAGGCAATACAAAACTTAAAATGAAACTAATTAGACCATATTGAGTTTGTAAGAAAAAGATTGATTGAACTTTGTCAAAACGTTAAATGCCATCTCCAGAACAGCTTGAACTTTCCATGAATTTAATGTATATGTATTGATAACTCACCTACAATGCTTTTCTAATAGCTAAACTAGATGGTTTTACTTTTAGTCTTATAATAAAGTAAAAAAAAACTACTTAAATGATGAATCAATATATTTCTATAGTTATAAAATTTTGCTGCTCTTTCCAAATATCAGCAGCTACTAAGGAAGTATAGTACATTGAAATTGTTTTTTCCCTTATTTTGAGTATAAAAAAGAGATTCAGTGACATCCTTCTTCCATTAGAGGAAAAGGGGTTCAGCTATTAATGTACACCTTACAAGCTGTTTACATTTCAGGCATGTTATTCATATAGGGGAAAAAGAAGATTGAATAGATTTGCAAGTGTTTGTGGAACAAATATGTAATATATTTTTAAGTCTTTATTTTATGAATATACCAGTATATGGAACTAAATTTTCCAAAGTATATACAGATATGGGCTATGAGGATATTTTAAAGGTCTGAGCTTCGTAATACTTTTACTTATCATTCTGGTGCAACATAAGACACCTTATTACTAACAAATCCAGAATATCTAGTTGGGTCTGCATTAAAATTGGTTTTACATGACGCTCATCACTGTATCACTTACCTATGTTTTTAATGTTTTTCACTATTATCTTGTTACAAGTAAAACAAAAATATAATTTTGTAACATTTGAAATTGAATTGATAAATTGATTGGTAACATTAAAATTTTGAGAGGAAAAAAAGTCTGAAGAATTGTTGCATATTCTTAAATATGTGTTCTGCTTCCTTTCAATTTGATTTCCCTCTCTAGAAACAATATAGAATGATAGCCATTTTGGTCTTCAAGTATCCAAACTTTTTAAAGGTTTTCGTAGTTAATTAAATTGATATTGCAGAAGAAAAAGATGAAAAACAGAATATAAAGTTCTTCAAAATACTAGATTCTTCTCCCATGCAGTGGGGTTTCTTGTTGTTTTGTTGATGGTTTCTTTTGCTGTACAGAAGCTTTTTATTTTGATGTGGTCCCATTTGTTTATTTTCTCTTTAGTTTCATTGCCCTAGGAGCTGTATCGGTGAAGATATTGCTTCAGCATATGTCTGAGATTTTGCTGCCTGTGGATTCCTCTAAGATTTTTACATGGATAACATTTCGAATTTATTTTTGTGTATGTGTAAGTTGGTGGTCTAGTTTAATAATTGTCATAAGTGGTTCATTTTTTTTCTTGTTTGTTATTTTTTGTTTGTTTTTCTTTATTGATTAAGGTATTACATATGTGTCATTATCCCCCCATTGCCCCCCCACACCCCACCCATGCCCTCACCCCCCTGGTGTCTGTGTCCATTGTTTAGGCTTATATGCATGCATACAAGTCCTTTGGTTGATCTCTCCTCCTTACCCCCACCCTCCCCTACCTTCCCTCTGAGGTTTGACTGTCTGATCAATGCTTCGCTGTTTCTGGATCTGTTTTTGTTCATTTTTTTTGCATGTATCTGTCCATTTTTCCCAACACCATTTATTGAAGAGACTGTCTTGAATCCATTGTATGCTCTTGCCTTCTTTGTCAAGTATTAATCGAGCATAGTGGTTTGGGTCGATTTCTGGGTTCTCTATTCTATTGCATTAGTCTATATGTCTGTTCTTGTGCCAGTACCAGGCAGTTTTGAGAACAGTGTCTTTGTAATACAGCTTGATATCTGGTAATGAGATCCCACCTACTTTGTTCTTCTTTCTCAGGATTGCTGCAGTTATTTGGGGTCTTTTTTATTCCAGATGAATTTTTGGAGAGTTCGTTCTAGGTCTGAGAAATATGCCATTGGTATTTTAATGGGGAGTGCATTGAATCTATAGATTGCTTTGGGTAGTATGGACATTTGGATGATGTTGATTCTACCAGTCCATGAACATAGTATGTTCTTCCATCTGTTTATGTCTTCCTCTATCTCTTTTTTCAGTATCCTATAGTTTTCTGAATACAGGTCTTTTACCTCCTTAGTTAAGTTAATTCCTAGGTATCTTAATTTTTTTGTGTGTGCGATAGTAAGTGGGATTGTTTTTTAAATGACAAGTGCTGGTGAGGATGTGGAGAAAAAGGAACTCTTGTGCACTGCTGGTGGGAATGCAGACTGGTGTAGTCAATGTGGAGAACAGTATAGAGTTTTCTCCAAAAACTAAAAATGGAACTCCCATTTGACCCAGTGATCTCACTTCCAGGAATATATCCCAAGAAACTAGAAACACCAACCAGAAAGGATATATGCACCCCTATGTTCATTGCAGCACAATTCACCATAGCTAAGATTTGGAAACAGCCTAGGTGCTCATCAGCAGATGAGTGGATTAAAAACTGTGGTACATCTACACAATGGAATACTACGCTGTGGTATAAAAAGAAGGAATTCTTACCATTTGCAACAGCATGGATGGCACTGGACAGCATTATGCTAAGCAAAACAAGCCAGGCAGAGAAAGATAAATATCACATGATCTCACTCATTTGTGACATATAATGAACAACATAAACAGGTGAACAAAAACAGATCCTGAGACAGAGAAGCATCGATCAGACCGTTGAACCTCAGAGGGAAGGTAGGGGAGGGTGTGGATAAGGGGGAGAGATCAACCAAAGGACTTGTATGCATGAATATAAGCCTAAACAATGGACACAGACACCAGGGGGGTGAGGGCATGAGTGGGTGGGGGTATAATGGGAGGATAAGGACACATATGTAATACCTTAATCAATAAAGAAAAAAATACTAGATTCTTAGATAAAAAAATGTTCATTTAAAAAAATAATTGTCTTAAGTGGTTTTTCTAGTGCAATAATCATGGAGTTGTTTTTATTCATTGGGGTTCCTTGATGCCTTATTCTTAGTGCATTGTGAAACTAACACCAGAACGTGGGTTTACACTCTATGCCAGGGACTCAAATTTTTTTTCTCTTACACATTATTTATAAGAATTACATTTACATACTCCTGTCTGTGGTATTCTTCATTTATAGAAGTTACTCTCAAAAAGGGTGGGTATGAATTGCTGTAAAACTTAACACCATCCACATTTCCCTTCCCAACCTTATATTTGAAAATAAATCTCATAACTGGCTGAATTTTAATCCCTTTAAATCTTCATAAAGGGGACCAGTATGGTGCAGCACAACAGAGCTTGTTAAAATGTAGAATCTAGGCCTTATTCAAATCTGCTTAATCATTAGAGTTAAGTGTCAATTTTCCCTGGTGAAACCTACTATGACTTGTGCTTCAGGATCAAAGGAGAGACAAAGTATGCCAAAGAGTTGCCAAGGTAATACCTCTGGCTCCTTGGTAACTAACAGGTTTTGTAAATGTGGTGATAATACTTGGAGTTTCATGGGCCCCTCTCAAATACAACAAATGATTACAATATGTGATAGAACATCATAAATGATATATGAGAATGGCTCACATTTGCCTTGATGCTGAGAAGAGGCAGGCTTTTCTATTTGAGACAGTAGGCTCTACTGGGAACTTTTTAAAAACATGAAACAAGCTGCATTGAACAAATCACTTTTGCCATAGATGAGTGTTTTTCAAAATGCAGTGAATAATGGTTTAATCACGCAGGTGAAAATAGATTAAAAATAGGGTTGGTGAAGTCTCAGTAGCTTTCAGTATATGATTTGTTGTCCTTAACTGATTATTAAAATTGTCAAATGTAATTGTGCAAAAATCAATCAGTTTGAGAAGCACAATTGAAAGTTGTCAAATATTAAATGAATTTCTCATCTTTTTCTATTAAATGTCCATTCTTTTGTTTTAGTAAACAAAATCCTAGATTCTCATAAATTAAAGAAGTATGCATTAATTTTTATTGAGAGCAATAAAAGAGATGACAGGATGACTTTACACCCAAGACCCTCCATGATCCAAAACTATTTCTCCAGCTCCCTTCATTTCCTGCCTGCTTCTTCACATGGTACTTGCCATTCTTTAGATGGTCCAGACCCACTCATATCTCCTTGTTTGTGTCTATTCTAAATCTGGTGCCAAGAATATCCTCCTCCTGACTTCTTCCTTTCTATCCTTAAGTTTGGAAATCTCTTTGCCAACTTTTAAGATATAAATCAAATAAACTTCTCTTTGTATCTTTTCTCACAAGTCAAGGCCAACATCTACTGTGATGCATATATAGAACTTGGTATATGTTATTATTATAGCATTTATCTTATTACATTTTAATAACAGTTTATATGCCAGCTTCTCCCACAAGCCCAGGCACTTCTCCAGAATAGAGACAATAGAGCATCATTCTGGCACCCTACCAGCACAGTGCTTCCTCACAGTGCTGTGTATTCTCAACAATGTTTTTTGAATGAAAAAAATATTTTTATTGATTAGGCATTAAGATAAATTCCCCCATGTAAAATATTTATTTATTTATTTTTATTGCATGCCTTGTAGCAATGAAAACAGCAACAAAAATGACAGACATTTATTGAGGGCTTGTCTAGTGCTACGCACAGTGCTAACAGCTTAACATCCATTATTTAACTCATTTAATGCTCAAAAAATTCCTCTGAGGTGGTTGCAGTTATAATCCTTGTTTTAAGATAAGGACACTGAACAAAAAGCGATTACACATTTAGCAAATTGTAGTGTCAAGATAAAAACTCAGGCCTTCTGATTCCAGCACTTGCCATTTTGAAAGAAAAAAAAAATACTAAAAGCAACAAATTACATGATGGATATAAGAGCTAATAAAATGCTTTAGCCAGTGGCATAAATAGCAAAACATCTGAAAATAATCCCCTAAGAAGTACAAAAATAAATGGCTCTTCATAAGGAACTCTCCACTGCTTTCCTCTTTCCCATCCTCTACTGAATTTCTTAATGTATTGTGGTTGTGATGTAAACAAGTTCCATTATTTACTCTGGTATTATTCTATTTATATATGCCTAGTTCACCACTATATACTTTTAAATTATGAACCATCCTACCCTGAATTATTTTAACAAATTAATATATCCAAGTTTGCTTCTAAAAACTTTGCATTTATTCTATAAAATCATAGAATATAAAATGATTGAAAAATCATAGAATATAAAAATGATTTAATCATTGAATTAAATTGTCCTAATAATTTACTTAAAATTTACAAAAATAGGATTGATTTTTTGCACACATACTCCTACACAGATGAAATCTACCATGCCCTACAATTTCCTTGTTTCCATACCCTATCGGGATGCATATGGGAGGTAACTGGTCAACGTTTCTCTCTTTCATCAATGTCTCTCACTCTCTCTCTCTCTTTCTTTCTCTCTCCTCCTTTTCTTTTTCTCTAAAATCAATAAAACATTCCCCAGTGAGGATTAAAAAAAGAAAAGAAAGTACATTAGTGTTCAACTATGGGGCATAAAGATTGACTTGAATAAAAAATAAAGAAATATTTGAAGTCAAGAACAGGTGGTATATCTCGATCGGTTCTTGGTCATCCAAAAACATATTTTTTCAACTTAATTTACTTTTGTTATTATATTGTTCTAGAGGCCTGGTGCACAAAAATTCGTTCACTGAGGCAGGGTTCCCTCAGCCTGGCCTGCCCAATCTCACAGTCTGGGAACCCTCAGGTGATGTCCTCTGCGGGAGGCGACCAGGCTGGTCAGGGGGAGGTGCCGCCCCCATCACCCTGCTGCTGCTGCAGCTGCCGGCTGCCATGGCTCCCTGCTCTCGGCCCTCGCAGCCACTATTGCTTTGTCAGGAAGGACATCCAGAAGGACGTTTGGCTGCCCTGTCTAATTAGCATATTATGCTTTTATTATCATAGATTTTATTTTTAATTCTCAACGAAATAGGCTTTCCTTGTAAAATATGGTTTTAACATTGTTTTTACTAATTCCATAGCACCTAGTCTGAAGTGACTTATACTATTAGCATAAAAAATAAAATTATCTTTGCTAATTATTTTAAAAGAACACTAAAGACAAATTTTATATCCTTATTGGAGAGGGTATAACCAAGAGAAAAACTGAATTAGTTTCTTAGGATTGAAACATTATTTCCATCTATCAAGCTTTCATAGGTAGAAATATATTTATGTTATTTCAGATAAGTTTCAAAGTTATGATATTTATATGACTATCCATAATACCAGCATTGTCTTGTCACATCACAATATGTTCTGGAGTACTCTTGGTACCTTTCACTAGTGTGGGAAACCTTTCTTCTCTATCCAGGCCTTGCTGAATGTACTTATTAATTCCTTGATAGTTTCATGGACATTGGCTGGGTACCTACAGAGTGCTAAGTCCTGTGGTAGGTACAGCAGGTACCCAGACAAATCCTAATAGCCCCTTCCCTCAAGGAGTTCAAGATCTAGTAAGATAAAAGCAAACAAACAAAAAAACATCCTGGATCAACTTCTTCTACAAAAACTAAATTTTTTAAAAGCCAAGGCCACTTTATCAGGAATTATTTAAATATCAGCACTTTAAATAATACCAAACATTTTCTACAAGATTAATTTTGTCTCACATTTATAAAGGCATTATTTCTTTCATCAATGAAGGTATAACTTTGTGAGGAGGTCTCTACAAGCAACTAATTTTGCTATGACTTGATAAATTCTGTAATGGAGCTAAGTGCTTATATGACTTCTATATAGACTAATTTTAATGCAACATTTATTGTAAAAACACCACCCAAGTTTTATTTCTACTAAGTTTAACCTTTATTGGCTCTTTCTGCAGGCTGTTTTCCATATATTTAAAAAATATTTTATAGAAATACTTTGTTTTTAATTTCTTCCCCCATAACAATCACCCCCCCCCCATTTCACATGAGTAGAACATCTTTATTTAAAGCTGTATTGAGATAAAATGGAATGTTAACTTGTAATTCAGAATATGACATGCCTGGCCTCATTGTAATACTATGCCCAATTATTTTCAAGTGTTTGTAGACTGCTTAATGAAATCTGTTCATCCTGGCATGAATCCTGGTATATCCAGGGTATGCTACGCAGAAGTACACTGGTCAAATTGCATTCCTGCATGTGGCTCTATCAAATCATAATTTTTCTAAAATGTCCAATGAAAACCAATAAGAAGAAAAATTATTCTTTAAATCACTTATCTTAAATATTAGATAATATTCTCATCATTTATTTAAATATTGCTATTTATTTCTAGTTCTTTTGATTTGAATTGATTTGATTTTGGATGCTTTCTCTATATTCTCTGTTGCCATTAAAACAATCACATTCTTGCCCAGCCAGCATGGCTCAGTGGTTGAGCATCGAAGTATGGACCAGGAGGTCATGGTTCAATTTTTGGTCAGGGCACATGCCTGGGTTGCGGACTCAATCCCCAATGGGGGGTGTGCAGGAGGCAGCCGATCAATGACTCTCTTTCATTATTGACATTTCTATCCCTCTCTCCCTTTCCCTTCTTCTCTGAAATTAATAAATATATATATATATATATATATATATAAAAATTACATTTTAATTTGATATTTTTATAGATCAAACATTATTTATTAACTTAAAAACAGAATTCAAAATTCAGTTTTCTCAATGTATTAGATCAGTTTATTCAGATTCAAAATAAAGAAATGAAAATAGGTATTCTATAGGAGGTGTGAAAATGTATGAGGCAGAGGTGACAATATTCTGTAGCATTCTCTAATGCCCCGCCTCTTTGGGACTGAAGAACATGTTTTGGCAGCTGCTGAGAATGCTACTGGCAGACAACTCTTAGATTACATCCTCTTCAGAACTGCATTGCCTGGATCATCCCCCTCAAAGTAATGGGTGCCTTCCCTGTTCAATCTGAAGCCAATGACTGATTCTTATGCAGTTATAGCCACCTACCCGCTTTGCTCTGACTCAGAACAACTCTAAAGGTCTATCCTATCCCTCCTTCAGATTCCCCTGTGGATAATCTGAGGCTGTCATTGAGACTGCATTACAGTTCTGCTGTGTTTTTTTTTTTGTTTGTTTGTTTTTTTCTGTTTTATTCTCCTTCCCTCCCTTTCATTCTTCTAGTGTTAATCTCTAGATTGCATCCAAAAATTCTTCCTGCTTGCTAACCTCCTTTTCAGAGTTAATTTATAGGGAAATGTTCAGAAAAGGCTTGTCCAGCAAACTTTAAACAAGGATCAGTTAGCTTCAGTCTTATCTGGAAAAATCCAGTTTATTGGTGATTAAATATCTTGGTGAGAGAACAAGCACCATTCTCTGCCAAAATTTCAACAAAATTTAATATTTACTTAAGCATGCAAAGGAAGTTAGTTTTTCTCTCCCCTTACAGATTTTACTTAAACAATGCAAGAGCTTTTGCAATTCAGCAGCTTTAGCCTGAAATGACAGTTTAGAAGAAAAATGACAAACATTCAAGAGAATGGCCTCCTAGAAAAGATTAATAGAATCCAGGTGCCTATAATAGGACCACTGCAGATGCTCAGAGTGATGCTTTGTTGCACTGGGCAAAGCTACCATATTGCCCATGCTTCTTTCTTCTCTGCTTTACAAATATTAAATTCATCTTATGTGTCTTCTATATACAGTTAATAAAGAGAAGGAAAGTTAAAGCCAAGTACAGTCACAGCTCACCAATATTTAGAAAGGTACTTTTAATTTGTCTCCTTTAGGTTTCCTATTTTAAAGATAAAAGACTTGATAACTTTGTAGATTTAAGTTTTAAGGCAGGTCCTAGAAGTTGGTGTCTTTTAAAAAAATATTGTGCTACATTTTGACCAAAGTTTTGATTCAGAAAACATGTATATTGGCCCTGGCTGATGTTGCTCAATTGGTTGGGCATTGTTGCATCCACTGATCCCCAAGAGGGGGCATGCAGGAGATAGCCAATAGATGTTTCACTCTTGTATTGATGTTTCTTTCTCCCCTTCCTTCCTCTCTCTCTCTGAAAATCAATAAAAATCTTTAAAAAATGCATATTTTTACCAATTGCTCTCAATTATTATAATCTACAGTTTGGTGGGTGGGAGCAAACAAAAATAAGTAAACAATTTCATAGCAGTTTGGTAAGTTATATATGACAAGTAAGTTCAAGTGTGCCTTTATAGTTGCCTTTATAGTGTGTGTGTGTGTGTGTGTGTGTGTGTGTGTAAACATGGATGTGTTTGTGTGTGTGAAGTAATTTCAGCTTAAAATCCTGCTAATTTTATTATTTCAAGTTTGAGTTTTAGCCTTGACTGTATGGAACACACACTAATTTAATGAAAATTATTAAATTGTATAACTGACTAGTGGTCCGGAGCATGAAATTCGTGCACTGTGGGGAGGTGTCCCTCAGCCCAGCCTGGACCATCTCCAATCTGGAATCCCTCTCGCAATCCGGGACTGGTGGCTCCTAAACGCTCACCTGCCTACCTGCCTGATTGCTCCTAACCACTCTGCCTACCTGCCTGCTCGCCCCCAACTGCCACCCCATCAGCCTGCTTGCCCCCAACTGCACCCCCCCGCCAGCCTGATAACCCCCAACTGCTTCCCCTGCCAGCCTGCTCACCCCCACCTGCTCTCCTCTCTGGCCTGCTTGCCCCCAAAGGCCCCCTGCCAGCCTGTTAACCCCCAACACCCCCCCTCGCCGGCCTGATCACCCACAACTGCCATCCCATCCTGGCCTAATAACCCACAACTGCCCACCCCTCTTGGACCCTAACCACCTTTACCTTGGCCCCACCACCATGGCTTTGTCCAGCAGAACATCTGGAAGGTCTCCTGGAAGGTCTCCCAGTCTAATTAGCATATTACCCTTTTATTAGCATAGACAAAGGCATGGTGCATGGATGGGGACTGGCTGGTTTGCCCTGAAGGATGTCCCGGATCAGGGTGGGGGTTCCCTTGGGGAGGTGGGGCAGCCTGGGCAAGGGGCCTGTGGTGGTTTGCAGGCCAGCCACGCCCCCATGGGGTGAGAGTCCCTGCTGGGGGTGTGTGGCCAGCCTGGGTGAGGGGCTGAGGGTTGTTTGCAGGCTGGCCACGCCCCCCAGTGGGGACCCTCACCCCATGGGGGCGTGGCCAGCCTGGGTGAGGGGCTGAGTGTTGTTTTCAGGCCCCTCCCTCGGTGGCTGGCCCAGGCGACCCAAGCCTTCCGTGCTCAGGCCTGCTCTGTGGCCACTGCCCATAGGCCCCTCCTTCAGCAGCTGGCCAGAGTGGGCAAGAAGCTTGGGTTGCCCCCAGCGACCCAAGCCTCCTGTGTGTCCAGGCTGGCTCCGTGGCCGCTGCCCACAGGCCCCTCCTCTGGTGGCCAACCCAGGCAGGTGGGAAGCTTGGCTTCCTCCATCGCCAGGGGTGACCCAAGCCTCCCGCCCGCTCTGGCTGGCTCCGTGGTCACTACCATCTTTGTCCCACTAATTTGCATACTTGCTCCTGATTGGCCGGTGGGCATTGCGAAGTGATAGTCAGTTTACATATATCTCTTATTTGTGTAGATAATAGAGCTCTCTACCATTATATATAAACTAGAAGCCCGATGCACGAAGATTCGTGCAAGAATAGGCCTTCCTTCCTCTGGCTGCCGGCATGGGGTGGGCTCGCTCTGTCAGCCTGTGCAGCGGTGGCAGTGGTGGCAAGCCCTGCATGCTCCAGCACCACTTCCTCCTCACCCTCCTTCTCTGGAGAGTTCCTCTGTGCAGCGCTGGCACTCCCAGGGAGGCACAGAGGGGAAGAGATGGGGGGAGCGAGGCAGGAGGGGAGGACTGGAGAGGTTGGGTGCGCTAGTGTGTTTCACTTTACCATTATGAAAATGGGGTGCAACTGTCCCTCTTCCTCCTCCTCTTCCTCCTCTGGCCTCTGCCTCCTGCCTGCCCGCCCTCCCTTCACGCCCATCGCCCCTGCCTTCTTGATTTGGTGAGATAAGGAGGAGGGAGATCTGATAATTTGGGTTACTGTTTAGGTGGCCTCTTTCATCTATTCAAAACAAAGCTGAGCCACCTGCTGCTGCAGCCACAGCCACCACCATCACCCCTTGGCT
The DNA here is from genome assembly GCA_025583905.1 of Ia io. NCBI lineage: Eukaryota > Metazoa > Chordata > Mammalia > Chiroptera > Vespertilionidae > Ia > Ia io. The sequence continues at coordinate 38,744,897 of JAJQQW010000003.1, forward strand.
GGCCTGGGGCTCCCGGAACATGCTAACTGTGCAGCAAACGAGCTCTCGCAAGCGCCCACGCCCGTGGGGCTGCTCCAACACTAGGGTTTTGTTTACCAGAGCAGCGGGACAGAGGTGGGGTAGAGAGAGACATCAGACACTGGAAGCTACAACCTCAGGCACCAGAGGGTTGTCTCTCAGGCCGGGGACTGGGACACAGGGAGTCTGCAAGGATGGTTGATAGGTGTGGAGCACAGCAGGGAGGTCCTGAGGAGATGTGCTGTCCCGGGGCCCAGAGTGACTGGGGAGCGGTGCTGCCACCATCTTCATTGGGTTAATTTGCATACTCACTCCTGATTGGCTGTGGGAGTCGTGAAGTGACAGTCAATTTACATCTTTCTCTTTTATTAGCTAAGGTATCCTATATGATAAAGAGGTGATATGCAAATTGACCATCACTCCAACACACAAGATGACCGCCCCCATGTGATCAAAGATGGCCACCCCCATGTGTACACAACATGGCCACCACAAGATGGCCAGCAGGGGAGGGCAGTTAGGGTTGACTGGGTCAGTAGGGGAGGGCAGTTAGGGGTGTCTAGGCTGGTCAGTAGGGGAGGGCAGTTAGGAGCAATCAGGCCGGCAGGGGAGCAGTTAGGTGTCGATCAAGCTGGCAGGGGAGTGGTTAGGGGATGATCAGGCTGGGAGGCAAAAGCGGTTAGGGGCAATCAGATAGGCAGGCAGGCGAGCGGTTGGGAGCCAGCAGTCCTGGATTGTGAGAGGGGTCCCAGATTGGAGAGGGTGCAGGCTGGGCTGAGGGACACACTCCCCCCCATGCATGAATGTAGTGCACCGGGCCTCTAGTATGTATATATATACACATACATATATACATATCTATGTACAGCTATTTAATATATTAACTGCACATCTTAGGTGTTAGATATGTTTTTATTAATGAAAATACATTAATAAAATACATTGTTAATATTTCTAAAATATTAATGATAATAAATAATTTTATAATTGCAACAAGGCATAGCAAGTCATGAAGTAAAGTTGATTAATGCCCTTCTGATGCAGATTGGAAACACCAAAGATATAATTAATCAGAAATACTGCATTGCCTGTCATGTTCTATCACTTAAGTATTCCTCATATTACTTTAGCCACTAAATTTTAAATGAATCTAAATAACATATTGCATTAAATTAATTTACTCTCTAAGAAATCAATTCTATAGATATTAATTGCATATCTGAGCATTGAAAATATATTTGCCCCAGAGTTGTATAACCATTTGCAACTCAGATCATATTTATAGTCCCGAGATTGGCCTATTACAAATCATGGAACTCACTTTTATTCAGAATATATCCTTACTTTATAACAATAGATTCTATATATCATTGAAGCCTCAAAGGGGAAGACACAGTTCATCTTGCCAACAACTCATGGAGTGGCTTTGTAATGTGTTCACCTGCTCTGCAGACTTTAAACTCTAGCATCAGATGTTTAGACAGCAACCTTAAAGATACAGCTTAACAGATCGCACAATTACATAAAGTCAAACGCCTTACTAAGTTCGCTTCTCTTTGTGAATGTGTTTGTAGGCACACCTATACAATCTGTTTTTCTGTCTAAAGATTCATTGCTACAACTATCCTAAATAAGTCACTCAAAATAAATTTTGGCTCTAGGAAAAAATAAATGCAAAAAGAACACCACCAAAAAAAACCATGCAAAAACAAACCAAAAAACCTCTACTGTCTCTTCCTCCTGAAGCTAATAGAAAAATGTCTTGATAAGCCATCATTAAGCTCTACTGATAATCCTGAGAATGTGCTCATTATCATGTATAATTTAATAGATATTTGCTTTTCTAAAGCACGATCTTCAAACATTATTTTCTTGCATTATTTTATTTTATTGCAAAGCCCTATCAGTAAATTTGAGGATACATGCAAATATATGCATATTCATATACTTTATGAATCATTCATATGTAATTATATTAATCTGTATATCAATATTGTAAATATATATTTTTTCCATTTTTAGATACAAGTAAATAGAACTTGAGAGTCAGAATTTTCTCGGTACAATAGATCCCCTAATACAGGAGGTTATATTTCAAGAGTCCCAGTAGATGCCTGACACCACGGATAGCAGCAAATACTATATACATTGTTTTTCCTATACATCCCTATACATTTATGTACATTCCCTATCCATACATACCTTCTCCTTAATCAACTTGTTCAACACTGCTGCTCTGTGGCAGCAGCTTCTTCACTGGCATTTGCAACCTGCCCAGCATTTTTTATAATTTCAGTCCAAAAAATATTCCTGAATTTGTGTAAGCATTCCTTACTTTCAACAAATGGCTTTGTGTCACTCATTTCAGGGATCCCTGGCTGAAATCTTTGGATAGGTTCAATGCTCTCTGGCACAAGATGTTGATCAGTCAGAATACATTTTGTGCATGCCTTCCACCAACAAATTTAATGCCATTTCTATTTTAACTAAGCATTTATTGTGGACTGTGGCTGTAACTTTTGCAGTTTGACATGGGACAACAAAACTAGGCTGAATATACTTTTCCGTTACTATTTCATGGATAGAAGATTTGTTCTTACTGGATAGCTTAGTAACCTCAACAAATGGCTTTTTTTTTTTTATTTTCTTATTGAGAATTTTTCACCTATTAACTAAAAGGAAGAACTTTACAGCTTCTTTTTGACATATCCAAGTTGCCGACATCACTACTCTTGAGCTTTGGGGCCATTGTTGAATAAATTTAGGGTGACTTGGACACAAAGAAGCACCATGATACTGTGACAGTCGATCTGATAACCACGATGGCTACTGAGTGACCAAGGGTGGTAGCATATCCAGTGTGGAAAGGCTGGACAAAGGTATGATTCCAGGGCAGAATGGGTCGGGTGGGTGCAAGGTTTTATCACACTTCTCAGAACAATGCAGTTAAAAATTCATGAATTGTTTATTTCTAGAGTTTTTTATTTAATATTTTTGGACCCTGGTTGACTGTGGGCAAGTAAAACCATGGAAAGTAAAACCTTAGATAAGGAAGAATCTACTGTATAAAAAATTTCATCTTGAGCACACACTAGCACTGAGATGTAGTTATTTAGGATGAAGCAAATTATCATTGTACAGTCTGTGCTGTAAATTAGAACCCCTGTCCCCACTAAATCCTAGTAGTTCTCCCAGTTAGTCATTGAAGTGGCCCGAAACACCCCAGCATGTATATGCTCCCTAGGTTAACAGTACTCCATCAAGTTGAGATGCAATCACTGATAAGAGGTCCAAAGAAAGGGCTGGAGCCTGGCAGACTGACCATACTTAGCTTGTTGTTATCCTCTCACCTGTAGGTATAGTCAGTTAAAGGGAGTGTTCCAGTTGATAAAATTTACATTTGCCTTCATGTACAGCATTCTCCAAAAACCAGTCTCTTTGTTGCATTCATGAAGATAATCTGTGAGTTCAAAAAGGAGCTGAAGAGGTATTTTAAGCAAGAAACACAAAATGTTGATGTTAAAGGTTGTAAAATATAGATAAAATTCCCATTAAAACAAAAAGGACTTGTATGCATGCATATAAGCATAACAAATGGACACAGTCACTAGAAGGGTGAGGGCATGAACAAAAGGGGTGGGGGTAATGGGGGGATAAGGAAACATATGTAATAACTTAATCAATAGAGAAAAAAGAACACTAAAAAACCCATAATAATAATCTTCATTTTCTTATTTGTTGTTATAGGGTTATGTAGAACCACCAACTTCATGTCCAGTATTATATATAAGCTATTTATTCTCATAAACTAACCTTCACCTAACAGTGGTTTAGTGAAATTCCAATGCACATGACTTTGTAGCAACACACATCCAAAACCAAAAGCATAATATGGTCAAATTCTGGCTTAATAACATACACAATTTACAAATGTGTTTATAAAGTTATGTTTATAAAGTTTAAGTAACAATTACAATTGCTTTTCAATGTAGACAAAAAGTGTGTACACACTTTAATAGCTGATTGCTCAATTAATGTTTCTTTTTCAGATTTAACCCACTGGCATTAATAATGGGTTAAAAGTATGTAAATATTTAAATAAATAAATACATATATATATATATATATATATATATATATATTCCAAATTAATAATTTAAAAAGCCATTATACTAGTATTTGCATCTTTAAAAGGTGAATATACTTTATAAAGTGGTTCTCTATGATGTAACACACTTAAACTACTTGTATGTATTTCTTGTTGAAAATGAGAGTTTACTGGTTTACAGGAGAAAAGAAAGAGATGACAATATTTCTAAACTTGTGATGGAGTCATTGACAAGATATATTTCCACTCTCAGGGTTTTTCACCAATTTCTATAATTGATGTTTTATCTACAATACCACAACTTTTTTACATCATATAGGTAATTAGCTAGTTCTCACTTCTAGCTGATTATTTTTATCCTCTGAGGAGCCTCATATTATAATAGATAAAACATCAAGAATAATTAGAAAGAGTGATGGCAGCAACTATGCTATCAAGCAATGTGAACCTTGGAGTGCTTCTTCTGTGCTTTGCCTTTGAAGAAGATAGCTAAATGATTTAAAACTCTTCCCTAGACTTTACTTCTTCCTGACACAAAAATAATAAGACTCTGAATTGCCTTTATGGACATATATAAGTTTTGCAAAGCTTGGGTTTATGTATTTATTTTTATATTTAAGGTGGTAAAATCAATGGTGCCTCAGCATCCACAGCATTATAGTATACTAGAGGCCCGATGCACGAAGATTCGTGCAAGAATGGGCCTTCCTTCCCCTGGCTGCCGGCACCGCCTTCACTCTGGCTGGAGCCGCCTTTCTGCCTTCCCACACTGCCCAGAGGCCCGGAGTGGCTGGGGCGGTGTGGAACACCTGCAGCCCGCCCTGCCCCCAGCCACTCGGCACCTGTGTATGCAAATAAACCCGCCATCTTTGTTGAGTTAGTTTGCACACTCACTCCTGATTGGCTGGTGGGTGTCAACAAGGTATGGTCAATTTGCATTTTTTATTAGTGTACATTGGCATAGGTAATCATTTGGTATCTTGCACATACTTTGAAAGCTAGCAGAACTATTTATCTTTCTGTATGAAGTCAGCAGAAATCATGTTTTCTCTTGCTTTGTCTAGGAGTTGATACATTTATCTTGAGTGGTACCAATACATATATTTTTGTCTCTTAAGGGACCAACATTTGCATATTCAATACATTCTCTAATAGTGGTTCCTTGGGGAGCTTTAGCTGAGGATAGGAAAACATTGTAGACTCTCATGTTATCATATTCAGTCTAATTCACAAAGTGTCACTTCTGTCAAATTACATAGAAACCATTGTTGCTAATCCTGTCACACACTGCTAACCATGAAGAAACTAGTAACTGCTTTCATTTCAAAGTATAAAAAATATAAATATACTTTCAAATTTTAAAAATATAAATACATTTCATATTATGTATTAGATCTAATATTTTCTAGCATAGTAACACATTCATCTATATTTCCCTTCAATTTTGAAAGCATTTACCTTTTCATATTACTAAGACAGTAACCTCTTTTGTCCATTCATTGGCTCTGTGAGGTAATGTAGATATTTCTGTCTAATATGATAGATAAAAGCTCAGAGAATAAATGATTTATCTAAGGTCACACAGTTGGAAAAATAAATGTCATTAGAAATATACAGACCTAAATAGATACTTGTCAAAAGAGGACATAAGGAAGGCCAAGAGACATATGAAAACATGCTCAAAGCCCTAATTGGTTTGTCTCAGTGGATAGAGCGTCTGCCTGTAGACTGAAAGGTACCAGGTTTGATTCCGGTCAAGGGCATGTACCTTGGTTGTGGGCACATCCCCAGTAGGGGGTGTGCAGGAGGCAGCTGATTGATGTTTCTGTCTCATTGATGTTTCTAACTCTCTATCCCTCTCCCTTCCTCTCTGTAAAAAATCAATAATTTATATATATTTTTAATTCTCAAAGTCACTAATCATCTGAGAGATGCAAATCAAAATGACAATGCTGTACCATCTCACACCTGTCAGAATGGTTATCATCAGCAAATCAACAAATGACAAATTCTGGTGTGATGCGGAGAAAAAGAAACCCTTGTGCACTGTTAGTGGGAATGCAGACTGGTGCAGTCACTGTGGAGAACAGTATGGAGTTTCCTCAAAAAACTAAAAATGGAACTCCCATTTGACCCAGTGATCCCACTTCTAGGAATATATCCCAAGAAACTAGAAACACCAATCAGAAAGGATATATGCACCCCTATGTTCATAGCAGCACAATTTACCATAGCTAAGATTTGGGAACAGCCTAAGTGTCCATCAGCCGATGAGTGGATTAAAATCTGTGGTACATCTACACAATGGAATACTATGCTGCTGTAAAAAAGAAGGAATTCTTACCATTTGCAACAGCATGGATGGAACTGGAGAGTGTTATGTTAAGTGAAATAAGCCAGTCAGAGAAAGATAAACATCACATGATCTCACTCATATATGGAATATAATGAAAAACATAATCTGATGAACAAAAATAGATCCAGAGACAGAAAAGCATTGATCAGACCGTCAAACCTCAGAGGGAAGATGGGGGGGGGTGGGGCTAAGGGGGAGAGATCAACCAAAGGACTTGTATGCATGCATATAAGCCTAACCAATGGACACAGACACCAGGGGGATGAGGGCAGGAGTGGGAGGTTAGGGGGCAATGGGAGGATGAGGACACATATGTAATACCTTAATAAAGAAAGCATTAAAAAAGAAGAAATATAAGCCAGTCTTTTCTGAATTTTGCTTATATTATCCAAATCCTGCTCTAACTCCTCTATAAATAATGTGATGTTTCACCTGGCCAGTGTGGCTCAGTGGATGAACCAGGAGGTCAGGGTTTGATTTCCTGTCAAGGAAGTTGCCCACGTTTTGAGCTTGATCCTCAGTAGGAGGTGTGCAGGATGCAACTGATCAATGATTTTCTCTCATCATTGATGTTTCTAACTCTCTCCCCCTCCCTGAAATCAATAAAAATACGTTGTAGAAGTAAATTAATAAGGAAGGAAAGAAAAAAAAAGATGTTTTACATTATTTGTACAATAAGTCCAAATTGATAATATTTCTAACTTTTCTAGCTAGTTAAAATTATAAAAAGTATTCCTTAAAATATAAATATTTAATTTCATAAAATAAATATCTAAATTGTACTAAATTGAATGGTACATGGAATTGGCAATTACAGTCTTAGGAGGATCCAGCTATATAGCACTAAGAATTTTAAACTTAGAGAAAGAGTATTTAATTCTTGTACATAATCTTCATTCCCAAAGGCTTGTGTATATCACCTCAGCTGTCAACCAAAGTCAAGTAGTATTGAACTTATAGTCAATATTCACTTTCACCTGAAGAAAAGAGCAAGAAATGCAATAAGACAATCATATGTAAGAAGATGACCCTTTGCGGTTTCTTGGATTTCTCTAAGTTTGTCATGAAAAAAGAAAAAGACAGACAAAAAAATCTATGTGAGGGACTGATATTCAGTTATATTTATTTCTGGGAACATACTTTAGAAAATCATAAGTAGAGCAGCTCCTACAAAAGTTTAAATTCCTGAAGACAAAATAATTCTCTGCAACCCTCTAAATCCATGCTCTAATCAAGTAAAGAGGGGAGTGAGCCTGGAAGAGAATCTAATGCCTCATTTAATGAGGAACTCTATATTCTTCCCATTTGAGCCATTTCATGCAGTCTGAAAAGAAGGCTAATATTGGATTAAGTCTAGTGCCACAAAGCAGGTTGACAAGATAAGTAAAATTCTTAAGGACTCCAAATCCTTAAGGACTTCTTAAGCATTCAAGGAGTAGAAGACTAACACAGATCTCTTCCCTCTGTAAGTCTGGATAAATATTCACATCAGCCACATGCCACATGTTACCACCCAAGTGACATATGCTTATGATCTGGTAGTTTAGAAATTTTTGAGGATGAAATGTTTACCTCTCCTGGGTGTGAATGCTTCCTTGATTTTGCCAACTCAAAAAAAAAAAAAAAAAAAAAAAAAAAGCTGTAACTTACTCCAGTAATACTACAGATGCCACCGGTACCTTTACCAGATGTTTGTCATGATTAATGATCCTAAATTAGAAAGGCTTAAAAGGCATGCTTTGCAGTTCCTTAAAATAATATTTTAGATATTTTTGTGTATTTAAAATAATCCTTTGCCTGATTAATATTTATGGTTTTCATAGAAACTAGCTTGGTGCTGCGGTTGGAAAGTTAATAATTTACATAGACTACTTTGTAGTGTAATGGCAGCACTTGACTTCTGCTACTACTTGAGAGCCAGTAACTTTGATGTTTCTGTCTTAAATTAAGAGAAAGGAAAGAGTCAGGTATCAGCTCTTGAGCAGTTACTTTTCTGCGGAGTTCTTTGAACTTAGTTCCATGAAACCATAGTGTCTATGAACAAGAATATTGATTACAAAATAAAACCTTGTCCCATTATCTACTTAGAGGAAGCCCTGATAAAGTATACTGTTAACTCTCTGGAGCACATAAAAGGAAAGTTTTCAGAGGGGTTTGCTATGCAAGCAAATCTTTTCTTCCTCCTCAATTCAAAATAAATAAAGAAAAGCCATGGTGTTTAAGTTTCCCTTACTATGAGTGCGATTGTGAGTTTTAATTTGGAGAAAATCTCTACTACCAGATTTTACTTACTAGTTGGATAACACCTGTGTGCAATGAACACTATTGCCTACTACCGTGAGACCTGGGAATTGACAGGTAATGGTTTTTAAGGTAACCAGTAATGTCAATTATCCAGCCACAGTGTCCGGTGAAGCTAGCAGACGGAAGCTCAGCAAGTTGAGCTTTTGCATACTGGGTGTGCTTAGCAAAAACTCAGAAGATCTCCTTATCCAATGGACATTATCTTTAGTTATTCATTGTCACTGCAGTTGGTTATTCTCAAATTGCAGACACACTATTAGAATTCAGCAGCAAGGCCATTTTATCGTATATAATAAAGAGGGAATATGCAAATTGACTGTCACTCTGCTACAAAGAGGACGGTACCCACAGTGGGGGGGGGTGGTTTCCGTAACACAAGATGGCTGCACCCACAGCGGAGGCCGAGTTCCCGTAACGAGCCTTAATGAGCAATCAGCAGGGACCTGAGGCTGTGCCCCCCACGCCCCACTGGGGCTTCACAGGGGACCTCAGGCCGTGCCCCCCCCCCACCAGGCAGGGTTTGATAGGGGACCTCAGGCCGTGCCCCCCACCCAGCAGGGCTTGACGGGGGACCTCAATGTGTGTCCCCCTGCCCCAGTGCTGGGCCAGGGGACCTCAGGCTGCTCCCCTTGCTCTGAGCCATGTGACCTCAGGCCACGCACCCTGCCCCGGCACAGGGACGGGGTACCTGAAGCTGTGCCCCCCACCTGGTGGGGCTTGACAGGGGACCTCAGGCCACGCCCCCCCACTAGTCAGGGCTTGACAGGGGACCTCAGCCCATGTTCCTCAACCTGGCAGCTGGCCAGGGGACCTCAGGTCATGACCCCCGCTTGGCGGGGCTTGACGGTGGACCTCAGGCCATGCCCCAAGCCCTGGCACTGGGCCAGGGGACATGAGGCCGCACCCCCCACCCTGGTGCTGGGCCAGGGGACCTGAGGCTCCGCCCCCCACCTGGTGGGGCTTGACAAGGGTTGGACCGGCCAGGTCTGGATCTTGCCCAGTGGGGGCGGGGGCTGGCCGGGTCTGGGTCTTGCATGATTTTGAGGTGCACATGAGTGGGCAGGGACTTGACTCTGTGTCCCATGGTGTGCCCCAGACTCTGACAGGAAGAAGATTTTCATATACATTTCACTAATTTTCTTTCATCTCTGACACTTCTATTATAGAGAAAGGGCAAATAGCAATATTAAAATATTTCCTCTAATTAATCTCCTTTTAATGTGCACAAATTTTGTGCACTGGGCTACTAGTATAATAAAGAATATAGCAGAAGCTAAACATAAACCTTGAGAAATGTCAAAGAATAACTGAAAAATTCCATTGAACAATCCAAACAATTACAAGTTCTTCTTTGAAATGGGAAGCACTGATATAAAGAAACATGGTTTCTGATGATACCAAGCATATGTAAACTTGAACTAATTCAAATGTTTTGAACTCATTAACTGTGGGTTTATATTTAATAGACTATGTTAGGACTTCACCATATACAAAGAGAGAACACATGGCAATAGGATGATTCTAATAGCAGGAAGGACAGAAACCTGAATCTAAGCTATTTACTCACCACTAGTAACTAAATAGTAACTAACTAGGTTTGTGTGGTTGGTAAAGATTGAAAGACCCTTATAATTTTTAATTAGTCAAAGAACTAATTTTCAATATCTTTACTATGCCTGGTGTGAATTTCAGAAATATCAAAAGAGAGATGGTACCTTTACTCTGACTTAATGACTTGTCCAAAAATTATATACAGGCAATAAATAGTAAAGGTTCACTTAGAGAGTGCTTTTTAAGTTCCCATACTAAAACACAGCTATATCACAATAGGTATATAAATGATTCAAAGCAACTGCTTTTATGTTACTATGTGAATAATTTGCTGAGAAATTTGTTAATTACTTTAAAATCTGATGAAGTTCCATGTTTGATTAGTTCAAGAATTTTGAACATTTTAATATGCTTTTTTTTCTTTGTTTAATATGTTGGTCTCTTTTCAGCAGAATTTAATGCTAATTCCTTATTTCTGATTTTAAATATTTTTCATTGGCTGAAATAAGACATATTCAGAGGTACCATAAACTGGGTGGAGTAAAAGTAGGTTTACAGTTGTGAGGACGTGAAACAGTTTATTCTTGTATTATCATTTATTAATTACTAAGGTCCCTCAGCCTGGCCTGCGCCCTCTCGCAATCCGAGACCGCTTGGGGGATCAGGCCAAAACCGGCAGTACATCATTTCCCAAGGGATGTAGTAGTGCATGAAGCTCGGTAGTTCGCTGCTGTGGAGTCAGGAGAGCTCACACCACCGCAGCTGCACGCGCCAGCTGTGAGCCTAGTGTCTGGCACCCGTTAGTCAGCTGAGTGGTGCTCCAGCTGTGGGAGTGCACTGACAACCAGGGGGCAGCTCCTGATTAAGCATCTGTCCCCTGGTGGTCAGTGCGTGTCACAGCTACTGGTCAAACAGTCATTCGGTTGTTCAGTCATTTGGTCATTTGGTTGCTTAGGCTTTTATATATAGATTGTATTATTTTCCACTAGGGGCCCGGTGCATGAAATTCATGTGCGGGGTGGGTTGTGTCCCTCAGCCCAGCCTGTACCCTCTCCAATCTGGGATCCCTCGAGGGATGTCCGACTGCCCTTGGACATCTCACTCACAATCCAGGACTGCTGGCTCCCAACCGCTCACCTGCCTGCCTGCCTGATTGCCCATAACTGTTTCTGCCTGCCAGCCTGATCGCCCCCTAACCACTCCCCTGCCGGCCTGATCAAAACCTAACTGCTCCCCTGCCAGCCTGATTGCCCCTAACTGCCCTCTCCTGCAGGCCTTGTCACCCCTAACTGCCCTCCCCTGCCAGCCTGGTTCCCCCCAACTACCCTCCCCTGCAGAAACTGTCCTCCCTTGCAGGCCTGGTCCCTCCCAACTGCCCTCCTCTGCTGGCCATCTTGTGGGGGCCATCTTGTGTCCACATGGGGCGGCCATCTTGTGTGTTGTAGTGATGGTCAATTTGCATATTACCTCTTTATTACATAGGATATGAACAACTGTAAACCTACTTTTGCCCACCCTAATATATATAGTGCTTCCAGTAAAAACATTGAAATACCTTAGGCCTCCCTAGAGTATATCCTTAACTCGTTTTACAAACCAGGTTTCTCTTTCAAAAGCATCTCAGAGAAATCTTTCTAAACCCTGTCTATGATATACTAGTATTCTGACAAATTTACTTTTTCTTTCTTCTTTCAGCTTCTGAGTTACATGATTTTTTTACATCTATCTATCCAATATTTCATCTTCTATCTGTATGTAGATAGGTTCGGTTTATTGGTATTTATTTCACCTTACCAAATTCCTATAATTATCTGGGGATCTAATGAGCTTGCTTCATTGCTTGCTTCCCCTTTATTGACTTGTCCTAAAGGAGATCAGTAATGACACAGGGATGCACTTCAGGATCTTTAATACATGGTGGAGATTAAAGAATTGGATATGATTAGCAACACAAATAATGCCATTGAGAAACCCAGCATCAATATGAATAAGTCAGAATGTGTGGAGAAAAGACACTGGAGAAAATAATCACCTTGTTTTTTTTCTCAGAATTATCCAGTCTCATGATTTTCCAAGGTATTAAATTGACCAAAAGCTCATAAATCATATAGACCTTGTCATTATTATCATTGCTCTAAAGAGAATTTTTAAATAGCATTTGTTGTATTTTCTTATTGCCATGAAAATGAAAATAAAATTAATAAACCAAAGTTTTGTGCAAACTGCACACAATTTCTGGTGGTCACAAGAGTTTTGTGCTTTCATTGTGATTGGCTTGACATTTAAGAAGCTTATATTATACTTTTAGAAAAGGGCAAATCAATTCACCCTAAGGTTATGTTTTTATAAGCAAAATAATTTTAGATAATTGCACAATTCGATCAGAGTGGACTTGAAGTTACGTTATACAGATTGTTTAATCACATAATTTTTAGCAGATCACTGCCCAGGGGTCTGAAATTTTATTTTTTGCATTTAGATCTTAATTACATGTGAGAACTTGAACTAGTCACTTTTTTATGTGGTCTCAGTTTCCTCATCTAGAAAATGAAGCACTTAGACTAAATTATGCTGATGTTTCTTCTTCTAATACGTTATCTTAGTTCTCACTTCCTTTTAGGCCCCAGAACAAAGCTTTCAAATTCCTGACCATTTTATTCTATTTGAAACTGTTTACAAATTTACAGGACACTAGGAGGCTTACCAAAGCTACTATGTAAAATATATATAATATAAAGACATTATCTTTTGGCAAAATATCCAATTTAAAGTATATATATGTGTGTGTGTGTGCGTGTGTGTGTGTGTATCACTCAAATAATCATTTAAATTGGTTCATTTAAAGGGCAGAATAAAGGCAATATTCCCCTGGTAGAATACAGTTTTGAGGACTAAACATGAATTGACTTTTAAGTGGATGAAATAAGAAAGCAATTTTTAAAGAGGTGTAATCTATACTTTTGGTGCTTCTGTTGTAAGAAGTAAATGATTTTTCTAATGCATTTAAGCAAACAGTATTAATTATTAAAAACATTTTTGATCCTGTGACAAGATCTACAAATTCTTGAATAATTAATGAGCTATTCAATACTACATAGGATATCCATCTGCTAAGAATTTGTTGTGTGTATATGCAAGATGTTGATATTGAAAAAAATGAGAAAAATCCTTTTAGATTGATTTAATACTATCTTCTAACATCTCTACATATTTATTATTTTTGTTTTTAATGTCAAAATGCTTATAAACTGGTCATAAAGGAGGTAATTGTGATCAAATAGCATAAATGACAATGATAACATTTTTTTTCAATTAAGACTTCTATGGAGTAATGAATAGCTATTGAGGGACTAATAAATTGTAGATACTGTGCTAAATTTTAAGAACAATGTGAAGTAAAGATATGTGTTACTCTAATTATAGTCCCTCAACAAAGAAACAAACAGGAAGGAGAAAGGAGATTCCTCACTCTTTACACTTATTTTCATAATGTGATTTGTTCACATTTTAAAAAATGATTCTCATAATTCTTCATATTACTAAGTGTGTGTTAGGGTGAGAGAAAATTATTTCAAATCATCATTTTTAAGACATTACTTACGTGTTCAATGGAAATAAAAAAAATTTAAGACATAAAATGAGAAAATAAGTGTAAGTCTAAAAGTCATTACCATGTCATCCTAAATGTTTTAAAGATAATTTCATTTTTATATTTTATCTCATATCCTAATTTTCAGGTTAACGTCTTTCAAAATAAAAAAAAAAAACTATGGTGGTAACAGAATTATAAAGATCAGATTTGAATACGATCTTTAAGAAAATTTAGCGAAATTTCCTTATTTAAAAATAAAGAAACTGGAGTTTAAATAGGTTAAAATACTCAAGAATTCTCTCCAGATCTGTGACATTCCATCCTGTCTCTATTAGGTATGGCCTTTGTTTTGAAGTTACTCACATGATGGAATAGTTCTATGTTCTAAGATGGTCACCTAGAAATGTACCACTCCCTATTGTATTGGGATAGTATCAAACATTGTTCCTTATAAGAGAGGAAAGTGGAGGAAATGTAAATTTTTTAGTTTAATTTTTTAAAATTTATTTTTAGGAAAGAAGAAGGAGAGAGAGAAACATCAATGTGAGAGCAAAACATTGATTGGATGCCTCCTGCATGCCCCCGACCAGGTATGGAGCCGGCAAGCTTTTGGTGCTCCAGATGATAACCAACCAACTGAGCCTCATTGGCCAGGGAAGGAGGCATGTAAATATTTACGTTGCCTTTGAGTTCAGCTATAAATTATTCTCATTTCATTATCAAACAAAAACTGATAGAAAAATTATGATAATACAGTCATGAAAAATATATTTTAAAAACAAAAAATAATGTTTATTTGCAATTTTGACACTATTGTCAATATACTCCAATTAGCTTATATGTATATGAAATTACAGTGTCATAAAGTCTACCTATTTTGTTAACCATAAACATTATACACTAATGCACATTCATGCAATATAAGTAGGTATATATTTAGCTGTGTAGTCACAATATTATAAATGTTTCACTCTGGGAATCAGAGACCTTTGAAGTTAAGTTATAGGATGTTTATAATGTCCTGATTTTTAAATAAAAAAAATTTGATAGCTCAAATATTTCAAATTTATCAATGAAAATAGAATTCTGAAGATCTTATAATCTATGTTCATTTAAAAATGTATTTGAATATTAATTATGGGTCAGTAACTATGAATATGATGATAAATACAGTCTTTACCCTCTAAACACAAAAAAGAGAAAATATTTACAATATAATACATTTTGATATGGAGAATAGCATCATAGTAGAAAATTCAAGTACAAATTAATTTATATGGAATTATATTTTATATAATTTTGTTAGGCTTTAATTTACATATATTAAAATGCACACATTTTTTAATATATAGTTTGATGTTTGACCACTATATATACTGCCAGGCAACCACCATTCCAAGCACTATATTTCGATCACACCCAACGTTTTCTCATGCCCTTTCCTAGACAATATTCTCCAAACCATGGTTCTGATTTAAATCACTAT
This sequence comes from Ia io, assembly GCA_025583905.1. Classification (NCBI taxonomy): domain Eukaryota; kingdom Metazoa; phylum Chordata; class Mammalia; order Chiroptera; family Vespertilionidae; genus Ia; species Ia io. The sequence goes on from JAJQQW010000003.1 coordinate 38,760,312, forward strand.
TGATTCATTCTGCCTGTCATAAAATTTCATATAATAGAATCATACTTATGTCCTTGGTTGTCAACTCAAGTATAGGAGTTTAAATTCTTAGACTAAAATCTGTAAGAAGAAGAATTCAGGCAAAATATCAAGCTTGGCCTTTGAAGGATGTTATAATAAACAATACCACTACATTTGGCATCGGGCCCTGACACATTATTTATTACAATATAAAGCATTGTGTTATATTTTTATATTGAATTTTTATATTTTTATACTAAATGTGTGAATTTTCCATACAAAATACTTTCACAGTATTAAGAACATTAACTTTATTGCATCACTTTTTATGTTTTTTTAAAAAAACACACACAAAACAGATATTTGTGTGTTTCTGAAACAACTATTCTGTTTTTATTTTAAGAATTTTGTAGATTTTGTAAATAACTAGGTTTCTTTTCTCATGTTCACTGATTAATGTCAACATTCTGGCCCACTCCTGGCAAAGCATTGGATTTATGGGATCTATTTTTATAATCACCTGATTTCTAGCTTCATTTTATGTTTTAAACTTTGTTGAAATTCTTTAGTCTACTTTTTTAAATCATTTATTCCTATACTTTTTTATGTCAACATAAACTGAATTTAATTAATCAAATCAGTTAAACTAAAGATATAAATTATTTTCAAATTCAATTAAACTTTTAATCATTTAATAATTAGCTCAGAGGACTATACAAAATTATTGTCTTTACCTCAAATGTCCCCTTTATATAAAGTAAAATGACCTTTGATATATTCATCTTAATTTGGAACAAATATATTTTAGAATACTGATGAAAAGGCTAAGAAGCAATACAAATAAAGATAATTTGATATATGCTAGATACATATGACCCCTTGTTTTGTGTTTATATGCATTGAACTTCCAGAAGCAAAGTCCATATCCTACCAGCTGTTATAGTAACTCAGTCTTAGCTCATTACTTCAATTAATCTAAGCTTATTATCAGTGCTTCCATCTTCAGGCAAATGGAAAGTCAAAGAATATAAAGAATCAGTGATTTTTCTAAGCTTAATTAGGAGGAAAAGAAGCCTCTACACACTGTAAAATTCTTTGATCTCTAACAATACCATGTACATCCCCAAGCACACATTTGAAATAAATGCTTGAAGGCATAAAAAATAAGCTCATAATAAAAATTATTGTTGAAGCTAGCCAGCTGCCTTTTCATTTATAATAAATTACTATTATACCATACATATATGGCTTTTAGTTATTCAAATATTGTTACAAATAAAAATTGCAATTCCTTTCCCCTATTGAGAATAAAAATAGTAACAAGTTTCTTGCCATAAGGAAGAAACTAATTCCTAATGTCCAAAATATAAATATTTAAACATGTAGCTTAATCACCTTAAAGACAGAAAAAATGTGGCAGACACAGTTGGCATTCATTACTACTTCAGAGTGAACATATTGCTTCATAGCATGAATACAAATGCATATATTTAAAGTAAATATGTAAAAGACCACAAAACTAAGTTGACATTATGTATTATTGAATTTTTGAGAATTATGCTTTGTCCTCTATTTTCCAGTTTGTAAACATAGAAAGCAGAAATGTCTAAAATTCAATTTAGGCTTGTGTTTAAATATAAATATAAGGCCCGGCTGGTGTTGCTCAGGGGTTGAGTGTTGACTTATGAACCAGGAAGTCATGGTTTGATTCCGGTCAGGGCACATGGCTGGATTACAGGCTCCATTCCTAGTGGTGGTGGTGGGGGGGGGGGGAGCGGGCGTGCAGGAGACAACCCATCAATGATTCTCTCTCATCGTTGATTTCTCTCTCTCCCTCTCTCTCTCTCCCTCTCTCTCTCTCTCTCTCTCTCTCTCCTTTCCTCTTGAAATCAATAAAAATATATTTTAAAAATATATAAAATAAGACTAATGTATATTTCTTGACATTGTTTCTGAAACTCTAAGTAGAAAACCATTTTCTAAGCCAAAATTACCTAAATAAATAAAAAATCCTCTCTACTACAGGTTGTTTAACTCCAGAGTTAGGATTCCTAATTAGCCTTGCCCACCAAGTGTACCTTCCAGGGAGTTATATTAAAGATAGGCTCCAGACATGGCAAATGTTTTACAAGGATATTTTCCCACGCCTGGTCAGTTCTTGAAATACTGGAAGTCTTCTGACCAGCTTTCAGGACATTTTATTCCACCTGGCAGCTGAAGTCAAAGTTTGTATATGAGAAACACACTGGCATCTGTTTCTGATACCTGTTTTCCCAGCTCACTTGAGGGCAATCACTTGACTTCAACTAATTTATTGTTTTGGAAATGAGAATAACTATACTGCCATTTGTGAAATTGTGTTCTGCAGACCTTTTGAATAAGAATCACTAGGGGTACTGTGCAAAAGGCATATTCCTGAACTCCACCACATATCTATCACATCAGAATATAAATTGTAGATGTCAAACCAATTGTATTTTTATTATAATTTTTATTCAGGAAAAAAATTAATGCCCTGAAAAGTTACTCTGGAATCAGTATCTGGATGTCCTTACCACCAGGATTCAGTCTCTACCATGTATGTGCCATGCATGTGACTCCTAGCTCAGCTGCCAATCTGCATTCAAAAGAAAGGCAATCTCTGCCTCAGAAGACTTGGACTCCCAGAATGGAGTTGTTATTGTTGGTTTCAAAAGACACTCTTTCTCAGATTGTCCAAATGCTAGAATATTCCAGTGATGAAGGTATAACTCATGAAGATCTGGGTAAGCTTAGGGAAGAAGTACCACAGGGACCAGCTATTTCCATCAAAGTGCTCCCAAAATATGGCACAGCCACAGAGAGTGTGTCCTTGTTGGAGCATGTGTGCTAAATGTTATTCAACACAAAGTTCCTTTTGGGCAGGTGAGCAAAGGTGTTGTTGGCCTTTGGCTGTGCAGCCAGCACCTGCTCACATTCACCCACCTACTCCTCAGGAGTGGGGGAAGCCTCCACTTCCTTTTCCCCTTTCTTCTTAGCCTGGGTTTCTGCTCCTCCTCCCCAAAACTTTTCTCTTCCCTTTTGGTGTGCTTCCATGTAGTTTTCTTTTTAGGCTGGCTGTCTGCAAGCTTTTTAACATAAAACTGGGCCATCTTCTCACAGAGTTCCACCTTCCCCAAGTCCGATGGGAAGTGGTACCTTTTAATGCAGGTGAGGAGCCAGCAATTGGTATTGGGTAAAGCCTAGCAGTTAGAAGGCTCTTGGACCTGTTTATAGAGACACAACAGGGTGCAGACGACTGTAACATCTGCGAGTGTCACACACTTAAATGCCCACCAGAAAAGTCTTCATCTTCAAGTGAGTATCCAGCAGCCCCAGAATTCAACTCACCTCCTTCACATTCTCTGTGGCCTGCTTCTGTTGTATGATGCCCAAGGTGAGGAACGCTATCAGCAAAGGTCACCCATTCACCTCAGGGGCTGCTAACTCTGGGGTACTTCCCAGAGCTCCTTATTGCTCACACAATAAGCAATAGTACTGCTCACAAACACAGAATCCATGGTCACACTAAAATTCTGGAAACTTGTTGGCAGGAAATTTATGGGGAAATTGAGGTGTGAGGTTGGTTTGGCCAAAGTGGAAGTAAAGTGGTGCAGGGAGCACGCCAGCCAGAGCCCCACAGTATTAAGCAGCAATGAGGTCCTAAAGTCCCTCCAGTTTTTAGGACATGTTTTCAAGGTCTCAGCCACCATGGTGATTTCCAGAGGAAGGAGCCACTGATTCTTCTTTAACAGCTTTAGCACGTATCCTTACATCTTCACTCCAACCATCAACGTCATTCCCTAGTTGCCTCATCACAGCACCATGGTAAATGATTCCTAATTTATCACCATCTAGCCCATCCTCAATCTTGACTTATGTGAAGCCAGAATGCTCTTTCTAAAATGCATATCTAATTATAGCACAACTTACTCCTAAAATACTTCCATGTTTCTATATCACCTATTGAATAATATCTAGTCATTTTCATTAATATAGAATTCCATTATCTTACCCTTACCTATTACTGAAAATGATTGCTGACAGATTTTCTGTCTTTACCTTCTTCTCCACCAGACAATTTATTTAGAGTTTTCCAAATAATAATAGAGTTTCCTCTGTACATTGACATATATTCTTTCATTTTGAAAAGCTCTTCCACCTATTTGATGACCTGGAAAATGGTTACTCAACTCTAATTCAAGTATATTGTTTGTATGAAATGTCTCTGCTTTCCTAGTTTTGGTTGTTTATTATCTCCTTGTGTTCCCATCATGTTTTACATGATCTTATCATTCTTACTCTACATTGTTCTGAAGTATTCCTTTCTAGAAAACCATCATTCATTCCAAGCATTTTTATTGTTAACTCCTAAAATATTCTAAACAACCCTATTTTTAATCACTTGACTTCCCACTCCCTAATTCACAGGCAATCAGATGATAGATGAGCACCAAGTCCAAGGTTACCTGTTCAATAGACTGAACGCAATACCAAGTGAACTAGGTGACTATGCTTTATTTTTCAGGAATTTGAATTGGACATTATGGAGGAAATAAGGTAATTTTTAGCAGAGACTAAAGCTGAAAAGGTCTATTAAAGGAAATTCTGAGGTAGTTTATGACAGACGAGTTAGGTTCATAAATGTTCATGGCATGTCAAACTTCTGAGGAAGCAAAAGTTACAAGTAAACAGAAGTTATGTGGCAAATCAAGTGTCTATGCACAGTGGAGAATAAGACAAAGTAAACTTGCAGCGAAAAGGGAAAATAACAGAAATTTAAAAAGGTCATCGGTCATATTATAATAAAGCACATAATCATTAATGATTTGTCCAGTCTCCTGTAGCTAATATTCTCAGTACTGCCTTAGATCCCCAGAGAAACTTAGGTTTCTAAATTTTCTCAGTGCTTATAATATTATGATTTCTATCTGCTTATGGCCTAATTATGCAGTTTCTTTCTTTCATTGAACAGTTACTCTTAAAACATATTCTTTATTACTATAAGTAACTTGAATGACTCTCTTCCTTTTAACCACCAGAGCCTAATAGAACATCTTTTTTTTTTTTTTTTTTTTTAACCATAAAGTAAATTTCACACAGGCTGGTATAGTCTCATCTTTCTCATTATATAAATATAGTAAGTACTTTTCCTTCCTCCAGTGCTAAATACCATTAACACACCCAGTCTGTCCCCAGAATATCTTGCTTATTTGAGAAGTTGCCAATTTAATGCAACCAGGACAATTGCAGTTTACAATCTCTTAAAGTAATTACCATGAGGAAGTGAGGAGAGGGCAGCTGGTTAAGCTAAATTCTATGTTAAAAAGATTAGAAGCACAAAATTCCTGATTCACATATGAACAAACAATTAAGGCTGCATTATATCCCACAGTGACCACAATGAGTGTCACTGACGATAATAAAACCAGCTGGTTATTGGGCCAAGAGAACAATATAAATCTAGAACATCTAGAATGGATACTGAAATGAGTACTCTCACTGGGCCCATTTGTAAAACCTATCCACTTCCTCAAAACTTCCCACTTAGGGCTCCCAGATGGCCCTGAAATTCTGAATTATTTGTTTAAGTGACCCCCTTTTCTTGTATATAAAGTCTCAGTTAATCCCACATATCCCAATATTCCCCAGTCTCTTGCCAGGTCTGGAAGCTACTCATTTTGCACTCTCACAATACAAAAGTTCTCATATAGTAAAAGAGCTCATTCATCATTCTAAGATCTTCTCCTCTTAGTATTTTAAGTGATCCTCTACATCACCCTTCACCCAGGAGCAAAACTACTTTGAGTAACCCAAATATTATTTATTCGTTTATGGGTGATAAAAGTATCTTTAAAGTATCTCTTTTTATAGAGTCCTTGATGAAGCAGAAAAAACCCCCACACCAAACGTATACAAAATTAAATAATTTTTGGCAGAGTGTGCTAAAGCTTCAATAAATAACTTAATTGATGGATCATTATTATACTAAAAACAAGCAGTTGAGACTATGGTCATAACTTTTTAAAAATAGTACTGTTAATAAGGCTAAAACCCAATTATTTGGTGATCACAGCAGAAACAATGTAGGAACATTAATAGTCCCAGAGTTGGGACCCATTTTCATTAAACTCAACCCTTAATAATATGGCTTCACTGTTCTTTCTATTTCAGAAAGAAGGCACAAATACCTTTGTTAGGCAGGATTCATTTACACCCTTAATATATCATGGAAATCTTGATGCATTAAGTCTTATTTCCACAAAATTACACCATTATTTTGGGAACAAGATTAGGCAATTTTAAAAAGCAAATGTAGAATAGTTATAATTAACACATTTTAAATATGTAAATTTTATAAAAGAGTAGGAAAATATTGATAACTATACAACAAATATTTCAAAATTTAAAAATTCTTAATTAGTTTAAAAACTACTAGCTCTTCTTATTAAAATATGAGGTGTGCAATATTCTTTCAGATAAAATAAGTTGACATGATAAGGTGACTAGAGAAAAGAGCCCACAGGATGATATCAGAGAATAATAGGAGAACTAATTTTGCAGTTTATCAAGATATAATGTCTACTATATACCCTTTAAAGATTCATAGAAACATAAATATATTCATACTATTTTTTTATTATACAAGGATAACTAACTAGTCTGTAGATCCCTTAATTGGTTTTTCACTTTGAATAATTATTAGTGTTACACTTAATCTGTACCTGAACTTAATGGTGAAAAATATGAATTTCAGTTATCCCCAAAACAATCTTTTAGTATGTCTATAACTACATCAAGTGGGCAGTCTTAAAACGTCTTCTTTCTGTATATGGTTGTGGTATCATAGGAAGATATTTGGTCTTTGTTTCTAGTTCCTGGCACAGAGCTCTCAAAAACCCTTGGAATTCACTGAGTGATAAGGGTGACAGAAGCTTGCTTTTTGTTCCAATGAGGCAACTCTTAGTGGTGGTGGTAGTGGAGGAGGTCTCTTAGACACCTTCAGGATGGGGGCTAGTTGCCAGAAATACCAAACATTGATTAGAAGCTTGAAACTTTTAACCCCACCCCCCAACCTCCAAGGAGAGAGAGGGACTGACAATTGAGTTTATCACCAGTAGCCAATGATTTAATTAAACATGCCTACATAATGACACCTAAAAAACAACAACACAGAAAACACCCCACTATATAATGGGATTCAGAGAGCTTTTGGGTCAGTAATCCATCAAGGTACTGTGAAGGTAGTATACCAGGAAAGGGTCAGGCAGCTCCATACTCCTCTCCCCAAACCTTGCCTTATAAATCTGCTGTTCCTCAGTTGTATAGTTTATAGCATACTAGTAATAACAAACTAGTAATAGTAAGTAAAGTGCTTTCCTGAGTTCTGTGAATCTTTCTAGTGAATTATAAACCTAAGTAGAGATTCTCAGAACTCCTGATTTATTAGTAGGCACTTGGTCAGAAATGTCAGTGGGCCAGGACTTGCAAATGCTGTCTGAAATGGAGACAGTCTTGTGGGACTGGACCCTTTAACTTGTGAGATCTGAGGCTAACTCCAGTTTGACAGTGTCTGAATTGAATTGAATTCTTGGACAGCCAGTTGGTCTCAAAGAGTTGGAGAAGTGAAGATGTAAAATATACCATGTATTTGGTGTCAGGAGAGAAAAACAACAACAACAAAATAAAACCATCTCATTTGATGTCAGAAGTGGTGTGAGGAAAAAAAAAATCAGGTCAATACGTTTAATATAGTCTTTGAAGAGAATGTGTTTTCTGCTAGTTCTCTGGAAGCTCCCATCAATTAATGCAGTTGCTAGGCAAAAAAAGGTCAATGGGAAGAGGAGGGCCATAGAATACAAAATTTAGTTGTTACAAAAAAATATTTTGGTTTTACCAAATATTCACAAGAGGGTAAAGTATGTAAAACCAGAACATTTTATATACAAACCCTTATAGACCACTGAGAAGCCATGCCCTGAATTGAAAACAAATGAAAATTTAGTAATGACTCTTCTACTTTTTCTCACATCTGTTGCTTCTACTCATTGCATTTCTATTGAAACTAACAAAATTTTCAGACCAACTTTAGAATTATCTTGAGATACAGTTTTCCAAAGCGGCAGTGCTGAGTGCATTCTCTAACTTTCCTGGTGTACAACATAGACAATAGGTAGACAATGCCCTACATCCAATAAAAAGCAAGTAACCTGAGATTTAGAGGATAATATTTCTAGTCAGAAAAATTCTAAGGTCCTTGATAGTGTATTCTCTTAGGAGAATATTTCTGTAATTTTAGGAAAATTAGGGATAACCTGGTATTATTTATAACTTATAAGGGAATTTGCCTTTTTTTTGTCACTGTTATACTCTCAGAGCCTGGACAATTGGCTATAATATATCAAGTATCAAAAGAAATCACAAAATATTAGTTGAGTGAATTAAGTAATGAGTATAAAAATTTTTGAAGCTAAGGAGAAAAGAGAGGACCTAGATAACTTTCGCTATATTACAAATGATGAAATGTATCCTGGAAAGGTGGCCTTCTCAAAATCATAAATCTGGTGAATTTATTAATTACATTCATAAATTATGAATTAGAATTAAAACGAGAAGCCAAATGGTCAAAAATAGTATTTACTTTATGTGTTGACACTATACTTCTAACCAAATTTTTCTAGTATTATTTGATTGGACATTGAAATTGCCTTTTGTGCAAGTAAAAACAAATAGTCAAATGTCAGAAAATTCATATGTTTAAATATCCTATTTAATAAAGAGGTAATATGAAAATTGACCATTACACCTTCTCACAAGATGGCCAACCCCATATAGTCACAAGATGGTTGCACCCATGTGGTCACAAGATGGCCACCACAAGATGGCTGGCAGGGGAGGGCAGTTGTGGGCGATCAAGCCAGCAGGGGTGAGCAGGTAGGTGTGACCAGGCCAGCAGAGGAGGGCAGTTGGGGGCAACAGGGCTGGCAGGGGAGGGCAGTGGGGGCGATCGGGCCAGTAGGGAAGCAGTTAGGCGTCAATCAGGCTCCCAGGGGAGTGGTTAGGGGTTGATCAGGCTGGCAAGCGGAAACAGTTAGGGGCAATCAGGCAGGCAGGCAGGTGAGCGGTTGGGAGCCAGCAGTCCCGAATTGTGATCCCCCACAGGGATTGGGCCTAAACCAGCAGTCGGATATCCCCTGAGGGGTTCCAGATTGGAGAGAGTGCAGGCTGTGCTGAGGGACAACCCCTCCCCAGTGCATGAATTTCGTGCATTGGGCCTCTAGTGCGTGTGTATATATATATATATATATATATATATATATATATATATATATATATATATATATACACACACACACACACACACACACACACACACACACACATATACACATTTATAAAGATAGGTAGATGGATAGCTACATATAAATGATAAAAAAGATCTATCTGGATCTCTCTCTCTCTCTCTCTCCTCTCTCTCTCTCTCTCTCTCTCTCTCTCTCTCTCTCTCTCTCTATATATATATATATATATATATATATATATATATATATATATATATATATATGCAAGGATATATATGTATCCAAATATCATAAAATTAAATAGCATGGCACAAGTGGCATAGCTATAATAAATATACCTTTGACTTGTTATCTATGCTTGCATATATCAATTTAATAAGTTCAAAAATTTCACAGATTACTAACCTCTCATTGAATATATAATTCTTTTAGGGCAGAAATCTGAATTATTTGGAGCTTAATTTTCTATAAATACTACATTACCTCACCAGAGTGTTATAAAGCATGGAGAATTAATGATTATAGCATTTTTAAAATTCAATATGTTATAGCAATGCTAAGTAATAATGATAACAGTAATGCAAGATAGTATATCAATGAACCCTTACAAATGATAAATTAAATAAACCTATAATTATCTCTCTGCCAGAACCATTATTTGTTTAAAATTGAAACACTTTATATTTATATTAGAGGCCTGGTGCACAAAATTTGTGCATGGTGTGTGTGTGTGTGTGTGTGTGTGTCCCTCAGCCCAGCCTGCAACATCTCCAATCTGGGACTCCTAGAGGGATGTCCGACTGCCCATTTAGATGAGATCCCAGTGGGATTGGACCGAAACGGGCAGTCGGACACCCCTCTCACAATACAGGGACTGCTGGCTCCAACTGCTCGCCTGCCTGCCTGCCTGATTGTCCCTAACCACTTCTGTCTGCCAGCCTGATCACCCCCTAACCACTCCCCTGCCAGCCTGATCGATGCCTAACTGCTTCCCTGCCCCTAACTGCCCTCCCCTGCCAGCCTGGTCACCCCTAACTGTCCTCCCATGCAGGCCTGGTTGCCCCCAAATGCCCTCCCCTGTTGGCCCAGTCACCCCTAACTTCCCTCCCTTGCCAGCCTGGTCAGCCCTAACTGCCCTTCCCTGCTGCCCCAATTTCCCCTAACTGCCCTCCCCTGCCAGCCTGTTTGCCCCTAACTGCCCTCCCTTTTTGGCCTGGTAACCCCTAACTGTCCTCCCCTTCAGGCCTGGTCGCCCCCAACTGCCCTCCCCTGTTGGCTCTGTCACCCCTAACTGCCCTCTCTTGCCAGCCTGGTCACCCCTAACTGCCCTCCCTTGCCAGCTTGGTCACACCCAACAGCCCTCCCCTGCCAACCCAATTGCCCCTAGCTGCCCTCCCCTGCTGGCCTGGTTGCCCCCAACTGCCCTTCCCTGCCAGCCTTGTCATCCCTAACTGTCCTCCCCTTCAGGCCTGGTTGCCCCCAACTGCCTTCCCTGCAGGCCTGGTTGCCCCCAACTGCCCTCCTGTGTAGGCCTTCCTCCCCAACTGCCCTCCCCTGCAGGCCTAGTCCCCTCAACTGCCCTCCCTTGCAGGCCTGGGTCCCCCCCAACTTCCAACCCCTTCAAGCCTGATCACCCCCAACTGCCCTCCCCTGCAGGCCTGGTCCCTCCAAACTGCCTTCCTCTGCTGGCCTGATCGCCCACAACTGCCCTCCCCTGCCAGCCATCTTGTGGTTGCCATCTTGTGTCCACATGTGGGCAGCCATCTTTGACCACATGGAGGAGGCCATCTTGTGTGTTGGAGTGATGATCAATTTGCATATTACCTCTTTATTATATAGGATTTTTATTCATCTAAAGACAGTATTAAATTAATTATTTATTCTAGTTTTATCCTGGAACTCATATACTAGGAAACAAATTGACCTATTAGGAAACTCAACACCAAAATGTTGTTTATGCACTCAACAATGTTGGAAATGTAAATTGGTATGATCTCTATGAAAAACAGTATGAAAGTTTCTCAAAAAATTAAGAACAGAGCTACTATATGACTCAGCAATCCCTCTCCTGGGTATTTACCCTCAAAATTTTAAAACACTTATATGTAAAGATATATGTACCTTTTTGTTCATTGCACCATTATTTACAATGCCAAGACATGGAAAGAATCTAAGTGTCCTTCAACCAATGATTAAATAAAGAAGATGTGATACACATATAATATAGAATACTATTAAGCCATAAGAAAGACCATTTGCAACAACATGAATGAATCTTCAGAGCATCATGCTAAATGAAATGTAAGACAGAAAAGGACAAAAATATTATTTTACTCATATGCCAATATGAAACAGAAAGCAACAAATGAACAAATAAAATAAAATAACTCATAGACACAGACAACAATATGAAGGTTAGCAGAGGGGAAGTGGGGAGGAAGAGGAGGGTAAAGGGGACCAAATATATGGTGATGGAACACTAGATTTTGGTGGTGAGCACACAATGGAATACACAAATGATGTATTGTAAAATTGTGCAAGTGAAATTTGTATAATGTTAGTAACCATTGTTTCCTCAATAAATTTAATAAAATATTTCCAGTAGTAGCTCTTTCATAACTAACAGGATATTAACATAGACAGAAAAATACACTCCCTAATATGTCAGCACATAGAATGTTCATTATAGTACACTGCTATATTTCCTTCTTCCTCTCTCCATGTTTTTATTTGAGTATGCATAGGTGTACACTCAGCTTTCCTGCTTCAATAACAAACCCTCTAGCTATTGTATTTTGGAGGTAGATGCTGAAAGTAAGAGCAGTTTGGTAGAAAGTTCTGTTAAACCAACCAACAAATTCTATTGCCCTTGCCAAAATAGCTCAAATGAAAAAATTACAGGATTTTCCTTTGACTTGCTAGGTTAGAAATGTTTTTTCTCACCCAGAGGAAAATGAAGAAGCTGTTATTCCAAATTATCATTAACTATAAGGAAGTCAGCCGAAGGACAAAAGAAGAGAGCAAAAAAGAAGAAATATTACATAAATGAAGATTAATCCCTGATCAAACTAGGACTCAAGCCTTCCTTCCCTCTAAACCCGTGGTCGGCAAACTGCGGCTCGTGAGCCACATGCAGCTCTTTGGCCCCTTGAGCGTGGCTCTCCCACAAAATACCACGGCCTGGGCGAGTTTTGAAGAAGTGGCGTTAGAAGAAGTTTAAGTTTAAAAAATTTGGCTCTCAAAAGAAATTTCAATTGTTGTACTGTTGATATTTGGCTCTGTTGACTAATGAGTTTGCTGACCACTGCTCTAAACTATTCAGATGCATGTGCCAGTATATCCCCTCTGAGATGGATTTAAGATGGTTTTCATATAGGGTATATTGTATCAATTTCACTAATTCACAAATAAAAATTTTATAATTATTACTTGCCATATTAATTGGACATCTGTTCCACAGTGGTATGAATTCATGATTATACACCAAAGTATCTAGCATATATACATACATATGTCATAGTACATACATTTTAAATACCATGTATGTTTTGGTTATAAAAAATTTATGACATTTTTCTTACTTTATTTTTCTTTTATGATTGAGTCTTAATGACCCTCAAGTTTCTTTTGTTAGTTTGCCTAATATTATTAACTAGAGGCCCAGTGCACGGAATTCGTGCACGGGGGGTGGGGGGGGTGTCCCTCAGGCCAGCCTGCACCCTCTCCAACCTGGGACCCCTAGAGGGATGTCCGACTGCCTGTTTAGGCCCGATCAAGGTAGGATCGGGCCTAAACGGGCAGTCAGACATCCCTCTCACAATCCAGAACTGCTGGCTCCCAACTGCTTGCCTGCCTGCCATCCTGATTGCCCCTAACCGCTTCTGCCTGCCAGCCTGATCACCCCCTAACCACTCCCCTGCCAGCCTGATTGATACCTAACTGCTCCCCTGTCAGCCTGTTTGCCACTAACTGCCCTCTCCTGCAGGCCTGGTCACCCTAACTGCCCTTCCCTGCAGGCTTGATCGCTCCCAACTGCCCTCCCTTGCAGGCCTGGTCCCTCCCAACTGCCCTCCCTGCTGGCATCCATTGCAGACCTGGTCCCTCCCAACTGCCCTTCCCTGCTGGCCATCTTGTGGTGACCATCTTGTGTCCACATGGGGGCAGCCATCTTGTGTGTTGGAGTGATGGTCAATTTGCCTATTACTCCTTTATTAGATAGAAGGATAAAGGCCTGGTACACAGGTGGGGGCCAGCTGAATTGCCCTGAAGGGTGTCCCGGATCAGGGTGGGGGTTCCCTTGGGGAATGGGGCGGCCTGGGCATGGGGCCTGTGGTGGTTTGCAGGCCGGCCACGCCCCCTGGTGACCCAAGCGGAGGCCCTGGTATCTGGGATTTATTTATCTTCTATAATTGAAACTTTGTAGCCTTGAGCGGAGCCAAGCCTCCTGCTTGCTCCGTGGCCACAGCCATTTTTGTTGGGATTTATTTATCTTCTATAATTGAAATTTTGTAGCCTTAAGCAGAAGCCAAGGCAGGCCAGGGCAGGTGGAAAGCTTGGCTTCCTCCATTGCCTGGGAAACTCAAGCCTCCTGCTCTGTCTGTGGCAGCAGCCATCTTGGTTGAGTTAATTTGCATACTCGCTCCTGATTGGCTGGTGGGCATGGCTTGTGGGTGTAGCAGAGGTATGGTCAATTTGCATATTACTCTTTTATTAGATAGGATTATATACAGCTTCTAAGATAATTTTCTTTATAGCTCTTTTGATGTAGACCTTTCCAATCCAGAGAAACTTTCCGGCTTCTGTTGTCCTTTCTCAGTTTTCTTCTTTTTCCTTTCCTTGGTGCTTAGTCTATCCCACTGCTTTTGCAATATTATTTTTTAAAAATATGTTTTATTGATTTTAGAGAGAGAGGAAAGGAGAAGAAGAGATAGAAACATCGATGAGAGAAACACCATTGGCTGCCTCCTGCATGCCCCCAGAAATTGAACCAGGAACCTCTTGATGCATTGGACTATGTTCAATCACTGAGCCATACCAGCCAGGCTGCTTTTGTGATATTATTGACTTCACAAAGTTTTTTTTTTTTTTTAATATATTTTTATTGATTTTTTACAGAGAGAAATTGAGAGGGATAGAGAGTTAGAAACATCGATCAGCTGCATCCTGCATACCTCCCACTGGGGATGTGCCTGCAACCAAGGTACATGTCCTTGACCGGAATCAAACCTGGGACCTTTCAGTCCACAAGCCGACGCTCTATCCACTGAGCCAAACCAGTTTTGGCTGACTTCACAAAGTTTTATAAAATAGTTTAAAAATTCATAACTCTGTAAAGCCTTTCTATTTATCTCTGGGTTTCAAAGTTTATCTCTACCCCTGAAGTGTATACAGCTAGAAAAATAATAGAGTTTCTCTATAGATATATAGGTGATATAATACATATATAAATTAGATAGATGATTGAGAATTCATATTATATGTCTATGCTTATGTCTATAATATAATTGCATCACTTTACTGAATCTAATATACATATTCTACTCTGATACCTACCAGTGTTAAAACTCTGTATAGAACTCCCCATACCTTAAACATAGTATGCACAGTGGCTTGTTTCCAAAGAATACACTTCGGAAAGAGAAAAGGAAAAATAAAGCAAAAACTTCACAGCAGAGATATCTGGTAAAGACTACCTCAACCAGGTGATTATGATTAACATTAACAATGAAATAAGTCATATTGATTTATCTACCCTTGATATGATGTGATGAGGCAAGAATTTATCTCTATATTCTTCCAACAAAAATCCCATAACCCCAGGGCAATCATAAAAAGAGAACAACAACAAATCACATCAGACAAATCTCAGCTGAGGGAAATTCTACAAAATTACCTCAGTTGTACTTTTCAAAATTGTCAAGGTCATCAAAAAACAAGAGAAGTCTGAGAGATTCTATGGCCAAAAGGAGCTTAAGGAGACATGATGACTAATTGCAATGTAATATTCTGGATGGGTTTCTTGAATAGAAAAAAACAAAAGTTAGAAATCTGAAAAAAATGTAGGGAGTTTAGTTAATAATAATGCATCAAAACTGGTTCATGATTGTGACAATATACTAAATAAGATTAATAATATGGGAAACTTAGAGGGAGTGCATGGGAACCTCTCTGTTCTATATCTAA
The DNA here is from genome assembly GCA_025583905.1 of Ia io. NCBI lineage: Eukaryota > Metazoa > Chordata > Mammalia > Chiroptera > Vespertilionidae > Ia > Ia io. The sequence continues at coordinate 38,775,815 of JAJQQW010000003.1, forward strand.
ACTTTTCTGTAAATCAAAAAGTATTCTAAAGGAAAAAGGTTATTGGAAAAATATTAAACCATATTTGAGATCCTTGAGTTGGCCTAGTTTATGTGTTTTTACATTTGACCTACTAACCTAAGGTCTAAACTAAAAGCAAGTTCAAAAATTGTCCTGGGCCTTTTTTCCTATGTCCATACCATTGAGTTCTTACATTTAGATAGAGAAAAAATTACAAAACAAGGGAAGAGAAACAATAAAAAAGAAGTTCTACTATCAGGCTTTAGATTCGACTCTTAACCTGGTGGATTTATCAAAAGCCAGAGAGCTGTGCCAGTGTGAGCACCCCAGGTATATGAAATTCAGAGAGTAGAAGCCAAGGCCAAGAGGATACTTACCCAAGTTATTCTCTATTTATAGTCCATTTATTCCTTTTCCCACATTTTCCCCTATCCAGCTCCAAGCACTGTAGAACCATTGGTGTCCTTTATTTACATTATCACTTTTCTCCCTGTTAGAACAGAGAAATGAAAATACTGAAATACCAATGCAATATTTATTGTTTACCACTAAAACAACAAATAAAAAAATTCTATATAGAATAGATAATAAAAATAATAAAATTTTAAAGTGCCAACAGAGTGTCATGAGTTTTGGACATATTACATATGGTATAATCTTTAGTAATAGCTCTTATTTTTAATTCTAAATAAAATTACAGTGAAAGCCATATGAACTATATTGCTCCATTTCTAACTTCATTGTCCTCATATGTTTACATTTATGTAATTAGAATGACTGTATTATACTAATTTACCAGAGGCCCAGTGCACAAAATTCGTACATGGGGGGAGGGGGTGTCCCTCAGCCCAGACTGAATCCTCTCCAATCTGGGACCCCTTGAGGAATGTTCAGCTGCCCATTTAGGTGGGATCGGGCCTAAACGGGCAGTCAGACATCCCTCTCACAATCCGGAACTGCTGGCTCCCAACCACTCACTTGCCTGCCTGCCTGATTGCCCCTAACCGCTTCTGCCTGCCAGCCAGATCACCCCCTAACCACTCTCCTGCCAACCTGATCAATGCCTAACTGCTTCCCTGCCGGCCTGATTGCCCCTGAATGCCCTCCCCTGTTGACCTGGTCACCCCTAACTGTCTTCCTTTGCAGGCCCGGTCACCCCCAACTACCCTCCCCTGCAGGTCTGTTCCCACCAACTGCCCTCCCCTGCAGGCCTGGTCCCCCACAACTGCTCTCCCCTGCAGGCCTGGTCCCCCCAACTGCCTTCTCCTGCAGGCCTGGTCCCCCAAACTGCCCTCCCCTGCCAACCGGTAACCCCTAACTGCCCTCTTCTGCTGGCCTAGTCACCCCTAACTGCTCTCTGCTGAAAGCCTGGTCCCCTTCAACTGCCCTCCCCTGCAGGCCTGGGTCCCTCCCAACTGTCCTCCCCTGTAGGCCTGGTCACCCCCAACTCCCCTCCCCTGCTGACCTGATCACCCACAACTGCCCTCCCCTGCATGCCATCTTGTGGTGGCCATCTTATGCCCACATGGGGGCAGCCATCTTGTGTGTTGGAGTGATGGTCAATTTGCATATTAATATTTTATTAGATAGGATATTTAGGAGGTATATGTGACAATATGACATGTTATTACTTAATACAAATTGATGTCTCTTTTAAATGATTTTTCCATCTCATCTTAATCCATACTCTTCTTCATTTTTCACTTTCATCTAGTCTCATTTGTTGTTTTTTTTACACTGACAAGTCTTTAAATATGAACTTATAGGAGTATAATTTTCTAATCTGTAACAAATTTAGAGACTTAAAACAACATATATTTATTATCTCATAGTTTGTATGGGTCAGAAATTCAGTCATGGCTTGGCTAGATTCTCTGATTAGGGTCTCACTAGGCTGTAATCCAGGTGTTTGACAGGCTATGTTCTCATCTGGTGGTCTGATTGAGGAAAATTTCACTTTCAGATTTTTCCAGATATCCCTCAGATTATTGGTAGATTTTCTTATGCTGTTGAGAATGTAACCTGAGGCCTGGTTTCTTGCTGGCTCTTGTTAGAGGAGTTCTCAACTCTAAGAAGCTACCTACGGTTTCTAGAGGTTTCCCACAGATTGTTCCCATGTGAGCTTTCCTAATATAGCTACTTTTCTCATCAACACATTAACGGACGTCTCTATAGCAAGTCAGCTAACAAGATAGGCTCTTACATAGAAAAAATAATCCAGAAGTGACATCCCATCACCTTTTCCATATACTATTGCTTATCAGCAAATGACAGTTCCCTCCCCCCACTCAAGGAGAAGGCATTACATAGGTATAAATATTAGAAAATAGAAAAATGGGCCACCTCATGAGCCACCTTACGTCCGTCCATCACAATAATGCCGTTGACACAACATAGTTCAGGGTAATGGCTTTGTAGCATTTTTCAAAATATGCCAGAAGATATATATTTGTTCCTATATGAGTTGTCACTATATTATCAAACTACACTATGAATATAATATCAAAATTCAGAACATGCTTTATATAATAGTGTCATTTATGTAAAAATAGTTGATCTGATTTATCATTTATGTATTTCTTTTCATATGTCTATAAATTCACAAAGTACCTTTATTTATAAGGTCATCCATGAAAATAATATATCAGCAGTTTTCTATGGGGAAGGTAACTGAGCAAATTTTTATTTAATTTATATTTGATTCATATTAATAATTACCTATTCAATAATTTAATTTAAAAATTAAAACATCTCATAAATATCATTAAAAATAACCACAAAATCTAAACAATATCACAAAGTATTAAAGCTGAGAACCATCTGTATTTTTTTCTGCAATCATTGGTGATGCTGTATCAAAGAGAAATTTCTAGCTGAAGGGTTAGAAAAAGCAGGTATCAAAAAGATAACATATTTTAAATACTCTGACAGGTAAAACTATTTTAAACTTCCACATTTTTTGTGTTGGTCCACAATAAAGCTGAATAAAAGTGCAAAACACAGACACAGAACCCAAGGGATATTAGCAATTAGGAAAATTTACTGGAAAATCATGGTGACAAATGAACTAATCTCCAGCATCAAGAAAAAAATTGACATGTTTTTACATACAGTAATATCTTTTTTTTTTAGTATATTTTATTGATTTTTTACAGAGAGGAAAGGAGAGGGATAGAGAGCTAGAAACATTGATGAGAGAGAAACATCGACCAGCTGCCTCCTGCACACCCCCTACCGGGGATGTGCCCACAACCCAGGTACATGCCCTTGGCCGGAATCGAACCTGGGACCTTTCAGTCCGCAGACCGATGCTCTATCCACTGAGCCAAACTGGTTTTGGCAGTAATATCTATTTTTAAAAAGACAAACATATTAGCATTTAATGATTTTTGTTCCTGGATACCAAAGTATGTTTGAGGTCTATGTTGATCACAGAGGCCAATCTTGTTCACTTCCATTTTTCACTGTTGAAACTACCAGTGTAGAACTAAAAAAAAAAAGCAATAGGAAGAACAGTGTTTATGAGCTTACACTTTTTAAGACAAGTGCCTTTAAGAGACTTCAGAATGAAGTCACTGAGCAATATTACAGCCATATTTTGAAAGTCTTTTAAATGAGCTCTTTGCAATGCTCTCATAAGTGCTCATTTCTGAGCTCAGCCATTTCTGTTTTGTTTCTGCCCATGACTTTGAATGTGGCCCTAGAGGCTGAGGAATATCAGTCATAAGCACTAGAGTCGGACTGTGGCCATAGTAGATACAGATGTACAAATCCATCTTCTCCATTTGAACAGTCTGCTAAATTCTGCATTCAGCTGTTGGCTCTGACTGCTTTTTAATTCTTCCATAATATGTATTCTGAAAATATTCAGATATATTATCTTTCTACTGTTCTATATTTCCTCCCTTGGATGTATAATTTAGATACAGTGAACCTGATGATTACCTCAAATCCTTATATGTATCATGGTCCCAAGACATCTTTGTTTATTCTCTGATTATTAAAATAACAGAATGAAGTAGAGCAAAACAGCAAACATTGGTTTATTGTTAGAATAAAGCTATTGGCTAAGGTTCTTCTACACCCAATGTTGAATCAATAGTTTTAAACTAAAATGGGAGTAATGAGGGGAATACATACACAAAATAGAGCACAGTTCTTGAGTAGAGAATACAGCTTTCACAAACTTTCATCTTGAAAAAAAATAGATAAGAAAACAGAAGGATGGACTGGTATGGGTGACATTTTCCCCACTGTTCACTCTTAACTATTTCAGAAGACTGAATCTAGTTGTTGTAAATGAGCGTAGCCAGCAGATTCCGTTTTTAACAGAAAACTAAAATTGGGCAATTTTCCCACTCATGTCCACCCACAAGTGCTAAGAAAATACATCGGCAAAGTAATCGTGTGTCAACTCCCCCTTGCTGTAAATGAACATCTAGTAATGTGTTGCCAAAGTCAGCTCAGTTCTACTCTTTGAAAAAGAATCCTATAGTACTCATGAATGCAGACATCTATTCTTGCTCATAGCTAAATGCAGTCCATTTCCATTGAATAAGCTTGGAGCCACAGCCACACTTGTAAAATGAAAACAGTGATAGTTTTTCTCCTAAGAAACCAAGTACACAAATAGATTCATCCACATTATATGGTTTGGCGTCAGCCATCTGCAGAGCACAGTCAAATTCCCCTAATTACTGACATCTCTCTGTGCAGGCCTGTGTTCTCTGTGTGTGTTTTGCACTTTCCTTTTCATCAGCTCCCTTGTGGACCAAAAGCAACAATTCTGCCAGGTGAGCTTCACAGATGCTGTTTCCTGACCTAGCCCATAAAAGGTCCATTGCTTTGTTTTTAACGGGAAATATTTCTTCTTGGATTATACAAGGTTAGTGCCTTTCAAACTGAGCCACCAGCCTGTAGCCTGTGTTCCAGCTTACAATCAGTATCAAAATTAGAAAATGTATTTACAGTACACCAGTGGCACACCAATTCATGACAGATAATGCATGTCAAAATCTAACCCATAAAAAATGATGAGTGAGAAACATGATGAAGTCAGATACACAGAAATCGAAGCAAGCAGCACTCAGTTCTAGAAAGCATTCAGGAATCAAGGTCTCTCGACAAATCCAAGGGCATGATGAAGAAAATATGTGAAGTTGGAAGATACTGAAACTATTTTTATATAGTATGGTTATTTCTGGAATGTTTCTGTGAAAATTCCAGACTCTGCCCCTGTGTTTATGTCTCCTTATTAATTGTCTTACCATCTGAGGCCACTATTTCTATCATCTATACTGTTTTCTTTGACTTGTAGCCATCTTCTTATAAACATCTCCATCTTGCACTTCAGTATGCATTGATTTCCTTTATTTCTATATTATCCGTTTGCTCTTAATCTTTATCTTATAAAGCTAAACTTTGTTCACTCATTCCACAAATATTTATAAAGTTTTCCTTAACTTATATTTGTTTCCTTTCTACTTATATATAAGAACCTCAGGTTTGGTGTTGTAAATTTGTTTTTATATCATCTATCTTAGCAGTTTTTAACCTTTTTCATCTCATTGCTCACATAAACTAATTAGTAAAATTCTGCGACACCCAAAACATATATTTTTTGCTGATGTGACAAAAATAAGTATAAATGTGAATGATTTACCAAATAATAATCCTATCTAATAAAAGCCTAATATGCTATGTCCGGTCATCTGGTCGGCTATTCAACCAATCAAAGTGTGATATGCTAATGATATGCTAAGGTTGCTCAACCACTTGTTGTGTTGTGCACTGACCACCAGGGGGAAGATGCTCTGACCAGTAGGTTAGCTTGCTGTTGAGGTCTGGTTGATTAGGACTGAGTGAGATGGGATGGACATGCCCTGAAGCCCTCCTGCAGTCCCTCCTGGCTGGCCAACTTCCTGTGTCCCTCCCCTGCCCTGATTGTGCACAAGTGAGGTCCCTTGGCCTGGCCTACACCCTCTCGCAATCCAGGACCCCTCGGGACATGTTGGAGAGCTGGTTTTGGCCTGACAGAGGAATGACCAGTAGCTATGAGGCACACTGACCACCAGGGAGCAGACACTCAATGCAGGAGTTGCCTCCTGGTAGTCAGTGTGCTCCCATGGGGGAGCAACTCAGCCAGAGCCCAGATCATGGCTGGCAAGTGCAGCGGTGGTGGTGGGAACCTCTCCTGCCTCTGTGGCAGCACTAAGGATGTCCATCTGACAGGGAGTGGGCCTAAGCCATTAGTTGGACATACCCCTAGGGATCCTGGACTGTGAGAGGGCGCAGGCTGGGCTGAGGGAACCCACCCCCCAAGTGCACAAATTTTGTGCACCGCGCCTCTGGTAATGATAATAATAATAACAACAATAGTAATAATTACCTACGCCTATTGTTCAAAGTGACTTTTTAAAAAATCAGGTGCCTATACTTGTATATAATGATTTCTGGTACCACGAATTAACTAATCAGACACAGCCTTATTATGCAAGGTGATCAAAAAGATGCAACTCTATTATATGACCTGTAAAATTATGCTTCAAGACCGGCTATTCATACCTAACTTCTACTGTGTTGGCTGTTATTACTTTTTATTTGATAATCTAAGGTATAAGAGGCCAGTGCCCCTGACTAGACAGGTATTGAATGTTCTAAATTTTTTTGTGGCACACCTGTTGAAAATTGCCCCTCCCCCCCATATCCTATAGCATATAGGATGCAGAGGGAGAATTTAATAAAGACATTTTAATAAAGAAATAAAGAAAAAGATAAGGTAGAATTATAAGCAGATATAATTGAGATAAGTATTACTCAGTGGGTGTATTATTTGGTATATTGGATCTCTATATGTAAAATCAGGAACAAATTTCTTGGTGAAATTGCAAGTTAGGTCCTGAACTAGGACCGTTTGGTATGCTAAATAAGGGGACAGAATTAAAGTCAGAGTAGAATTCTCAGAACCATAACTAATTGACACAAGAGATAAAGAGAAGCTTTTATAAGATAACATTTATGTTTAGGAATGGATGACTAAACAAATGTTAATATCATATATCATGAATCAAGATTTGTTTTGGATATGTCCAATATTTCAAACAAACAGACAAAACTTTTCTTTCAGAATTGGTAGCTAAGTCTTATTCCCTGTCAACTTTACTATCTAAGATGAATAAATACTTCATTCAGTATTTATTTAGCAACTATTTACTGGATTAACAATAGGAAAAGCCAAATAACCACAACGATTCATAAGACTTGGCAACTTAGTCACATACTAAGTTGTGACTAAGTATTTTAATTTTTAAAATAGTTTTTATTGATTTCAGAGATGAAGGGAGAGAGAGATAGAAACATCAATGATGAGAGAGAATAATCTCTTGGCTGCCTCTTGCACGCCCCCTACTGGGGACTGAGCTTGTAACTCGGGGATGTGCCCTGACTGGGAATCAAACCATGACCTCCTGGTTCATGGGTCCATGCTCAACCACTAAGCCACACCAGCCAGGCACACACATAGTGTTTTAAAACAGATAAATTGACCCACTATATATTTGAAAGGACTCTGGAAACATTTATAATCTAGCTTTGGGGTTCAGAGAATGGATTCACAAAAGAAGAAGTGCCATTTGAATTAAGTGGTGAAGAACAAGTAGCACTGAATTGAATATTGAACAATCCAACTAAAGAAACCTTTCCTATGCAAGGCGATGGAGACCAGAAAGCATGTTATATTAAGGAAAATTTCCAGGTTCCAGCCTTCCCTACTTATTCATCCTCTGCAAGCAAAAGAGTTATGTTCAGCTATGTTTCAAGACATAGTGTACTTTGTCTAGGAATTAATCTAAGAAACATTGACATTTAAGAAAATCAACTCAAAGTATTGACCATCCAAAGGTAAAAAAAGATAAACCATGATTTAAATTTGAGTGTTGGCTTCATTTCTCCATTTTGTAAATGATTGATTCTAATATTCTAATATGACATAGAAGTTCCACTTTCTCAACTTTCTTTGAGAAACTTTACTATCAAAGTTCAGAGCAGTTTAAGATTAGAGTTATTTTTTTAAATATAGTATTTAAATAATTGTTTATATTTGAACAGTTGCATATCATAACAAGACATCTAATAGTAAAGCAGATGTTTTACATGATGGTTTTCTTCAAATAAGGAATTTACAAAAACAATGATGAAATCAATATATAAACAATATATTTTACTGATATATTGCCTTATATTTAGAATGATTTCTTTTAAAGTAAAAAAAACACACAATAGCCTCTGACTAAATTTTAGCTTCTTGCTAGGTTTGTATTTAACATTCTTCCCATGTGAAATGAAGGTGAGGAAATGACTTTGTTAAACTTGAACTAGAGTTCCGTGATTTCTTCAAATTGTGAGAGGAGCCTTAAGATAAAAGAGAAGTGGAATCACGTTGCCTTTCTGTTTCCACAGAGTGCAGACCTCTTTCTATTCATAACAAAGTTGTAACAGTCTCATCTTTGTGCCTGAGTGTTGAATTGCATAGTAACCAAAGGTAAATTAAGAGAGAATTGGGAAAATTGAAAATTAGACAATCGAAGATGTCACTTTCTTTCTTCCTGAAAAAATGCTCCAAAGGATAGAATGCCTAGGAAATTTTTGTTTTGTTTTGTGATTTCCTCTTCTTTTACATTTTCTCCATGACAACTCTCTACTGTGCTCACAATAAGACTTTCAAAACGAGTTAGTGTGACCAAGTGAAACTCTTAGCAGACAGAAAGAAGAAAGAAGAATGCCAGCTCTCTACTTCATATCACCTACCTGAGTCTTAGCTTGTTAATTACCTTTGTTTCAATGTCTTACCAGCTGAGCAGTTCAGGGAAAGAGTTATTGGTCCCATTCAGCACAAAGTCAAAATGTCTCTCTAAGCTGCTACCACAAGAAAGGGTTATCTGGTAACAGTCCCTGCTCAGGCCCACCTATGCATCAAAAATCACTACAGCTATCAGACACAAGTGAGAGAAGTTGTTTCTTGCGGACACTCCTGTATTCACATGGTTAGTTGTGTCATCTGTTTCCATTTTATGAACACTTGAACAAGATCCTTTCAAAAATTACTTGAGAACCTCCAAAGCAGTTGTTACTAGAAAATTAAAGTGTGTATGTCTTTTATACTGTATGTTGACAATTTCAATATGCACAGAAATAGTGCTTTTTATTTAACAACCACATCAAGAGTGCTGTTAATCTTTTGTGGCTAGAGAAAATATTCTAATACTGACACTGGTTGTCTGTTTTTTGTCATCCTATTATCTTGTCCTCTTTAGTTATCTTCTGATGAAATAAAAAGATTCAGAAGTGGGCTGCCTGCAGAGCTTGGGCACCTTTGGCATTCATTTAAATCCAAAATGTACTTGCTAACAACCAAGATTTTTTTCTCTAATGAGGTAACTAATGATGTTCATGTTTTCTGTGATTTTTTTTTTTTTTTAAATTTATTGGCTATGTTCCTCTGCCATTCTTTCAGTTTGCATGTTGTCGTTGTGCGGTGCTATGAACTGAACCTACAGTCTCATGGTCTCTTTTATTGAATCATCCTTCTAAGCCTGCTGAGCAACCAGATTATACTTTGTGGTTTGATGGGCTAAATAGTCTCTCTTATCTCTGCTGATCCCAGTGTTTCAATGATCCCTTTCCTTTTTGCCCTGAGAACATCATGAATAGATACTTGTCCTGCTGGCATCATTTTGAGTATGAATTAGAAAAATGGCTGTAATTTTGTAGTGCTTTTTACATGCCAGATACTGTGATAAATACTTAACACACATTATCAAATGTAATCATCAAACATAAAAATATAAGACAAAGGTACTAAAATTAGCCACTTTTAGAGGTCAGAAAATAAAATCTGAGAAAATTTTCATATTAAGTACAGTTCCAGAGGTAATAAGTGATCCAAGCTTGTTTGACATCAGATTATACACATTTTCCTACTAATCTCAATAGTGTGAGATGTAGTTTGCAGGCAAAGTGAGACAAGGAAAATAGATGCCTTTCTTTGACCATGTTTTTTCTCTGATCATGTTTCAGTGTCTTGCAAAAGCTTGCCATCCTATTTCCACATCTAAAGAAATAATAGTCTGCTTAATAACAAAAATGTGGCTCTTGGACAGATTATTAAAATTGACCTGGAAGTTAAGATTATATTTTAAAATATTTTATCATTTTCTTCCCATCAATGTGCTTACCCTGCATTTATAGTTAATTGTCTCAAACAAACAACAAAATCTAATTGATGAAATAAAAAGACTTTCAGAAGTGGGCTGCCTGCAGAGCTTGGGCACCTTTGGCATTCATTTAAATCCAAAATGTACTTGCTAACAACCAATAGTTAAAATTGTGGAAGACCCAAAACCAAGACTCCTTTCAGTGTTTAGACTGTGAAAGGAAAACAAAGGAGTTACATAAGTGGAAATTAAAGCACCGATTTTGTTACTGATAGAGTTACTGTAAAGTTTGGTTCAGGTTAATTAGAATTAGACTGAGTCACCTATTCAAACTCCAACGGAGCTTCCTGGGAAAGCAAGACTGAAATCAGTTCTCCACTGAACGTGACCCCTCTCAACCGACATTTAGCAATATGTGGAGAAAGTTTCTATTGTCACAATTTGTGTAGTGCTACTGGCAACAAATGGGTATAAGCCAGGAATTCTGATACACATCTACAAGGTCCAAAAGATTCTACAAAACAAACCAAAAAACGATCTAATTCAAAATGTCAGTGGTGCTATAGTTGGAAAACCCCAGCCTAAGCTTAGGAAAGTGACCAGCATAGAGTAAAATGAGTTTTCTCTCGAAGGAAACAGATCCCTAAGAGAAGGAGGAGGGGTGATCCTGACTACATTTACCCAGTTCCTGCTTTAAAAGTTATCAATCTGACAATTTGCTCAACTTGCCCTGGTGAGGATTAACTGAAGAAGCTCAAAGGACCACGGCTGTGTCACAGTAATTAAAGTTCCTCAACAAACAAACAAACAAACAGGAAGGAAGGAGAAAGGAGATTTTCATTCTTTATACTTATCTCCATAATGTGATTTGTTCACATTTTAAAAAATGCTTCTCATAACATGGGCCAAGGATAATGAATATGATTTGACTTTGTACCATACATTTGTTTAATTCACTTTCTGAAGGATAATGATTATTATTTTTGTACTTAGGACTATCACACAAAAAGAGTAACCAATTGCAACAAGTGCTTTTACTTATGCTTTCTTTTTAAGCTCTAATAAAGTGCACATGTAGACTTTTCTTAGATGGAAGAAAAAAGGCAAAACTAATATAGTTTGCAGAAGGCATGTTTGCTTTATTGATTAAACAATTTAAATTGGATTTGACTCGTTACTACAATGTGCCAGAAGCACTGAATTAGCCCCAGTATTAAATGTAAACAGGAGTGAGGCAGAAAGGAGAACAGATAAGCAGAGACATTTGAATCACTACAAAAACGGAGGTTCAGGTTGCTACAGCAACACAAAAGACAGAGTCCAAAAGATGCCTCTAAATTTACTTCTTTCTTCTATGTTCTGACTCTTCTTGCTATTTTTATGTTCTGAAACATGTTAGTTTTCCCTTTTCCTCTTTCCTTCTGAGAACCTCGAGATTGGATGATGCTGTGAAGTTTTTAGTCTGCAGTCAGATGCTGTGCAGCTTTTCATTGTCCATTGTTTTGATGTCCATATACCCTGATCTAAAGTTTAGCTAGAACTATTAAACGCTAAACTTGAGACTACCAGGCCATTTACACAGAACCGTAGGCCATTCTTAAAAGAAAAGAAGGAAACAAAAAACAAGAGTGACAGCATATTACCCATTTTAAAATTATAACAATAAGAAAAGACCGAATTCCAAAGCAGAGGCAATGTCTAATAACAACAGTATAATATTTAACACTTATTACAGATTTACCATGACCAGACACCATATCTATACTAATAAAAGCATAATATGCAAATCGACCGAATGGCCAAACAGTAGAACGACTGTCTGGATGACCTTCTGGACAACTTTCCAGATGAAGCTGGGGCTGCAGCCACCTTGGCTGTGAGGGGTTGAGACAGCCGCAGGGGCTGCAAAAGCCTACTCTTGCATGAATTTCGTGCATCGGGCCTCTAGTAGAACAAATAATAGCAAATCATATACATTATGTCATTTTATTCTCACACTATATCTCTAAGGTTCTATAATAGTCTCCAATTTACAGATTAAATAAAGTGCTTAATGTCAAACAGAGTACAGTGGAATCCAGACTTGTTTGTTGACTTAATATCCTATCATTTTAGCCATTATGTGAAAATGACTTCATTAAAGAACCATCATAGTAATATATGTTATGGGATTCATTGGTCCCTAAATGTAAAAAAAAAAAAAAAAATCATTAATATCATGACAGTATTCAAATACTTCAAAATTCTACCTTGTTTATATCATAAGGCTTAACTACACCTAAATATTTTCTCTTAAATCCTTTTATGTAAATTAATTTTCTTTAATAGAAATTAAATTTCCTGTTTGAAAAAATAAAAGGTTAATGGAAGACTCCCAGGTGATCTGCTTGAGCAACAGAAAAAAAAATAATTAAGGGGTAACTGATTGAGATATATTGTAGAGAAGAAGAAATATAGGATGGGGAAAAGTAGGTTTACAACTGTGAACAAATGAAACAGTTTATTCTTGTATTATTTATTAATTGTTGTATTACTTTTCATATGAAAAACCTACTTTTGCCACACCCTATAGATTTGTAAAGAAAGGTGAGTTCAGTGCACAAATGTTGGCTTTGAAGTATATTGTGTGTAAATGTTGTTTTTGAGGGTTTGGGAACACCCTTGTTCTGAAAGCAGCACCCTTTTTTCAAAAGTGGTCTGCATACTGTGTCGTCTTAGAGGAGTGACCCCTTCTTCACCATTAGCAAAAGGGGAGACACGTGAGTGAGATACACCAAGTGGAGACTGCATTTCTGGTCACAGTGAGTATTTTGGCAATAGTATATAATGCGACAGGGCCAGTAGAAGTTCTCCCCATAATTTTTGTTGGCAGTATCTGAGAAGAATGAATGATATGTGAACTGAGTACTATGTAGATATTAATCTGCCAAAATCATCATTGCCACCATGTTATAGAACCTTTCTTTTATTGACACTTTTACAGAACAAAAGAGAAAGACTGATACATCGCTAGAACACAAAAATAGATTTTTAAATATGAGAGCTCCCAAATTTCCTTGTTTTAAAAAGGTAATTTTTATTCAAGCATAAGATGTTGATAAGGCATGTAAGTGACAATATCACCATCTCTCACACTCCTCAACTCAGCTGAGGGTGGAGTTGTATGGACTATGCTCACATGCTGCAGTACAAATCCCAGATTATTAATCGGCTACCTCCTCACACTGAACATTAGCTCTTTCACTTGCAACTTAGTTATCACCCTTTATATAAAGTCATTCCATATCACTTTGCATCTTTCCTAAAGGACCAATGCAATTTGCCCGTCTTTTCTGATGACCTGAACATCTGCATCACTTTCTTCCTCTCTTTATGCTTAATCATTTATAGTTTCTTTAATAACAATGTCAATGATTTATTGAACTCCTCAATTCAATAACCATTATCCTCAATTCTGTCCTTTTAAATAAACTGACTTTTAACTTCATATGAGTTCTCTTTGGATTTAGAATTTTCACATTTGTCTTAGTCATCCCATAGCACAGTTAAAACCTCAAAAACTTAAATAGGATTTTCCCTTTTATGGTAAGCTCTGAAAAGATTATACTTTGTTTCTTTCAACACTTAGTATGAAATCCCTTTCATCAACACTTTTCAAATTATACTTAACTTCATTTTTCAACTTCAAATCTCTTTTCCCCTCTTTTTAAAATTAAATTGATTGGGGTGACATTGGTTAATATGCTCATATAGGCTTCTATATTATAAGAACTGTGGGATTCTATGTTATAAGATCTGTATATTGCGCTGTGTGTCCACCACCCAAAGTAAAATCTTCTCCCATCACCATATATTATTCATTTATTCACACATTTGTTTAATTCTTTTTAAGTCTTACTAGAAATTGGCCGAATATCCATCCTATTGACCTGACACAGATTTCCCCTTAACCTTCAAAGTCCTATGTCTCATTAAATCAGTGATGGCAAACCTATGACACGCGTGTCAGCACTGACACGTGTAGCCATTTCTGATGACATGCGGCCGCCTCAGCGGCCGCATGCCGAGGATGAAACATTTGCTGCTCCTGAGGATGAAACATATGCTGCTCCTGAGGATGAAACATTTGCGACCAGAGTCTTGGAGACTCCAAGACTCTGGTCGCAAATGTTTCATCCTCCCCTATTAGACACTCTGTGCTGGAGGTCTGTAGGCCAAAACAACAGAAGTCTGGCACAGAGCGTCTAGTTCTGGGACTTCTGGTTAAGCCGGGATCTTTGCCCTCACTTCCACCCGCAGAGCAGGGAGCAGCGGAACGCAGCGGGGGAATGCATCTCTGGGGGCCCTGCCATTACCAGTAACCGAATAACAGTTAACCACAGCAACCATTATCTACTGTTCTGGGGTGTCATGGATTTCTAATCCATCATTACTGAGATAAGTGAGGGGGAGGCTGGGAGAGGCGAGGGTTTGTGGTGTGCTATGGGTGCCGTTTTCCGCCATTAGAAATAGCGGCAGCCATTTTAATTCACATAAGGAACACCATCTTGCTCCATAGTGCAGACTCCATTTCACCACTATTACTGTTGTGCATCCTTATTAATCCCTATTTCTGCTTATTAACTCTGCCCTTTCCTAAAAGACAGTTATATGCACTATGTTGTGGTTAGTTAGGCTAGTTAACCCCTAATTGCCTGCAGGCCTAACAAGCTATCTATAATTCTATCTTCTGTCACTGCCCCCCTGATGGAGAACCCAAAAAATTAAAAAAAACTAAGGTTAAGCAAAGGAAGTGGTAGTAACACTGGCCGACCCTTTCAAGAGACATGAACCGAGATGTATGGCTTTATAGAAAAAAATGGCAGATCATTTTGCGTTCTATGTACTGAAATGGTAAGCAGAAAGTGGAATATAAATAGACATTTTGAAACTAATCATTCCCAGCTCTTGGAAAAAAGTGAGGATTAAAGGAAGGAATACATTTCCAGGCAGCTATACCTTTATAAGAGCCAATCTAATTCCATCCTTAAACTTATGAAAGGCTCTACAAATTTAACATCTGCAAGTTTGAGCATTGCTTACTCTATAGCTCAGCATGGAAAAGCGCTCAGTGAGGGAGAATTTATTAAAGAAACTATTCTAAGATGTGCACCAGTTCTATTTCACAATATGCAGAATAAAGATGCAATTATTAAGAGAATATCTGAGTTACCACTCAGTAGAAATATCATAAAAGACTGAATAATGAGACTGAACACAAACGTACAACATCAATTAAAGAGAGACATAAGGAAGTGTAAATATTTTTCGATCTCTCTTGATGAAACTACTGATGTCACATCACATGCTCAGTTGGCCATTATTGGTCAATATTCTGATGGTCTCACAATGACAGAAGAGTTGATAAAGTTAGTAGCAGTGTCAACAAGTAAATCAGGAAGCGAAATATGTAAGGTTGTTATACAAACATTTCGTGACCTAAATATTGATATCTCTAAAGTTGTGTCAGTGACGACAGATGGGGCACCAAATATGGTGGGAGGAAAAGTCGGATTTGTCAAATTGTTTACAGAAGCTATTGGACATCCGATTGTGCCTTTTCATTATATTATCCATCAGGAGGCTTTATGTGCCAAAGCAGGATTCACTGACTTAAACGACTTAATGTCAATTGTTACAAAAATAGTTAATTTAATAGCTGCTTGCCCCCTTCACAAGTGAGAATTTTCGGCACTTTTACTGGAGGTTCATTCCACCTACAGTGGACTGCTAATGTACAATAATGTAAGATGGCTGAGCCGAGGCAAAGTTCTTGAGCGCTTTGTGGAGTGCTTTGAAGAAATTAAGGTATTTCTTGACAATAAGGATCTGGGAAACTTTCCTCAGCTTAATGATGATAAGTGGGTCAACACCCTGATTTTTTTTTATAGATCTCTCTGTTCATATTAATGAACTGAACTTAAAGTTACAAGGTTTTGGTAAAAGCATTGACGTTATGCTTGGATACATAAAAGCTTTTGAAAGTAAAGTTAAAATTTTCAAGCGAGATGTAGAAACTAAAACTTATAAGTATTTTCCTCGAGTAACAAAGTATTTTGAGAAGGCCAGTGCAGCTGTACAAAATGAAATGGAACTCTTGCATATGAAGTACCAGCATGTTTTAGACTCATTACTTGACCAGTTTAGTGATAGATTTAGTCAATTTAGAAGTCTAGAACAGACCATGAAAATAATTAAGTATCCTGATGTAGTAGTCTATAGTAGTTTGGATTTAAATGGTTTCCAATGGATGCAAATTGATGATTTGGAGATGCAACTTGAAGAATTTCAAGACAGTATCTGGGCTCAGGTGTTTGTCGACTTGAGGTCAAAGTTTGAGAATCTGGAAAGGTGCCGCTTAGAGAATCAAGATGAGTGCCACTACAAACAGGAAATTTGCAGTGCCTGGAACCAACTACCAGACACTTTTAGCACCCTGAGAAATATAGCAATGGCTTTACTCACAATTTTTCCCTCTACATACTTTTGTGAGGCCTTATTCTCAGCATTAAATAATATCAAAACCAACAAAGGAAACAGATTGACAGATGAAGTTAGTAGTGCTTGCTTGGGCCTGAAGTGTACAAAATACCAACCTTCAATTGAAGATTTAGCCAATGCAATTCAGCAACAAAAAAGTCACTAATAGGCAGGTTAGTTAAAGAATTCCCCCTCCCCCTCACTTATCTTAGTTCATGGCACCCCACACAAGCTAAATAATATCAAGACCAACAAAAGAAACCGACTGATGGATGAACAAAGAAGTCACTAAGCAGGTAAGTTAAATATTTAGTTTTTGGTTTATTAAATACAATTATATATAACAATTATACATTTATGTTATTTAAACTATAAATATCACGAAATAATGTTTTTTCCTCAAAGTGACACACTACCCGAGTTATGCTCAGTTTTTTGGTGAAGTTTGACACACCAAGCTCAAAAGGTTGCCCATCACTGCATTAAATCTATTTATTTTACTTTTCCTTCCTAATATTCGTTTTATTGACTTCATATGCATTATATCAACCCTGGTTTAGGTACTTCATCTCTGGTTTGGACTCCTGGTCTCCTCACACATTTGTTGTTTTTCTTATCTCATTTGTTCTGCTCCTCATACATTTGTTGTTTTTTAAATAAAATATTATGATGTCATCTCTTGCTTAAGACTTGTTAATTGTTTTTATAGTTTATATATATTTTTTTCAAATCCTTGCTGTGGCCAACAGGCCTCAATGGTCTAATCCCTACCTCTCTACCTTTTCCATCTAACCTCACACCACACAATCAACGTGGTCCTTAAAATTCAAACATACTGTCGTTCTTCCCATTCTTTGATCATGTTATACTTTTCACCACTGATTGCATGCTCCTGTTGTTCTGATTAAACTCCCTCACCTCTGTCCAATTTCACCTAGTTAACACCAACTCAAAATTAATATTTTCTTCCACTGAAATGCTCTGGGAGACCTTGCTTGGTGCCTTAGCTTTTTGGTCAGGTTCTGTCTTATATAGATATTTTGACTTATATCAACAGTTGACAACTGTTTAACTCAATAGAAGCTGTTAAGTACATACAGGCTAAATGAATGTATAAATAGAAAAAAAGTATTGAGAAAATAATATGTCCCAGACACTGTGCTATATATTAGATATACAAAAAAATGACATGGAAACTGTGGGCACAGTAAACATATATATGTTTGAACATATTATAATGTGATAGTTCAAGCCCTGCCCCATTAAGCTAAGATTACTGCAAATGCCCAAAAGAGGATCTCTTAACATAGTTTGAGGATGAATTTAATGGGGAAAAGCCTGGAGGTAATGATACCACTTAGAAAGTTGAGAGGCCTTGTCATCTCCAAAACTTATACATTTTCATTCTTATCTTCCTGGGATAAATTGGTGTGAGGGAAAAAGACAAAACAAACAAACATAAAACAATTCAGTGCTGCTCCACAATGGATCATTATTTAATTCATTTAGATTTTCATTGACTGCCTACTATGTGTCAGACATTGTGCTAACCTGGAATTATAGAAATAAATAAAACTGTCTGTCTTTATATTGAAGTTCATTTTAGCAGAAAGACTTTTATGTTACACTATAATAATAAAAGCATAATATGCAAATCCGATGTCCTTCTGGAAGACCTTTTGGACGAAGCAGCTTTGGGATCGAGGCAGTCGCCCTGGCTTGGAGGGAGGGATCCAGGCAGCCGCCCTGGCTGTGAGGGATCAAGGCAGCCGCTGTGACTGCGGAGGCCTACTCTTGCATGAATTTCGTGCATTGGGCCTCTTGTGATAAATATATTTAAAGGGAAGTGCCAGAGAATATGGAAGCACCACACAAGACCATCTAAGCAGCCAGATGGATCTGGAAAATTTTCCTCTATTGCTAAAATCTGACATGAGTCTAGAAATATGAGTAAGATTAAACCAGTTGGATAAAACCATTTCAATCAAAAGAATAATCAAAAGTTGAGTTTGGAACAATATAACTCATGTTGTTTGGTCTTACGGTGTAGAATGTTTTAAGGTCTATTTAGGTATGAATCTGTAGTTGTGGGCATAGGAAAATCATGAAGTCTTATGAGCCATAAAATAAGTTTGAATTTTGCCAATAAATCAGTAGGAATAATTTAAAGTTGAAAAGTAACCTGAGATTCACGATTACAAAAAGTAAATTCGGCAAATCTGAGAACAAATTGGAAGACCAAGAGAATCAAGAGGATAGAGTTAATCTTACTAATCATGCAGAATTCCACTCAGATGTTTCCCAAATGGAAAGCTCCTTACATTTGCTTTTGCAGAGCCCTGTATTCAACTCCATCACAGAACTTACTACAAAGTGCCAAGCTTATCTGTTTATAAGTAGGTAGTTTCTAGCACAATCCTGGGTATGCAGTAGACTTGATGAATTCTGGAGTCAGGGAGTGAATGAGATAACAAGTCAATCAGTCTGTGAGAGAGCTCTGAAGATTCCTAACAGTGACTGATATGGTTTACATATTTACCTTTCACATGATGATAAATCGTACTGAAATTGCTTTATTTTATCTATAAAAATACTTCATATTTTCTGGAAAACTTTTTTAGCATCCCACTGTGTTCTTCATGGAAAAGAGTCAGCTATTTAAAGGTAGAAACGCTAAGAAATGTTGAGTCAGTTTTTTTTTTTTTTAATTAACTATATATCAGATATCAGAGTGACTATTTGTTCCAATGAGGTGAGCAAATATTAGTTGTGTTTCTTTTTTAAGTAAAAATAGATTAAAGTATTAAGTTAAACTATTAAAGACGTCAAAGAATTTCTCAATGGGTTGGGTTTGAGAAAAGTAATAAATACATCTGTATTTATGTAACGCCATTTTCTAAGGTATAATAGCAAATATAGAGATGTTTGTGATTCTAGCTTATTTTTGTGATTCTAGCTTAATAAAAGTCTTTATTTTTGTGATTCTAGCTTAATAAAAGTCTTTCTAATCTATGCAATTTATCATAATTAATTCAAATAGCACATGGAATTTTAGACAGATGTTATATCATAAATATCCAGAGTACAAATATCAAAATCCTGCGTACAAGTATAGAATAGATCTATTTTTATTTTAAGTAATTAGCACATTTTTGGAATGTTTTACAAATAATTCTAAACCATCAGAGAGCAGCAACATGGATTATCCAAAACTATGAATAATCCAGAAGGCATTTGTGTCCAACTTGGGAATGTATTTTGGGGGGTAACAGACCTCATTATTAACTGTGTGTTACTTAAGCAAAAAACTCAAATTAGTTTATATTGCCTGTGTTCATAGGAAATGGTTTACTAAGCTGAACTCTAGAGTAAATTGATGAGACATATGTTGGGCTTTGGGAGAAAGAATAAACTAATTCACAGGTAATAGATATGTCACAATACGGTTATTACCTCATTTTATTAGATGCATTCCTATTTTCTTACATTTTTAAAATATGTTTTTATTGACTTCAGAGAGTGGAAAGGAGAGAGAAGAGGAAAGCTAGAAATATCAATGATGAGAGAGAATCATTGATTGGCTGCCTCCCGCACACCACCTACTGGGGATCTAGCCTGAATCCTGGGCATCAAACTGTGACCTTCTCGTTCATGGGTCGCGTTCCACTACTAAGCCACACTAGCTGGGCTCTATTTCCTTAATTTTTATCCAGATTTTTTCACCGACATTTAGTTAATTCACTATTTTATATATTATTTTTTGTTTGAACTAAGAATATTTAAAATGCTCAATGGTAGCAATTAGTTGAATGCACAATATATATTCAACATTAAATAAAAATTATATTTTTATGGAAAATATGAATATGTGCCTACAACCAGTAACATTCAGGGGTGAATAAAGAGTAAATCATATTCAACATACACTGTAAATAATAATTATCTTTGAATGAAGTCAAATTCATTAGTTCCTTTTTATTTATCCATATAAAAACTATTAAGTGTGTGCTAACTTTTATGAAAGATTATATTGAGATCTGGGACTGTGGAAATTGCAAAAATAGAAATGAAAGAAAGTGTGAAATAAAATAACTGGAAAAATTTGGATGTTATATTTTATAGCTTAGTTATTTACATTTTGATATAAAATATTTTTTTTTGTTTGAGAACAAACTATATATCCACTTATTAGAAGAGAAAAAAGATGGAGTTGTAGGTGAGACTGAGAGGGACAAATGTAGACAAAAGCTTTTTACAGAGAGGAAGCTGAGGATGTCATATTAGAATAGAGAGAAAGGAGTAATTTCTAGCTAGGGCTGTAAAAAGTGATTTTCAATGGTTGGCACCTAATAGCATGGATCAGGGATGGGTTTCAGAATGACTGTTCAGAGTGTGGCACTGGAAAATCCATGAGCAGAAGGAATATAAAAGGCTGATGGGAAGCAGTGGCATTCTGATTAGTCGCTACAGATGTTGGAGATTCAAGTCAGTTCCAAAGGAAACGGAAATGATTAGGTTGGACAGGTAAATAGAGTCTTAGGTACATAAGTTAGTACTATAGTTCTTGAATAAAAATAGACAAAGGGAGAACCAAGACGAGGCAGCCCAGATGGGCTCAGTAGGGAGAGTGACTTACTTCTGAAAGAATGAATTCCAAGTATATTTGACATCAAGATGAAGAAGTGGGCCCCACTATTATTGGAGTGAGATGGAGTGAGATGTTGGTGGAAGAAATGTTTAATATTTAACCCTTCAGAAAAGTGTAAAAATATTTATGATGGGAAAATCAGAATTTTTTGGATTATTAGCAACTAAATTAAATTATAATTTATTTTTTAAATTATGAATGAAGAAGGGAGTCATTTTCCAAGTTTTGTGTGCTTCTAGCGATGCTTTACTAATTCTGGCTGTGTCTGAGTGTGTGTGTTTTGAGAAAAAAGGGGTGCCTGTTGCACAAAATATGCTTCTGCTCTTATGTGACCTGAACTTATAAATAGGTTTTATTAAATCTATGTCTTATGTTCTGCTTAACTCACCCCTGACCCTGCCAAATCTCATTTCTGTCCTTTTATGTAAGTAAATTAGACAATTTTGTGTTTTTATTACATTGCTGTTACCTGGCATATTTGCTGTATCATTAACACAAAATCTGGAGCACTTTTTTATACTTTGCTTAAGAAATACACTATATGGTTAAAATCAGGACTTATATACATAAAAAGTTACTCATTAACGATGGGCTGAGAGATAACTGTCATATTATTTCATCAGAATATTTCTTTGAACAAGTGTTACTTCGATAATATAATTCATGTGTCTAAACAAAATGTACAATTATTGAATGGTTGATATAATCAAAGGTCAACAAGAAAGAAAAGTGTTTTGAATTTTAACTTGATCCTAGATTAATTTTCTAAATTGAGATAAAACATTTATTACTCAGGCAATTTTTTTTCATATACTCAGCGTCATAGATCTTAAGTTTGCGTTTGTTTTAGACAAGCTAGGAAAGAGATAAAAAACAGCACACAAAAACATTTTGTCTTATAAAGACAATATACATATTTCATTCTTATAATGGTTTCTACTAGAATTTTATTGTCCATGTATATGCTTTAACTGCACATAGGTTAATATTATCCTTTCTTAGTGTAAAGGGTTAAACCTGGTTTCAAAGTAAGAAATAAGAGTATGTCCATTTCAATTTTAATTCTAAAACAACTTTCCCTTAATCTTTTAAGCTAAAGTGAGATTGCTCCTTCATATTATTACTTGATAAGTTTGACACCTCTATTAACTATCACAATAATTTTCCCATTTGCTACCCTGCCTCTAAAATAAAATGGGCTTATAAAACTAGTTTTTAATCAGATAATCTCCTAAAATGTCTGCTTTTCCTTTTGGACGAGTATATTTTTTTTCTACTCAAAGCATGTCCTGTTATCAGAGGCAGTGAAGCTCTGTTGTCCCTTGGTTCAGAATGCTGGACCCAAGAGTCTGATGTTGTATTTGCCGCAGGAACAACAACTTAATTAAGTGTTGCTTTAGAAACATCACCAGAGCTTTGTTTCTGGTATTCCACTCAGGCATGTATCACATTGTTTTGACACATGCATTGGGAGATTTGCTTTGTAGTTAGTCATGATTTTGGAACACTGCTAGTCAAGGCAAGAAAAGAATAATTCTATTGGTAGAGCAGGCAAAATGATCTTAAATCCAAAATGACTCTAAAAGACAGGATCAAGGGCAAAATTTCCTTCTAAAACAGTCTTGGTAAAAACAAATTTCCTCTTTTGACATTTAACTGCTTAAAAGAAAATGTTTTTATGTTTTTGTAAAGATTAGTAAAATCAAATGTATAAGGATTTCTTACTTACAAATTTCCATATTTATCTCCCTAAAGAACATGTTTTATGTGTATAAATAAATTTGATATTTAATTTTAGGTTATTATTTATCATGATAAAACATCTTTTAAACAATGCTTTTCTGTTATAAATCAGAAAGTGTTTGGGAAAGGATAATAATGCATGAATACATTTTCACACTCCTTTCTTCAAAGAAATAAGCAACGTTTCCCTTCCTCATATACTCTTAAAATGCACATGAAACTGGGGAATTACATGTATCTACCTCAAAGCACCAGAAAGTTTAACTCCACTATTATAGACCTTGTATTAGAGACTGTAAAATTAATACAAATTAAACAAAGATCTCAAAACTTGAAAAAGGAGTCTGTAAACTAAAAATAAATCAATAAAAATATTAAAAAAAATAAATAACATATAGTCTAGCAAAAAAATGACACTGACTAAACAAAATATAACCAGACTTTGTTTATCTCAGGTAGGTTAATATTGATCCTTAAATATTAAGGCATCTAACTTTAGCAACCCACATAGGGCAATCATATTCAAACTGTTCTTTATAATGTAGTGATCAATCAAGTGTACTATAAATAGATATATATTTGGAAAAAAGTATTGTTATTCAAAATGTGATTATTTGCATAAATTTATAAGTGTGTCAGCATATGTGTTGAAGTCTCTGTCTATATATGTATGTTACCACATCATAAAACATGCCTAAGTTCCAAATTATGGCTTTATCTCATAATTTCAAATATCAATACCACACTAGATATGTGATAATGTTTTGCCAAAGTAAAAGGAATGCAAGTGAGAACAGCAACAAACAGCTTTTTCAGATTGTGTCAGAAAGCAGCCAAGAATTAATCAAAGGTAGAAAACATATGCATGCTGGTAACCATGGCTGAAATGTAGTACATTGTACTGAATACCCTCCATAATGTCCTTGATCCCCAAGAGTTGATTCAAATTTCATTTACATTTTCAATGGATAGAAAATTCTCATGCTATGTAAACCATTCAGAGCAAACAAAATATAAAAATTTTACTTTTTTCACTTTACAAACCTAGTGTATCTATGATACTGACAATACTTAAAATAGAAATTGGAAACCGGTTACACTGAGTCATTTATTATGCTACTGCCTCTCATTCCAAAGCCATCTCTCTATACACTTTGTATAGTTGGAGCTGAGCCTCTGCAAACTATGTTTCTCCTTTGTCAGCTGGCTCCCCATCAGTTTTCAGCGATCAATGGTGTCAAAGGGAACCTGGCAGACAGGTGAAAGAATGAGCATGCCTCATTCTGTTTTGCTTGCTGTTCCTGTCAGCATCATCTCATCAACAGTTTTTCACTTTGGCAAAAACAGATACCTCAAATTCCATGTTTTTATTTTATTTTTAATTTATCTTTATTGTTCAAAGTATTATAGATATTCCCCTTCCCTCCCACCAATTGGCCCCCTCTAACCCACCCCCGCCTCCTCCCCAGGCCTTCCCCACACTATTGTCTGTCCATGGACTATGCATATCCTATCTAATAATAGACAAATATGCAAATTGACCATACCTCCGACACACCCACAAGCCATGCCCAGCATCCAATCAGAGCGAGTATGCAAATTAAACCAAACCAAGATGGCTACAGCCACAGAGAACAAGGTTTCCTAGGTAACAGAGCAAGCCAAGCTTTCTGCCTGCCCTGGCCAGGCCTAAGCCTCCACTCAAGCTACAAAGTTTCAATTATAGAAGGTAAACAAATTCAAACAAATGGCGGCAGAATGGAGCTTGAGAGAGCAGGCCAGGGTTGCCGCTGGCAACAGGGGAAGCAAAGCTTTCTGCACACCCTGTCCGGGCCCACCCACTTAAGGCAACAAAGTTTCAATTATAACCCCAACACAAATGGCTACCTGCGGAGGGAGCCCCAGGCTTGGCTCCGCTCCAGGCTACAAAGTTTCAGTTGTAGAAGGAAAATAAATTCCAGATACCAGGGCCTCTGCTTGGGTTGCCAGTGGGCGTGGCCAGCCTGCAAACCACCACAGGCCCCTCGCTCAGGCCGCCCCACACCCCCAGGGAACCCCCACCTGATCCGGGACGCCCTTCAGGGCAAACCAGCTGGCCCCCACCCCTGTACCAGGCCTCTATCCTATCTAATAAAAGAGTAATATGCAGATTGATCATCACTGCAACACACAATATAGCTGCCCCTATGTGGTCAAACATCCTGACCCCATGTGGACACAGGATGGCCACCACAAGATGGCCAGCAGGAGAGGGCAGTTGGGAGGCACCCGGCCTGCAAGGGAGGGCAGTTGAGAAGGACCAGGCTTGCAAGAGAGGGAAGTTGGAGGTGATCAACCTGCAGGAGAGGGCAGTTAGGGGTTACCAGGCTGGCAGAGGAGGGAAGTTGGGGGCAAACAGGCTGGCAGCAGAGTGGTTAGGGGGTGATCAGGCTGGAAGGCAGAAGTGGTTAGGGGCAATCAGGAAGGCAGGCAGGTGAGCAGTTGGGAGCCAGCAGTCCTGGATTGTGAGAGGGATGTCCCAGATTGGAGAGGGTATAGGCTGGGCTGAGGGACAACCCCCCTCCGTGCACAAATTTCGTGCACCGGGCTTCTAGTCTATAATAATAAAAGGCTAATATGCAAATGGTCATATGCCCTAACACCATAATGACCAATCAGCAGGAGGCTGTGTCCCCGCCCAGCAACAGCTGGGGTCGTGACATTCCAGCAGAGCTTGACAGGGGTGGGGCCAGCCGAGTCTAGGCCTCGCCCAATGTGGGCAGGTCCGGCCAGGTCTGGGTCTCGCGTGATTTCAAGGCACACGTGGGTGGGCAGGGACTTGACTCTGGGTCCTGCAGTGCACCCCAGACTCTGACAGGAGGGAGGAGGGAGCCGGATACCCACACCCAGGACCCACACAGGAGGGCAGTGGTGGTTAGGGGAGATCAGGCTGGCAGGGGAGGGCAGTTAGGGGTGATCAGGCTGGCAGGGAGGGCAGTTAGGGGTGATCAGGCCAGCAGGGGAGCAGTTAGGGGCATCAGGCTGGCAGGCTGAGGTGTTTAGGGGTGATCAGGCAGTCAGACAGATGAGCAGTTGGGAGCCAGGGGTTCCGGATTGCGAGAGGGATGTCCGACTGCCGGTTTAGGCCTGATCCCTGAGGGGTCCAGGATTCGAGAGGGTGCAGGCTGGGCTGGGGGACTAACTCCCCCATGCATGAATTTTGTGCACCAGGCCTCTAGTATACTACACACACACACATATATATATATATATATATATATATATATATATATATATATATATATATATATATATATATATATACATATACATATAAGTTCATTGGTTAATTCCTTTCCTCCCTTCCCTGCCCCCCCCCCCCCCAGACCCTGCCTTCCTCTGAAATACATACATGCTTCAATGTCTCTGGATCTTTTTTGTTCATCAGTTTATTTTTTTCACTAGATTCCACATATAAGTGAGGTCATGTGATACTTTTTTCCCTGACTGGCTTATTTTGCTTAGCGTAATACATTCCACGTCCCTCCATAGTGTCTCAAACAGCAAGACATCCTTCTTTTCAGCAGCTGAAATATATTGCATAAATGTACCATGGTTTTTTAATGCATTCATCTACTTGGTTTGTTTCCATATCTTAGCTATTGTAAGTAATGCTGTTATGAACCTATATTCTTTCTGATTGGTGTTTCCAGCTTCTTAGGATATATTCCTAGAAGTGGGATAACTGGGTCAAATGGCAGTTCCATTTTTAATTTCTTGAGGAAACTCCATACTGTTTTCCACAGTGGTGCACCAGTCTGCATTCCCACCAAAAGTGTACTTGGGTTCCCTTTTCTCCACATCCTCACCACCACTTGTTTGTTTACTTATTAAGGGTAACCATTCCTACAGGCTGAAAGCTTGGCTTCCTGTGTTACCTAGGAAACCTTGCTCTCTGTGGCTGTAGCCATCTTGGTTTGGGTTAATTTGCATGCTCGCTCTGATTGGATGGTGGGCGTGGCTTGTGGGCGTAGCTTGTGGGGGTGTTGGTGGTATGGTCAATTTGCATATTTGTCTATTATTAGGTAGGACTAGTGGCCCAGTGCATAAAATTTGTGCACAGGGGAGAGGGTCCCTCTGCCTGGCCTGCATCCTCTTGCAATCCAGGACCCCTCAGGGAATGTCCTATTGCCAGTTTAGGCCCGATCCCTGCAATATTAGGCCTAAACTAGCAATCGAACATCCCTCTTACAATCTGGGACTGCTGGCTCCTAACTGCTTGCCTGCCTGCCTGATCGCCCCTAACCACTCACATGCCTGCCTGATATCCCCTAACCACCTCTACCTTGGTTCCCACCACTGCGGCTTTTTCCAGAAGGATATCTGGAATGATGTCTAGAAGGTCGTTCGGCTATCCTGTCTAATTAGCATATTACACTTTGGTCAGAATCAAGTCAATTTGAGAAAATGATAAAAGCATTTTTATTTTTTCCTTTTATTTTGATCAACCTAATTACAAAAGTAGATACAGGAGGCCAGTTAAGAAAATATAATTTACATAAAAATAATTTAATAAAAATTTAACTAAACAAATTAGTTACAAAACTTTTCCAGCAAATATGAGAAGTTCATATGGAATAAAAAGTTAAGTGACTAGATGCAGTGTGGAAAATTTTTATATAACCAATTTGTTAAACTTGAATTTGTAAATTAATTCTTCAATATTCCTTAAGAAATAGTATTCAATCTATTTATAAAATCATAAATATTAAGTATACAATACCTCGCTTGCTTACAAATGAGGTTATTTTTAACATATTGCTATAAAGGGTTAATTCACAAGTGATTATCATTACTTATAAAATAACTAGTGGCCCAATGCACAAAAATTAGTGCAAGTGTAGGCTTTCCTTCTCCTGGCTGCTGGCACCGGCTCCCCTCTGGCACCCAGGACCCGGCTTCACTACTCCAGCTGCTGGCAGGCACCCGAGACCGGGGCTGGCTTCCCTCTGGCCCCAGCTTTGTCAGGAAGGACATCAGAATGACGTTTGGAAAATGTCTGGTCTAATTAGCATATTACACTTTTATTATTATAGATTTGTCATTAAAGATTTTTACATGATTAAGAGAACATGAGTCTGCATCACTTGAATTCTTTTTCTTAAGTATGGATATATTTGGGGAATAGCCCTTACCTCTTAAAGGTCTTCATCTTTAATACCTACAAATTTTTGTAATAGTTCTCCTTTATGGCTATTTCAGTATAGACTAGATTATCCTCTCTAATAAAACGGTAATATGCAAATTAACCATCACTGCACTACATAAGCCACTCCCACCAACCAAGCCACGCCCACCAGCCAATCAGGGCGAGTATGCAAATTAACCCCAGCCAAGATGGCTACAGCCACAGAGAACAAGGTTTCCTAGGTAACAGAGCAAGCCAACCTTTCCATAGCCATTGCAGGCCTAAGCCTCCACTCAAGCTACAAAGTTTCAATTATAGAAGGTAAACAAATTCAAACAAATGGCGGCAGAATGGAGCTTGAGAGAGCAAGCCAGGGTTGCCCGCGGCAAGAGGGGAGGCAAAGCTTTCCGCACACCTTGGCCGGGCTCACCCGCTTAAGGCTACAAAGTTTCAATTGTAGAAGGTGAATTAACTGCCACAGAAAATGGCTGCCGGCCTCGGAGGGAGCAGAAGGCTACAAAGTTTCAATTGTAGAAGGAAAATAAATTCCAGATACCAGGGCCTCCGCTTGGGTTGCCAGGGGGCGTGGCTGGCCTGCAAACCACCACAGGCCCCTTGCTCAGGCTGCTCCATGCCCCAAGGGAACCCCACCCTGATCTGGGACACCCTTCAGGGCAAACCAGCTGGCCCCCACCTGTGCACCAGGCCTCTATCCTATCTAATAAAAGAGTAATATGCAGATTGATCATCACTCCAACACACAATATATCTGCCCCCATGTGGTCAAAGATCCTGACCCCATGTGGACACAAGATGGCCACTACAATATGGCCAGCTGGAGAGGGCAGTTGGGAGGCACCTGGCCTGCAAGGGAGGGCAGTTGTGAGGGACCAGGCCTGCAAGGGAGGGCAGTTGAGATGGACCAGGCTTGCAAGGGAGGGCAGTTGGAGGTGATCAACCCTGAAGAAGAGGGCAGTTAGGGGTCACCAGGCTGGTGGAGAAGGGAAGTTGGTGGCAAAGAGGCTGGCAGGGGAGCAGCGAAGCATCAACCAGGCTGGCAGCAGAGTGGTTAGTGGGTGATCAGGCTGGCAGGCAGAAGCGGTTAGGGGCAATCAGGAAGGCTGGCAGGCAAGCAGTTGGGAGCCAGCAGTCCTGGATTGTAAGAGGGATGTCCGACTGCCCTCCAGGAGTCCCAGATTGGAGAGGGTAGAGGCTGGGCTGAGGGACAAGCCCCCTTCATGCACGAAGTTCATGCACTGGGCTTCTAGTTCTATATAATAAAGAGATAATATGCAAATTGACTGTCACTCCATCACACAAGATAGCTGCCCCCATGTGCACACAAGAAAGCTGCCACAAGATGGCCAGCAGGAGAGGGCAGTTGGGGGGGCCAGTCCTGCAGGGGAGGGCATTTAGGGGTGACTGGGCCAGCAGGGGAGGACAGTTTGGGGGTACCAGTGCCAGGGAGCCCATTCCAGCATGTTATAATTACAAGAGTTTTATGAAAAGGTTGATGAAACTTGGGGGCTCAACAAGGGCTGAGTCACATATGTAATTACCTGTTGGAATGGCTGAAAAGGCACTTCCCCCAAACCTGAATAGGATGATTGTTTACTGCCAGACAGCTCAGGGCATCTTAATCTACAAGTTATTGCCTCCTGTTGGCCAAACACCTGAACAGCTATAGTCTATTCCCCAATCTGACAATGCTTCTATACCCTACCCTTTGAAGTGTATTATCTCCACCTTGCTTTAGGACAAATTGTGTGAATAAACAGCAAGGCGTCCTGAGACAAGGAGACTCTTTATCTCCTTTAGCTGAAGCTCCTCTGACCCCCAATGCCTTTCAAAAGTATCTTTCACCTTTGGACTCCTACTTGATATACGCATAGCCTTTCTCCAGATTGCTGAACCCTTCTTAATGCTGGGACAAGAACCCCGGCAGACCAGGACAGCAGGGGAGAACCGTCAGCAGTGACCAGGCTGGCAGGGGAGGGCAGTTAGGGGTGACTGGGCCTGCAGGGGAGGGCAGTTGGGAGGAACAAGGCCTGCAGGGGAGGGCAGTTGGGGGCAATTGGGCCTGCAGGGGAGGGCATTTAGGGGTGACCAGGCTGGCATGGGAGGGCAGTTAGGGGTGACTTGGCCTGCAGGAGAGGGCAGTTGGGGGCAATTGGGCCTGCAGGGGAGAGCAGTTAGGGGCAACCAGGCTGGCAATAGAGGGCAGTTAAGGGTGACCAGGGGAGGACAGTTGGGGGTGACCAGGCCTACAGGGGAGGACAGTTAGCGGTGACCAGGCTGGCATGGGAGGGCAGTTAGGGGTGACTGGGCCAGCGGGGTAGGGCAGTTAAGGGTGACCAGGCTGGCAATGGAGGGAAATTAGGGGTGACCAGGCCAGCAGGGAAGTACAGTTAGGTGTGACCAGGCCGTCAGGGGAGGGCAGTTAGGGTCAATCGGGCTGGCAGGGGAGCAGTTAGTCATTGATCAGACTGGCAGGAGAATGGTTAGGGGGTGATCAGGCTGGCAAGCAGAAGCGGTTAGGGGCAATCAGGCAGGCAGGCAGGCAGGCAGGCAGGCAAGCGGTTGGGAGCCAGTAGTCCTGTATTGTGAGAGGGGTCCCAGATTGGAGAGGGTGCAGGCTGGGATGAGAGACACACCACATCCTGTGCACAAATTTCATGCACTGGGTCTCTACTGTTATGATAGAAAATAACCTGTAAATCTCAGTGGTTGCAAACTTCAACGTTTTCTTTTGTATTTGTGCAGTGTGCTACTGTTTTTTAAAACTGACCAGTGCAGCTATTCTATAAATGCTGGATATGTTACCTACATTATGTTAAACTGCAACTTTATGTCCATGCAGCAGAAGAAAAATCAAGTTGAGCAGTTGATATTTGGTAATTAAATATTTCCACCTAGAACCAATGATATATGTAATGTCAGGTCAAAAGTCCTTAACTGCAGGAAGTCATATGGCTTCATCTCTCTTCAAGGAGATGGATACATGTAATTTATCTTTTTTGCTCAGAAGAAGAAATCAGATATCACTGAATAGAAGGAACATCTACCATAGTAGGAAAGATAAGAAATATCTAATAGAAAAGCATTAATATTGATGGTTATAACATTCAACATACCATATCTACACATATACTAATTCATATATACATATTCACATACTCACCCACTCCATGTCCAAATTATGCAAATTACTCAAGAATATGGCAACATAGAGCCTTAGTTAACTAAGCTATTTAAGCACAAACTAGAAAGCAACAGAATGCAGCAACTTAATGCACAGAAAAAAATATTCAATTTTAATAAAAATCATCTAAAAAGGGGGGACCCAAAGTAAATCAAAGTAGCTTATCTGCCCTGAGTAATGGGTCTTTCCCTGACATTGGAAAGCACAGGCTTCTCATATTCATTTATCAAACCACTCAGGCATCAAATTGAAAAGGAGAATCTCTATATAAGGCATCCATACATAGAGCAGTTTTAAGAATTGTTTCCAACCACCGAATTCTGATACAACACCTTTCTCTTATCTACTCCCAAACCCAGAACTATGTCAGACATATTCTATCAGCAGCAGGTGTTTAGAGAACTTTATTTTGGAAGCTCAATTTTCTATCTTCCTACAGCCCTTGTGCTGAGCAAACTCCAGCAACTTGAGCTTTGGATTCTGATTTTTGTTTACTGATGAATTCCCTGACTCACACCTTTACTCATGGCTTATGCTAATTCACTGCCTGTACTATCTCAAGGTCCCTGTGTATCTCCTCAGGTGGTATTATCATAACCAAATGGTGATTGTTTTTTTCTGGGCTGTACTGTTAAATTTCTCAGAAAAGATCTGATTCAACCAGCTAATTACATTACACCTATTGGGTGAGAACCTTGATTTTAGTCTTCTTCATGCACAAGTTACAGATACTCCTCAACTTGTGGGTTATGTCCTGATAAACCCTTAAATGTTAGAAAAACTGTAAGTTGAAAATGCACTTAATATACCTAACATACCAACCATCAAAGCCTAGCCTAAACTACCTTATACATGCTCAGAACACTTACATTAGCCTGCAGTTGGGCAGTTTTCTAACACAAAGCCCATTTTATAGTATACTAGAGGCACGGTGCACAAAATTCGTGCACAGGGAGGGGTGTCCCCTCAACCCAGCCTGCACCCTCTCTAATCCGGGACCCCTCAGGTGATGTTCAACTGCCGGTTTAGGCCCGATCCTCACAATCCAGGACCACTGGCTCCTAACTGCTCACCTGCCTGCCTGCCTGACTGCCCTTAACTGCCCCCGCTGCTTGCCTGGTCATCCCCTACTGCCCCCCCTGCCAGCCTAGTTGCCCCCAACTGCCCCCCCCCCCCGCCAGCCTGGTCACCCCCCTGTGGGCCTGGTCACCCCACACAGCCTGCTGCTTGGTCGTTTGGTTGCCCCTCACTAACCTCCCTGCCGGCCTAATTGCCCCATGTCGCCTGTTCAGTCATATGTTCAGTTGCGATAGTCGCTTAGGCTTTTATTATTATAGATTGTCTAATATCTCAATGTGTGTATTGCTTTTACACCATTGTAAAATCAAAATAATTGTAAGTCAAACCATCGTAAGTTAGGACTGTTTGTATTGGTTTTCCTTGAATCATTTTCTCACATTTGGCCCATCAAACTTTTCTGGGGGAAAAAGTCATGTAAAAATAAACATAATCTTCTATACTTAAGGAATTCTTTAGGTTCACTACTGAGAGCAAAAATAATAATCAGGAATCATCTAAAAATATTGCAGTCATTGCAGTTATAGCTGTTCTTGAAAGACTTAATATTAGCAAGGTAATATCTATTAGGTGTTATAGTAAATTACATTATGTTATAAACCAAGGATTGTAAAATATTTCAAAAAGTAAACATGCATTTATACCACTCATATAACATATAATATTCTTAGAAAAAATAATTCTAAATAATTAATGGCAGAAAAAAAACTTTTTTGTTATATCTAAATTTCTTCCTAACCATTCTTAAATTTATCATTTATTGCTCCAACCTTCTACCTCACTATGAATATAGCCTCATACTTTTCAATCGACAACTACTTTTCTCTTGCTCTTATAACCTGAAGAGATCCTCTGAGGCCATAGATTATGTTGGATCCAGGAATAAAATCCTACTGGGTAGCACATGTTTATAAGTTCCAAAGTACACTTTATTAGCATATAAATTGAAAATAGCAATGTTGATCAGGTTGTTTAATGAAAAATGCCTCTTAGTCCAAGTGAAAAACTATTTCCTTAATCCAAGTTGCTTAAAAAAACACAACAGAAACTACTTATGTGATTACTGCAAAAGGTGACAGGAGACAGGAAATGAAAGTGATGGCTGAACCAATCAACCTTTAGAAAAAATTGTATGTTAACTCTGGGCCAGTAAATAGCTAGATACATGTGTAGACAGAAACCCTTCCAATAATGTTCCTAATGTCAAGGTCTCTTGGGCAATAAAGACTTCCCTGTGATGAAGTCCATTAGGCAGCAACTTTATTAAACACAGCACACACAATCAGCTCTGGGTGACTACCTCCAGGCTTCTCTCTGGTGACATTGCAACGAATCTTCATTTTTCCAATAAAGAGTAATATGGCTTTGATCAAACCTTCTAACTTCAATTTCCTTGGGTTAAAAATATTTCTAGGAAGTCTTTTTTGAGACTCAACATCATATAAACACCCTTTTATTTTTCTTCTCATACTTGACATTTTTAGCTTGTATGAAAACACCATAATTAAAGAATAAACTACTTCATTAAGGATTGTCACTGAGGACTACAATTTTTATAATTATTTCACACAAATGTGTCAAATTTCAGAAAAAAAAATTTAATAAATTTATATCACGATGTACATTTTTATTCACGCATTTTGATGTTATACACATTAACTTAATAAATAAAAATGTATTTTCGCCCTGCGGTGTGGTTGAATGGTTGAGCATTGATCTATGAACCAGGAGGTTATAGTTCAATTCCTGGTCAGGGCACATGCTCAGGTTGTGGGCTTGATTCCTAGTGGGGGGTGGGGGGGAGGGCGTGCAGGAGGCAGCCAATCAATGATTCTCTTTATTGATGTTTCTATCTCTCTCTCCCTCTCCCTTCCTCTCTGAAATCAATTAAAAATATATTTAAAAAAAAGAACAAGCTGTTATTTTTGTCAATTGATGACCAAAAGAAAGAGAATAAATATGTCACTGAATGTGAAAAGCTGGGTAACCAAAAGGTATTGGTTTATAAATGAGTGTTCTCTAGAACAGCAATATAAAATTTACCAGAAGTAATGTTATATAACCTAATTTAAAAATATATATATATATATTTTTTTTGATTTTTTACAGAGAAGAAGGGAGATGGATAGAGAGTTAGAAACATCAATGAGAGAGAACCATCAATCAGCTGCCTCCTGCACACACCCTACTGGGGATGTTCCTATAACCAAGGTACATACCCTTGACCAAAATCAAACCTGGGACCCTTTGGACTGCAGGCCGACACTCTATCCACTGAGCCTAACTGATTAGGGCCCTAAATACTTTTTGTAACTAAAATACAAAATGTATAGTTTGAGAGAAAAATATGTACTATTAATTAAACACTAAAAAATTAAGTGTATTCCAACAATTGAATCCTTATAGGCAGGGTATTGTCCATATTTGCATAGGGCCATGAAACTAGCTATCTTAAAGCAACCTAAGTACTTCAAGCAGCTGATTGAAGCATTTGTATTACCTACTGACTCCTGAAGGCATTTAGTTTTCTTTCCCTTGTCTATTACTTTTCTAAATGTTACTTCTCACATTGAATTTCTCTCAGCACTTGGGACTACTAAAACTCTGTCTTTGCTAAGAAACTCCCCCCACCGACAACAGTGTCTTCCAAATGTTTATATTATCATTACAATTTTTGACCAATAATGTTTAGACATATACAATATTTGAAGACTGTATTAATATATTATGTATATAATAAAGCATGCAGAAAATGGACATTAAAATATGGATGAATTGAAATTATAAATGATAAAATTTTTACAGCATTACACTATGAAGATCATTATTCTAGATGTTATCATTTCATTTCTATATATAATGGCTGGTGAGAAGCTCAGAGGTAGTGATGACACCCAGTAAAAGAAACTTTAACTTGACATTGGCAATGTTGGTCTTTGCCTTAATCTTCATTTTCTCAAGCCTTATTTTTAAGGTAATCAAATGTTCTATTGTGTATGTCTTTTCACATGCTTTTTTTTTTAAGTAAAGCACTATGAAATAATAATTTGATTAACTAGAGAGTATCAACATAACATAGAACATAAGAGATCAAAGAACAATTTAGATAAACACTGTGATTGTACAGAGAAATAAAATAATACTTATGAATTTTAAGTAGTTCTCTAGGTCACATTCCTCTCTATGTATGTCACATCAAACTTAGTACATTTTAATTCCTTTAGAGTTTCCAAATGAATCTTTATTCGTCAAATTGGCTGGTAATTTAGGAGTACTTTTTAAAATGGATTCAAATTTGAAAAGACTGTATCTCTTCCAAAATCTAATGGAATTTTAAAAAAGTATTTCATTGAAGAAATATAAATCTACCCTAGCCAAATTTCCAGGCCAGGTTGTACTCTATTATAGTCATGCAATTTAGTGGTTCTTCATCAGGCTTATATATTCAGAACCATCATCTCAAGTGATTTTCAAACTCAAAATCCCAGGGCCAATTTAAAAATGAGAATCAATTGCAGGCTCTTGATATGTGAAAAGCAAAAGAAATGTTCTCAAGCGCAAAGTGTTGACATTTCTACTTAAGAACCAATTGAATACAAAGAACTAAGATAGTAACAAAATAGATAAAATTTAAATTTTATATATTTAAAATCTCATCCTTCATTAAAACAATTATGAAAAATAAACAGTCTGAGGTGCATGGTCTTCACACATAAAGAGCCCTATATTTTCATTCAGTCATTTTTTTTAACACTAAGTGGCTTTGATTTGATTGTACCATATCAAATCCTTAGTTGAATAAGAAATTAGAAAGCAAATATGTCTACCATAATCATTTTAAATGAGCCAAGATTTTATGAAATCTTAAATGTGCTAGTAATATTGGCTTAAGGCCTAATAAAATTTTAATATATGAGCAATCACAATTAGTCCTTTTTGCATTTCTAAACTCAGGTGATGTGTTTGTTTTTCTAGAGATGTGAAACTTGAAATAGAAATGGATATAGCCCCTGAATAAGCCCTGTGTGATCTTAATGCCTAAACAATTTAATTGGTATGATTCACAGAAGGAGATATAGAAATGGAAGTGAATAAAAATTATGTACAGTTCTTTTCATTTTCTAAACAATAGAGTATGACTGCACTTATATGTATAAATAAATAAGAGATAGATAAATTGCTAAATTTGGGTTATGGTGCCATTGGAAAAAAAATACTAAAATGATGAAATTCATTTTCTTTGTTTGTACAAATCTGGTAGCTACATTAAAATTTGCACTAGGGAACATTTTCAAAGCTTTTATAGTGTCTTTTATGCTGCTACACATTCTGGTTTTGAGAGGGAGAATTGCCCTGGAGGAGAAATCCTTCAGAAAGAAGAAGAGAGGGAACACAAGGACTCAGAAAAAAGTTTGCTACTGCAGAGAATGATTAGTACAAGGAAAGGAGGAGGAGACATCTGTTGGTGAAATGATTTTTAGAGATAATTAAGTGCATTCATCCAGAAATAACACATATTATACATCGTTTGCAGGCACACATGGCTTTACTAAAAACAAGAGAGACTTTGAAAGACCCACAAAAATAATCAGCAGTTCTGATCTGCTGTCACCGGAATGTCAGCCCATCCTGTTTGCCCCACCTCAGTCTTCCTAAATCCCTTTCATGCACCCTAATACTTTTTGTTGCAGGATATGTATACTACTTACAGAGCTAGCTTGGCTGGGAAGCATAGTCAGAAGAGTATAGCTTGCTTCTCATGTCTTTTAAAGCTTAGATTAATATTCCATTTCAAATTCCTGGAATTTAATTGGATTTTTAGGCATCTAAGAGATAACATAAAAATAATGTTAGTGCTCCAAATAAATGAATGAAGATTTTGTTAAGCATAGAAAAAGCAGTTGTCCTGACAGTAATGACTGTTTTAGAGACAATAAAAATTAACATCAGAACAGTTTAATTTTTCTTGATTGTTGCTCATTTTATCCTCTTCCACAATAAAATTGATGCATCATATTTCTGTATGTGATGCCTTCTTGTGCAATTTTATATACATTCAGTAAAGCACTACATAATGGGCCTTAAACTGTAGTGAAAGTAATAAGAAAGCACAATGTAAAAAAATATATATATATATAAAAGCCTAAGTGATCATCACAACCGAAACAACCGAATGGATGACGGAACAGAGGGCTGAGTGGGGCAACCAGGCCAGCAGGGGGGCTAGTGAGAGATGACCAAATAACTGAGCAGTGGGCTACATGAGGTGACCAGGCCGCCAGGGGGGTTAGTGAGGGATGACCAAACAACTGAACAGAGGGCTGCAGGGGCAACCAGGACAGCAGGGGGGTTAGAGAGGGACGACCAAACAACTGAACAGCAAGCTGTGTGGGGAGACTAGGCCGGCAGGGGGACAGTTAGGGGTGATCAGGCCAGCAGAGGGGGCAGTGAGGGGTGACCAGGCCAGTAGGGGGCGGGGCAGTTAGGGGCGATCAGGCAGGCAGGCAGGTGAGCAATTAGGAGCCAGTGGTCCCAGATTGTGAGAGGGATGTCCGACTGCCGGTTATCCCTGGCAGTCGGATATCCCCCAAGGGGTCCCAGATTGGAGAGGGTGCAGGCTGGGCTGAGGGGACCCCCCCCCATGTATGAATTTCGTGCACTGGGCCTCTAGTATTTTTATAAAAGCTTATACATATTAATTACCATCCAAAGAACACTTATGAGATTCTGCTTGGTTTTTAAGCGTAAATAAATTTAAAAGTTGTAGATTAAAAATAAAATAGTAAATAAAAATGAAAGACAGCAACTTCCTTTCATTGAGATAAACAATAGCAATAAAATGAATGGTATTTCCACATAACATATTGTTTTGACATTTAAAGATTTTCTATCTCAGCCCACAACCTGGGCATGTGCCCTTGACCTGGAATCAAACCATAACCTCCTGATTATAGGTCAATGCTCAACCACTGAGCCACACTGACTGGGTAACCATAATAATTCTTTAAGAACTAATCCCAATGCCATATACTTTAAATTCTCTTTTAGTTAGGATGCCTTTGGCTTCATATCACTGATCCTCCACAAAACAGAATTAGTATTTATATAATAAAATATGTTATTCCATGGACACAGACAATACTGTGGTGAAGGCCTGGGGGTTGGGGTAGGATGGGAGAGTGAGTGCAGGTAAAAGGAGGACATCTGTAATACTTTTAACAATAAAGCTAAATTAAAAAAAATATTACTGAACATAATTAGAAATCTCAAGGAAGGATGCTTCTATGGTTAATAAAAGCATTAGCTCAAATAATTTAAAATTAGTTTCTATTAATTCATTTTTTCTAGTCTGCCATCCTTATCAGGTTAGCAAACCTCATAACTCAAAGATGGCTGCCATTGTTCCAGGTGTAAAAGAAAAATGACATCTTTGAAAAAGCAGAAGAATGATAAAAAGGCATACCTCTTTTAAGGTAAAATGTTCCTTGTTAAGAGTGTAGACAATTTTCCCAGGTGTGTTTAGCCCAGTCATATCTTATTGGCTAGAGTCATATCACATGGCCATTCACATAGCTAATTCTGGAAATAGAATAGAATTACCATGATTGCTTAGCTCTAGATCAATCAAGATCAACTAGCATATAGCTTTCTGCTACCTAAACAATATAGGAGTTCTAATGGCAAAGACAAAAAGGATGTTGGTAAAGCTATTGGGTTAGCACCACGGTGTCTAATATACACACTTTATTTACCCCACATCTATTGCAACGATCACTCTTCTTGAAATGTACTCATTTTTGTAAAGTGTCTTATATTCATTTAAAAATACATGTAACTTTAAAAAATTATCTTTATTGAATGTGTTACAGATGTCCCTATTTTTCCCCATTGACACCCTCCTCACAGCTCCCCCCCCTCCCCAGGTTTTCAATACACTATTGTCTGTGTCCATGGGTTATGCATATATGCACATAAATTCTTTTTTAAATAAATTTTTATTACTTACTAGAGGCTGGTGCATGAAATTCATACACACGGGGGGGATGTGTATCCCTCAGCCCAGCCTGCACCTTCTCCAATCTGGGATCCCTTGAGGGATATCCGACTGCCTGTTTAGGCCCGATCCCAATGGGCAGTCGGACATCTAAACAGGCAGTTAGACATCCCTCTCACAATCCAGGACTGCTGGCTCCCAACCGCCTGCTTGCCTGCCTGCCTAATTGCCCCTTAACTACTCCCCTGCCAGCCTGATCAACGCCTAACCGCTCCCCTGCCAGCCCGATTGCCCCTAACTGCCCTCCCCTGCAGCCTGGTCACCCCCAACTGCCTTCCCCTGCAGGCCTGGTCTCCCCCAACTGCCCTTCCTGCCAGCCATCTTGTGGTAGCCATCTTGTGTCCACATGGGGATGGCCATCTTTGACCACATGGGGGAAGCCATCTTGTGTGTTGCAGTGATGGTCAATTTGCATATTACCTTTTTGTTATATAGGATTTCAGAGAAGAAGGGAGAGGGAAAGATAGAGACATCAATGATGAGAGAGAATCATTGATCAATTGCCTCCTGCATGCCACCTACTGGGGATGAAGCCCATAGCCTAGGCATGTGACCTGACTGGAAATCAAACCATGAACTCCTGGCTCATAGGTTGATGCTCAACCACTGAGCCATGCCATCCAGGCTGCATATAAATTATTTGGTTATTCTCTCTTACCCTCTGCCCACTTCCCTCTGAGATTCCTCAATCTGTTGCATACTTCCATGTCTCTGGAACTGCTTTGTTTGTCAGTTTATTTTGTTCATTAGATTCCACATATAAGTAAGATCATGTGGTATTTTTCTTTTTCTGATTGACTTATTTTGCTTAGTATAATAATCTCCAGGTCCCTCAAGAGATCACATTGGACAGTATTTTTATTTCATGTTTTGCTCAATGTAGTGGTTAAATTATCATAGGTAATCAATAAAACTCTTTTGAATGAATGAATACATTTATAAGATTTTATCTGTCTGGCATGTAGTTTATATTTGCACAAGTTTATTCTTAGCTGTGTCTAAATAGATTTGTTTTTCTTGACTTGACAAAATGTGTTATGAATTATATGTTCCTGAAAAGAAAACCTTTTAGGTGCAAGAAAGAAAGTAGAAATATAATTTGTTTCTTGTAAAAACTACACATATGATTTTAAAATTTAACTTCCACAAATGAATTATAACAAAATGAACAGAAATGGAAATTGGTTAATTGTAATAATGTGTTCTCTAAGTAAAGTAAATCCGCAATGATCTTAAATAATCTTTACACAATTTAGTGCTAAAACTTACTTGAGATAACAAAAACCAAATGTTGAGGAGTGACTTTTGAGTTCTGTCATTTGTCATTAAACAAAAAAAGAAAAATCAGCCCAGAATAAAAGTGAATTTTATATATTATGTGTATTCTAGTACAAAGAAATTCAAACATGGATGGAAAAAAATCCAGCACATTCTTTGCATTCTCATTTTTACTACCATATTCTATGATGTCATTTCTCTAACCTAGACTCTTACCCCAGCTATATACATTTAATCA
Source organism: Ia io (assembly GCA_025583905.1). Lineage (NCBI taxonomy): Eukaryota > Metazoa > Chordata > Mammalia > Chiroptera > Vespertilionidae > Ia > Ia io. Next base: position 38,816,952 of record JAJQQW010000003.1, read on the forward strand.
AACCAATAAAATTCCACTACATTGACCTTTAACACTCACATCCAGTCCCATCAACTTCTGATGTGGCATGTGCTGACTATACTTGTCTAGAGAACGGAATATAAACTCACTGGTCTGGTTATCAAGCCTCTTTCTAAAACAGACCCAACCCAGTTTTTCAACTCTTTTTCTTTTTGATATTCATAAACAACTTACTCTCTAGGCTAATTATATATACACAGTTTCCCACATACAATTTCTACTTCCTCCAGCTGCCTGTATTCTCTAAACTAGTTTACTTATTTTGGGAAACATTTAATTATGTCTCACCTGGCATGCAAATTTCTGTCTAATTAATAGACTTTTGTTAAGATTTCTTCTAAGTCACAGTTACTGTTGAATAGTGTTCCCTGTTTAAAAAAAAATGATATGCTGAAATTGTTGCTCCAGTACCTAAGAATATGACCTCATTTACAGGTATAACTAAATTAAGATAGATATTATATTAGAGTAGGGTAGGCTTCCATCCCCAAATGAGAGGTATCCTTACAAAAGAAGAGAGATACTTGGGGAGAACTCCAAGTGAGGACAAGGGCAGAGATTGGAGTTGTGCAGCTACAACAAAGGAACACAAAAGATTGCAAGCGAGTCAGCAGAAGAGGCAAGGAAGAATGCTCCTACAGATTTCAGAGGCAGTACAAACCTGCTGACACCTGCTTTCAGACTTTCAGCCTCTAGAATTGAAGACAGCAAAATTCTGTTCTTTTAAGCCACTGTGTGCTACTTTGTTAAGGAAGCTTTAGAAAACTAATACACCTACTCAAAATTGTCCCTGTTAATATAGGTATCCTATATAATAAAAGGCTAATAAGCAAATCGACCGAACGGTGAAAAAACGGGTCACAATGATGCGCACTGACCACCAGGAGGCAGATGCTCAACGCAGGAGCTGCCCCCTGGTGATCAGTGTGCTCCCACAGGGGGAACACTGTTCAGCCAGAAGCCGGGCTTACAGCTGGCGAGTGCAGTAGCGGTGGCGGGAGCCTCTCCCACCTCTACGGCAGTGCTAAGGATGTCCGACTGCTGGCTTCGGCCCGCATCTAGAGGGCAGAGGGGAGCAGGCCTAAGCTGTCAGTCGGACATCCCCCAAGGGCTCCTGGACTGTGAGAGGGTGTAGGTTGGGTTGAGGAACCCCCCCCCCCCCGAGTGCACAAATTTCATGCATCAAGCCTCTAGTTCAAATATATAATTTCCCTCTTTCTCCTTCTCCAACACACTAATATAAACTTTGCCCATCTCTCATCATAAGCAATATAAAGGCAATGATTACATTTTACATTTAAATGTCTTAATCATTTTTGAAACCCCTTGAGTGACTTAACAGTAATTGTTGACTAATAAAAAGTTAAAACATTCTGAGACAAAATTATGACTTAACTCTCCTTTTAATTGAATAGAAATGCTTCAGGCAAACACCTAAAATATTTACAAAATAATCCTGATTTCTTAAATTTCTTCTACAAAGCATCTTGCATACCAAAGTATATGCCTCCTGACAAATAATGAGTGTCAAGGACTATTCAACTTAAAAACATGCACATGCAAAGTGAACATTCAGTAAATTGTGTAGAAATAACTAAACTTATAGTGATTTTAAAGGACATTCTGCCCTGGCTGGTGTGTCTCAGCTGATTGGGCATCATCCCATGCAATATGAATCCAAAGGTGCAATCCCCAATATAAGGGGTATGCAGGAGACAGCAGCTGATCAATATTTTTCTCTCTCATTGATGTTTCTCTCTCCCTCTCTCCCGCTCTCTCCTTCTCCCTTCCTCTCTCTCTAACATTAAGAAAAACATTATTATTTTTTTAAGTTGCCAGTTGATTCCTGGTCAGGGCATATGCCTGGGTTGCAGGCTAGATCCCCAGTGTGTGTGTGTGTGTGTGTGTGTGTGTGTGTGTGTGTGTGTGTGTGGTAGGGGTGGGGGATGCATGCAGGAGGGAGTAGATCAATGTCTTGCTCTCACATTGGTATTTCTCTCTCTCCTTCTCCTTTTCTCTTTCTATAAAAATCTTTAAAAAATAATAAAGGGCATTCTATTTTAACTTTTAGAATATATGAGTAATTGGAGCAAGTAGAGAACTAAGAATCAAATTATTGCAAGTATATATAAAAACTAGAGGCCCAATGCACAAAATCTGTGCACTGGTAGGGTCCCTAGTGGCTGCTGGCTGCCGGCTGCCAGCTGGGTACTCCCTCCCTTCCCCCAGTTGAACTTCCAGACAACTCCTGGTGGAGGGGACAATTTGCATACTACACTTTTATTATATAGGATTAGAACATTAAACATATATATATGTAATACATATATATAATCATATATATAAAATCACTCAGCTTCAGGAATTAATATTTCATGACCAAAGTTTCACTTGTGTTCCCACAATTTTTCTCACAAACTGCTAGATTATAAAAACATGTTTGTTTGTAATTCCTCTTATTAATTCCTCATCCTCTATCTTTTCCTTTCCCTACTCCTAGTTGCCAACATAACATTTGTGTTGAGGGGACACAGGGAGAAAAGGGGTACTGGATTTTTATTGAGTTATACATATATGAAAACCACTCAATTAATATGTATAAAAATTGAAAGTCTTTTAAAAATGTATTTGTCATCAATTACAGTGAAAAAGACTAGAAATTCAAGTTTGACAGATTTGAAAAGGTAAGTGGTGGCAGGATTTGACAGGAGAGAAAGTTAAAGAATAAGCACTTTGAGCATCTGCCCTCTCATTGCCAATAAGGAAATTGTCAATAAGGAAAATTAATGCAGAACATACAAAGGGTCTCAAAAGGTTTAGGCAATTCAGGCATCATGAAAGAGGTGACTAATATTTTGGGAAAAGAGACACCATATAATATTCTCCATTTCTAATTCTTTCATTTACAAATATATTTATTGTTTGTTTCATATATAGGTATTGTTCTAAATGCTGATATTTCAATAATAATTAGAAAATTAATACAATTTAATTCAAAATGAAAATTAATTTGATTTTTAAAAGTGATTCATGGTTCATACTCTCATGAGGGAAACTGATTTAAAACAAGTAACCATAGAAACATAGAATTTCATGTAATGAGAAGAGTAATACAGCCATATAAGCAAAATAAAGGAACAGATAATGACTTCAGGGAAGGCTATTGTACTTAGGGTTGTCGAAAGCTTCTCCGAGGAAGCACAGTTGAACAGAGATACAAAAGACAAGCACGAGTGAGCCCACAATATCTGAAGGAATAGTTTTCCAGACAGAGAGGACCCTAAGTCAAAGGTGGGCTATAAAGGGGATAGTAGGAGGGAAGAAAAGAGTGGTGCTCAGGTCAGAGACCTCCAGACCAGATTAGCTAAGGTCAAGTCGATGAGTAGACTATGATACGGAGTTTGGCTTTCTTCTCCATATTTTTTTGGAGGCTTGACCTTTGCAAGGTTTAAGACAGTAAAATAAAAATTATTTTTAAGATTTATAAGTCACACTGGAAACTGATTGAAGAGTTTACTTTAAGGGATGTGGAAGGGTAGAAGCTGCAAGACACCATTGGGGGCTATTGCAAGAATTCAGAGAGATATAAAGGTGTTTTAGCCTAGTATGGCTAGTGGTTACAATACAGGTATATTGTAAATGAAAAGTAAATTTCTGATGAATTTGGTGTGGGTTTGAGGCAAAAGAGAAATCAATATTGGCAACTAAATTGTTGGCTTAAGCACATGTGTAAAGGTGGTATAATTTATTAGAATGGGGAAGACTGGGACTGGAAGAGTTATTTGAGAAAAAATGATTTTTTTTTTTTTTTGGCTGTATACTACTGAGAACCCTATTCAAATAGAATTGTCACTTAAACTTAGGAAATATGGAGCTGGAACTCAGGGGAGAAATTGAGTTTTAGGATAACAGTTTGAGTTCATAAGAATACTGAGTGTATTTTTAAATATATAATCTCTAGCGCTATGCTGGGATTATATTTCTTATCATCCCACTATTGGTTTAATAATGCCAATAAGATAATTATTAATTTTCTTCTGGAAAAAAGTACACTCATGCATTTTTTTCTTTTAAAAAACATTTATCATCTGTAAAATAAACCTAGACAATTTTGTTGGTTAGAACATGGTTGTTTGAAAGCCTTGAACTTCCTTTTGTACTTCTCTTTGAAAAAATAAAATAGATTCACAGTCAAATATGAAGTGAAAAATTCTAAATGTGTTTTACCAATGTGGATTTTCAGTTTTCACAAAGCAGATACTTAGTAAACATTTTTTGTATTGAATTAAATTTATAGATAAAGGTGGAGACATGATTTAAAAATTATTAGCAACTTTAGTCAATTAACTGAATTAATACATTTACAACATACTCAACTCCACTCCCTAAATATTCACATTTTTAAGTCAATAATTTTTTTTCAAGAAGTTGACATCAGAATTATTTGGGGAGTGTTTCAAAGCCCATGATTAAATCTCACTTTTCCAAACAGTGAATTCTGACTGAGTGTGGTATATGTATCAGAATTTGACATGTATATTGGAAAAACAAATGCACCCTAGTTCAAAGAACTGACTTAAGCAAAAGGGCTTGAATTGACACTGCTGAACTTAATCTCTGATTCACTTTTCTTCTCTTTCTTCTAAACAAACTTCCACTGAAGTTTAAATCTTTAACAGATAAATTAACTCATGCATTAATTTACTACAAGGCTTTTTCTTATAGAGTATCAGTCTCTTTGAGGTGATTTTATGTAACCTTAATTGCATTTCTTATGTATGGATTTTGTAAGTTAATTTATAAGTGACAATTTTTCTTCTTATTTTAATAAATGGACATTACATTATTATTAACCTTTGTTTTTTGTTGTCCATCTCTTAACAGAGCTAAGTTTCTTTTAGTTAATTTAATGTACATATATATTTTTAAATTTGCATTTAGAATTCTTATCTCTATGCATGATATATGTCAATCATTTCCTAAAATTTTGCCCCTATAATGGGTACAACTGGTCATTAATGTCACTTAAAAATTTTGGTGTCACTGGATAAGCATAGTTCTTTCAGAATACACAGCAAATGTTAAGATACGGTCAATAATGCCAGGTCAGCGTGCTTCAGTGGTTGAGTGTGTACCTGTGAACCAGGAGATTATGGTTTGATTACTGGTTAGGGTACGGGCCTGGGTTGTGGGCTCGATCCTTAGGTGTGGGGCATGCAGGAGGCAGCCAATCAATGATTCTCTCTCATCATTGATATTTCTATCTCTCCTCTTCCTTCCTCTCTGAAATCAATAAAAGTATATTTAAAAAAAGAGATGAACAACATATATTTTTATACTTTCTGAGTTTGAAGTTCTATCTTTTATAAACAATAGTAAAATCCTCTTGTGTTTTATACTTAAGGATTTATTTTTTAAGAATCTATTTTTTATTTCACAAATGACTTGTATATTCTGCACTCTTAACTGAGCAAAACTCCATTAAATTCTCTGCATATGTGCATGGCCCATGGACATAGACAATGGGGTGGTAAGGGCCTGGGAGTGGGGTGGGAATGGGCTGGAGAGGGTCAATGGGGGGAGTAGGAACATATGTAATACATCCTTTTTTATTGTTCAAAGTATTACAAATAGTAGTACATATGTCTCCTTTTTTTCCCCATTGACCTCCCCTACCTTCCAGCACTTTCAACAATAAAGAATTATTTTAAAAAATTCTCTGTACTGATCGTCTAAAAATTGTTTGTTTGTGATCTAAATTCTGATTATCCAATAGAGATATAGAGGTTAATTTGACTCTGGATTTATGGTGTCATTTTCTTGGCAATTATAAAATTTTTCAATGCCAAATCTATAAACATGTTAATTTGCCCAAGTTTGGAACATAACTATATAAATTATGAATGCCTAAATTTATTAAAATTATTTTCCTTATCTATGGGTTTCTTTTCATTATTCTGGAAATGGTGAGACAAACTTTTGAAATTACACTGAAGAAACCATTTGGAAAGTAAATGGTAGCCTATTAAATGAGTTCATGAGGAAAATGAAACTGGCCTCTGTGAGAGAAAATAGAGCAAAGGAGAGCAAAATAGAACTCTGGGTTGCAGGAAAGAAGAACAGATTGTTTTAATAACTACAGTTGTCAGAGTGGCCTATAATATTACTACATCAAAATTTAAAACCGATAAACGGTGATATTTTTTAATTTAAAATATTATAAGCAACGCTATAAAATGTATTAGAAATAATTAACCCAAATAAATACTAGAAGTTATAAGATTCTATTTGAAGAAATAAAACAAAACCTTACAATTTGATCCAATGCCTCTTTTCTTAAAATCCTTCAAGCTTCCCTGCCATCAGAAAAATTTTACAGCCAATATTTATACTACAGACCCCTCTGCCTCTATGTTGCTCAGTCCCTTCCTCCCTGTTAGTTTCTCTCCATCCTAGCCATCCTTCTCACCATCCACCTATCACATCTAACCAACCTCCACATATACATACCCAGACACCCAGCTACCACATTTATAATAACTTCCTAAACAGATCAGCTTCTCTCTCCCTCCCTCCCTCTCTCTCTCTTTCTCTCTCTCCCCTTCTTAATACAAAACATGCCATATGGCTGAAACTTTAAAGCCAAACTCTCCATATAGGACTTCCATATTTTAGTTGTTGTTCTTTCTTAATAAAGCTAGTTTCGGTAATAAAATTAATTGGTAACATAAGTCAACATTTTGATTGTATGCCAAATCAATGATGGATTTAAATCATTGGTCCAGCAGAAGTTTCTTAAGTAATTATTAAAGAATTTCTCAGGTAGTTTACCTGAATATTTGGTGCTGTACTAGTCAGGGTTTTGGTTGCAAACAATAAAAGCCAACTTAAGGTAATGTAAAAAGAAAGAGAATTAATTAATTTGATGTCATAAAGGTCATACACAGTGAGTGGAGGCAAAACCACGATGAGTTACAGACTTACCTCAGGAATTGTCTCTGAGATCTGTGAATACTTAACTCCATGCCCTTATAAGATGAACTCCACAGCAGCTGTTGTGAATTTACAGCTTTTGTACTATGGTAGTACAAAATGCTTTAAGGCTCTGTAACTAGCACATATACTCTCTGACTGAAACTGCACATTGTATATCTGTGGTGGAATACAGAGTCATCACATTGCTTTCCAGATATCAAGGGTGTTTAAATACGGACAGATTATAATTATGGCACTTTCTCCCCACTCACAGAAGATAAGATTCCTGCGCATGCACCACCGCCACCCCATTGGATGCCTGAAACCACAGATAGTACCAAACCCTATACAGAATGGGGCAAAAGTAGATTTACAGTTGTTCACATTGTAAATAATATAATAATTAATCATATAAGAATAAACTCTGTTTCTCATACTCACAACTATAAACCTACTTTTGCCCCACCCTGTGTATACTATGCTTTTTTCTACACATACCTATGATAAAGTTAGATTTATAAATTAGACACAGTAAGAGATGAATGACAATAACTATAATAAAATAGAACAGTTATAACAGTATACTGTAATAAACATTCTGTGAATATGATCTCCCTTGCTCTCAAAATATTTTATTGTAACTACTTATACACCCTTCTGGTGATGCTATGAGATGAAACAATGCTTATGTTATGAGATGAGGCAAGGTGAATAACATAGGTATTGTGACGGAGCATTAGGTTACTTGAACAGAAGGGTTACTTGAACAGAAGCCTGTGACACTGTGATAACCCAGATGCCACTAAGTGACCAAAGGGCCTGGAGCTTATACAGCATGGAGACGTTGGTCAAAGGGTTGAGTCAGGAGCCAGGAGAGATGAAGCATGATGTGGAAATTTTTTTTCTATTTTTATTTTTTAAAAATATATTTTATTGATTTTTTAAAGAGAGGAAGGGAGAAGGATAGAGAGTTAGAAACATCGATGAGAGAGAAACATCGACCAGCTGCCTCCTGCACATGCCCTACTGGGGATGTGCCTGCAACCAAGGTATATGCCCTTGACCGGAATCAAACCTGGGACCCTTCAGTCCACAGGCTGACGCTCTATCCACTGAGCCAAACCAGTTAGGGCTTTTTTTTCTATTTTTAAATTATAGTTTACATTCTAGGCTATTTTGCATTAGTTTCCTATGTACAGCATAGTGGTTAGCTAATTATATACTTAACAAAGTGTCCCCCCTGATATTTCCAGTACCAAACTGGTACCATACATAGTTATTATAATATTAATGGTGCCAATTTAAAACTTATGAATTATTTCTGGAATCTTCCATTTAATATCTCCAGACTATGGTTGACTAAAACCACAGAAAGCAAATCCTCAAAGAAGAGGAGACTATTGTATAAACACATTAGTGTCTAATCAAGAGACATAAAACATACCTGAAGAATTTAACAGCAAAAGGGGATTACTAAAAGTAGTTCATGAGAACTCTAAAGACTACAGATATAAGTAGTACTATATTTAGATAACTACATGTGGACTGTGGTTTCCAGATCCACATGTAAAGAGCTTGGAAGGAGCTCCTTTGTCCTAACAATAACTAATAAACCAAACAGACTGAAAAACCAACACCTCTTCTTGGATCTGTAAGAGAGCCTATGTGGAGGACATGAGAAAAGCTGCCTTGTCAAGACTGGAAAGATGGACCGGTGAACACAGGAAGTCATAGCTACTGGATCTTATGTTCAGGATAGAAAACCTCCTCTGGAATCAGTGCTGGAAAGAAAACCTGAACTGTAATTGATGGATTTCTAGAGCACCATGTAGACAAGCTTGAGAGTTAAAAACTCCAGGGGAAACCTACTCATTAGCAGGCCCCCACAATATTGCAAGGTTTACCTTCAGGAACTCAAGCAGATTCCCATGGTAATATCATAGAAAAATCCCCTCATGCTTCTGGCAGGGGTAGGGGAAAATACTACAGACACTCCATTTTTCTTAACAAGGCCTGCCTTCTGGAGAAACTAGTTACCATAGCCTAATGTGCTGGGGTATTATCAGAGCCTAATTCTCCTGGAGAAAGAGAAATATAGGCATACCTTGGACATATCTATTTGGTTCCATTTCACCACAATAAAGTGGATATCACAATAAAGTCAGTAACAAATTTTTTGGCTTCCCAGTTCATATAAATGTTAGACTATACTATAGTTTACTAAGTGTACAATAGCATTATGTACATACCTTGATTTAAAAATATTTTATTACTGCCCTGGGTGGGTGGTTCAATTGGTTGGAGCATGTACACCAAAAAGTGGTGGGTTCGATTCCCCCTCAGAATATACCCAGGTTGCAAATTCAATCCTAGGTTGGTGCATGTGCAGGAGGAAACCAATTGATGTTACTCTCTCTCCCTTCCTCTCTCTAAAATCAAATAAAAATATATAAATAAAATAAAAATACTTTATTATTAAAAATGCTAATCCTCTTTTGAGCCTTCAGAGAATGGAAATATTTTCTACTGGTGTAGGGTCTTGCCTCAGTGTTGATGGCTGTTGAGTGAACAGGGTGGCAGTTGCTGATGTTTGGGGTGACTGTGGCAATTCCTTAAAATAAGACAAATTTTGTCACATCGTGTGACTCCTCCTTGCATGCTGGGGTGTTTCTCAGCATCTAGAAGGGTTCAGGAATCTGGAGAAGGGCTGAGAGTAAATTAATAAAGAGACTAGACATGAAATATATTTGGAAGGCATTTTGGGGAGTCAGAGGAGACCTAGCTTCAGTAACCAAGTTCTCTGAATCTCTGGACCCCTAGCTTTTCATTAACACAAATTGCCCTAAAGCAAAGCAGATATACCTATCAAAGGTAAGGTTTGGTATACAGTAGGCATTGTCAGGTTGGGCGAACTGCCTTCGGCTGTCTGGCAGCAGGCAATAATATATGCAGATGTTCAGCCCTACTGAAGCCTCAAGATTCATCAACCTTTTGATGAACTTTTTGCATTTTATTATGCCCTGCTGGAATTAGCTTTCAACACTTGCACAGTTTCTCAAATATCATTGATCAAATATCACCATAGCAAATATTATAAGAATAAAAAAGTTTGAAATATTGCAAGAATTATCAAATTGTGACACAGAGACATGAAGTGAGCAAAAGCTGTTGGAAAATGGCACCAATAGACTAGCTCAAGGAAGGGTTGCCACAAACCTTCGGTTTGTAAAAAACACAGTCTCTGCAAAGTGCGAGAAAGCTATATCTTAACCAACTCTAGCTGGCTCTACCCTTTCACCTGGAAGAAAGGAAATACCCAGTGCCACCCCACTCTAGGCATCCTGATTTACCAACATAGGAGGAGGGGGTACTGAGACACTCTTGTGTGGTCCACAGTGCAGAGGCAGAGGTTCACTGAGAAATGGAGGCCTACTCATCACACATACACCTCTCCACCACATTAAGACAAGCCTATTTACAGCAGTTTGCTTCAGCAAGGAGTAAGAAAATGCCTACTAGGCTCCTAATGATGCAACTGAAAGGTGTACAACCCTGGCTTTCCTGAACACAAACTACAAGGAAGCCACATGCTGGGCTGTTTGGCCAAACTCTCTAGGGGTGAAAACCATTACCTTTCCAGCATATTTCTCCCAAGAAAGCCACTTTGTAGGTGCCAGCAAACACAGTAAGAAGCTTTTCAGAAAAATGACAGTGAAACTTGCTGGAGGATGACTACCACTGTGATTTTTACATAATCCTAGCAAAGAAACTGCTAATTTAGATGCTCAAACTATGCTGGAGGGTGAGAGCCACTGTGTCTCCTCCATACCACTGGCAGCATTCTGATATTTGACTCTAGTTGTGGGTTCAGTGGCATCAGGGAGTGGTTGTGATGGGTCTTGAGGAGAAAAGACATCCTCTTTCAAGGCATCTTCTGAAGGTCAGGTTGTCACCTGACCTTTGTTTTCAAACAAAGCAGGTCCAGGCTCCTGTGACACAAGAGGAGAAGCTTCTTCCACTTGCAAGGGAACCTCAGATTGACTTGTGAGTTTGACATGTCCACTTTATCTGAGTCCAAACAAATGTTTTCAACTCCAAGATTGGTTCCATTTTTCCCCCAATCAAAGCAACACTCACATGAGAAACTGTGTCACATGGTAACATTGTAAATTCAATTAATATTGTTATTTAGTAAGCTACACAATGGTTTGATTTTTGAACAATATCAGCTCTGTAGCTTAAAAAAAGAGATTCTACAAGGGCTGTCATGAAAACTCTCTGATTTTCAGATGATGATTTGAACTGAGGGTTAAAGGACTTGAGCTTGTCATTTATTTTTTTTGTAAGTGCTCCATTGCACTCAGCAGATCCCTCTCATCACAATGCTTGTATGTATCATGATTGCTTAATGGTCAAGTGCTGTAGCAACTTAGGCTCCCAAAGCACGTGCTTCGGTTGGCACTTCCTCAGAATCAACAACAGGTGGTTGTTTAATTGTGGACCACTGCATGCCTTGAATTATTAGCATCCTGTGCCCTAATGGTCAGGATATCAGCACTGTGCTGAAGCCCTTGGGCATGACCAAACCGAGCCTTAAATTCATCTTTATCTCCTAGGGCTACTTCCAGTCCTAATTCTGCATCAGTCAGAATCCAGTTAGGAAATAGATCTATTACAAAAAATTTTAATATAAAGAATTATTAGCTAATTAATGGTGATTAACTACTAAACAGAAGACAACTCTTAAACAATACAGGAATAATCAAGGTAGGGAACAAGTATTATATCTAAGATTAAGGGAGAGTATGCAAAAAGTAAAGAAACTTGGAACAACAACCCACCCACCCCACCCCACCCATATCCAAACTACGTGAAAGTTAAACTTGGTTGGAGAAGGTGAGGTTGTGGTCCATTAAATAACACAGTTTACAGAGGTATTGACAACCACAGCTGCTGAGCAGGGAGTTGCCAACCAGGATACCTTCTGTCTGAGGCTGGCCAGCAGAAAACTCCCACTGAACAAAGAGTTGCCAGAATAAATAGAGAATGCAGAACAAAACTTGAATATCAGATACATAATGAAAGGTTAGTATAAGTATATTTCAAATACTGCAAAATAATATGCTAACCTGAAATTCAAATTTAACTGGTGTCTTGCATCTTTATTTGTTAAATCCAACAATTTTCCTCAGCAGTGATATGAAACTTATTAGAAGGCATGCACCACTGGTTCTCCCACGGATCAGTAGCCAGGAAGCTGCCCACTGGGATACTGGTGAGTCTTGCTGAAGGTTCGGTCCCAACAGGTGTCTCTCAACTCACCGGTCATCAGAGGCAGAGAGAACAAAAAAAAAATCAGGACCCAAAGGAAAAGTGCCTTCTCCATTTCCTTCTAGACTCTTTTTGATGCCATCTCCTAATAAACATTGTACAAAATATCAAAGAAAAAATGCCTGGGGCTGGAACAGCTCCAATTACACAAAACAAGGCAAGAAAGAATGGTTTTGAAGTCAAAAGACAATAGATTAGTAACTGTCTTATAAGTATTCACTGCAGAAATCTTTTAAAAATATGATTTGATACCTCATTTGAACAAAATTATACAAGCAACTATTTTTAAAGCTGCTTAAAGCACCAATTCTATATTTGTATACTTAATTTTGAATCAAGTGCACATTCATTTTCTATTTGTGGATTTTTACACATTATAATATTACACATTTATAATATTCGTCTAAAATTTATTTCAAAGTGACACTTTCAGATGTTGGCTACAGTCATCAGTGGAAGTGAGTGAATCAAAGACCTGTGTAAAGAATCATTTCTTCATAACAGCATAATTCACGGCTGTAGTTATACTTAAAACTATCAAAATTAGAGGTTGAGAGGCTGGAGAAATGAGCTAAACATAGTGTTTCCCTGATTATATGAGTGGAGATTTTTCCTATACTGGTGACATTTTGCAATGATGAAGTTTCAGTAAACTGCTATTAGTTGCATTTTTTCTGGAGTAGGAAAATAGCAAGTGCTAATTTTGGTTGAATAGAAAGGCCTACAATTATGTTCTCTTCTACCAGCAAAGCTATTAAACATTTCCATGTTGTACAATGGATTGTAGTAGCTTGAATTTTTTAGGGATTCATGTTTCCAATCCATTGTGCAGTTCAACTATGTGTAGAGATATGATTAAGATATATTTTCCCATATCAAGATAAAAGTGAAGCATTTGAGGGTTTCATTTCATCAAACTTTGAAATAAATTTAAGCAATATTTGGATTTTATTTTTCAACATTTAGGACCTAAACATCCTGAATGCCCTTCCATGCTAAGAGGGGGTTACTAAAAACTATAGCTGAGGCCATGCCAGCATAGCTCAGTGCTTGAGCATCAACCTAGGAACCAGGAAGTCACAGTTCGACTCCTGGTCAGGGCATATGCCCAGGTGTGGGGCCTGCAGGAAGCAGCCAATCAGTGATTCTCTGTCATCATTGATGTTTTATCTTTCTCTCCCCGACCCTTCTCTTTGAAATCAATTAAAATATATTTTAAAAAAACTATAGCTGAGTATATGGGAATGAATTATCTTTATGAGTAAAAAATAAAGTAGAATCTAAAAGCAAGAGGGGTAAGAAAAAAGAGACTGCAGCTATCTGAAAGGGAAATGGGTTGGGATTGGGTATTTTAGTCTCAGAAACAGCAGTTTTTATTTTAATAGCTATAGAGTAAGTAATGTTTTGGCCCTCATATGTGGGTAACTAAAACTCACAACATTTAAATGATTGCATCACCAATACTTTGGCATTCAAAAGACTTTACTATCATTGGACAGGTAGGTTAGAAAAAAATCAATCTTTGATAACTAGGAAACAAAGAAACTCATTTGTATTTGCTTGGTATTAATGTGGATATAAAAATAGTCTTTCCTGAGAGTTAATAAATATGGGTGTGACCTCATAGAAGCTTGAATATTTTACCACTGTGTGAACTAGAAATAACCAAGCCAACAAATGGATATATAATGTTCTCAAGTGGGACTAAAGTGATAGCAACATAGAAAAAAAAGTGTTTTAGAAGGAAAACTTTCAATTAATATTAGAAAGGATTCCCACAGATAAAATCTCCTCAATGAATGTGAAATCACAACCAAAAACTAGAACAAGAATTTGCAGACACAAGCAAGATTTTTATGTAATAGAATTATTATATACAGACTTTTAAACAGTGAGTAAAATACTTAAAGATATGTCAAAATAAAAAGCTTCTGCACAACAAAACAAACTATCAAAAAAATGAAAAGGGATCCCACTGTACAGGAGAACATATTAGCCAATGATATATCAGATAAAGTATTAATTTCCAATATATATATAAAAAATCATACAACTTAACAAAAGGAAGACAGACAATGCAATTAAAAAATGGACAAAGGACTTAAATAGACACTTCTCCAAGGGGGTTATTCAGATGGCCAGGATACATAAAAAGATGCTCAAAGTCACTAATCATCAGAGAGATGGAAATTAAAATGACAATAGGGTATCACCGCACATCTGCCAGAATAGCTACCATCAACAAATCAACCAATGACAAGTGCTGATGTGGATGTGGAGAAAAGGGAATCCTAGTACACTGATGGTGGGAATGCAGACTGATGTAGCCAGTATGGAAAATAGTAAGGAGTTTCCTCAAATAATAAAGAATGAAACTGCCATTTGACCCAGTGATCTCCTAAGAGACCCAAAACGCCAATCAGAAAGAATATATGCATCCCTATGTTCATAGCAGCATTATTTACAATAACTAAGATTTGGACATAGCCCAAGTGCCTATCAGTAGATAAGTGGATAAAAAATATGTGATACATTTACACAATGGAATACTATGCAGTTATGTTCAGGCATATACATATAGGGATATCTATAGATGAAATAAATGAAAACATAATCTTACAACTATAGTTATCAATACATGTCACATTAGTAAAAATAGCCAATATCTGGGAACAATATTTTATGTGCTAGGTGCTTTATATGGATCACCCTTTTTAACTCTTAATCTTATGAAGCAGGTACTATTATAATGTCCATTCTAACAGATGAAGACACTAGAGATTAGTAAAGTTTAGTAACTTGCTAAAAATCATCAGACTGTAAGAGACAGCGATAAAATTCAAACTCAGGCTTTGAGATTTTTAAAATCTTTGGTAATACAACAGTCAGCTTTCTCAACTCTTCCAGGCTGAATTAATTGCTAGAAAAGCACACAATCTGCTGCTTTCTGTGTCCTCCAAATACACAGAGGCAGTTACCATTACAAGGAAAGAAGGATTCATCCTCACTACTGGTCTTGGTACAAATGCCTGGACCTATTTTCCTCCCTGGTCATCAAAATAGGGTTCTTCAGGGAAAAACATTATATGTATTCACAAGGTTAACTATGTAAGGACTTAAGGACTGTGATTATAATTATAAATTATGATAGTCAATTTCATAGAAAATTTAGATAATGGAATTAAGGACATTATTATTTTATAATTTAATATCCTGTTTCTTGAACAACTCTTACTTTTATCTTTCTAGCATATTTAGTTTTTAGTCTGTCTCACCCACCAAGTTCAAAATTCCTGGGTACAGGATCTTCTCTGCCTTCCTTCCTATTGTCACTGGTCCATGATAGGCACTTAAGAACAGTTTCTAGCTCTAGAATTGAAGCACAGGCAACACTTTGCCGTGGCTCAGGGAACCTGAATCAAAGTCTAAAAAGTGAATACAGAATTTAAAAAAACAGCTGCTTTCATGAGACCAAAGAACAGGGCTAAGGCAGTTCCCAAAGGCCTTCCACTCTCTTTCATGCAGACACCTTCCAAATATACCTGCCAGGCCTGGTCAGACTTTCTGTTCTTAAAGAGTTCCCTCTTGGTACTGATATGACACTTCGCTTGTCTATGTCCTCAGGAAAAGAGATCTAAAAGGCAGTGTGCTGTCTATGGCTCAAAGGAAGAGGGGAGTTGATAGGATGACCTTAGGAGTACCAATAAAGCTTGATGATTAAGTTTAGTTCTCTCTCTCTCTCTCTCTCTCTCTCTCTCTCTCCTCCTCCTCCTCCTCCTCCTCCTCCTCCTCCTCCTCCTCCTCTTCTCTCTTTTTGGTATCCAGAAACTTCATTCCAAATGTCTTCCAAGTTAAAATACATATGTGTTATATAGTACATTTTACCATTAAAATGTTCTGCACACATTTTTCACTATTCATTCCTTTTTGGACAAAATATATTTGAAGAGTGTTCACATACTCAAATAGCTTTTGGAAGTTTTGCCTCCTCAACTAGATTCCAATACTAGTTGTGAATTTCCTAAGACATAGAACAAATAAATAAAGGAGGCATTGAAAAGGAAAATACCTCTAAGGAAGATTCAAAACATTTAACATGTTTAATGTAAATTATATACTGCATTTGTATATGATATATAAAGTTAAACACACACAGAATGTGGCACAACTCATGCAAGCCTTAGTAGCCTCATAAAGAAATATCTATTCCCAAATAAATGACCATATATTTGTAAATTTCTAATTTTCTGCTGTTGGAAGTAGAAAAGGGAGGGGGAGGGCAAACCATTTGTCAAGTACCAATTACATGCCATACATTTCACTTGCCACTTTAAAAGTGTTATTTCAGTTAATATTAATACTAATCCTATTATATTAAATCCAGAAACTACAAGAGAGAGTGTGAAACTATGATCCTGGTTACAAAGTTAATAAGAAGCAAAGTCAAGATTTAAACTCAGGCTTTTTTCTAACTCAACATCTGAATGTTTTTCATTTCACTGTGATTCTTCTCAAAATGTTTTTACTACAGTACTGATCCTGAGCTATGTATTAATACAGTTATACTCTAATGAGGTATTTATATGCTAGTCCTGAAACAAGTGCATCCTTTCTTGAGTAGCTACATCATGCTTGCATTGAAGGTGATGGTAATGGTCAGACTAATTAATTCCATCACAATAACTTTGTCAACTTAATCCTTACATATGCTAAATAACTCAAACTGAATAAATCTCCTTCACTGTTGAATTTCTCACAAAATGGGTAATGGTATTAAACATGAAATTATTGGTATAATATTAAAATCAAAAGGTTTACAAACTGAGAAACCATTGATCATGAAATAATTATAACTGCAAACAAATGTCTAGATATAAATATAATTATATTATATACTAGTGGCCCGGTGCATGAAATTTGTGCACAGGTTGGGGGGTGTCCCTCAGCCTGGCCTGCACCCTCACCAATCTGGGACCACTGGCTCCTAACCACTCATCTGTCTGCCAGCCTGATCGCCCCTAACCACTCTGCCTGATGGCCTGATCACCACCAACTGCCCCTCCTTCGGGCCTAATCACCCCTAACTGCCCCCCGCCGCCAGCCTGCTTGCCCCCAGCTTTCCTCCCCTGCTGGCCTGCTCACCCCCAACTTCCCTCCCCTGCTGGCCTGATCACCCTTAACTGCCTCTGCCTCAGCCCTGCCACCATGGCTTTGTCTGGAAGGACATCTGGAAGGTCTCCCGGTCTAATTAGCATATTACCCTTTTATTAGTATAGATAACAGACACTATTCTATCATCTACAAACATAAACAAAGGAAAGTTCTGAAAGAAAATGAGAAAGTATGATTGATAAAGAGGTAAAAAACAAACAAAACAAAAAAATAAGAATAAATGAAGAGTGTAATAAATAGGTTTACCAACAACAACAACAACAAAAATTAGGTAGTCCTTAAATATTGATTCACTCTCTCTCAAGGACAAATAACTGGCTGTTCTAGACCTTTACTGGACTCCTCCATTCCTCCATCTCCCTCTTTCCCTTTCATATCTACCAGAAGATTTCTCCTGCTTGCCTAAAACTTCATGGAGTAAGTAGAGACCAGGTAGTAGAGAACACCCTCAATTTTCAACATGAAAAACACCAATATCTTCACATCCTATATCAGAAATAATAAGTATCCTTCCATGTGGACTGCCAAGGAGTCTAATATAATTTTCCTGCTTTTATGAGTCTTTAACCTCATAACAAAATCATGCTCTGGGAAGCCTGTCAAGAAAAGGTTTTTAAAAAGAAAAAATAATACAACTACAATCTACAAACAACAATTTATACCTATGAAAAGATGACTAAGCTGAATATATTTTCTTTCTTTGGCTTGTGTGATTGTCTCCATCTCAGTCTTGGGATCAAATTAAGAAGAAATCTTCATTCATTGTCTAGCTCCCTTTTTTGTTTGTTTGTTTGTTTTGTTTTGTTCATTTTCCTTCCCTTCTTCTGTCCTTCATCTGTCATTCAATAAACCTGCATTAAGTGTATATTGTCAACTCTATTAAAGGTTGAGGATGCAGAAAGAGCTAGGTAATATTTCATGCTGTTCAGGGACTAGCTCACTTATAATGTAATAGAAAGAGAGCAATAAATATAAATAAGTGGATTCAATGAATTAGTTTAATGGGGGAAGATCAAAATGCACTATTTTATGTCTGTGGATCAAAAAGAAGTCAAAGATAGAAAATAGGCCTTGAAAAAATGAGTAGATATTTATCTCTTGATGAGGATCAACACATGAAGCAGAAGGGTAATATAGACAGTATAAAGGTAAAAACAGAGTTAATGATTTGTGAAAAAGCTCCAGATGTTTGGAGGCTTACAAGCAGCTATACTAGTACCGGTAAATGGCATTAAGATGGTATGTAGGATTAGAGGTGGGGAGAAGTATAAAAAATAAATCTAAAGAGGCAAGCATAGATTATATCTTAGAAAATCTTGTTCATGATGAGTTTAAAATATACTAAAAGAAAATTGGGATGATTTAAAAATAAAAATCCTTGGTACAGTTTAGTAAATTTTGCTGTGTACCAAACCACCCCAATATTTAGTGACTTTACAACAGCAAATGGCTATCATTTCTTAGGTTTTGTTGGGCTGTTCTGACCTGGTCTAATTCAACTTATCAATGTGGTCAACTAGCAATTCAGCTGTGGTTGGATGGCCTAAGGTGGCTTCACTCACATGTTTGATAGTACACTGTGGTAATACAATAAGTTGATCATGTGTCCCTTACCATCCAACATTCTAACTCAAGCCTTATCACATGATTGAAACCTTCAAGTAGGAAGAGATGACAAGCCCCAATGCAAAAACTCTTTTAAGTCTCTGCTTCTATTACATTGATATTGTCTTACTGGCCAAGGCAATTCACATAGCTAAAGTCAGCATCGTTATGGGAAGGAGTTACCTAAGGTCATGGATACAAGTATAGGCATAATCATAGCCATTTACTGAAAACAACCCTTGACCCCTCTGGGTTTATAACATAGAATATCATGTATTAATTATAAATAATTTATAACTTACAGAATAACAATATATACTATCCCTTGTCCCAGGCATGTATATAATTTGCCCTTAACTGTTGTGAAACATGAGGCCAGAATATAAATGAAGGTTTATATAATACTAGAGGCCCAGTGCATAGATTCGTGCACCAGTGGTGTCCCTCAGCCTGCCCTGTGCCCTCTCGCAATCTGGGACTCCTCGGGGGATGTCAGAGAGCTGATTTAGGCCCAAGCCCTGCAGGCCAGGTTGAGGGACCCCACCAGTGTACGAATCCTTGCCCTGGGCCTCTAGTATGCATATAAGATCTTTGATTAATCTTTTCCTACTCTCACCCCACCCCCTACCCTCTGAGATTCATCAGTCTGTTCCATGTTTCCATGCCTGTGGATTGAGCATCTGCCCCCTGGTGGTCAGTGCATATCATAGCTGCCGGTTAAATGGTCAAACAGTTGAACTGTTGAATAGTCACTTAGACTTTTATATATATGTACTAGAGGCCCGGTGCATGAAATTTGTGCATGGGGGAGGGGTGTCCCTCAGCCCAGCCTGCACCCTCTCCAATCTGGGACCCCTTGAGGGATGTCCGACTGCCCGTTTAAGCCCGATCCCACTGCTGGCTCCCAACTGCTCACCTGCCTGCCTTCCGGATTGACCCTAACCACTTCTGCCTGCCAGTCTGATTGATGCCTAACTGCTCCCCTGACAGCCTATTTGTCCCTAACTGCCCTCCCCTGCCAGCCTGGTCACCCCTAACTGCCCTCCCTTGCAGGCCTGGTCACCCCTAAATGCCCTCTCCTGCAGGCCTGGTTCTCCCCAACTGCTATCCCCTGCAGGCCTGGGTCCCCCCCAACTTCCCTTCCCTGCAGGCCTTGTCACCCCCAACTTCCCTCCCTTGCAGGCCTGGTCCCTCCCAACTGCCCTCCCCTGCTGGCCTGATCACCCACAACTGCCCTCCCCTGCTGGCCTGATCACCCACAACTGCCCTCCCTTGCCGGCCTGATCCCGCCCAACTGCTCTCCCCTGCTGACCATCTTGTGGTGCCCATCTTGTGTCCACATGGGGGCAGACATCTCACATGGGGGCAGCCATCTTGTGTGTTGGAGTGATGGTCAATATGCATATTACTCTTTTATTAGATAGGATAGAGGCCTGGTGCATGGGTGGGGGCCAGCTGGTTTGCCCTGAAGGGTGTCCCGGATCAGGGTGGGGGTTCCCTTGGGGCGAGGGGCCTGTGGTGGTTTGCAAGCTGGCCACGTCCCCCCAGTGACCCAAGCAGAGGCCCTGGTATCTGGGATTTATTTATCTTCTACAATTGAAACTTTGTAGCCTGGAGCAGAGCCAAGCCTTCTGCTCGCTCCGTGGCCACAGCCATTTCTGTTGGGATTTATTTACCTTCTATAATTGAAACTTTGTAGCCTTAAGCAGAGGCCTGGGCTGGCAAGGGCAGGTGGAAAGCTTGGCTTCCTCCATCTTCAGGGAAACCCATGCCTCCCTCCTTCTCTCTGTGACCTCAGCCATCTTGGTTGTGTTTATTTGCATATTCGCTCTTGATTGGATGGTGGGCGTGGCTTGTGGGCATGGCTTGTTTGTGTACTGGAGGTACGGTCAATTTGCATATTACTCTTTTATTAGATAAGATAGATATATCTAAATGTTTAAAAGTCATAAACCAAACTAACAGGTTTGGTTTATGACTCTAGAACAGTCTTCTACTTCGACAAATATCCTAATATATCAAAAGCCAGGGGCCATCATGACCTAAATGACCAGACAGACAACCGAACATGAGGCTGTGTGGGGTGACCAGGCCAGCAGGGGGGTTAGTGAGGGATGACCAAATGACTGAACAACAGGCTGTGTGGGATGACCAGGCCGGCAAGGTGGTTAGTGAGGGACAACCAAATGACTGAACAGCAGGCTGCATGGGGCCACCAGGCCGGCAGGGGTGGCAGTTGGGGGTGACCAGGCTGGTGGGGGTGGGGGCAGTTAGTGGTGACCAGGCTGGCGGGGGGGGGGAAGTTAGGGGTTATCAGACAAGCAGGGGGGGGAAGTTAGGGGCAACCAGGCTGGCAGGGGGGGCAGTTGGGGCAATCAGGCCAGCAGGCAGGTGAGCAATTAGGACTCACTGGTCCTGGATTGTGAAAGGGGTGTCTGACTGCCGGTTTAGGCTTGATCATCTGAATCAGGCCTAAACTAGCAGTTGGACATCCCTCAAGGGGTCCCGGATTGGAGAGGGTGGAGGCTGGGCTGTGGAGACACCCCATGCATGAATTTCATGCACTGGGCCTCTAGTATGTTCATAATAACCTTAAATCGCAAGTTCAAATCTCTTGGACTTCTTTTCTTGAAGTTTCTTGCTGGAAAGTGGAGGCCAAGGAAAGCTGGTCCAAAGCATACTTTTCAGTATTTCTTCTCCTAGTTCTAGCACTATAAGATGTTTCATACCTGTGCATTTTCTAATCATATTTCAAACTCTTTATTTGTCTCCAGACAGAAGAATGTTACTTATTGGGCCTAGGGTTGTGTCCAACAATGGTATGATCTTTTAACTGCAAAAACAACAGATAAACAACAAGCCCCATAAGTGTTCTTGGGGCCATTTGTACAGGGATTTGTAATCCTAGACACAGTCTAGAAATTGGGGCATGGCCCTTGAACCATGTTTCTTGGGTAAGGGTGCAGTTGTAGGACAAGGGCCAGAATAGAGAATATCTTGTTTCAGTATAATGGCAGTTATTTCTGGTGAGAATATAGGAATAACTAAATTCTCATTTACTATGGTAAAAACTGAACCTAAAGCAAGACAACTATGGCTAGGGATTACTGATGACTTTCTGTGACACCATGGACAGGACATGAGCTATTCACCACTGACACCTTTTCTTTATACTTCTTAGACCACTGAAAGCTTGCTTTTGCAACAGCTTAACTTCAAAAATACCTCTGGCATCAATGATATTTTGACTGTCACAAGCAATGCACATTTCTCAGAACTTACCTCACTGGTAATAACAATGTTTCTGGTGGCCTATCAATTGGTTCTTTCAGCTTTTTTGCAAGAGTGGGCACATGACACAGGCTGGCCAGTAGACAATTTTATCTTCTTGTAGAAGTTGTGTAATATAAGCAAGCAAAACTAATCAGGATATTTCTTTAGAATTTTTATGGATACCAGGGAAGAGAAAGTCATGTTGCCCCTTCCAGCCCCACTGAAATAAAAGATGAGCTTGGAACTGCTGGGGCAGGGAAGGAGAGAGAGAGAGAAACTCCTGATAACGTCTTAACTCCCTGGATCCACCCATGACTGATCCAGTTAGCCATTAAATTGAACTTCCCATTATATAAAAAAATAACTTAATTTATCCAGATATTTATTGCTTCAAATTGTTTCAATTAGCTTTGTGTCATTCATAACTAAAAGTATCAATAACAGTCATGTGGTACTTGACACTCTTGTATACTCCCTCTGTTTTTTAACTCTCCCTTTTCTACATGTCCAAGATACATCTCTCCAGTTTTCCCTTCTGCATTTTTTAATACTGTGTATATTGATTTCTTCCTTCATATGCTTCTTGAATGTGGATATATTTCAGCTTTTGTCATTTCATTCAATAGACTCTCTCTGAATAGAAACACCAACATTTATTGTCTACTCCCCTTTCATATTAGCAATACTCAAGCCAGGCCTTTAAATATAGAAAACATAAAAATTCACTGTATCTTTTTGTGCTTCAGTTCTGGAATTGCTTTCACCACCCACTTCCTCAAATTCCCATCATTTAATCATATACTGCTGTATGTGATTTAACTGTGTTAACCTAGCTTCCCACCCTGACTCTTGCTTTTTAGTTTCTCTTCTTTGCTGTCTTTTACAACTACAGTTTCTGTTAGTCCTGGAGGAACTAATCTGATTTTGAAAACATTCCCTAGCTCATTTCCTAGTATCATCAGGTGATATAACAAATCTTACTTCATAGAGGGTAGGAAGATTTGCCATGAAGATCATTGGTTCTTAAAATTGATCAGGCATCAGAATCACTTGGATAACTTGTTAACACATGGAATGCTGGACCCCACTCCGAGAGTTTTTGATTCAATAGGTCTGGGGTGGGACCTGAAAATTTGAATTTCTGACAAGATCACAGGAAATGCTGCTACTGATGTATGAGGGTCAAGAGAATGATTCTGATCTAGTCCATAGTCTGTTTATAATTTTCATTATTGCAAATCTTTGGATTATGTGCTTCTTTTTAAAATACGTTTTTATTGATTTCAGAGAGAGGAAGGGAGAAGGGGAGAGGAATAGAAACATCAATGATGTTTCAGAGAATCATTGATCAGCTGCCTCCTGCATGCCTCACACCAGGAGTCAAGTCCACAGTCCGGGCATATGCCCTGACCGGGAAATGAACCGTGACCTCCTGGTTCATGGGTCACTGCTTAATCACTGAGCAACACCAGTCAGGCTATGTCCTCTTTTCGAGTGTGGTAGGAGCTTGAGTCTTTTTTCTAACCAATAGAATTTAGCCAAAGAGATGTGATGCTTCTCCAATAACTATATTATGATATGTAGACTCTGTTTAAGCAGAGAGGAGACATTTTTCCTGCTGGTCTTAAAGAAACAAGAAGCCATTCTGATTGTGAACTCTCTATAGGGATATAGGTATAGACATCTGGGTGGCCACTAAGACCTGAAGGCAGCCTCCAGCTGACAACCAGTAAGAAGCTGAGGAACACAGTCATATAACTACAAGAAAATAAATTATGTCAATAATCTAAATAAACTTGAAAGTGGAGTTTTCCCAAGTTGAGTAACCAGATGAAAACACAGTCCACCTGTCACCTTCTTTGAATCCTTGTGATCAGGGAACCTAAATAAGCCATTGCTGGACTCCTGACCCATAGACGCTGTGAGATAATAAATGTGTGCTGTTTGAAGCCACTAAGTTTGTGATAATTTATATTGAATATAATATCTTCTAAAAAGATTTCCCCCCAGCATTAACCTCTCCAAAACTCTTATTTCCTAGGAGTTTTGTAAAGATGATAGTAGAACATATAAGGCTTTTTATGAAGCGTGTCTTGCTTCAATCTATAGCCTCAAAATTTTGTTCTTCCTGAGTAGTACCAAGCTATTTTAACTCTCCTCTTTAAATCTGGAATATACTCCAATAGCTATACACCAGAAACTTTGAACAAGAATTCTTCATTTTTTTTCTATCATTTTTCAAAATTCATTTCTGATGTGGTCATCTTTTGTGAACCTTCTGTGGTGTCAACCATCAAGCCAGCTCCTAAGCCCAACTAATTATTTATAGTCTTTGTCTTTAAGCATCATGTGTTTACCTCTAATTCATCAGTTATCACGTTGTTTTGCAAAGTTAGTTTGCTTTTCCATTTCCTTTAGCTTGCCTGTATCCCAATGACTATTGAGTGGTACCCATTCAATGGTTCAACCAAGAACAATAATTTGTAAGATAATCACATGTACTTTAAAAAGAAAATAATTTATTAAGATATCATTAATGCAAAACAAACAAACAAACAAACAAACAAACAAAACACACAGAAATCTTGGTAGAAAAAAAAAAGTAACAGAAAAAATAGCATCTGAAATCGTGCTGTGCAATCCCTTAACAAGGATGGGAAATAAAGAACAAGAGAAGTCTTTGTCTAGTCACAGCAGGAGGTCAAATACTGAGTTACATCTGTAATTTCTAGGCACTCCATGATGCCACTCTTTACTATGCTGTTTCACACTGAGCTAATGCCACAAATTTGAGCTTTATATACTTCTATCTTGATATATTCTTTTAATGAATCAACTATTGTCATCACTTTTGATGGAAGATACTTAATTTAATTACGGGATCAATAGATAATAATATACCTTATGATAACCCAATTTTAAATGTGTTACTTAGTGAATATATTATAGGATTAAAAAACAAAACCAAACAAAAACAGTGGTCTATTATATATATTTTTTAAAATAAATCTTTATTGTTGATAGTATTACAGATATCCCCCCACCCCATACCCTCCTCTGCTGGTTTCTACCCCAGGAATTCAGCATCCTATTGTCTG
Organism: Ia io; assembly: GCA_025583905.1. Lineage (NCBI taxonomy): Eukaryota > Metazoa > Chordata > Mammalia > Chiroptera > Vespertilionidae > Ia > Ia io. Next base: position 38,842,427 of record JAJQQW010000003.1, read on the forward strand.
TGTCCATAGGTAATGTATTTATGCATATGTTCTTTGGTTAAGTTCTTCCCACCCACCCCCCACTTCCCTCTGAGATTCACCAGTCTGTTCCATCTTTTCATGCCTCTGGTTCTATTTTATTCACTAGTTTAATTTGTTAATTAGATTCCTTATTCATTTATTTTGATTTTTAGATTCAATTATCAATAGCTATGCATATATTGCCATTTTATTGTTCATATTTTTATCATTTTCCCTCTTCTTTTTCTTCATCTTCTTAAAGAATATATACCCTCAACATTTCATATAATACTGATTTGGTGGTGATGAACCTCTTTAACGTTTTCTTATCTGACCTTCAATTGTAAATGATAGCTCTGCTAGGTAAAATAATCATGGTTGTAGGTCCTTGCTTTTCATCACTTTGAATATTTCTTGCCACTCCCTTCTGGCCTGCAAAATTTCTGTTGAGAAATCAACTGACAGTTGTATGGGCACTCCCTTGTAGGTGACTAACTACTTTTCTCTTGCTGCTTTTAAGAGTATCTCCTTGTCTTTAACCTTTGGCATTTTAATTATGATGTGTTTTGGTTTAGGTCTTTTTGGGTTCATATTGTTTAGGACTCTCTGCACTTTCTCAACTTGTAAGGCTATTTCTTTCACCAGGTAGGGGAAGTGTCCTGTCATTTTATTTCTTCAAATAGGTGTTTAATATATTGCTCTCTCTCTTTTCCTTCTAGCATCTCCATAATGTGAACGTTGGTACACTTGAAGTTGTCCCAGAATATCCTTACACTATCTTCACATTTTTTAATTCTTTATTCTTTTTGTTCTTCTGATTGCATGTTTTTGCTTCCTCATATTCCAAATTGTTGATTTGATTCTTGGAATTGTCTACTCTACTATTGATTCCCTGTAAATTATTCTTTATTTCAGTTAGTGTATTCTTAATTTCTGACTGGTCCTTTTTCATGTCTTTGATTTTATTACTAATTTCCTTGAAATTCTCACTAAGTCCCCTGAAGCTCTCATTAAGATCCTTGAGCATCCTTATCACCATTGTTTTGAACTCTATAACCTAGAAGTTTGTTTGCTTCCATTTATTTTAGTTCTTCTGGAGATTTCTTCTGTTCTTTCATTTGAGACATGTTTCTTTGTCTCCACATTTTGACTGTTTCCCTGAGTTTGTTTCTATGTAGTAGGTAGAGCTGATGTGTCTCCTGGAATTGGTAGAATGGCCATATATAGTAGGTATCCTGTAGGGCTTAGTTGTTCAGCCTCTCCAGTCACCTCAGCTGGGCACTCTAGGTGTATCCGTGTGTGGGTTGTGATAGTTGAGCCTTGGTTGATGTTGGTGTCACTGGGAGGAATTGACTTCCAGGCCAATTGGCTGTGAGAACCAGCTGTGACTACAGTGGAAGAGCTGCTGTATAGGAAACACTTCTCTGGAGCAGGACTTGCTTCGTGGGGCTTTGGTGTTCACTGAGTCTGCCCCTTGAGGGTGATGCTTACAAATGTGTAGAGTTGTAATCTGGTGTGGGCTGAAGCTGTCCGCTGGTGTACTGGCTCTGGGGTCCCCCTGGAAGTGCAATGTCTTTATTTCATTTAAAATAATTTTCATTCTCTTCCAGATTTTTTTCACTTTTCTTGGAATTTAGTATTAAAATATTTTATTGTATGAAGATTTATATTTAACCTTTTGCACTCAGATGTTGAGTGTGACTCGACACGGTTAGCATTAGAATAAAGGAATTGAGAAAAAAGCAAGCGAGTGCAAAGGGTTCAAGACATCATATGAGAACAGTTTTTCAGTTATAGTTCTGCTGCTATGCTCATTGAGATGTATATTCTCCTTAAAGGTATCATTCGATGTAATCATTACATTGAATTCTTTCTTCTTATTATTTATACTATGATAGGCCAGAGTGAAATTTAATCTCATATGACAGCCTTAATAAATGGAATTTATAATACATAAAAATATACTGTAATTATAATAAATAGGTATATTTTTTATAAATTTTGGTACTATGACAATACAACTATTATTTATTTTAAAGTATTGATTTTAGAGAGAGAGTGAGAGAGAGAGAGAGATAGAAACACCAATGATGAGAGAAAATCATTGATCCACTGCCTTCTGCACGCCCCCTACTGGGGATTGAGCCCACAACCCAGGCATGTGCCCTTGACTGAAATCGAGCCCGGGACCCTTCAGTCCACAGGCCTACACTCTATCCAGGGAGCCAAACTGGCTAGGGCACAATTATTATTTAATAGAACTAGAGGCCTGGTGCATGGGTAGGCCCTAGGCCTGGCCGGTGATCAGGACTGATCTGTGGGGCGACTGGTGGGGCGATCGGGGCCCCACGACTGGCACCCGCCTTAGCCAGCCTGGCACTGCCTGCTCGCTGGCTCTGCCCCCACCACTGCTACCTGTCGCCTCCCTCTGCCGGGTGATCGGCGGGCCTCCACTGGCACCCACCTTGGCTGGCCTGGGGCCTGTGGGCTAGGGGCAGCTCCTGCATTGAGCATCTGCCCTCTGTGGTCAGTGCACATCATAGTACCAGTCATTCTGCCATTCGGTTGATTTGCATATTAGACTTTTATTATGTAGGACTAGAGGCCCGGTGCACAAAATTCGTGTGCATGGGGGTGGGGGAAGGTCCCTCAGCCTGGCCTGCACCATCTCCAATCTGGGACCCCTTGGGGGATGTCCGACAGCTGGTTTAGTCAGACATCCCTCTCGCAATCCAGGACCACTGACTCCTAACCACTCACCTGCTTGTCTGCCTAGTGCCCCTAACTGTTCCCCTGCCTGCCTGATCACTCCTAACTGCCTTTGTCTGCCTGCCTGGTTGCCCCTAATGGTCCTCCCCTGCCAGCCTGGTTGCTACCAACTGTCCTCCCCTGCAGGCCTGGTCACCCCCAACTGCCCTCCCCTGCTGGCCTGATTGACCCTAACTGCCTCTGCCTCAGCCCCCACCACGGTGGCTTTGTCTGGAAGTAAGTCAGACATCTGGAAGATAGCCGGTCGACCCAGTCTAATTAGCATATTACCCTTTTATTAGTATACATAGATTATATAGGATAAGGTTGCTTAAATGGGGTGGGGGGAGCCTTTTTCAGCAGGAGGAGATGCACTTGGCAAAAAAAAAATACATAATCCCTATATCTGGACTGATAGCCAGCCATATGCACTGTACTGCCAAACTGGTCATTAAAAAATTGAACCACTTTCTTACACCTTACACCGAACAGCTGTTACCCTTAAAACCCCTCCCTCAGCCCACACCTTAGGTTCTGCCTTTGCAGTTCACCCAGATTATGTTCTGATTGGTCGGTTTCTATGCCAGTCAACATCAAAAGCTCCACCTCCTAGGCAGCGATTGACTCCTCTGGGAAATCCAGAATGGCCCCGCCTTCACATCAGCAGCAGCCCTTCAGTCACCGCATGTATCCCTGGCCACTCTGAGAAGAGGCACCTCAGGTCTGTGCTGGTGGAAATTTTGAATTCTCATCCCTGACCTAACCTTCTTAAAGTGCGAGCTCCGTGAAGGCAAGCGTTTTTCTTGTTCAATCTTAGTTCACCCATAGACTTTACCTGTGCCTATGCACACAGGTTGTCCTTTTGAAGTGAAAAGTATACATTTGGGGAGGAAGGAGGAGAAAAGTACAGAGTGCCTATTGTAAGTAATGTGAAAGTCCCTATTTAAAAGAATTACTGCTTTAAATAGCCTGCTTTAAATAGAACTGCCTTCGAAGTTCACCCAGATAAAATTCTGATTGGTCAGTTTCTATGCTTCACTGCATGGTGACCAGTCGTTTGGTCATCCTGGTTGTCACAGACACAGGCTTTTTATATATACAGATTTTTTATCCTTAGCAAGTCATCTGATGTTCCATTTGAATTAGAAAACCAAAATAATCTTTTTAATATAGATATCTACAGAACTCTCAAACCTTCTTTCTTATAAAAATAATTTATATCACAAAACACAAAGGAAAAGAGATCACACAGCTTGTGTTAATTTACTGACACTACCTGTTCTCCCAAAGTTCATATATGGAAGTCCTAATACTCAATACCTCCAAAAGTGACTATATTGGGTGATGGGCCTATAAAAAAAGTAATTCAGTTAAAATGAGGACATTAAGGCATGCTTTAATCTAATCTGAGTAGTGCCCTCATCAGAATAAATGATTAGGACATACAGAAAGAGACTAGTGATGCATGATGCACACACAGAGACTACAGGCCCTGTGGAGACAGGCAGGAGGTGACTATCTGAAAGCCCAGGAAATAGGCCTCAGGAGAAACCAAACCCTCCAGCATACTGATCTTGGACTTCCAGTATCCAGAACTGTGTAAAAAGAAATTGCTGTTGTTTAAGCCATCCAATCTGTTGTATTTCATTATGGCAACCCTAGCAAACTAATACACTGCTCCCTCAGTGCTACCAAGGGTGTAATGTCAATGTTAAAATAGAAAAAAAGAAAAAAAAACTTACCTCATTTCTCACCCTTTGAAAAATGAAAGAAAAATAACTACTGATGCTATAAATATTTCTCAGAAGCAAGTTTTTAAATGATGCAAAAATTTGATATATCTTTATTAATGTTTGTGCTTTTTCTCTCTCTCTGTTTTCTCCCTCTCTCTCTTTCTTTTTTATACCTTGACATACAAATGCTTTGTCCTGTGTCTCACAGAAAAACTAATCTGGATGTATTACACTAAAATTAGAAGTGAAAAAAAAAATCACATTTAATATATTCCTAACATGTTTACCTTAGCAATTGAACTTGCTTTCTTCTTAAAACCTATGTCAGAATATTGAAACACAAAAAGACAGTATAAGGTGCAAGTGTGTTAAAATTGCTTTGTTAAATATTATTGTGAAGACAACTTGACATTTGGTCTTTATAATTAAATTGATAAGTTCCATGCTAAGGAACTCTGAAGTAGGTTTTGTCTTATAAACAAGTATGGAATTTAACAGCAGAGAAATTTCATTATCTTTGTGACATGTATTATGACTGCCATTATTTAATTAATGCAAAATGAAAAATACAGGATTCTAGGTATTGATACTGAATGACTTTTCCTAGGTTAATGATTGAACTCATAAAATATTTAATTATTATTCAGATAAACAAAATAAACTTATTGTTATCTATTTAATGTATTGTAAGGTTAAAGTCTTTTATTAAACTTTTTTCCTTTATACACGTAAAAATCATGATTTTTTCTTATTACATTCTTGATATTTTGTCAGTTTATTTTGTTCATTAGATTTCACATATGCGTGAGATCATGTGATATTTGTATTTCTTTAATGGGCTTATTTCATTTAATATAATAATCTCCAGGTCCATCCATGCTGTTGCAAAGGGTAAGAGCGCCTTCATTTTTACAGCCATATAATATTCCATTGTGTAAATGTACCACAATTTTTTTTATTCACTCATCTACTGATGGGCACTTGGACTGTTTACAGGTCTTTACTAATGTAAATGACACTGCTATGAACATAGGGGTGAATATGATTGTGTTTTGATTTTCTTATGATATATTCCCAGAAGTGGGATCACTGGGTCCAATGGAAGTTCCATTTTTTATTTTTTGAGGAAACTCCATACTATTTTCTACACTGGCTGCACCAGTCTGCATTCCCACCATCAGTGTACCATGGTTCCCTTTTCTCCACATCCTTGCCTGTCACAGATCACTTTTAAGGTAGTTGGGCTACTGAGGTAGCAAATACCACATCTTAAAGCCATTGAACAATATACCAGCTGACAAGCTAACAGAAAACTAAGACAATTTTCAATACGATGCTCCAACAAAATGCCAGTTTAGAAACTAAATATACCTCTTGGAGTCTGTTTACATTTTAAAAATTACTTTGTAAAGTTTCATAATAGGACAAATTGTTCTGTAAGTTCTACATTTCAAGTGCTGATGCCTAGGTAAAGTTTGTTCCAAAAGAATGGGCACTGTTACTTAAAATGTGAAAAATCACTTCCAAATCTATATACAATAGTTATTACACATTTTAAGTAAGAAACAAAAATTAGAACAGTGAATCTCCCTGCCATTAGGGTAACTAGGAACAGGTTGAATAACAAAATTACAGCTTCTGCTGCTAGGGAACATGATCACTACTTAGTGTATAGAACTTTGGTAATTCATTTAAAAAAACATTTCTAGAAATGTACCTATGTGTCAAGTACTGTGCTATTTGTTAAAGAATGCCAAGACCCAGTCACTAAAACTGAAGAGTCCATAAATAATTGGGAAGGTAGCAGAGAAAACAATGACAAATTAGTGTGCTAAGCCATAGGCAAGGGTATTATGACAGGTCACAGGAAAAGAATTACTTCTAACAAGGGATATAGCTGAGAATGAGTAAGTGTTGGTTTCTTGCAGGGGGTGACGCATAATAAGCTTTGAGAAGTGAGTAGGAAGTTGGCTAGACACAGAATCATGTACAAAGGCACAAAAGCTTATGTCATGGCCTATAAACTGATCATTAGAATGGCAAAAAAGGCAAATTAAATGGGAGACATTTTTAAGGGATTTATTTGTAAAATCTATGGGAATCCAACAAATGGCAATGTGCTTAATAGTTGGGTATTATTGCTTGGGGTGCAATCAGGCCCTACTATCAGAAAACTCAGCATTATAATACTAATTGGGAAAGTTGCTTCTTTTGTTCCAGTATGTTTTTCTAGAAAATGATGATAGTAATATACACTGAGTGGCCAGATTATTATAATCTCTGAACGCATAATAATCTGGTCACTCAGTGTATATCCTATATAATAAAAGGCTCATATGCAAATTGTCCCCTCAACCAGGAGTTCAACCAGCAGGCAGGCCGGCCAACCGCCCATGTCGCCTCCCCCTGGCCAGGCTGGCCAGACCCCACCCATGCACGAATTCATGCACCGGATCTCTAATATGTATACTGAGTGGCCAGATTATTATGCATTCAGAGATCATAATAATCTGGCCACTCAGTGTATACTTCATAGCTTAGTCATAGTGAAAATGTTAAATTAATTTATGTAGATGTAATGTACTCAATGTTTGTATTCCCACAAAATTTGTATTTTGAAGCCCTATCCCCCAGTGAGGCTGAATTTAGAGATGGGTTTTTAGAGTGAGACCCTGATCTGATAGGATTAGTATCCTTATCAGAAAAGGCACCAGAGAACTCTTTCTCTCAATGTGCATGTACCAAGGAAAGACCATCTGAGGACATAGAGAGAGAAGGCAGCTGTCTACAATCCATTAAGAGAGCCCTCACCTGAAATGGAGTCATCTGAAACCTATTGGATTTCTAGCCCTGAGAAATGTGAGAAAATACATTTCAGGTGTTTAAGCCCAGGCTATGATATATTGTTACTAGAGGCCCGGTGCACGAATTTGTGCATGGGTGGGGTCCCTTGGCCTGGCCAGCAGGGCCAATAGGGGTCTGCCGGCCAGGGGGAGGGACTGCAGGAGGTTGGCCACCAGCCCCACCCCCAATCTGGCCCATTAGGGCCGAGCCGGCCAGGGGGAGGGGCTGTGGGACATCATGGGGGGAGCTGGCTGGCCAGGGGGAAGGACCTGGAGATGTTGGCTGGCAACAGGAGGTTGGCTGTAGGAGTGCACTGAGCACCAGGGGGCAGCTCCTGCATTGAGCATCTGCCCCTTGGTGGTCAGTGCACATCATAGTGACTGGTTGACTGGTTATTCAGGTTGTTCCGGTCACTTGGTTGTAATGGTCGCTTAGGCTTTTATATGTATAGATGCACCATACAGGTATAAAGCACAGCACTGGGGATGGCACATATTAAGTACTCAATAAATTTAATCAGTACCAAAGACAGCATAATCCAATTTGCTCTACAAAAGCTAACTAAAAGGAAGGTGGAGAATGATTCAGAAAGACGAAATAAGATGTGGCAAAAACACCTAGCAACTGCAGATATAACCTAGGTGAGAAATAAAGCTATGGATAGAAAGATGGGGAAGGACAATGAATGGAAGAGAGAGGTGAAATCTAATAAGATGTAGAATCTGTGAAATCTGATGACCAGTTACATATAAGACATAGAAAGGTAAAATGAGAGATGGGTTTCATGTATGTACAGGTGCTGTAGACTATTGAAGGAAGGTTGTGATCATGACAGAAAATATTACACTCAATTTTTGAACTTTTGTTTTGAGATATTGCCAATTAGACCAACATTTAGATTGGGAGTTCCCATCTCATGTAATTATAAAAATAGAAAACTTCAAAATTTGCTGAGGTTGATTTCAGAGAGGAAGGAAGAGAAAGAGATAGAAAGATCAATGATGAGAAAGAACCATTGATCGACTGCCTCCTGCATGCCCCCTACTGGGGATTGAGCATGCAACTTGGGCGTGTACCCTGACTGGGAATCGAATCTTGACCTCCTGGTTCATAGGTCAACACTTGACCACTGAGACACACTGTCTGGGCTTAATGTTCATATTTTCTTCCAAATTTAGCTCCAAATTATTCTGTGTATGTATGTTCAAGAATATTTAACATAAAACCCACTCTTCTAACAAATTTAAGTGCACAGTACAATATTAGGTACGATGTTGTAAAGCAGTTCTCTAAAACTCATACATCTTGTAAAATGCCAGGTCATCTCTCTAACATATAACATCGTTGTAGCCAGACCTTTTATTTTTTATGTCAAAATTTATATATACAGGGTGTCCCAAAAATGTACACACATTTTTTTTCTGATACCTTAATTGTTAGTTTTTTTCTTTTCAGATTTAACCCATTGCAATTAATAATTATTCAAAGTGTGTATACAATGTTTGTGACATGCTCTACATAACATCTGAGGGTTCCAAAACCAATTTCTCAAGAAAGAAAGCCAGGTAGAAGCTGTATAGCTATATTGATTGATATGTCCTCACATGGAAAACCATGTAGTGTCACTTCCATTGCATCTTATTCTACAGACGGTTTACTAGGGCCAGTGTGAGGTGAAATTAGACTCTTCTTTTTGAGGAATGTGATAGGCTAAAATTGTCCCCACCCCTGGCAAAAATGTCAATTTCCTAATCCCAGAAATTCTGGAATCCGACGTGCAGAACTGTGAGAAAATAACTTTGTGTTGTTTTAAGCCATTAACTTTGTGGTAATTTGTTACATAGCAACAATAGAAAACTAATTTATATTAGTCTCAAATATTTTGTGGACATGTTTTAAAACTATATTTATCTTGTGTTTTGACTTGTTGAAAGATTCAAATGAGTTCATTAAAAACCCTGTATTATGTAGCTTTCATGTACTGGCATTGAATTAGATGCTAAGGATATAAAGATGAATTAAACATGATTCCCCCCCCCCAATATGCTCACAAACAGCATTCATGGAAGGACTCTGTAGAACTCTAAAGGGCAATATAAATGTAATATATTGTGAATCACTTGTGAAGTTTAATATGCAAACCAACCATTCTTTAATTTACTAAATCATAAATCAGAATCAATATTTCAACAGATGGGAATTATGCATACTTCCTGAGTAAATTACAAACAAATACAGAAGATGATTTAAAAAATTAAATGTCAATTGGGTTTGCAGTAGACATTTACCCTGTCTCAAAGTAAGAAAACCTGTTAGAACAAATATACTCTGGTCAATCTCAGTGCAAAAACTCATTTAATGAGCCCCTGATATGCTGAGGGACATCCTTTAGAGATGAAAGGCTAGGTTGTTTCATTCTGTCACTGAACTTTGAACTGAGGCTGCTAACAACATAACCAACGGTGATCTAGTCACATATCCAGTAGAAACTAGATAGAGATTGCTCATTTAGTTTGTATAGGTCACTGAACTAATTCCATTAGGTGACAACTTATGGTCACTACTATGGATAGGATCATGAATACAAACCTGAGCAAAAAAAAAAAAAAGAAAAACTGAAACTATCTCACTTGCCAAGGAATGCAACAAGAAACAAGAGAGAAATAAGCACTCATAATCAACTGAAGTACCTATTTTTGTTTTTGATATTTAGGTTTTGGAACACCTTTGTGTACTTGAGAATTACAAACAAAAACCTAAAGTGTGACTAGAATATGTAAATGAATTCATGAAAAAAAATGTAACGTGAATCAAATATTTCTTTAGAGAACCATAACCGCTTTAAGTCTTGAAGAAAGGTGACTGTTCAAAGGATAACTAACTTAATGATTAGATGTTAAAAAATAGGAATTATCAAGAAAGCTTAAAGGAGTGATATTCAGTGGCCTGCTTTGGGGATCCAGGGGAGCCCTCTTTCCACAAGCACAGCTGCTGGCAGCTGGCCAGCATCGCAGGCAGGCAGTTGGCAGGGGAGGAGTGGGCTCTGCCAGCTGGTGCTAAAGAATTGAAATTAAAATTAAGGGGGGAAAAAAACAACCTGAGGCGCACATGCATAAAAATCAAGCCTTGAGTCCTGGTGTTCTCCCATCTTGAGTCCTGAGGGAAGTCTCAAAGTGAGGCAGCTCCTCCCTCCCCATCCCAAAGCTCACCCCCACGCGATTCTTCTCAAGGTTTTGATCTCCTTTTTGTAGTTTTTCTGTGTTCATTCATTTGAAGCCACATTTCTTGAATCATAGTGTATGCCAAGAAATGTGCTAAGGGCTGAGGATGAAGATATAAATATTAGTTACATTCCTGACTTCCAGAAATATGCAAGTTAATAAGAGCTATGGGCTGATTTTAAAATGCCTAGAAATGTCTACAGAAAGTGGGATGACCATAGTGCGTAGGGGACGTAGGAAAGAGTGCAGAGGAGATGACAGAAGGCTATACTGACATGGCAATAGGAGAATAACTAAGGCTCTGTAGGCTGGACAATGAGGAAAATCCTGTCCAAGAGAAAAGAACAGGAGAAATGAATGAAATTTCCATTTTAACATGTTGGCATACTATTAGGGTATGGTCTGAGCTGCTATAACAAGGAGACCAAAATTATAAAAGCTTGAAAATATCACATCTCCCTCTTTCATATTATGCTTTAGAAGGCTATGGCTACTCTGGTAGCACTGCCATCTCAATACGCAGCTTCTAACTTCTGGATCTGAGGAAGCTGCTCCAGCTCCTGCTAACACGCCTATCTCTCAGGGCAGGGAAGAAAGGGCAAAATACCTTTAAAAGGGGCAACAAAGAAGTGGCTTGAATCACCTCCTCTCACAGTGAGCTCCCAATGAGGCTCGGAATAGTAATAATTTCTGGATAGTCTTGTGCCTATCTAGAACTCAGGAGTTCTATTAAAAAATAAATGATTGACATTGGTAGAAAACTAGCCCCAGTCAGGAATAAATAGTAAATCTATATAAGCATAGTCCTAATTGTTAGTGTATAATTAGTGCTATAGCTTTCTTTTTAAGTTATATATATATATTTTTGAGCTATTACCAAGGCCAGAATATTCATTATTTAATGAACAAATGTATATTAGAGATAAGTCAGGAGCAAGATACTGTGGGTATCTTATTGTTATCACCAAGTATCATGGTGATAAAAAATGCTTAGGTGCACTATAATAAAGGTGGAATTTTAAAATGACAACATCTCATTATGAAAAATGGGAAGAGGTGAACACATTGTTAGAGTCAACAGTGGAATAGGTTGATCATCAGCCTTATTGATGGATGCGTGATACTCACTTTAAAGAAGTCATAAAACCTTTATTCTGTCAAGTCAAAAAACCTCAACTGAAAATAGGTTTGCTCAACCTGCATTTCATCCTGTCTCTCAATCTAGCCATCAGGTTTTGATCTATGTGAGCCTGAAGGAAATACATCACTGCCCCTAGAGTCACCGCATATTCCATACAGTCACATTTCATGCATAATGAAGACGGCAGTGAACTACAAAGGTGTTTATCAACTCAAACAGGAATACAAATGCTGTCTAAGGGCAATTTATGGTGTGTATTTTAAAAGAGTAAGAAAAGGAGACATTTTGAGATCAATTTATATGCCTTTAGGGAAAATTATTTCACAAAGACATTTTGAAAAGAGAAAACTTTCATTTTAATGGTTTTTAAGAACCTATTTCATCTATTTATTTTATACATATAAAATGGCAGTATTGACAATTCAAACAAAAGCTCATAGAATTTTCTTTTTTAGGTGTACACATTTGTTTTTTAGATATCTGATTACCTATTGTGTGCAGGGCACATTGATAGACATGGAAAAAATTGACCATTAATATTAATTAGGATAATTTTGCTGTAAGAATATAAGATTCATTAAAAAAATATCAAACTAAGAAAGTATGTTTTAGAGGTAGTAAGGAGCAGTCCATACCTTAAGTAGGAAATGTTCACAAGGCCAGGGCTTACTCAAGATCAATCTGAGGAGGGTTTCTAGACTCAAGGAAACTTACCAATATGTGTGCATGTGGGATGATTATTTTCTTAGTTATAATTTGTTTTCTTCTCTATCCATTGTCAAATAATTTCTTATTTTCTTAGTTTAAATAGGCCAGCCACCCTTTTGTAATCAACTGGGGCCAAGGTAAGATGGGGTCACACAATAAAATCTCTTTATTTAGGGCAGATGAGCATTGGGAAATCAAAGATGAGTAAGGCAGGGTTTTTTATTTCACAAATTATACTTTGAAACTGTTTTAAGTTATAAATTGACAAAGTACTTACTGAGCAAATGTAACTTTTACCAGTGGGGTGCCCTCTGTGTCCCCATTTCTCAACAGTGGAAGTACACTTGCAATGTCGCAAGGAAAGGGATTTCCTGAGACTCACGTGAGAGGATGAGTGACCTTTATTTGTTTCCATGGAATGAAACTGGGTTTCCAGTGTCCCATTTCCCTCCATCTTGCCATGGAAGAAGTCCAATCTTGTCTTCAGCCGGGCTAGAATAAGGCCACTGCCCAGAATCTCCTCTACATGTTAAAGCACAGCCCAGTCCAGTATCCTGTGTGTGGAATCCATGTGGCCTTGGGCCATGTAGCTGCTTAAGGCCACATGGTGTGTGAGTGCAGGTCATGGAGCAAGAGAGAAGGGACAAGGGGCAAGGGAAAGCAAGAGAGAAACTCTTTGGGGATTATGACCAGGAGTTTAACCAATTAACCCTTCAAGATTTCACACACTCAGCTTTAGCCGGTTTGGCTTAGGAGATAGAGGATCATCGGCCTGCGGACTGAAGGGTCCTAGGTTCAATTCCGGTCAAGAGCACATACTTTGCTGACAACGCCTTGCAATACTAGCAGACAGCAGCTGTGCGTTGCTGAAGGATGCCCAGGACCAAACCAGAGACAGTCGGATCTGCATCACCACCATTTGTCCACCATCCAGAACTGAAATATCATTGCTGACATGTACACATAAGGAACTGTTTGACATTGAAATTGGGACTCAAAAGAACTGTTGGCCCAGAAAGAAACTCACTACAGACTGATTCATTTGCCTCTCAGCATAACCATTATGGCTTGTCTCATTTTCGGTTCTTATAAGTGTATTTCTTATATCACATGATCTCATGCATCTAGGGGAAATAATGAACAACATAAACTGATGAACAAAAACAGACCCAGAGACAGGGAAGCATCGATCAGACTGTCAAACCTCAGAGGGAAGGTAGGGGAGGGTGGGAGAAAGGGGAAGAGATCAACCAAAGGCCTTGTATGCATGCATATAAGCCTAACCAGTGGTCACGGACAACAGGAGGATGGGGGTATACTTGGGGAGGGGTTTGGGATGGGAATGGGGGGTGATGACAATTATGTGATACCATAATCAATAAAAAAATTTTTTAAAAAAGAGCACATATTTGGCTGCAGGCTAGATCCCATCCTTGGTTGGGGTGTCTCTCACATTAATGTTTCTCGTTCTGCCTCTCCGCTCCCTTCCATTCTCTCTAAAAATCAACAGAAAAATATCCTCAGGTGAGGATTAAAAATAAATAAATAAAAAGTTTCACACATTTGCAGTGGCTTCATCCATCCAGCCAATTATCTTTTCCCAGGTTAGACTGACAGGGAAGCCCCTTCCCTACTTCACCAGGACTTCACTGCTCATGCACCCATCTCCCCCTTTGTTTAATCCCTTCCCCCAGTGATGTGCAGAAAATGGACTAGTGGTTTCCTAGGGAGTGTGAAATTGCAGCTACCTGGTGAAGCTGCTCAGGTGACCATGTTTATAATGTCTATCCTCCCCTTTGTTCTCTTCCTATTATTAATATTAATAATGAGCTAATTATGATGATAACTATTATAATTTATAAGATGTTTTATATATAAAGTACTGTAATCTAAAATAATTGCCTATTCATAAAACTCTTATAATGTAAGCAGAGGTGATATTCAGAATAGCTAACAAGCAGAGCAGTGTGGGCACTGACCAATCCGAATCAACGTTCCAAATGTCAGAACAAATGCTGTCACAAGCAATCAGTATAAAGGATCTGCACATGCTGGCTATTGAGAAGTCCTTGATTCTGAGCGAGCCTTTATTTTATTTTATACCATTTTTATATTTTATAAAATAAAGTTCATGAAAGGTTAAGTGACTTTGTACTAAAAGCTGGATTTTCAGATTCTGTAACTAGTGCAGTTGGTACATTTCACTTCCATCTATCCCTTGTTACCAAATGTGACATATGGCATGCTCCATGGCCACATCTGTGACCTCCCTAATTAGCTGCTGTGGTTTCTAAAGTGCTACATGAGATTTTATCTCTATTGAACTTCTTGTGAAGTTGACTTTCTACTGTCTTCTCTTTTTTTCTACACAGAATACTGTCTCAAGGCAATTTTTTTCAAGTTTATTCCTTGTGTTGTGTACATCCTATATTAGACAATCAGTTAATATGTTTTGAAAATTCTTGAAAGGAGTAGAATTTTTTAATAGCCTGTGAACTAGTACTTAGATAAAAACAGTTGTAGAACTTAAATTAATTCATGAATGTAAAAGACTTAGTGCAGAGGGGGTCACACACCAAGTGCCCAGCAATGCTTGACTGTTAAACAGTCTGCTATACAGAGAAGTCATGAAATACCTGAAGGGTTCAGAGTTTAGAGTCTAAAGTCAGTGCACGCAGAAAATCTTGCAAAATTTCTGTGAGTAATTTCCAAAATTACTTGGGAGAATCTCTTAACTCATCCATAAAGTACAGTGAACTTGTTTTTTGACCATACAACTCTAAATATATCTAAGTATGATAGATGCATAATGTATTCATGAATATAGTTTATATAAAGTTCCCTGGAAGGATTATATCTGAAAATTAATTTATTCAAGCTTTTTGATGCTTAGAATTCTCCAATAAAATTACCAAGCTTTCACCCTTTTTCTGTTTGTTTTGGCTTTGTCTCCCAGCCACGTCTAACTTTTTGTTAGGCAATGTTTTCTTTGGCCTTTAATTAGTTCTTCTATAGCTTTCTACAGGAGGTCCAAAAAACCTGCTTCTGACCAGTCACTGTGAATATCCTCAGCCTCATGCTCTCTCTCTCAAATATAGTTGAAGTGAGATAACTTGAAAACAAGTGTGCTGTGATAATCCTGTGTAATTTTTTTTTATAAAGTGGGATTTCAGTCATACAAAGGGTGAGCATCTTTACCATCTACCTAATAAAAGAGTAACATGCTATTTGACCGTACCTTCACAACGCCCACCAGCCAATCAGGAGTGAGTATGCAAATTAACCCAACAAAGATGGTGGGTTAATATGCATACACTGGCACTGAGCAGCAGGGGGGCGAGGTGGGACACAGGTGTTCCGCACCACCCCAGCCGGTCTGGGCCTCTGGGCAGCATGGGAAGGCAGAAAGGTGGCTCCGGGCTGGAGTGGAAAGGCGGCTCCTGCCAGAGAGATGGTGGTGCCAGCAGCCAGGGGAAGGAAGGCCTATTCTTGCACGAATCTTCGTGAATCGGGCCTCTAGTCTATTTATAAAGAGCGGAAAACTACATCTTAAAGAGTTTAAGTGACTTTCTCAGGGTTAGTACAGATAGGTACTATGGAAGGAAGCAGGTTATAAATGCTGGTATTCAAATCTCAGGTACACAAATTTTAAATGAGGGGATCTCCAGGGAGGCATATCATTTGCTGTAAACAAAATCCTGAAAAATGCAAGGTGTGTTTTTTGTTGTTGTTGTTTTTTTTTTTTGTTTTTACACTGTTACTGGGAGATATGTCTCTGACATTTAGTGGGCAGGGGCCTGGCATGCAGATCTATTACAATGTTCAGGAGGGTCTGTCCAAGATAAAAACACACTGGAGCAGTTAAAGAGGCTTTAGTTAAGAATTTTGTAATGGGGCTGCAAAAAAGAGAGATCAAACAAACTCCTCTGAAACAGAAACTGAGAGTGTTTTTAAGCACAGGGTAGGAAATACTGGATGATGTTAAAAGCTGGTTGGTCCATGAGATTTGTCCCCTGTGTTTGTTAATTGTTGCTTATGGAAGCTCAGGTGTATCTTCCTTGAAGATTACCTTTCAAAGAGATGGCTTCCACTTCCCTAAGAAAGATATTTCTGGATTTTAATGCTGGCAAGTGGCTGGAAGATTTACATCTCAAATAGGGAGAGTAAGAATTTAAAATTGCAAGTTTTTTTTTTTTTTGTTTTTTTGTTTTTTAAGTAAATGCTTTCAGAAAAAGGAAAGTTAAGGATATATAGCCAGAAAGAAGTTTTCCTGAAGTTCAGTCAGACTGAGGGGGAAATTAGGGCCATCTTGTTCAGGTCCCACATGAGCAAAAAGTGCCCCTGTCTCCTGCTTTTATATAAAAAAAAACACAACTATTTCTAATGATGTGAGCCTGGCAACCCACTTCATTTTATATAAGGACACATATTTTCACACGGTCTCAATAGAACTGCATTATCCAGGGATGCAGCTAACTTTTAAATTTAGAAAAGATTGTTTTGTGTTTGTTTCAGGATATTATCAAGATCATTATATAGAACATGTCACTAACAGCCATGCGGATCACAGACGTTTTGTTTTTATATATTTTTTTAATTTTAGAAATGAAACAATTAAGTATTTGCTTTATTGGCATACTCAGCTTAGACCTCTGTAACAAGCCACTCTAAAGTAGCACCATGGTTAGACTATAGCCTGTTTTGCCACGCCATAATTTTACAACTTATTAAGCAAGCAAGGGATCACATGATGTGATCTTTTTATACACATACTGCTAGTAAGTCCCATTTGAAACAGCTGAAAATCTTTTTAAACCTGGTCAATTCTAGATTGTATTAAGATTGATATAATTGTAAATAATTGATGTAATTGTACTCAACCTAGTTGTGATGGAACAATTCTGATTCATAACTATGTAGGCTGTGTTTCTTCTGTCTGATTTTGACAGCTATTTCTTATAGGGCATTTTTTTTTAAGCTTAGGTTGAGAAATTGAGTAATAGAAATTAATCCTTTCACTGTCCCCACTAATCAATCAGAAATACTAGTAAATGCTTATTGCTTCAACGTCTGTTAAGCCTCTCTCCTTCCCAAGGAGGAACAATGAGTCACCTTTAGCCAGATTCAGTGTACTGCTGAGAGATATGAGAATACGCTGGCCTTACTATAAAACGTTCTCTGATCTACTACACTATAATGTCACCCTTTCCTCCCACTTACCCACACCCTATCCTTCGTAGCTCTGTTTACGCCTCCCTAAAAAGAAAACCCTGTATTGCCTAACCTTCAGACTCTTACAGATCTATGATCAGAGATTAGTTCCTATTGAAATGCCCCTGACCCTTCCACAACAAAACCCATTCTAATAAAGTATCTCCTTATTAAGCCTAGATATACTTGTAACTGACATATCATTATCTTGGCAAAATGAACAAATAAACTAAAATTTATTCAGAAGTGCCAGGGAATCCAAATATATAAGATTTTACAGAATTTCTGGAATAGATTAATATATAATTTAAAAGTTTGCTGTGGTTCTCTTCAGAAGCTCGTCAATATCAACTCCTTAGCATCCTTAGACTGCTGTCAGCCAGAGGTTATTACTTCTTTATTTCTTTTATTTTTCTTAAACTGATCACTCTTTAATGTGTGGCTAAACTGGTTAATCCTAGTTAGTCAGACAGGAGTTTCCGAAGCTACCTGGCAATGGGCCTTCTCTGCTTTGGTGAGGCCATACCAAGCCCCAGAAAAGGTGAAAGAAAGTGTGAATGCCATTGGCAGTGATTGCTGAATGGAGCCTAGAAGATGGGGAAAATATACATTTGTGTGCATTTAAGTCATATTAGCCCTCGGCTGCTCATAGCCGCGTTCTTCACAGAGCACCTAGCCAAGGAGAAGTTTAGCAACTTGACTGATTTTCCTTCCTCAGGATGCAGCATTTAGGTTGGATGTATAAAAGGATAGTCAACTAATAGTTAAAACCTATGAAGTTTTGCATTTTATAATTGGCTAGAAAGCTCTACTTTTACTTGACAACAAAAGAGAAAAGAAAAAAAAGATAAAAAGAAAAGAAAATCCATGGTGAATGATATTGAGAATATTTTTTAATAAATTGTATTTATTTATTTATAAATTTATCCTCACTCAAAGATATTTTCCTATTGACCTTTAGAGACAGTGGAAGAGAAAAGGAAAGACAGAGAGAAATATCAGTGCTCGCCTGTTTGCCTGATCGTCCCTAACCACATTGATTGGTTGTCTCCTGCAAGTGCTCTGACCAGGGCCTGAAGCCAGGGAGAAGCCTGCAACTGAGGCATGTGCCCTTTACCAGAATGGAACCTGGAACCCTTTCGTCCACAAGCGGACGCTCTATCCACTGAGCCAAACTGGCTAGAGTGAGAAATTTTTTTTTAATAAACAAAAATCTGATTATTTGCTCTAATAAGTAAGAAAAACATTCTAAATTTAATAAATCAACCTGACTTGCAACTTCACATCTGATTTATTATTGAATCAAGATTCAGAATTGAGGCTCTGCCTAAGTCTTTCTTCCTAAATATTCTAGACATTAGTGGTGTCCTAAGTTCTTTTGCCAATCCCAGGAACTCCTGCTGTGGGACAATGGATGTTTGCCAGGAGGGGGAGAGAGTGTATCACACAAAGGGACTGCTGCAGCTGGCAAGGTCAACAACTTTGCTCTCTGCCCCAGAGAAAAGGTAAATGAAAGATAAACTTTATTTTTCAATTAATAAGATGATAATGCATCTGAAGGTAGAAGATGCCATTATCTTATTATAGTTTTCAAAAATAAAAACATTATGTGTCAGCATAATTATTGCTTTTTGCGTGTGTGTTTTTTCATGAGTATAAAACCACATACACTGAAAATGGATTTTTGCCTTAGTTTGATTATTTCCTTATTTATAACTCAATGAATCTTCATTCCAGAAAGCATAGAATTAAATTGCCTTAACTGTAAGTGATTAAATCATAAAAATCATTATTTGAGTTGATTTATCATTGAAAACTAATGATAAACTTTAGTATGGTACTTTTAATGTAATTTAATCCCTACACAATACACTTTCATTTAAATGTTACATGTATTTCTTATCCCAGTTTTGCAAAATACAAAGAATATTTCAGAGACACATTTTTAAATTTTCTGAAATGTATATTTTTATCATTCAAGAATTTTCTTTATAATAGTATTTCTTTTCACTGTATCTCCTTTTATGAAATCATAAGAATGCCTTTCCAACTATATAATCAATACTGTTTTATTGTTTTACCTATAAGCAGAAAGCAATAAAGTCTACATAAATTTATTTGCTTTTGACAGAGAAAAGGCAAGAGAAATAACAGAAAAAGAGTGAAGCTACACACATGTTCATCGTGAATAGCTTAGAGCTAGGAGATTTTGAGGCAACAGACAACCCACCCCCATGCCCACCCCAACTTTTTTCCCCCTGTGAATATAGCCTCTATCACCCCATGAGGGATTATAGCAAGTGGAAAAAATAATCATAATGATCTTCATTTTCTCCTAATATGGAAGCTGGATAATGTCAGAGACACAGGCCTGTGTCAGTCAGAAGTATCATTAACCAGGTGCAATGGTGATTTGAGTGTGTTTATAGCACCTTTGCCCTGGGTAATTCCAGGAGATGAAAGAACATGCCTTTCAAAACAAAGTAGAATCAAGCTCCTTGTTAGTAGAAGAGGCCAGTATGTCTCTTGGGGATGTCACTCATCTCAGATACTGTCTACTTTAAAATGGCTCATTTTAAGACCATATAATGGATACTCACAAACTTTTTCACTTTGTAAACTTTCTTTAATTATTAACATTGCAATAGCTTCTCCTTCCTCAATTGTCATTTATTCAGTTTGTTTAGGATTACTAAAAATATTGGCTATTTTATCAACCCGATGATTTGCACTTTATTTCACTCTTTTATCTCTTCCATCTTTCTCAATGGTGTGTGAGCTTGTGTATGTGTGTGTGTGTGTGTGTGTGTGTGTGTGTACTTATCAGGTGTTATGAATACTGATCACTAGAATTTTATTTGATCTATGTGTGTGCCATGCTCAGATCTCTGAGCTATGCTAATGCAGCAGGTATGAATATTCCATGACATCCCTAGTATGAGTAACATTTCTTAATGTGGTTCAAATCTGTTACACACCAATATTGACACAAGGTCCAATATTAATAATTTTTCATGGCTCACTTTCCTACCCTTGAGTTTCACTGGAAGTCAGTAGCTGCCATACTCCATGAAAAATGGACTCCACTGTCTCTCACTTAAAGCTGTCACTGTTGCTAATGATCCTTGGTAAGGACATCATAAACAGGTGCAGTTGCCTCTGCCTTGGTAGAGAGAAGTCCCCACAATCATTGTACAAAGCCCTGCCACAGAGACTTTTATAACCTCCAAGATTAAAGTTTTTGGGGTGTAAATCATTACAGATATTCCCCATTTACTCTGATTCAAGCTCCTCAGCTTTAATATTCTGATGGTGAGTCTGGTGTAACTCTAAAACTTTGAGAAACTGGCATTCTTTTTTCTCCAATTTGAAAAATCTTCACTTCTCTTATTCAGGAATTAGCAGCCTTCAATAGTCTTCCTTATTTTAGTGGAGATTTCCAACTCCTCTCATTGATAAGCTTAGACCAGAGTTTGCAAAATGGTAGTCTACAAGGCAAAAGATCAACTCATAGAAATGTATTGGGATAGCCTAAGCCATGCTTTGAATATTAGGTATTTTCATCTCAATGTAGATTTCAGGTTGGTCTTGAAACACAAAAAAACTGTTAATCATAATTAGGGGCAAGTGAATCCAGGATTTAAAAATTATTTGACTGCAAAAACAATCCAAGTTCAGTTATAGGAAAATTTTTATATTAAAAAGTTAATATATTATCTCACAAATATGTTGTATGTGGCATCCTAAGATCCTGAACATGGATCCAACCTGGAACTCCCATTCTGGACTACTAGTACTACTACTAATATACACACACACACACACACACACACACACACACACACACACACACACACACAGCTTCTTTGCTTTCTAGACTACCGAAATCCAGGGGACAATTTAGCCTACCATCATTAACTCATCAATATAACTTTATAATCCAAATTTAGCTGATGACCATATTATGATTTACATGGTCAAAATTCATAGTACACTAATAATTTTGATAGTATCTATGATTACTTAACACACATATTGCATTTAAAGTCTCTATTATAAGCTATTGGCTGTGGTGAGCCATTTTCTTAACAGTCTACACATATAAAAGCAAGAATACTGAAGAGAAGATAAAATATATGGAACATTAATTTTTATTTTATTTAATCCATTATAAGGTCCTTAATTTAAAATGGTAGTGAGAGTGTTAATATCTTAAATTAATTGCTTTTATGGATTTAGAAAAGATTCCACAACAAATTGAAAATAAAATTTAGGGGACAATGAGGTCATATATTAAAGCAAAATAATTCTTTTTCCCCCAATAATTAATATTTTCAATCTTGTGGCATTTGACCAGTATTCATAAAATCCACCCCAGGACTAAAATTATTAATGAATACTAAGAAACTGAGGTGAGCAGGCATTTAGAAATTGTTCAGTGGTCTGTAAAATGAATTTCTGATCTCAGTCCAGTCATAAAACCTATCATCACAATTGATGCAAGTCAATGCCTTTTCTATCAGTCTCATCAGGGAAGCCTGGAACTGGCTGCACACAGACACAGAAATGTCTCCTATAAAGCCAGAATCTCTAAGTCAAAATTAAGGATCACTGGTAAGGGAGTTACTGTCTCTGCTTGAATCATTCTGTAGCTAAGTGCAAGGCTTTAAAAGATGATTCTTGTTCCTTCAGGAAGATTTACATCCTCTCTAAAGATAGAGTAGAATAGATACCATGAAAACCCTGCATCCTGTTTGCAGAAATCGAAGATAAGGAACTGCCTCATTCCATGGAGCAGGAAGGGAGCAGATCACCCATGGTCCTAGTCAGTACAACAGACATTCTCACCTAGAAGTAGAGTGAGTTCCAAAGAGTTTTCCGTACATCCAAACAGACCAATGGAATTCACAATGTTTTAGAGTGGTTAGCATTCCACTTATCTAAATTAAATGTATTTATGCCTGTCTGAAATGACATGATCATATTTTACTTGCAAAATTCTAAGTGTCCCCCAGGTGTCTCCCCCACCCCCTCTCTTTCAAAGAGCAATCTTTACAATTAGTGTCACTTTTTTTTAACAATAAAATTACACTTTTTCTTTTGGTTGGGTTTGACTTAAGCAGGATATGGAGGACCAATAAAAAAGATATAAAATGAGCTCTACCAAACACCCAGCAGCAAATTATTCGCCAGACTAGCCCTTGCTAGCCTTCTCCTTGATTCCTTGAAAAACTCTGGTGGTCCTTTGACATTCTGAATGCTCATTATTTTGTAATTGAAGAATTAGATAGAACTGAGATCTTAAACTATAAATAATATCTTAATTGTCTGATCCTAGATAATGGGAAAGTAACATTTTGGAGCCAAGAGTCATCTAACTTTCCAGGCTAGAAACAGGTGCTATCCAAAGCAAGATCCCAAGAACCTAAAAGATTTAGATCCGATCACCAAATGAGAGTAAAGATTGGATGACCCTGAGTACCGACACCTTCAATTTAAAGGTGAAGTTCTCAAGCTAGAAACCATTTTAGTCTCTTTTCTCCTTATAAAATTCCTCTGAGTTTTAAAGACTACAGTTTTAAACTAAGAGGAGAGCAAATATGGGAGGAAATTTTATTATTCTTAAGGAAGTTACAGTCTGCTCAAACATTAATGAAGATTTATGCCTTTACTTCAGATGTGGTATAATATACCAATTACTTTCACAATGCTAACAGATATCATAAACATGTAAATGTGTCCTTTAGCTTTAACATGTAAATATGAATTATCTCTTCTTTTTCTAATTCTTGTTTGTGACATTCTATATTGAATGGGGATGGGGAGAAGGCCCTGAAGTATTAACTGTTTCAGGCAGAAAATGACTGGTTCTCTTCAACCAGCCTAAACTGCATATGGTACAGGTTCCTGAATTCTGTGAGGTTCATTGGGCTAATGTTGCAAAGATTTTCCTGGAATCTCATAATCTGTACGATTTTAAGTCACTACTGGCCAGAAAAGGTCATTTTTTTCAAAAGGTCATCACAATCAGACATAGTGACAGACCAGCTGAAAGGTGCCAGCTGGTCCCAGCTGGTCTTTGCTCTTCTCTGTTTCTCTTCTCAAGCACTGGTCACACTGATCAAAGTATCCCCAAGTTTACTACCAGGCACTTGGCTGTGGTGATACCACTTGAGAGCAGCTACACAGAGGAAACAGCTTCTCTAGAGCCAGAAGTTCCCATAAAGTTTTTATAAGTGCTTTCTCCATGGTCTAACTTTAGTTGTCAGATGTGTATGGCTTTCAGTCCCCCACAAGTACCAGTGGTCCACACACATCAACTTTTATTGATTCTCATCTGTGTTACTATTTCTCTGTCTCTTTGGCATTCACTCACTGGAAAATTGTAGAATAGGTAAAAAGAGTTGGTCTCTTAATTAATAAACTCATTCCATATGAAACATTCCATTAACCAGTTTTAATGTTCTGTTAACTAGTTTTATTGGTTACAGCAATTAATTGTCATACAGTCCCTGAGTGACTTCTAGACATAGCGTCGAAGTTGGGCCACCACCATCAGGGTAGAGTTTATTCTTTCAAGGTTAGAGAAACAGAAACATTCAATGAGTAAGGAAGGGACAGAAGAATAAATTGCGGTGATTATATTGTTTCAGCATATGCTAAACCTGGTGTGAGAAATGTGTTTCTCCCAGACCAGCCTCCTGACAAAAGTCCCTAATTATGAGGCCTTCTTTTGGCTCTGTCAGCACCTTTAGTCAATGCCTGTTGGTTTTCCTGCCTGCTATAATTTTAGGATACTTTTAATTGGGCTAAGGCATGTACACACATTGAAGATCTGATATTCCATGTTCAGCTGCAAACTTTTACCCCTTGAACTTTGTAGAAAATGCAATCACTCACTTTGTGCATAGCTGTTGTTTTATTCTTTCTGCAATTGTTTTGGACAGTAAAAAAAAAAAAATACTAGGCAGTCTAAGCCCATGAGTAGAACTAAAACCCATTCTAGTTACCTACTGCATTACAAACCACACCAAACTTGGTAGTTTAAAACAACCATCATTGTACTGTGTCCATGGCCTTTTGGCCAGAAATTCAGGCCCCAATTATCTGGATACTTTTTCTGTTCTACATGGCACCAAATGTGGTTATTGTGAGGTATTTATTTGGCAGCTGAGCTGATCTGAAGTACCCAGGATGGCTTCACTCACATTTCTGGTGCCGTGGCAGAAATAGTGGCCTCATAAGGGCTACTTTCTTGCACTATAAGGTTTTTGTTTGTTTGTTTGTTTGCTTTTTATGGGACCTTTTTCCTTTATTATTTGTGGTTTCTCTGCATGGAAACATGACCCCCCCACCACACCCAGGCCCAGGTGCCTCTGGCACCCCCATAAGTAGTATACCAGTACCAGAAGTCCCCTTTAAAATCACCAACATAAAAAAAACAGTGGGAGGAGGGGAGAAGGGAGGCCTAACCAACCCCTGGGCAAGGCAGCTCCTGGTCAGCAGAGAAGGCTGGGGCCCAGGCCTTGGGGGCAGAGGGGGGCCTTGGCTTCTGCACAAGAAGGTGGTGCAGATGGTGCAGAGCTAGTGGTTATGGTTTAAAGTTTGCAGGTAAGGCCAGGTGGCTGGTCTCTGGGGTGAGGGCAGAAGACACATTAGGATGTTGGGAGGCCAGGGCTGTCAGCTCCCCCAGGAGCCCCATCCTAAGGCAGAAACAAGCGAAAGCTGCCTTCCCCCTTTGGCAACGGGAGGGCTTGGGGGAGGGTCTCTTCATCTGGTCTTTCTAGCGAAATAGTCAAACTTCTAAAGACATAGAAGGTGGCACAATGTCCTTTCTGTCTTATTCTTACTTTACCAGTCAGAGTACTCACAGAGCCTCATGGATTCAAGAAGCAAGGACCTGGACCCAGCATTTCAGTAGATGGATCATCAAAGATATCCTGGTTATCTTTAACTTACCAAATAACCAGAAATGGATTGGTGCATATGGTCATTAAAAATATGAGTGTGTTAGAGATGGCACGGTCCTTAGCATTCATTCAATCAATCCTCTTCACTTTAAGAAATGGTACAACTAAGCCACAATGGTAATAAGGACATCACTTAAGATGAAAGACTTGATCAGTTACAGAATAGAGACAAGAACTCTGAGTTTCTGACAAAGTTCAGTACCCTTGAAACACATAAATAATAATTACTCTTTTCTGGTAGATGTCTTCCCGTATAATTATTATCCACAATGCCACAAAACACAGTATATAACATAGCAGTTGCTGAGTATTTTACATCAATAAAACAAGTCTGTGCATATCAGTTTAAGGTTTGGAAGTAGATTGATATCTGTGCTCTAGAGTCAGACTACCTGGTTTAACTCCAGGCTCCCGTATGACCACAGTTATTCAATCTCTCCGTTCCTCAGTTTCTTCATCTACAATAATGAGAAAACATCCTTATAGGTTTGTGGTAAGGATAAAATGAGATGGTATATGAGGTGTTAGGCACAAATCGTTCAAGAACCCTCATGCATTGCCTTTACAATTTGGGGTAGGATGATAATACAGTTCTTTTCTGAAGACATTTATTGTCTCATTCTTACCTAGGTAAAGCCATTAGCTGAAAGTGAGGTAGAAGAAAAAGTAGGAATATTGAGCAAAGAGGTGAAATTGTAAAACTGTTTTCTCAGAGAGTGAAAAAAAGTGTAGAATTTCAGAGCA
Source organism: Ia io (assembly GCA_025583905.1). Taxonomy (NCBI): domain Eukaryota; kingdom Metazoa; phylum Chordata; class Mammalia; order Chiroptera; family Vespertilionidae; genus Ia; species Ia io. The sequence goes on from JAJQQW010000003.1 coordinate 38,868,747, forward strand.
ATTGAGTGACCCTTTGAAGTCTGTGGTAATGAATTTAAAGTGAAACTAGACAGTCTAAAGCAGTTTTTATATAGCAATAGTCACTTGTTTAGATGCAGTTTCTCAGAAGGTACTAAATTGGATCAAGCAGAATTGGGATCTTGAAAGGCATGCATGACAGTGGGAGAGGATTAAGGGAAGTTAAAAGTTTTTGCAAGAAAATTATAATGTAATTTGGAAATTGAGCAAAATTGGGAAGGAAGTCTGTATAATTTTTTAACACAATAGAGTCATTTATTTAAAAACTATGTTGACTGAAGAGGTATAATAATTTTGGATAATGCCAAGGTCCATAAAAGAGAGATTCAAAAGTGTGGAGATAAAAGCCATTAATATTGAGGCCTAACAATGTTGTTATTGAATCTTGTGGATGACAGAATTCTATCAGTGAAAACAGAGGTTCAGTTTCAAAGCCTCAGAAGGTGCAAAAAAGTGACAGAGAAGGAGGAAGATAAGAGTAATAATGAGGAGAAAGGCTGGTTGACCAGATGGATGTCATAGTTTAACAAACCAGGATGTTTTCTATGAGGGTAAAAGAAGTTTTCTAAAAACTGTTTCTCAGAACAAAAGATAGTTGAGTGTATTCTCAAGATTCTTTGTTTGCTGAATAAGTGGGTATCACTTATGTCACAAATGCTGGAAGAAAAATTCTATCATCATCATCATCATCATCATCATCATCATCATTGTTGTTGTTGATATTACTACTATCACCATTATTAGTATGACCAAGACCCAGTCGAAAAGACTGAGACTGTAGGAACAGGGCTGGGTGATTCAGAAAAGGGCAAAACAGTGAAGTGATGAGAGTATTGAGAAAATGTTTTCTGTAGGTACCTACCTACGTTTTGGTGGCTGAAAAGTAGTATGGTATCAGTGTTTCCAAAGAATTAGTCTTATTTGTACTGATTCAAGTGGATTATATTCTAGACCAGTGTTCCTCAAAATGTGACCTGTGTGTGTCTCATGAATTTCTTACTAAAACAAAGATTCTGATTCAGTAGGTCTGGGTGATGCCAGACTGTCTGATATTCTAGCAAGCTACCGGGCACTGTCCTTTTTTTAATTCACATTAACCCAATCAACACTAAATGCAACAACAACAACAACACAAAACAGTAAGAAGTCTAAACAACAACAACAACAACAACAACAAAAAAAAACCACTCACACCTTACCCACTAGGGCTCAGTGAAAAACAGAAGAATGAGATTTAGGGAGTTTAAAAAAATTCATAATTTATTGCCTTAAAATTTGTTATATCTATTCTCTATTAATAACACTGTACCTAAATACATCTAGAAAGAGTGTTTAAAATAATTTGGTTAAATTATACTTATCCAACTTGAAGAAGTGCTGAATTTTGGGATGGGGAGAAAGTGATATGTATAAAGTTGAAAATTACCAAGAAAAGCCATACTCCATGAAGTTAATTAACTGGTAATTCAAGAAAGACAGAACTGAGATAGGCATTACACACTGACAAAAATGATTTTCCTGTTAAGTTATGGCCATGTGACAGAAGTAAGAAAAGAGCACTAATGCCTACTTCTCATTAAAAATAATCTGAGCATATTGGTATATTTCTGGACACTTTTTAAAATCAACTCATGGAAGAAATTAAATTTATAAGTTTGATTCAAGATTTTCTTTAGTTATTGGGTAAAATGTCTATGAAACTTGGAAAAATATATTGAAATGTCAATTTCTAGTGAAAATTATTAGCAATTATTTTTTCAGGCAAAAATAAGATTATAAGTTTCCTGATTCAAAAAGGCTGAAGCAGCACAGAAGGATTTGCAAGGATTCATAAAGAGTAGCACATACAGATAAAATATGTATCTCCACTTGGAATAACTAAAAAAAAAAATCCAGGGGAAGATTGAAGAAGAAATGTGACTCACTTAATTGCTTGATTTTTTGGTATGTTCACACATCAGGAGTGTTTCAGCTTTTTGTCTCCACCTCAGGGTGTTTTAAAATGCCTACACCTGGTCCCCAAATATAGGTAGATACTCTGGATTGTTGTGGTTGTACAGTTGGCCTTTTAGGGCTTGTAAGTATGTCAGGGTGTTATAAGAACTCAACTCAATGGAGTGGATCAAAAGTTTGGTATGGAGAGTCCATAGTCCCAGTAGCAATGAACCAGTCATGAGATCGCAAATGAATGGCAGGCATGGTCTTATAAATGTAATGCCTAGATGGTCATGGGTAAGGTCATGAGTCTTGGGCAGCATCACTCTTTCATTAACAGCATTGACAGCCAGTACTGAGATCAAGTCTTTGTCCAAGCACAGTTCCTGGCCTCCTGGGTGACTCCCAGATCTCTAAATAAGTTGTCAATGACATTTTTTCTGGTAATAGGCTACCAATGGAAACTCACTCATAGATGGAGTGCAGGCATCTATACCTCAGACACACTGATCCAGCTATGAGCAGGGACATATTCAAGCGTCTAGGTGTAAAACTGTAAGTGAAACAGTCACTGCCCTCATGGAGCTTAAATTTGTTGTGCTCATGGAAAACACAGGGAAAAGCTCCTTGATATTGGTCTTGGCAATGATTCTGAGATATGACATCAAAAGAACAGGCAACAAAAATAAATATAGACAAGTGGGACTACATAGAACTAAAAAGGTCTGCACAGCAAAAAGAAAGAATCAACAAAATGAAAAGGCAACCTTGGGAATGGGAGAAAATATATTCAAACCATATATCTGATAAGGAGTCAATATCCAAAATCTGTAACTCTTACAACTCAACAGCAAAAAAAGCCAATAATCAGATTTGAAAATAGACAAAAGACCTCAACATACACTTTTCCAAAGAAGACGAACAAATGGACAACAAGTATATATGAAAAGGTGCTCAATATCACTAATCAGCGAAAGGCAAGTCAAAACCACAAGATGTCACTTTACACCTGATATGATGGCTACTAACAGCAAGGTGGACCTGGAGAGCATTATGCTAAGTGAAATAGGCCAGTCAGAGAAAGACAAGTACCATATGATTTCACTCCTATGTGGAATCTAATGAACTAATGAGCAAAATAGAGACAGACTTGTAGAAAGCAGACTGACACCTGTTGGGGGAGAGGGGCTGTGCTGGAGAGGGTGGAGGGATAGAGAAAAGAAAAAACACCTCATGTATGCAAACAACAGTATGTTGATTGCTGGAGGAAGGAGGGTTGGGGGTAGGTGGAGGAGGGTCTGGGTAGGTGATGGACAGAGACTTGACTTGGGGTGGTAAACAACATTACAGTATACAGATGATGTATTGTAGAATTGTACACCTGAAACCTATATAATTTTGTTAACTAGTGGCACCATGCTACCATAGTCAGACAGAGGGGCAGGTCACGAGGGGCTGCACAGAGGATGCAAGTGTGCCAGGGTACAAGGATGCTCCACAAACTTCAACCAGCTCCCTTGGATGTGCTCGAGCTATGTTCAGAGTTGGGAGGTCAGATGATGGCTGCAGCATCTCCAGGCTTGCTGGTGGTAGGTCCTGCAGCATGGCCACCTCTCCCACCCTCCTGAATCTGATATAATAGCCAGTCAGGGAGCACCAGGGAGTCTTCCCCATTGGCCAAGATGGCACAGAGGGAGGTTCTTACACTGAGCAGTCAAAGGCTAGACAGATAATTGGATAGAGAAAGAGCTATCCTATCCCTACAGAACCATAGGCTTGAGCAGGAAGACAAGATGGTCTTTGAGACAGGAGTCCACCATTCTCCCAGGCCAGCACCTGAATAAACCTCTTTCTATTTGCACCAGAATCTGCCTCATGAGTTTGACTTTTGTTAAAGCAGGCAGCTGAACCCCTTGCTCAGTTTCAACCCCAATAAATTCAATAAAAAGGAAAAAAAAGTCAAAAGATAACAAATGTTAGTGAGGATGTAGAGAAAGGGGACACACATTACTGGTGAGAATGTAGATTGATGTACCCACTATGAAAAACAGCATGGAGGTTACTCAAAATATTAAGAATAGAATTATTTCATGATTCAGCAGTGCCACTTCTGGGTATATACCCAAAGGAAATAAAATCACTATCTTGAAGAAATATCTGCACTTCCATGTTCATTGCAACATTATTTACAATAATAAAGATAGGGAAGCAACCTAAATGTCCATCAATGGATAAATGCATAAAGAAAATGTCATATAGAAACACATACACAAACAGAGTGGAATACAGACATACATCATTTTATTGCACTTCACTTGATTTTGCCTCAGAGCTGCTGCATTTTTTACAAATTGAAGGCAAGACCATCTCCCAGCAAAAATATCGTGACTCGTTTTATTGCAATACTGGCTATATCGCAGCGGTCTGGAGCCTGATCCTCAATATCACTGAGGCATATCTGAATTATTCAGCTTTAAAATAAGAAGGAAATTCTGGTATGTGTGACAATATGGATGAACCTACAGGACATTATGTTAAGTGAAATAAGCCAGACAGAAAAAGACAAATATTATATGATCTCACTTACATGAGAAATCTAAATAAATTGAACTCATAGAAGCAGAGTAGAATGGTTCTTACCAGAGGCTGAGGGTAGGATAAATAGGGGAAATGTTGGTCAAAGACTACAAATGAAGTCAGAAATAAAATTCCTTGTGCTTATAATCTTATTTGTGACAGATAAAAGGCAACCTTATAATTCTACCTTTCCCCTCATTGTATTAACTTTCTGCTGTTTTGTTTTTTAGTTTTTTTAATCCTCACTCAAGGAATTAGGATATTTTTTTCCATTGATTCTAGAGAGAGTGGAAGGGAGAGGGGTGGGCAAGAGAGAGGAGAGGGAGAAAAAGAGGGAGAGAAACATCAAACATTGATGTAATAGAGACACCACCTAAAACCCAGGTAGTATTCTTGACACAAAATCAAACCCAGTACCCTCCAGTGTGTATGTAGGCTGATACTCTTAACTATTGAGTCACGCCAGCCAGGGCTTTCAGTCTCCTTTTTAAAACTTGGTGTGAATGACTCAGAGTTCCTTGAAATCTTTTCTTAATCAACTCACAGTCCCTCATCTCTAATGAATAGTTGCAAACCTCAGCTAAACTGCCAGTTCAATTATTATGGCAGGATTTCATTACAGCCATGTCGTAAACATCTCAGACAGTATTTATCTATCCATCTTGAAAAGCCTGTATTAAATAGCAGGCTTATTTTATCATTTCTGTTTAGTGTGCATCTTAGTTTTCCCAGATCCCTATCAGGTTTTTTAAAACATTCTTTGGATGACCATCTCTTATATAAGACTTTAAAAGGAAAAGTAAATTTTCCACATCAAAAGAAGGACGTATGACAATAAAATAAATATCATCTCTGTAGATTCCGTTGCTTGCATGTCAAGAAAGAATAAATGGTTCACTGGGAACTCTCTGTGCCGTATAAGTGCCTTACTGTGTGACCTCACATAAGATACTTAACCTCTTTGTTCTAAAAGTCCTCATTTTTAAAATGAGGGCAATAAAAATTGCTACTATAAGGTTGTTGAGAAGATTAAAGTAGATAATACATGTGAAATGCTTAGGGCTGCACCTATATGTTGTTTGCTTTTTATTATTTTATGATTTTCATTATTTTTGTTGTTACTACTACTCAGAGTATCCCAAACACTTGTTTATCCTATCTACAGGAGAAAAGAGGTCTCATCTTAGGAACACAATAACAAATATCCACTTATTCTTCCTCGAGTAAATAAAACCTTCTGTTCTAAAGTAGGAAAAACAAATCCCAGCTAACACAACCAGAATTTTTATCCTCTGTTGTGTACAATTGCATTCATACCTATAATTTTTAAGCCAAATACTTAAGTTTTTATTTAAATTCACTTTTAAAATCATATATGAACAAGCTCTTGGAAGAGTCTCTACCCAGTAATTTAAAAACAAGTATAGTTCTCAACTATTGAGAGCCCACTCTGTGTTGAGAGCTGTTTTAGGCAGTTTACATCTTGTTTAATACCCACACTATATTTTCTATATAAGAATGAATATTTCTACTTTTACAGATGAGAGACTTGAGTATTAAGTTTAGAGTATTTTAGTAATTTCCTGAAGCCACAGGTTTAATTAACTCTTTCCACTCCACCAAAAAAAATGGCTCAATTGTATAATACATATCTCTAAACATCTATTGAACTCCTAGAATTTATAATGACCTTCAATTATAGCAGACCGGTAAGACATGGATCATAATCCCCACTATACAAATAAGGGAACAACAGGCCATGAGAAATTATTATATTTGTCTATGGCTATATTACTTAAAGCGTTTGAAATCTGTTTTGAACTCCGGTTTTCTGGTTGCAGACAGATCTTCCTATTTTACCAGCAAGCTTCACAGTAGAGGGCTTGGCCTTAGTTATGCTGGGAATGAAGTGCTAAAGAGAGATTCAAGAACATATTTGGGTTTTGAACATTGCTTTATTGCAATCACATAAAATAAGACATTACAAATCCCCAAATTGGGAAGAATAACATTTACATTGCAAATGTCTATTCTGGTGGCTAACTTTATGGCTAACTTCATTGATTGATTGATTGATTGACTGATTAAGGTATTAAATATGTGTCCTTATCCCCCTATTACCCCCCACCCCATCTCCACTAACTTTAAGTGATATTAGCCCATAATAGCCTAAAGTTCCAATCCACGTATTTTTATTTGACTTCTATTTAAAATATGATCCAATTGCATATTATTGGAAAAAATTACTAATCCATTTTAAATTCTCCTTTTCCTTGACTTCTATATAATATAGATAATATCTTATTATCTCCTGTACTTGTGATGTTACAGAATTAGTAAGTGGACCATTCCAGAGACTCATTTCAGTGAACAATATTTTTGAATCAATGTAAGTCACTCAAGGGTCATTTGCCCTTGTACTGTATCTTTTATTAAACCAAAGTTTTCACTAATCCCATATATTTTTACGTCATCTTTAATCATGTCCACTCTTACCTTCTTACTCCTACAATCCAGATTCAGATTTCATTCCACATAGAAGATATCTTAAACTAAAAGTGTTCCAAAATAACAAAGATTAAACCTTTGCAAGTATCATCTCCCATCTGGTTGGCTGTCTCTGTTTTGCTGTTGGTTTCTTTTGCTGCAGAAGCTTTCTAGTTTGATATAGTCCTTTTGGCACTCAGTTCTTTCATCCTGCTCCATTACACCAACTGTTGGGACTAGACTGCCAGGGACTAGACTTTCTGGAATTCCGGGTATTCAATGGAGAAGCTATGAGAAGTCGTGGGTATATAAGAGAATCTGTATTGTAGGAGCCAGTTTTCAAGTAGCCATTGCTAACAAGGAGCCAGTAGATAAAACAATTCTTCAAAGCAAAGTCCTATACAGTAGCTGCACACAGGCTGGTTAACAATACATCTTTCCCATAATGCAACAGCCTCTGTACTCACAACAGTGGCCTGCTGGTCAGTAACACATCTTCCCCATAATACATCTCCCCTGGTACTGGCTAGTCAGTGGCAACTATAAACAAGCTCAAACAAAACAGGCTCCTTTCCAAATAGTGACATCAATATTTTGGGTTCTTAAAGAGTATGCTTGTGCAGTGTATAGCTTGCTTCATCCTTGCTTTGCACCTGCATATAGCAACTCAACCTTGAACAATTTGATTAAGATTCCCATGTTCAGAGTGGCCTTGAACATCCAGTGTACTCTGAACAGGTCCTCTACACTCCAATTGGCCTTGAGCATCCAGCATACTCTGAATAGGGTTCCCACAAGTCCCATTAGTTTATTTTTTGCCTTTACTTCCCTTGCTTTTGGGGTCAAGTTCATAAAATGTTCTCTACAACCAAGTTCCTATATTTTCTCCTATGTAACTTCTTTCAGGTCTTATATTGATCTATTTTGAATTAATTTTTGTACATGGGGATAAACTGTAATTTAGTTGCATTCATTCTCATGTGGCTTTCCAGTTTTCCTAGCACTATTTATTGAAGAGACTATCTTTACTCCATTGTATGTTTCTGGTTCCTTTGTTGAAAATTATCTGTTCATATACACTGAATGGCCAGATTATGATGCGTTCAGAGATCATAATAATCTAGCCACTCAGTGTATATTGTGACAGGAGAAGATTTGACTTTGGGTGGTAGGCACATAGTGCAATATACCGATCTTGTAGCATAGAAACCACACCTAAAACCTATATGAGCATGTTGACCGATGTCACCCCAATAAATTTAATTAAAAAATAGCAAAGATTGAATTTTTGATAAACATAGCTTTTCCTTTCTGAGCTCTCACAAAAATGAGCATTTCTTATTTTTTAGAAATTTCTTATTTTTTAGAGATTTTTGTTAAAAGCCCAGAAAGTTGCCATTATTTTACTACTTCATAAAAATCACATCTTTATTAATTACTTGTCAAAACACATGTTTTGTAATACTCTCTGTACTGCATACTGCCTTACAATGCCAACCTCCCTACCTGTCTCTCTGGCTCTAACATTATTCTAGAGTAGGTGCCACAAATAACTTGTCCCTTTTTATGGCCTTGGCAGACATTGGTAACTGAGGACAGTTTTTATTTCAGAAAGTAGAGTATAAATGATATTATTGAATAGCTATTACTTGCCAGGTGTTCTACCCTTTTTCAACCTGTTATCTTACTGAATTATTATGACAACACTATTCAGTAGGTATTCTGTTACCTCATTTTATAGATGGAGTAAAAGGCACTTAGGGCTAAATAACTTCCCAAAAGCCCCTAAGTAAATAAAGTGATAAGTAAGTATTCCAAGCCAATCCAGTGACCAAGTAATTAACTATTATTTTCTGTTTCTTCAAATGTGCAGTGGTCAAATAATAAAGAGCCTTGGGATTTTTAAGTTTCTGGTGAAATTTGTGGGGGGTCATTGGGTGAGGTCCTGTTATTACTTGCCTCACAATGGTGTTGTAGACTGAATGTTTGTGTCCCCCAAAATTTATATGTTTAAACTAATCCCCAATGTGATGATATTTGTAGGTAGAGAATTTGGTAGGTGATTAGGTTCTGAGGGCAGAATCCTCCTGAATGGGCTTAGTGCTTTGATAAAAGCAACACCAGACAGATCCTTTGCCTCTTCCACTTAATGAGGACACAGTGAGAAAACATCCTACCTAATAAAATGTAAATATGTAAATTACCATCACTCCGCTATGCCCACAATTGGGCCAGCAGGAGGCGCAGGGGGCGCGACTTGGGGTGGCTGGAGTAGCCGATTATGCCAGCGGGACGCTGAGCTTGTGTCGCCAGTGGCGGTGTGAGCTCAGTGTCTGGGCCATGGCTGTGCTGCGGAACAGAAGGGGCCTTTGGGGCAGCGAGCTCACGTCCCGCCGCGGACCATCAAAAGTGGGGGAGCTGGGTGCCTGTCTGCTCCCGCACCAGGCCTTTCAGAAGCCTCTGTAGAGCCAGAGGCTTCGGAAAGTCCTGGTGCACCAGCGGACAGGCACCCAGCTCCCCCGCGATCGAAAGTGAAAGCGTGTAGGGGACCCTACACGTGCATGATTCAATCATGCACTGAGCCTCTAGTTTTTAATAAGCTTGGATATGCTACTTAACATCTATCAACTTTGTATAAAATAGGCAAAATCATGCTTTTTAAGTATGTGGGGTTAAATAAGTAAGAGGTAAATTATACAAGTAATGGATATGTGATACACAATGTTGCTACATAATTTAAATTTAGCCTTGTGACAAATCATATCACACAGAAGTTATTTTGCCCTTTCACTTCATATATTCTTTACAATTGTTTAAGAGGTAACAGCTGGCTTATGAACACTGGTTCTCTATATACAATACTTTTTAAAGTGAAAATAAAAGATAATTATTTTGTGATGCAATATTCATGAAATAGTTGTCATATGACAAATTTATTTTGGAATTTAATGCATTGAAACTGTTTTTATCCATTTAAAAATTGTTATATTGTCTCCCATCATATACAATGAACTGTAACTTTAGAGTGTCAGAAAGCTCAGAATGTACAATCATAATAATGGTAACAATATTCCTTTCACAGCCACAGTCTTTTTCTTTTTTGCATTGCTTTGATCTTTCTCTTTCTATTTTAAAAGCCTTTTATTTCAAGCCTCAACATCTTTAGAAGTAGATATTCACAGGAAAATAAAAAGGAAATAACTAATTCTATTTTAAAGTATGGTACATAGCTTCAAGCAATTTGTTATTCAAAATGTTCAAAATCAGCTCACATTAAAAATGAGTAGAATAAAAGCACTGAACTTAAAAAGTTTTAAAAATAAAGGATGACTTTTATGGGGGATCTATTATTTAAAATTTTATTAATTAAAACAAAATGTTATTATTAAAATATGCTTTCAAATAAATCACTTTATTTAAGCCTCAAAACACTTGCCTTAGTTTGTTTTGGCTGCTATAACAAAAATACTGTAGATTGGGTAGCCTACACAACTAACATTTATTTCTCACAGTTCTGGAGATTGGGAAGGCCAATATCAAGGTGCCAGTAGATCTGATGCCTGGTAGAATCTTCTTTCTTGTTTATAGACAAACTAAAGGCTCAGTGCATGATTGAATCATGCACGTGTAGGGTCCCCTACACGCTTTCGCTTTCGATCGCGGGGGAGCTGGGTGCCTGTCCGCTGGTGCACCAGGCCTTTCAGAAGCCTCTGGCTCTACAGAGGCTTCTGAAAGGCCTGGTGCGGGAGCAGACAGGCACCCAGCTCCCCCGCTTTTGATGGTCCGCGGCGGGACGTGAGCTCGCTGCCCCAGAGGCCCCTTCTGTTCCGCAGCACAACCATGGCCCAGACACTGAGCTCACACCGCCACTGGCGACACAAGCTCAGCGTCCCGCTGGCATAATTGGCTACTCCGGCCACCCCAAGTCGCGCCCCCTGCGCCTCCCGCTGGCCCAATTGTGGGCATAGCGGAGAGATGGTAATTTACATATTACCATTTTATTAGGTAGGATTTGTATTCAGATAAGTCTATCTCCAAAGTCATGTTCTTTCTAATAATTTTTTTCTTCTGAAAAGTGAAAATAGTTGATGATATTTGAACGAAGCTTGGGAACATTAGTATAATTCTGCTAAGAGAAAAGAGATGAAGAATTTAACCTGGTAGAAAGCATCTGCAAAGCCTCGAGACAGGAGAGACTATCCCCCTACTCGGGTTGTCTGCAAGTTGTTTGGTATGTAGAGTGGAGTATGATTAGCCTTGCATTCTGGAACCAGATTATTCAGAAAGTAAATCATTCTCAGAAGTCTGTATTTCATCGTATGTGAAAAGTCATGGGAAACATTGATAGATTCTATACATTATGTGGGGAATGGGAAAAAGAAGGAGTTAAAACAAAAGGAAAAAATGGTAGTAGGATTATTGACCCAGCTAAATCATCATATTCTTTAAATATTTAAAGTTGTCAATAGTCTTTTTCTTTCCTTTTCTTTTTTTTTCACTAACAGTGTTTAAAAGTTCAGGTAGAGACATTAACTTGTGGAATTAGATAGGTATGCATAAGGTTGAACAAGGTATTCAAGGAATTTTAAGATAACAGCAATAGAAAAGGTAAAAATGTGAGTCAAGTGCATAAGAGGAAGAAAAGAGAAAGTAGGAGTGGATAGCACGCTGAAATGTGATTTAGTAAGGGTGATAGGTCCAGATGAGGTTAAGAGATCTGGTGTGAGGAACACTGAGCTTAGGAAACACCAAATGTTAAAGGAGTTTCTAACAGTTCTGACAAACTTTTGTCCCCATGGAATCATTGTCTTATTACTGGCAATGTGAGCAAATATTCTCTGGGTAGAGGAAGAAGACTTTACTACAATATAATGTTTGGGGGAGGGCAATGTTCTCTATTTAGGATATGTTAGTCAGGAAACAAATTCAGAGGACTATACTATCTCTACTGTCAAAACAGTTTTCTATTCAAATATCTTTGATATGATAAGCTAAAATGATGTTTGGAATGCCATGAGGTATTACCTCCCAATAATCTCACAAATAGGTTATTTCCAGGTAATAACAAATTCTGAGTTGTATCCATGGAAATGAGTTGATAATAGTAACCTATAATAACAGCAGAAGTTGACATAAAGAGGTAGGCTATGGATATGTCATTAATCCTTTAATGAGTTACAGAGAAAAATCTGAATTTCAAGATAAATGATGAAAGCTCAGAACAGAAAGGTACAGCAAAATTTCCCTGGTGGGGTGGGGGGCGGGGAGAAGAGAAAGCAATAAGCATACAACAAGATTTTTATTGCATAAGAAATAAAAGAGAAGAATGGCTATTTTAACAGTCTTCACCTCCAAAAACACACATTAATTCTAGTTTTAGCACTACGCATACTAAAGTATTTAGGGAAAAGTATATTTTGAAATGTGTCAAAAAAAAACCCAAAAAACAATCAAGATGGTGCTGCATAGAGATATCGTTAAGCAAATATAGCAATTCTTAGTGGTAGCATAAAGTTAGTGGTTATACAGGCATTCACTAAAAATCATTTTATCTATTCTGTATGTTTGAAAAATTTCTTTAAAATGTTGGGGGGGTCAGGGGGATGATCACATGATGATGGGGATACTTATTTTTTGCTGGCTCTACTGTACGTCTGGGACTTTAGTACATAAGGCTCTATACCTCTGTAATACTGGAAGAAGTTCCAGTTGTTTTGTCAAAACTGAAATTTTTCTTTGGTTCAGATGTTAGTGTCTTTGGCATTGAGCATTTTAGCCTCATTGTAGACTTTATTGGGTGTCATGACTGAAACATGGAAATTGGACTGGAACTCATGGTGTTCCCCTAGGCAGGATGCAAAGGTGGCCTTCCGGGTTCTTGTCCAGGTGGATTGGAAGAATGAAGCCACGGACAAAAGGTGGTATAAGAAAAGGTAGAAATTTATTGAGAAACAAGCATAGACTCCCACATGGGGAGGCGGAGAGAGATCCACCAAATCCCTCTTTCTTAAGTTTTATAAAAGCTTTAGTTCTTTGTGTCTTGATATCTCCTCCGATTGGTCACTAGAGTGGCTTCAGAGCTCAAACTCCACATGAGGTGAGGTTCCCCTCTTTTTTCTCCATTTCGTTTTTCTATCCCCCTTGGGCTTCCTCTTTCCTCTCTAAATGAGTGGATTCCTTTCCTTTATTCTGTAAATGTATACCTTCTGCAGCTCCCAGCCCCCTTTTTTCTATTAATGTATGCCTTCTGGCAGCCCCCTTATGCTGTGAATGTATACTTTCTGCAGCTCTCAGCTTTGCAGCCCTGTGGTTCCCCCCCCCCCATGGATCCCCTAGTTCCTAAAACTTCCTAAACCTGCCTATTTTACCCCAAAAGAACTCCTTTCATAACTATTATGGCATCTTGGAGAGAAGCCATGGCCTTTGTTTGACAATGGCAATGACTATAGTTACAATCCAGGAAACTTGAGTCTGAGAGGAGCTATCACAGGAGCCAAGGGGTTAGTCTGGAAAGCCCTTTTGTTACATGCCCTTGAAGACACTCAGATCTCTGGAGGAATCTAACAGTACCCAGAATTCCAGAGGAGTTGAGGGAAGAGTCACAAAACACCGACTTATAATTTTAAGAATTACCTGGTGAGACTAAGGAATCACTGCTTATAAATAATTATTTAAAATAGTTGTGGAGTTGAGAAACACTCACAGTCCTATTCTTCAAGAATTTATAGTAGGTAGTGAAATAATGTTACCCACAATCAAAGCAATAATACTAGTTTAAGCTAGAAACTAACTAAGGCTAAAATTGGAGTGTGATGTGATGGAAAAAAATAGGAAAATTTGCATACAGTGAGTTGGTATCAAAAGCCAGGGTACATAGAACTGGAAAGAAAATCAGATGGGAAAACCAAATTAGTAGCTTGCCCAGAGCAGAATACAAAGAGAACTGTTGATTAAATATGAGGTTTTTTCAAAGGGCAATATTTCCTTCTAGACTCTGAACTTCAATAATGTGGTCGTAATGTATCTGTATTTCTGTATTCCCAATATTAGTTATATAGTGTTTGAAATTAGAGGCAGATTTCTCATAAATAAAATTCTTAGGCTGTAGGGTTTTTTCCTTATATAGGTGACTTCCAAGATCCTGAAAAGGCCCCACGCAGTGTGTTCACAAATTCATATGGTTTTGTTAAACATACCTTGTCTTGTAAAATGTTTCATTCTATTGTCTCTCATCAAAGATAGACTCCAAAATTACATAAGCTTAGGCTACTACCTGAATCCATCACTGCCTAAAGATTCAATTAATATTTATGGGAGTAATGAATGTATAAAAATGGGATTTAATGATAAGATTCGTAAGAAGGGACCTTAACAACTATGTCTAAAATATTGGGAAAGTATCTTTTTGTTGCAGTTATTAATCTTCACCTAAGTATAGTTTTCTACTGATTTTTAGAGAAAGTGGAAGGGAGGGGGAGAGACAGAGAGAGAGAAACATAGGTGTCAGAGAGCCACATTGATTGGTTGCCTTCTGCACATGCCCCATTCAGGGCTGGGATCGAGCCTGCACCTGAGTTACATGCCCTTCACCGGAATTGAACCTGGAACCTTCAGTCCATGCGCTTCCACTGTATCCACTGAGCTGAAACTGCTAGGGCTGGGAAAGTATCTTGAAACTGTTCAGCACCTTGCATATATTGCAAAGACTCTTATGATCTTTTCCTAAAGAAAAAAAAAACCACACAAATAAAAATGTATATTAGCATTTGGTAAAAGTTGGAAGAGGAGAGAGAAACAAAAAATGAGAAAAAAATGTATTAAACAATGAATTTCAGGAAAATATGCACAAGAGCCAGAATATTAGGGAAAAAAACAAATAAATGAGACTGAAAATATTAATCTTTTTTCAGCAAGAAATGTGATGGGGCATACATATTTTATTTTCCCTAATAGCTATCAAGAATAAATAGCTTTTAGCAACTCGTTCTAATTCCATAACAGATTATAGGAGAAAGTGGGTGGCCACTGGATAAATAAAATATTAATACAAGGGATTTCAAAATATTCCTTGAAAGAAAAAGAGGCCATGATATTTGAGTAAGCTAACGCAATAATTAGGACACCTTCAGGGAAGTGTTTGAGCAATGTAGTATTTTCTGTAAATGTTTGCAAGAAACCAAATGAAGAAAATAAGAGATACCACATTTAAAAATCTTCACTGAAAAGCCATTTTTTAATTTTTTAAATAAAGAGAAAATAAAGTTGTATTAAATTGTTAATCCTGTTTGGAATGTTCATGCTAAGAGAGGCAACATTAGGCATATTAATGTGTTTGCTTCTCCTCTAATTCACAATTCCCTTCCTTCTTTAATGAGATCTGCTCTGCAGCCCATAAAATAATTGTTATGGTAAACTGACTTTTTAAAATTAGCTACACACCAGTTGGTCCAGAAACCTATTCCTCTAGACCATTCATGCACAAAATACCTTTGTGTGAAACCCTTTCCAAATGTGTGATGACTGGACTTAGTCCAGAAGTTTGCCCGCAGAGTCTCTCAGTGGAAGCAGCCTTACAATTTCCTTTCTTCTCAAGCATTTCCATGAAACTCTCTATCATGAGGGCAGACTCAGGCCACTGGCAGGTTGACACTGAAAATACATTCAACCCCAGTGCTATTTCCAAAGAACTGTTTTCTTTAACCTGCAGAGATGCTACCTGACCCAGTGTCGGATGGAAAGGAGTCTGAGAGAGAAGCTGTTCAAAGATTCTCAAGGGAAGTGGAGGAAGATTTACATGGAGGATCAAGCCTGTCCTAAGAGCCATTAGCTCATTGTTTCACATTCTCACAAACTGTTGTCCCTGTGTTAACTCTCACACTGTAATTGCTATTCCACCAGTGACCCCTGAGAGAAGGCCAACTGAGACAGGAATGGCTGACATCATCCTTTCCTCAAAAGTGGGGACGAGAGATGTCTGTAAGATTCCCCAAGGATGTAAAGACTATGTAGCACTCACTATTCAAAGTGCTGTGGAGAGGGAGGGTTGAGATGAAGCACACAGCTCATTTACCCCTTACTTAGCACACTCCTAAATCAAAGAGGCTAACAGGGCTAAATGTGTGCTAAAGTGGTACTGATTACCGCAAATATTTTTCAAGAGTTCCAATTTGTGTTCATGAAAGCATTCTGTATATCTGGAAGAAAAATGAAGCTTTGCTTTGGTACAATTGATATACGTATCATTTGTAACACTTAAAACTCTAAGGAAGAATAAACTGACAATAAGGAAGCTTGAACATTACTTAGCACATATTGCATTATTCTACTGAATTATTTTTTCTTAAGAGCACTATAGTTTACTGTGCAAAAGATTATATGTTTCTTTACCTACACTGACAAATAAATTCTCTTTTTTTTTTTTTTTGACATTTGAATTGAGGACATAAGCACTCATTTAATTAATTTTATAAATATATTAATAAACTGCCCTTGAGCTCCATGCTAGAAATCGAGTAATGAACTAAGTTGACATACATTGAAAGTTCTTGGCATGCATACTACTCATTTGAAATATGCTCTGTATTTTGATAGAACTACAAAACTGATCAATTTGGCAGTGGTTTATTTTGTATCAATTGAATACTTGATATTAAGAGGCTTGTCCAGTATCAATAAAAATTTGTGTTAGAATGTATCATCTCAAGAAAAAATTTGATATTGTCATCTAAAACACTGAAAATGTCAACCAAGAGGACAGAGTCTGAGAGCTCAGAGTACAGATTTAGAAAAATAGCTGACTGGCAAAACCCAATTGCAAACAAAATTTTGCAGTATATGATGGAGAGGATGATGAACCAAGTTTTTCAGTTTAGACTTTTCTCAAAAGGGACATATATATCTAAAATGTAACTCAAAGAAAAATTATGATTCAAGTTCCAGAAATCAACTTCATAGCCTATTGCTAAAGAGTAAGTTGTGTCATGTACAATCCATAGATAAGAACTGAAAATGGGAGAAGACATAAGGGAACATAAGTCATGTCAATACTTGTCTTGTAGATTTTAAAAACATACAGGAGTGCATAAACAGGTAAGAAAATGTTGCTGCAGTAAGCAGCAAACCTTATAACTCAACCAAGCTCTGTCCATAAGAAGAAAACAAGGGACAGAAACTCAGATCAAGAGCCATCCATTGAAATATACCTGCTACAGGGAGAATAAACTCAGATGCAAATGCTGAATTCTATAAATAAATATAGTTTCGTGGAGATATATAGACAGATAGATATATCTATCATCTATCTATCTATCTATCTATCTATTTATCTATCTATCTATCTATCTATTATCATCTATCTATCTATTTATATCTATCATCGAGAGACCAAGTAAAGTTTAACTAAGCCGACTGCAGGTCAACATAGCATCCTGGAAAGGGTGTGAATGTGTGTGTATGTGTATGTGTGTGTGTGTGTGTGTGTGTGTGTGTGTGTGTGTGTGTGTGTGTGTGTCATGGGAAGGGCCAAAGGCAGGGCTAAGTCACTAGAGAATTCAGGAAAGCAATAGATTAGCATCAGGCTGCATTTGGTTGCAGGTTACAAATACGCAGATCTGCAGCTGTTCTGTGAACATTTATAGTATCTGGACTTTAGTAGCTTCAGCTAATTTAAGATTATGGCTAATCTCTCTAGGGGTGAAATAATTTCACAAGAAATGAAAAGAAAGTGGTAAGAGATAACAAATAGTTTGATCCCATTCTTTATAAATATAACAAGTGGTGCGTTTATAAGGAACTGTTTAATGTGTTTTCAGAAAAATTAAATTTTTCTGCCTCTGGGAGAAAAAAAACACGAAAACTTTGCATTGAACAAACACAGTTTTACCACCTTATAACTATTTGGAAATAGTATGTTTATCAGGAAAGAATACCTGAATCAATTAATTATTTTAAATTTTCAAAATGTACAAATTGAAATGCATGTGAAAAGTATTAGTAAAAGGAAGGCATAGTAAACTTAATCAAGCCATAGCAAAATTTCTATTTTTAACTGTGCATGAACTTTACATGATTTATAAAGCAGGCCATCTATGAATACAACTATTGAATGACCCAAAAGTGTAGTTAGTATGCTTCACAGTAACAAAGACAATTAGCAATGACCTAGGATGGGTATAACACAGGAAGGTCAACTTCCTCTTCAAAACTAAAGAAAAGGCTTAAATATTAAATCATGAAGTTCAATTACTGGCAATGGCCAGTATTTTGTTTTAAACAAAATAATATGTGGTAAATATAGCAGAAAAAAAGAGCAAATTGATAGCATTACATATAGTTTATCTTGAAATTCCATTCCAGTTGTGCATTTGGATAATATACATTTCTCGTGGGTTGGAATCAAAACAGTTGGATATTAATTGGTCTAGAAATGGAAGTGGGGAAGAAGAGGCCCTATCCTTTTCTATATATACTCCTTCAGGTATACTCATATATTTCTTTATTGAAGTGTTTTTTCAGTGTTGACTTAAATGCATATGAAAAGCGTCAGTAAAAGGAAGGCATAGTAAACTTAATCAAGCCATAGCAAAATCTAACCTGTATAAAACATGGAGGAAGAAATATGGGAAACAAAACATTTTTTTTTAAATGTGCACCTCTCTAAGGATGATTCTGCTGAATAAAATATCCTTCCAATACTTACCTTTAAAACTCCAACTTAAAGATGTTGTTCAAAAAGTTAAAACCTAATGAAAATGTTGATGTTATCAACCAGCATTAATGTTATTGGTTTTCAGTTACTCATGCCTCTGAGTCTTAAAACTCCTGGCACATATAAACATTCCATCATTATAATTTTAAAACAGCTTTAAAAGAAGAACTCAAATGAGTCAGACTTATTTTTTTTCTTTATCTGCTTCAGGCAATGAAGGAATCTGCTGTGTCTCCATTTGACATTTAAAATTTCCCTCATTTAAATTGTCCAAACTTCAAAGAATTGAAAATATAAATCCATCTTCTTTTGGCAGTGTCAATGTCAGAAAGTTATCAAGGGAACAAAGCCCACCTTCAGCTTAATAAAATGATACCTTTTATGAAAGACATTTCCATTATCTACAGCTAAACCAAACTCATAAACAATCACCGCAATACTGATTTCAAATTACCCTATTTATAAGAGTTGTCAGATTATAAAGAATATTAGACTCCAAAGAGACATAAAGTCAGGAGACAACTCATAGTTAATAATGTAGCCCACAGAACCACAGAATAAACCTGGCAATGAGAAAAACAGTTAGAATAATAGAGGAGACATTGACAATTCTGGCATCTGTTTTACATTTCAGGGAATGAAAGAATCATTGCACATATTTTATTAGTTTGGGGTCCTGCTTTCCTGCTTAGAAAAGTAATTTTGAAACCTCATATAATCTCTACTTGCAATCTCCGTAAAGGGATCTACTGAATAAAAACTAATCTTTTTTAAAATTTTATTTCTAGACTAAATATTATCATTAGCTTACATTTAATTAATTATTTTTTAAAATATATTTTATTGTTCAGAGTGATACCGATGTCCTTCATTTCCCCCCCTTTGCCCAACCTCCACCCATAACCCTACCCAAGGCATTCACCTGTTTATTGTCTGTGTCCAAGGTCTATGAACACATGCTTATAAATTATTTGGTTAATCTCTTCCTGCCCTCCTTCCCACCTTCCTTCTGAGATCTGTCAATCTGTTTCATGAATCCATGTCCGTGGTCCTATCTTGTTAGTGAATTTATTTTGTTCCTTAGATTCTACATATAAGTGAGATCATGTAATATTTGTCTTTCTCTCACTGGCTTATTTTGCTTAGCATAATATTCTCCAGGTCCCTCCATGCTGTCTCAAATGGTAAGAGATCCTCTTTTGCACAGCTGCATAGTGTTCCATTGTGTAAATGAACCACATCTTTTTATCAACTTATCTACTGATGGGCACTTGGGCTGTTTCCAGATCTTACCTATTTTAAATTGTGCTGCTATGAACATATGGGTGTATATATTCTTTCTGATTGGTGTTTCAGGATTCTTAAGATATATTCCTAGAAGTGGAAGCACTGGGTCAAATCTCAGTTCCATTTTTAATTTTTTGAGGAACCTCCATACTGTTTTCCATAGTGGCTGCACAGATCTGCATTTCCACCAGCAGGATACTAGGGTTCCTTCCCTCTTCTCCACATCCTCACCAGCACTTCTCTTTTGTTGATTTGTTGATGGTAACCATTCTGACAGATGTGAGGTTATACCTCACTGTTGTTTTAATTTTCAACTCTCTGATGATTGGTGATATTGAGCATTTTTTCATATGTCTTGTGGCCATCTGTATGTCCTCTTTGGAAAAGTGTCTATTCAGGTCTTTTGCCTATTTTTTAAATTTGATTTTTTATCTTCCTCTTGTTGAATTATATGAGTGTTCATATTGATTGGGCCTCTTTGTGATCTCTGAAATTGTGTAGATTTTTCTTTCACCAGGTTAGGGAAATTTTCTGTGATTAGTTCTTCAAATAAGTTTTCTGTCCCTTGCATTCTTTCTTCTCCTGCTGGTACACCTACGATATGAATGTTTTTACTTTTCACATTGTCCCAGAGTTCCCTTAAACTATCCTCATTCTTTTTGTTGTTCTGTTTGGGTGTTTTTTTTTTTTTTCTAACTTGTTTTTCAAATCACTGTTTCTATCCTCTGCTTCATCCAGCCTACTTTTAATTCCTTCCAATGTATTCTTGATGTTGGATATGGTACTCTTTATTTCCAACTGGCTCTTATTCAGAATTTCTATCTTCTTTTTATTATGTTGATGTAGTTCTCATTAAGTTCATTGTAGTTATCACTAAGTTGTGTGAACATCCTTACAACCATTATTTTGAACTCTGTCTGATAAATTGCTTGCTTCCTTTTTATTTAATTCTTTTCTAGTGAATTTACTTTGTCTTTCATTTGGGAGTTCTCTCTTTGTTGCCCCATTTTAGCTGCATCTTTGTGTTTATTTCTATGTGTTAGATAGAACTACTATGACCGCTAGTCTTTGTGGGGTGGCCCTATGTATTAAGTGTCCTGTGGAACATGGTGGTAAAGTTTCTTTAATCTCCTGAGCTGAATTCTCTAGTAATATCCCTTTTGTGGGTTATTTGGATCTTCCTGTTGTAATTTGGAACTGATTATTGTTGATCCATTCATGAGTGGGATTGACTTTTGCCCCACAAAAATGACCTTAGCAAAGTGGGGCCAGCTGGAAATGGGAGTGCAAATCCAACCTTCCCTTTGATTGGAGTGACACAGGCCCTCAGATCTCAAGAGTGGAGCTAGCTATTTGCCTTCTAGCTCAGCAGTACCCCCTCTGGGACTCTGAGAGGAGGCTCTGAGGGTGTCCCAGCAGATGACTTAATTCTGAGTTGTGACCACTTTCCCTGTGAGGCTGCACCAGCAAGGAAGTGCCGGTGGGGCCTTGAGGAAGAGAATAAGGCTGACCCTGCACTTGGGGTGGGGCTTGCCCTTGGGAGGGGAGAGAGAGCTGCTCCCCTCTTTATATTTCTGCAGCTCACTGCCAAAGGCCCTGGTGGAGGTCTCCCAGAGGTGGGCTTCAGATGACCCAGTTCTGACTTGCAATTCCTCTCCCCTTTGGTCTCTGCCTTGCTGGTGTTGACAACAGGTTTTGAGAATGCAAATCCAGGCAGCTATTTGTTGGGGGTGGCACAGGCCCTTGGCACTCAGGAAGGGAGCCAGCCCTTGCCTTCTAGCTCAGTGGCACCTCACCAGAGCTCTGGAAGAGAGGCTCCAAGGGTGTCACACCAGATTTCATAGCTCTGAGGTGTGACTCCTTTACCCTGCAAAGCTTCACCAGTAGGAGAGAGGCTCCAAATGTCCCAGTTCTGGTTTCCACTTCCTTTCTGCTGTGGGTCTGAACTTGACTGGTGGTGCCAGTAGGATTTTTGGAGTGCAAATCCAGGCAGACCTTTGTTGGGGGTGATGCAGGTTCTCAGCAGGATAGTTAGTCACTGGCTTTCTAGCTTGGTGGCACCCTGCCAGAAATCCTGAAGGGTGGTTTGCAAGTGCATGCCTCCCTGTAGCTCCGTAGCTGCCTGCTGCCTAGGCCCTGAATGGGAGCCTTCCATTCAGGATGGCACCAGCCTAACCTGATGGGCAGGGAGATTGGCTCTTGTTCCCAAGCCACTCTGTTCAATGTTTATCTAAGACTGTCCCATAATAGTTTCTCCAGAAAAAAAAAAAGAAAGAAAGAAAAAAAAAGAAAAAAAAAAAAAAAAGCCCAGCTCAGGTCCCTTTTGATATAGCCGAGTCCTATATCCTGGCTTTGAGCTTGGCAGGATGGTGTTGTCATTGTTTGAAGGACAGGGTTAATGCCCTTTCTCTAGTTGTTTCTGTAAGAAAGAAGTGCTGGACCCTGGGAGATAGCATTGAGGGTGTTGTGAGATGTTGGCTTGGGACTGGGACCTCAGAAGCCTACCTTCCTAATCTTCAGCACTACGCCTCCCAAATCTTCTCCTTATGGCTTCCAGATGCCCCGAGTCTCCTTCCCTTTACCAGAGCCCCGGGTGAGTGCCCAAGGGCGAGTCTCTGTTCCTTAGCCTTTACAGAGCATGCCTGGGATTCAATCAGACTCCCTCCCCTTTCCAATGGACTAAGTCCCCGCTTATTTTTTCTGCCAAATACTATGCAAGCTCTTCCTCCAGGCCCTGGTCTTCTGGGTTGGGGGCCCTGGCATTGGACTGAGACCCCACTTTCCTTTAGGGGGATGGTTTGCATCCGCAATATTTCTCCAGCTTCACAGCCACTACCCCTGGGTGCAAGGACCAGCCCTTTTTCACTTCTCTGCCCCTCTTACCAGTCTCTGTGTAGCTTCCTTTTTATCAATCCTTTGATATAGTAGTCCAGGTCAGGTGTCCTTCTACTGTTACTTCAGGTTACTAGCTCTAAATTTTACCTGTAAGTCTGGTTTGGCACCAGGAGGTGGTATGTGTTGCTTTCACCTATTCTACCACTATCTTTGAGCTCCTATTTTATATTTTTGAGCAAGGTTGTTGGATTTATAACCTGATGGTTGTGTGATGTTGGACAATTAAATTCTCTCAGCCTCAGTTTACTCATTTGTAAAATGGGAAGGTTGCCATGAGAATTCAACAAATTGGTAGATGTAAACCACATAATATAGAGTCTGACATATTAATGTTAATAATGCTTTGCTATTATTATTATTTGGAAATGTTAATAATGTTTTGCTATTATTATTATTATTATTATTATTATTATTTGTTAAAATTTTTTACCTTCACATCCTGACTTCCCAGTGTGAATTGTGAGAATTAATGAGGTAACACATTTAAACATGGTCTCATTAGGTAAAAGGTGTTATGTAAATATTAAAATCCACATGAGAGTCGAACACATTTTGCTACATCTATAAGTAATCTTATAGAAAGACTATAGGACAATATTAATGATAAAACAATATTTACTCATAATCCTAAAAAATAATTATTCATGTATGTTCTTATATGTAGGAACTTTGAGGGGAAATCTATAAATAAAAATGTTTCCCCTGTATTTACTTCCTCTTTATTCCTTTTGAACTTTACTTTAAAAACACAAACCCAACAACACTAAGGCTTTTCCAAGAACACACGCTTTTCTTTTCTGACAGAGGAAACAACAATTAAATGTACAGTATCTGACTGTTAGCTATATTGAGAAGAGGGAACTCTTCTATATACAATGCCAACCAGACTCTTGCCCAGATACACTAGTCTCTCTTGTTGGCTTTGTCTCATTCTGTTCTTCCTACTCATTACCTGGCATAGACCTTAAGGTTCCTGTGGGAATGGTCAGGCATTGTAATCATTAAAGCAAAAGAGAACCCCCAAAGAGACTGTGGTAGACTAAAAAGAGCACAAACTATGTGACAGGAATCTTAAATTTTACTACTTTTGAGCTTGGGTAAAGCCCTCATCTCGAATGTTTAAAGAGGCTCTCTAAAGTCTCCTCTGTAACCTGAGATTTTATATTTAGGTGTGAGAGCAATAGATCTGAATCCTAATCTCATGTGTCACAATGATTATGTTAAGTATATAACACTTTTAAATGAACATGTTCTCATTTAATATATCAGAAACTCAGTAACATGGGTAATCTTCACACTAGAGACTCATAAATATAAATTCAAGCTCAAAAAGGTTAAATAACTTATTAATGGTATTGCAGGTTAGAGTTTGAAAGTGTTTCTTCAAAATTCAGAGTTTGTTCTGTCCTCCTATTTCACATTACTTCTTATATATGTTCTTTCATTAAATGTAAAATACATTATATTTCTTCACTAATAGCCAGTATAGTTTTGCATGTGGAATTTCTCTTTAGTAATTAGGTGAACTAAACAAACTCTATTAATTTAATAAATATTTACTGAACACATTTTGCTGCATCTATAAACACTCTTATAGATAGACCACTGAACAATATTAATGATAAAACAATCCTATCTAATAAAGAGGGAATATGCTAATTGACCCTCACACCCTCACAAAGATGGAGCGCCCACAGCAAATAAGGAGGGAATATGCTAATTGACTGCCCCGCCCTCAATATGGTGGTACCCACAGCCACAAGATGGTGTCACCCAGTCCCTTCAGCCCCACTGGGGTGGCAGGCATGTGGCAAGGCAGGGCCCACCCCCAGGTGGGCCTGGCCACTCTGAGCGCCTGCCTCCAGAGTCCCCCAGTCCCCTCAGTCCCCCAGCCACCCAGAGCCAGACCAAGGTGCAGGCAAGCCTCGGATGGCGGCTGCCCAGCTGCCAAGGGCTGCCCGAGGCTTAGGTAACCAGGGCGGCTGAGGCTTGCACTGCTGGCAGTGGCAGCAGCAGAGGTGTGATGGGGCGTCGTCTTCCCCTGATCTCTGTGTCTCCTCCCGCCCCTGAGGGCTCCTGGACTGTGAGAGGGGGCAGGCCGGACTGAGGGACCCCCCGCCCACTGCCAGTGCATGAGTTTTCATGCACCGGGCCTCTAGTATTAATGATAAAACAATATTTACTCATAATCCTAAAAAAATAATTATTCATGTATGTTCTGATATGACAATATGGCAGACACTGAATGATGTCATTAGGGAACAATAGTAAACATGATAAATATGATACCCAACCTTACACAATTTATAGTCAAGATGGATACACAAAATTTATAAAAAATATCAAATGGTGTTCAATTATTATTTTTTGCAAGTTACCAGGATTTGTTTCACTATGTACCAACTATTGCTGGATACTTTTGTATATTATTTTACTCAGTCTCCATCTATGAATTAAGTTTTTTCCCCTGTTTTATAAATGAGAAAATATGCATAAATAGTAGCCTTGTGCCAATTTATTCCCCTTTCAGCAATGGATAACAGTAGCCAACTTCTTCATATCTTCTCCTATATTGAGCATTTTTTTTTTAAAGACACACATACAAATAACAACCACAAAGCTAAATTGTAGTTTAAATGATTGTATCTAATTATTTTCACTGTATTTTTATTTCTAATGAGGTTAGAAATTTGTTGGTATATTAGAAAGGATTTATTATGCACCTATATTAATCAAGTATTATATGTGGCATAGAGGGCAAAAACACAAAAGCAGATTTTATTTAGAAGATTAAAAGAAAAATAAAGTTTATAAGCATCACAAGTAAAGAGAAACACATTTTTTTTCATGGACTAAAATCACTCATTTGGTCACAGAGTTACAGTTAGTGAATCTCAATAAGGAGGACAAAGGCCATTCTGGATCCTTGCTATTCTATTTTCACAAAGATTCTGGCCTAATAAAATTAACCATGCTTTTTACCCTTTGTATATATACATTTCTCCTCAGCTTTTCCCTCTGCCATACTCAATGACTTAAAATTTTATGTAGATCCGTTTAAGAGCACAGAATGACTTTTACAGTGTTAATCTTCACTATATGTAGACTTAATATCCATAATTCATCTGAACAAAGAATTACTAATGTGAATATAAAGTTTCTTTTATACAATTTCAGAATATGTCTATTGTGTTGCTAATGTAAGCTGTTTTGTATTTGTAATGTTTCTTAAAAGCTATTAGTTACTCTTTAAAATTCAGATTTAAACTAATATAACATTTCTGGTGTCTTGGCTTTCATTCCATCTTTTTCTTAGCCAAATTATACTGGCTACAAACCACTCTCTGGACAGCAAGTGAAATTGCCCCAGGCTAGGATTATCACAGTAGGAAAGTCAGATGCAATGATAAAGGAACCTAATATTCATTAAACCCATATGGCATATTCATTTTTCATAGAGCTTCTTCTTTGGTTTGAAAAATCACCTATTTTATTCTATTCTATTCTTTTTTACCTGTTTGTTTTTAAACTATACAATACTGTCAGAGTTGAAGCTACATCTATGATAAGATCTAGCTACACCTAACCTACATCTCTGAAGCTATTTGTGAGAGGTGCTATTTATAACTAATCAAAGACTTATGTGACAGTGGCTTAAACCTTAGGATGTCAATTGTTCACTTATTAGGAAGTCTCCAGGTTGGTGGTTGCTGGGTTGGCACATAGACTCAATATGCTCTGGGCTCTGGGTTAGCATTTTGATGATTCCCATGGCCTACTCATCATAACAAGGCAGGGACATCCAATCAAGACATCTTCTCTTTTATTAAAGGAAAAATAAAAAGCATTCCCAGAGGTTCCCTGGAAGTTTTCCCTTCTGTGTCATTGGCCAGAACTTTGCACCAGAGACTAGTCTCACCTTCAACCTGTTCTATTGCTGAATTAAATCAGGCTTATAGAAACAAAGAAAAGGTTAGGAAATAAGTTTGGTATAAAAATTCAAGAATATCTGAAGGAAAAAGTCTTAAAAGCACAGTGATTGATCTAATCTAATTAGTTCTTAAATCAATTTAAAAGCAGCAGAAGAAAACATAAATTCATTATGATTAAATCTGGTCGAATATACATTTGAATATGTAAGCTTATCACAAATACCATACATTAGACCCATATTCTATAACCAAAGGAAAGCCTTTCTTATTAAACCATATTTATATGTATTCTGATTTAATTTAATTCATATGTCATAGACTTGTGGCTTGATTCCACTGTGCAGCAAAATTTTCAAAATTTATTGACTTAGTTCAGCCTCAGTAATAAAAAGAACCATATATGCAGTCAATTCAACTAAAATACTTTGAGAACATATTTTTGTAACAAGAGAGAAATACCTAAAATTGTCAAGAAGACACTTAGCTTGTTTGAACGTATAACAATAAGACACATTTGTTGAGAGCTAGAACGTCTATCTTTAGAAAATTGAATATATGACAACTATGAAGAGTATCATGCACAGAAAAAATAATAGTAAGCTTTGTCTAGATTTTGAAAATTTATAGCTACCTGATATTTTTAGCAACATCTTATGGATAGAAGTAGCACTAAAACAAAAATAGACTCAAATTTTTTGTCCCATTTTGTTGGTGTATCTTTTTTAAAATTATTAAAAATGTCAATATTTAAAATATCAAAGCATATTCTACTCATGTAAGATGTATTTCTCAATTTTAATTAAATGAATATGATATATGAAATCTAAGATAACTATTATAAAGCAGAATTATTCTCAAATGCTTGCATAGTTATATGATTAAATAAGCATTGCTGCTTTAATAACTTTGTATTACTGAAAAGTTTCTTTTAAATAAAATAATCTTGACTGGATTTTCTCCTATTCTTCTTAATTTGTTTTTTCGATATTTAAAGCTACAACATGGTCAGTAATTATAAATTATATTTTCAATATTTCATATGCAATTGCACATTAAAATTTAAATTAAAGGAGTTGATGTGTATAGGTTTGTGTGAGCAGCAATGAGCATTTAACTAATCAGAGTAAGATGTAGTATTAACTTTCAAAAATAATAAATAGTACAAACTGAAGTTAATAACTGTATTTTGGTAAACCAAAATAAATTCTCTAATTTTAAAAAAAATGGGAATTGTACTTGAACAAAAATATAATTACTTAATTAAAATTGTTAGGGAAAGATTTTCCACCCCTGCATGTATAAAACAGCATTAAGAGCAGTGTTCTAATAAGTATTTATTACTGAAAGAGAAAAGCTAAGTCTTTGATATAAGTGGATAACTATGTCAAGTCAGTCTCCCAGGAACAGTTTTGTAGACTTTCCAGCATCAGAGCTAATGCTTGGAACTTGCTCTCTTTTAAGTGTTTCCTTTCATTCTCTTCCACTAACTGCCGCTTTCCATTGCCCTTCTGCCCACCCTATCTCTACCTCTCATCATGACCCAGGGAGCGAGTCCTGAGAGTAGCCTGCCCTTTCCTCACTGGTGGAACTGTCTTGACCAATCGGCCCCATCCTGACATTCCTAACTCCATGACATTTCTAATTGTCAAGGAAAATCAGGGTCTGCCACAGCTGCCACTTGCAATGTACAAAATTCAACCAGTGAGGACTCACTGTAATTTTATATTGTTCTACAAAATTGAGGTTTAAAAAGGAAGGGGGGAGGGAAGACCTATGTTATGATGGCAATAATCAAGACTTCCTTTTATTCTGTCAATAAACATTTTTTTTTTTAATTTGAAAGAGCAGTGGGTTTTCAAAAACAGTTTTGACCCAGGATGTGTCAAAACTTTGACGCCAGAGATTGTGGCTATGGAAAGACAGTAATGTGCATTACCTCTTGTCTCTCAGTTAATTCTCCAAATGCTGCCACTTCCCAAACCAGAGAATGATTCCACATCATTCTTGAACAACACCATCAATACCAGTTTTTATTATGTAATACAACTTTGCTAAAGTCTGATTATGACATCAAGAACTAAATGCAGGAAGAGACAATAAATAAATAATACAATCATAAGTAACAATACCAGAATAAACTCAGTTTCTAGGACTTAAAACTGTAAACCTCCTTTTATCCAACCTTGTATGGTCTTAGAATCTAGCAGTCTTTTCACTTCCAGGACCATCTATTTTTATGAATCTGTTTGCCTAGGGTCAAATTCCCAGTATCTTGTGTGTGTTTGGGGGTTAGGGAGTGGATAAATAAACATTGTAGTAATCCTCTTCAGTTCTAACTGAGCCCTCGTGACATCGTAACAACTCTATCTGATTGTCTTCATTTAGACTTCATCGCTGGTTTAAGATTGCCTTACATGTGCTAAGGCCAATGTTGCTCTCAAGTTGACCTGACAAGAATAAAGAGAAAGAATTTCTCGAGCACACTTTCAATGTCTAACCTCACTACAGAATGCTTACAAATCCTGTATTTGCTATTTTGACAGCTTCAATAATTTTAAAATCCAGATTCTACCTTGAGCAATAGAAGAAACTCTTAGAAATTTAAAATAGCAGTTTATCTTCACTGTATAAACATAATTGTTTCAAATATTTGAGCATTGATCAAATGTAAGTTACTGTCCTTATGGAATATCCTTTAGTATTTTAAATAAAATGCACCTTTAAATAATGACAGGTAACTTATAATTCAGTATTTAATGCAAAAACTTAAACAACTGTATTTGAGTATATACTTTTTTCATATTCATATCCTACCATTTTATTTTATAGTGCTGTTTAGCTGTTGTGGTATAATTTTTGAGTAGTTCATACAAAATTTTAAAATTTAAAATGTGTTTGAATTATTA
The DNA here is from genome assembly GCA_025583905.1 of Ia io. Taxonomy (NCBI): domain Eukaryota; kingdom Metazoa; phylum Chordata; class Mammalia; order Chiroptera; family Vespertilionidae; genus Ia; species Ia io. The sequence continues at coordinate 38,898,491 of JAJQQW010000003.1, forward strand.
ATGCTGTAACACAAAGTTGCAAAAAGAGAAATCAATAAAGAACTTTGAGCAAGAGTTTTTAAACTTCAAGTTAGAATAAACTAGTCTAATACTCGCTCTAATATCAAGGTTAAAATAACTGCCAATGAAATAATTACACTTAGCTTTGGGCCTCAATTTTCTGCTTTGGTTTATACGTATTTATTCTGCAACCTACATTATTCTATATACCTCTTCATAAATACATGCTGCATATCATTTTACAAAGTGTTATGTAACATCAAGTTCAAAGAAATGATGCTTAAAAGACCATTTGGTGAAACTGCAGCTGATGTATATGCTTTTAAAAGTTCTGACAAACAGTTGCCATATTTATAGCAAGTATGGCTTGTTACTTTTAGAAGCAGAAGAAATTTGTTCATACTTCACACTATACAGTCATTAAATTCCTATCATATTATAAGTCCTATATGAGATGTTTATTCCACAGAGCTAAGGGTCAGTCTCTGCCTTCAAATAGTCCCCAGCTAGTAGGAGTGGCCAACAAATAAATTGATGGTTACAATTTAATGTGATAATACTTTCATAAGGCATTAAAGTAATGCAGAGGAGGTGTACCTGGACAAGGGAAAAACCAATCAGTTTCTCTATAGCACCGCCCTGCTAAGGACTGATCACTTTTATTATTGCCTTCTTTTGTTTGTCAGGTAAACCCTGGCAAAGGAAATAAAATTTAAATCAGCTTCTACCAAAGTTATGTTTCTTTTCCCCAGACAGAAAAACACACACCTTAAAACACATAGTATATTAGAAGAGAAAAAAGTAGGACAGTCCTCCTAAGTTGGTTTAATAATGCCTTTAATACTCTTATGATACCTTGTAATACCTCTATAAGGAGCACTTGGAATATCTTCCAACTTCTCTTAATAGCACCAATGTTCACTTGCAAGAACTCAGAATGCTCCACTTTGTATATAGGGCCCTTCAATTAGATTGCAGCCATGACTTGATTTCACAAACATTTACTGATTCCACAAACATTTATAGAACCCCTACTATGTCAAAGGCTCAGTGAATACAACAGTGAATCACAGAGGCAGGGTACTTGTTCTTCAGGAGTTTAGAGCCTAATGAGGGACACTGGTGAGTAAATAGACAAAATACAGTGTGAGTGCTTTGATAAGGCAGTAATATCTGGCTACTTAAGAGCAGTCAAAAAAAGACTTTCTAAAGGAAGTAATATTTTGATCTCTGATCTGAAGAGTGAGAAGTTACCTACACTAAGGGAGAGAACAAGAAGAAAAGAATGAACCAGTAGAGCAAAGAACACTCACAGAGGCTGAGAAGCAAAAAGAGCAGGTGTTTTCAAGAAATTGGGGGTTCAGTTTAGCTGGATCATGGAGTGATCCATGTTTTGGGGTAGCTTGAGAAGAGGCTGGTCAAGTAATCAGAGGGCTGCACATGCTGGAGTGGGCAGCCTATTTTAAGGTGTATGGACTTTTGGATGGAGAGTGATATAGAAACACTGAACAGTTTTAACCCAGAGTAATATGATCAGATTTCATTTCGGACAAAATACACTGGCTACTTGTGGAGAACAGATTTTTCAAGACTTCAAGTCAATAAGCAGATAAATATATGTTAAAGCTTGTTACCCTCACCATGTGCCTGTATCAGATCCAATTTAAGTAATGCCCCAGATTGCTCAGCACCAATTAACTCCCAGGTCCTCGGTGGCATGAGTGGTTTAATGGCTTTAGTGGCTTTTCATGGTTGAATGCAAAGGGCTGTCACACTACAGATAATATCCTAACATGATCAGCTCTCCTGACCTCCCTCATGAGGGTTGTCCTCACACACCTCCATCCAGCCAACTACAACAGGACCCAGAGCAGACACACGGGGGGCTCTGGTTCTTTCTCCATTTCCAGATTCAGACATAGTCTGGAGTCATGAGATCTGACTTCCTTCGAAGCTGCATGGAGATTCTGATTGGTACTGAGTTTGAGGCATTTCTGGGATATTTTATTGGCCAGTTGTTTACATGGATCTGATGTGTAGGAGAGAAAGCCGGAGTATATGTGTAGATTTGGGGGACAACAGAACTAAACCATTAACATGATTGAGATCGCCTAGGGCCGTGGTCGGCAAACTGAGGCTCGCGAACCACATGCGGCTCTTTGGCCCCTTAAGTGTGGCTCTTCCACAAAATACCATGGCCCGGGCGAGTCTATTTTAAAGAAGTGGCATTAGAAGAAGTTTAAGTTTAAAAAATTTGGCTCTCAAAAGAAATTTCAATTGTTGTACTGTTGATATTTGGCTCTGTTGACTAATGAGTTTGCCGACCACTGACCTAGGGTATGAAGAGTGAGAGAAGAAGACAAAACCTTGGGGGAAAATAATATTGAAAACATGGAAAAAATAAAGGAGTTTTGCACAGGATTTAAAATATTCCCTAGGTGTACAGGAAAACCCCCAGCAGAATTCATTATTTCAGAAATAAAGGAATAGAATACTCTAAGAATATGTGAAATGCTGCTTAGAGACTGAGTGAAGTAAAACCTGAGAGGTGCCCTTAGATTTAGAAATAAACTTGGGCAAGAGAATTTAGAGAAATTTTGTTGGAGTGGTTAGAGGTGAAAAAAAAAAAAGATCGTGGTGTGTTGATAGATTGGTGTACTTTCAAGAAGATCTTGAAGTGCACAAAACAGATGAAGTGGCAGAAAAATGAGTGGAAGCAAGGTTTTCTATTTGTTTATTATTTCTTGTTTGTTTTAAATTAGAGAGGGTTGAGCATTTTAAATGCTTATGAAGAGGTATAAGCCTATGAGCAAGGAAAAAGAGATTAAACTTACAGAAAATAGGAGAGAACTTCTGACAAGTTAATAGACCATTTACTTGGCCCATAGATTTATTTGTTTTAAGCCCATAACCTATTCTAGAGATAGTTTTTTCCACAAATTATGGAATTTAGGTTTATTTTGAAAATTTGAAAGATTTGCCAAATGTTGGGCTCAGTATTTTTTGTGGAAATAGCTATGGTGGCCAAATAGTTACCATAGGAAGTAAGTATGGTTTCTTGCTCCATTCATGTATCTATACTGAACTGGCTGCTGTGTTTCAATTTGTACAGGCTGAACTATAGAGTAACAATAGATAATCTACACTAATAAAAGAGAAACATGCAAATTGACCATGCAAACATGCAAAATCACCTCTCCTATGCCCACAAGCCACACCCACCAGCCAATCAGGAGCAACTATGCAAATTAACCCAACCAAAATGGCAGCAGACATGGAACTGGAGCAAGCAGGAGGCTTGGGTTGCCCCAGCGATGGAGGAAGCCAAGCTTCCTGCCCGCCCTGGCCAGCCCTGGCCTCTGCTCAAGGCTACAAAGTTTCAATTATAGAAGATAAATAAATCTCAGATACTTGCTTCCAGCCAGCCCTGGCCTCTACTAAAGGAGGCACTGAGAAAAAAAAAAAAAGAAAAGAAAAAGAAAAAGAAAAAAAGGATGGCCTGGGAGCTTGGGTCACTGGGGGGGTGATCAGGCCAGGATGGGATGGCAGTTGTGGGTGATCAGGCTGGTGGGGGTGGGGCCATTGGGGGTAAGCAGACCAGCAGGGGGGCCAGTTGAGGGTGAGCAGGCCATCAGTGGGGGTCAGTTGAAGGTGGTCAGGACAGTGGGGGGGGGCAGTTTGGAGTGAGCAGGCCAGCAGGGGGCCAGTTGGGGCCAGTTGAGGGTGAGCAGGCCATCAGTGGGGGTCAGTTGAAGGTGATCAGGACAGTGGGGGGGCAGTTTGGAGTGAGCAGGCCAGCAGGGGGCCAGTTGGGGGCCAGTGGGGAGGGAAAGTGGGGGCGAGCAGGCCAGCAGGGGAGGCAGTTAGGGGTGATCAGGCTGGCAGGGGGCATTTGGGGGCAAGCAGGCCAGTGGCAGCTGGCAGTTGGGTGCGAGCAGGCCGGTAAGCAGGCAGGTGAGCGGCTAGAGGCAGCAGTCCTGGATTATGAGAGGGATGTCCGACTGCTGGTTTAAGACCAATCCCTGTAAACTGGCAGTAGGACATCCTTCAAGGGGTCCCAGATTGGAGAGGGTGCAGGCCAGGCTGAGGAACACATCCCCGCCCCCCTCCCCCCCGTGCACAAATTTCATGCACTGGGCCACTAGTTATAAAATAAGCCTGAAAGAACTGAAATATATGGGCTCAGAAAAGTTAAAGAATTTTAACAGAAGGGAAGAAAAGAAATAAGGAGCTACAGCTAAGTTTCTGTCTGTTTTGGTAAAAAGTTGAGGGGATCAGAGGCAATATCTTTGAGAGTAGAGGACAGTTTATTAGTGAAAATCAATAATAGCCTGTAGGAGTAGGACTAAAAAATGCATTTATGACATTCTATATTATTAACATATTTAATTGTTCTTGTGATTGGAAAATGTTTTAAATGAATTATTGCTACTATGAATAATAATAATTATAATAATAATAAATTTATTTATGGAGCACATATGGTATTCCAGGCACTATTCTAAGCTCTGTAAATGAATCACTCCATTTAATCTTCATAGTAGGCCTATAAAGTGAATTTTATTCTCCCTAATTTACTTCATTAAAAGATGATTGTGTCAATTATATAAAATGCCAGGTTTTATACTGCAAAGTGAAAATTTCTCAATTTGATGAGATTCGGGACCATTATCTCCTTTAATTTTTTTTTTACTTAAGTAGGACTTATAAGCTAAATCTCTTTATCCTCATTTCATTATTAATTTTCATAAATATTGAAATATTACAAGGAACTTCACTTCCACTAAATATTGCTGAAGACATCAACTGTGAACTAAATAGTTAAGTGTTTCACTTTGTACCATCTAAGTTTAAATTAATTCATGAGCTCCTAGAACTCAAAACCAAGGTAATCTCTTCTCTAGAACTATTTTGTTGGCCCTAGGTAGTTTAAATGACACCCCTCAGGGAAATGGGTATTTATAATAGGTGAACTTTTTGCTTAGAATTCTGGAATTGTATAAGCAATACTAAATGAACACAAAAATAACCATATGAGTTATTAGTACTAAATACTAAAATTAATATGCAGCTATCTATATAACTATGTATTTTTATATCTATCTATAATAAAATTATGCCAAGATCCCCAGGTTGACATTTTTAAAGAAAATGCCTGTATGTATTTTCTTTCTCAAGAAGATTAATATTTCTGGTGTTCTCATACTGATTATTGTCTGCACATAAAGAGACAGATATTTCTTATGAACTCGATATTCAATCATTTACATGAGCTATTAAGTTATAGCAAATAATTAAATATCAAACTATAACAGAAAATGAACAATTCCCCTATAAGAATGGCTTAATAGAACAACAGCTTATTAAATGAGATCATGATATTATTATACTATTATTAACCGAGTATTTATATTGAATATTTTGTCTTTTGTTATTGCACTGTATTATGAAAAAGTGCACTGTAACATCAGGACCTATAGGAAGTTGACATTTAAATTATCTGGTCAGCTATTCCTAGGTGAAGGGATAGACTAATGAATTACTACTACATGATGTAAACTTAGCATTATAAGGACAGTAATTTATTTCATATCTGTTGTTTGGGATTCTTGTTTGTCAAATTAAGAGGTACTTCTCCATTAGAAACATAAGCCCAGCTTCAGGTGTAAGGACAGTTGATTAAAATTAGTGATGCAGTAAGTGAAGGCATTTATGCTTTGAAGCTTAACATGTAGCTTTCTCCATGATGTTCAGAGATTCCATTCTCCTCTCCACGTGAGCACGTAGCTCCCTGGATGTCAATGGGAGCTGCCTTTCCGTGACGGGAAGAAAATAGGCTAGCTAAAGTTAATTATCAGACTGTTTTCAGTCTCGTTTTAATGCCCTCTTTATTGGCAATGGAAGCCTGATATGCAGCTCACTTAGTTCCTCACCTGATTTTCCAAGGTAGGAAACAGAAGGCAAGTTCTATGTAAAAAGGTGTAAACTGAATAAATACACGCAGGGAACGGAAAAGGAATTCAGTGGCTTTATCTAGCCGCAGGGACCTTGGCTGGATTTCCCAGTGACGCAGTTTAGGCTGTATTCACTCTAAACCTGTGTGTCACTTAAGACTGTGGGTATTTTGTCACAAGGCTAAATAGGACAATTGTTACACATTTAATAAATAAAATATTTAAACCAACATATAAATATGTCATCCATTGGGTAAAACAAACTCTAAGTGGAAAGGGCTATATTTATTTCAGAACAACTTAATATATCATTTTATTGCTTTTGTGTGTGTGTTTTAAAGGTAGTTTATGATTCATTCTCAGAATCAAAAAGTACCGGAATCTTTCATAAGGAGGTCATGTAGCATAGCAGTTAAAAACCCAGATTCTACAGTCAGACCAACTTATTGGCACTGCTGCTAGCTTGCTCCAGGACCTAGAGTAGATTCCAATTAAGGTCCCTGTATCTCAGTTCCCTCATCTATAATATGGTGATACAAACAGCATATACTAAGCAAAAAAAGTGTATGAGAAAATGTAATGTTCATGTATGTAAATCCTTAGAACTATGTTGAGCAAAATAAGTGCCATATAAATCCAATATAATAAAAGCCTAATATGCTAAGTATCCGGTTAACTGGTCGGCCATTCAACCAGTCAAAGCATAATATGTTAATGACTAGAAGCCTGGTGCATGAAATTCATGCACAGAGAGGGGGGGTTCCCTCAGCCCAGCCTGCACCTACTCCAATCGGAGACCACTTGGGGGATGTCTGACTGCCGGTGGGATCGGGCCTAAACTGGCAGTCGGACATCCCTCTAACAATGTGGGACCGCTGGCTCCTAACCACTCACCTGCCTGCCTGCCTGATTGCCCCTAACCTCTCTGCCTGACTGCCTGATCACCCTTAATTGCCTCTGCCTGCCTGCCTGATTGCCTTTAACCTCTCTGCCTGCCTGCCTGATCACCCCTAACTGCCCTCCCCTGCTGTCCTGATCACACCCCCAACTGCCCTCCCCTGCCAGCCTGGTTGCCCCCAACTGCCCTCCCCTGCCAGCCTGATCTCGCCCCTAACTGTTCTCTCCTGCTGGCCTGATCACCCCTAACTGCCTCTGCCTGCCTCATCACCCCTAAATGCTCTCCCCTGCTGGCCTAATCTCGCTCCCAACTGCCCTCCTCTGACGGCCAATTTGGTTCTGATTGGTCAGTTTCTATGCCAGTCAGCATCTCTGGGCCTATCAACAGGGCCTGATCATAAAGGGGGGCTGATCAGCAGCCCCGGTGCAGGCCTGGAGAGAAGTGGAGGCATGGCTGTTGGCCAGGCCAGGAGAGAAAGAGAGGTAAGTTCTGATCAACGGCTGCCACAGAGGCTACGGATCAGACCCTGCCTCTCTCTCTGCAGGCCTCTCTCTGGGCATGATCCGCAGTCCCTTAGGCAGTCAGTGCTGGATCAGGGTGCCGGCAGTGGCCCCAGTCAGTGCTGGTTCGCCAGGCAACCCAGCACTGACTTTCAGTCTGGTGGAGCCTTCGGTTGTAATGGCCGTTACGACCTTGGCTCTTTATTATATAGACTAGGGGCCCGGTGCATGAAATTCGTGCACTGGGGAGGGGTCCCTCAGCCCAGCCTGCCCCCTGTCACATACTTAGAGCCATCAGGGGATGTCCTATGGATGGCTTAAGCCCACTCCTCATTGGAAGCGGACCTAAGCCACAGTCTGGCTTCCCTTTGCTTGAGGCGAACGGGCTGATCAGGGGAAGGCTCCCGCCCTATCACCCCTCTGCTGCAGCCACTGCCAGTCACCGCAGCTGCCCAGATATTTTCATCAACACAGACCCAGTCCCTTCACCATGAAAAAATGATAACTTTCTTTAAGCATTTTCAAGATGTGTCTTTCATAGAATATAACATTTCTTTATTTTTCTTCTTATCCTCACCTGAGGATATGTTTCCATTGATTTTTTCCCCTTCCCTCTGATCCCAAGCTAAGCTCCTTCCCAAGCCAAAAGCCTCCTCCCCAGGTTTAGGCTTGGGAAGGGGTCCCCCCCCACCTCTGATCACAGGCTCGGCCCCTTCCCAAGCCTAAAGCCTCCACCCCAGGGTTTATGCTTGGGAAGGGGTCCCCCCCCCCTGCCCAGAACCTCCAATCACAGGCTTGGCCCCTTCCCAAACCTAAAGCCTCCGCCCCAGGTTTAGGCTTGGGAAGGGGTTGTCCCCCCCACCCCCTGCCCGGAACCTCTGATCACAGGCTCGGCCCCTTCCCAAGCCTGAAGCCTCTGCCCCAGGTTTAGGCCTTGGAAGGGGTTCCCCCCAGCACTTCCCCAAGCCTAAAGCCTCCACCCCAGGCTTTATGCTTGGGAAGGGGTCCCCCTCACCATCGCAGGCTTGGCCCCTTCCCAGGTTTAGGCTCAGGAAGGGGTTCTCCCCACCCCCACCCCCCCATCCCCCTCCCCTCCCATCGCAGGCTCGGCCCCTTCCCAAGGCTTTAGGCTTGGGAAGGGGGCCCCTGCCCCTCCGATGGCAGGTTTGGCCCCTTCCCAAGCCTAAAGCCTCTGCCTGATGGCCGGCTGGGATTGACCTGGGTGCCGAGGAGGTTACCCGGACCCAGATGTGTATGCAAATTAACCGCCATCTTGGTTGGGTTGATTTGCATATGCGCCCTGGTTGGCTGGTGGGCGTGGATTGGGCATAGCGAAGGTGCGGTCAATTTGCATATTACTCTTTTATTAGGTAGGATATGCTAAGGCCACTCAACTGCTTGCAATGATGTCACTGACCACCAGAGGGCAGACGCTCCAACTGGTAGGTTAGCTTGCTGCTGGTGTGCCGCCCACCTCGGGGTCGGGTGAGACGGGCTGGACACGCCTTGGAACTCTCCTGCAGTCCCGCCCCTCGGCCTGGCCTGTGCCCTTGCAATCTGGGACCCTCGGGGGCTGTTGGAGATCCAGTTTCAGCCCGGTCCCGCAGGCCAGGCTGAGGGACCCTGCTGGTGCATGAATTTGTGCACCAGGCCTCTAGTATAATTATAATTATTAATGAATAAATAAGACAAAGCCTCATGAGAGACATTTATAGCCTGTGGAAAACAAAGGACCACAAATAAATTTCCCACATATTTACGTTTCAGTCTGACAATTGTGCAGCTGGATAGACTCTTCCAGGAAATTATATTCTGTTTCATAATGTGTCGGACCTCTCTTTCAGTTACTCCAAAGAGTTATGGGCCCTGATTAAAGCCACTACTACTCCCACTGCTGTTTGGGACAATCCCAACCAAAGGTAAACAGTTCTAAAATACCGTACATCCGTTGTCATATTATGAAACTTAACTAAAGGCTATCTAACCCCCATGCTCTGGGAAGTAAAGATTTTAACAATCTTTTGTAACCTCTGCTATATCCATGGACACAGGTCTTTTAAATTCTGAATAGGATTTTATCAGGGATGCTTTAAACCAGGGGGAGAGGCTAGGGAATGAGAACATGTCATTGAGGTGAGATATGTTGTATAGGGATTATGGTGCCCTTGGCTATGGCAGCTGAGGAAATTATTTCCTCCTCTTAAAACTTTAGACTCTTTATAGGAAAAACAGTCTTTTCTATAGTGCAGAGAGGAGAATTAGATTATTATAGAGAACTCGGTGATGAGTGGTATGAGGACCAGCCTACATGCCATTATTATGATGTTTTCCAAAGAGTGGAACTTGTAAGCAAGGTTACTTAAGTGATGTATAATTTAACAATTAAAAATATTATAAGTCAAGAAAACATAACTCTATATTGAATTTTATATATGTTATATAGTGTGATTCATGATTTACACAAACTATTACTTAAAACAATGTTAAATGTAGAAAAATCAGCATATTTAATCATATTGTTTCTAATAGTTCACTTGTTATCAGACTTGGGAGAAAATCATAATGGGAGAATATGATCTACTGAAATATAAAAACCAAGTTACTAAATTTACTGATAAATCAAGTGTTCTTCTTTGTTTTTGTTTATGTTCCCAGTGATGTCATAGACAAATATATGGCCTATTCCCAGAAAGGATACAGAATTGGTGACACGGATTTATGAAAAATATAAAATATGGGTGCACATTCCTTTTGTCTCAGTTTTCTGTTTTGTTTTGTTTGTTGTTTTTTTTGTAATTTTTCTGTCAGTTTTATTTTTCTGAAAAATAAGATTTTTTTTTGCGGGGGATGGAAAGCAATCTAAAACTAGTTTGTGGTAGAAATAAGATGAGGTTTAAAATGAGAGCTGCTATAACTTTAGCATTTCCCATAGGCTGATGGCCACAGTAGTGTCTGGTGGGGATGCAAAACACTGGGGTGACTGCAGCAGACTGTGAGGGAGGCTGTGTGCTAACCTCATCATGAGTGTCAAAGAAGAAACAATAGCCTATGAAAGCAGTGATCACGTATCACAGTTTGTAATTTATACCTTGAATGAACTAGTGTGAATTAACATTTTGATAGCCATGTTTAATAGTATATACTTTATAAAGACATTTTAGTTCTGAGAATAATTTTATGTTTTTTCAACAGTGAAAAGCCTAGTTGGTATCTACTAAAATCCAGATTCGTGGTTGTGAAAGAGGAAGAACAGTACTAGTATACAGAGAATTCATTATGTGAGCACTGTGCCTTTAAGGACACTGGGAGAATTTGAAAGCAATCTCTTTCAAAAGAACCAATGAAGGAGCATCCTTTAGGAAGAGAAGATCAGCTTTATTTAAAACAAAGCAGAACAATGAAGCATTTTTAGGCTGGACACACCACTCCTCCTTTTCATAGTTTGGTTTGCTCTCTTACAAACTAACACCCTGGCATTCACATTAGGATTAAAACTGACAAGGCATCCCTTTCATCCCTAGCTGCCAAAACTCCTCACTACTAATAATTAGCCATTCCTGGCTTCTGGCCAAGAGAGTTCAATAAATACTTGAATGGCTTCTGGGCCTCAGCTGCATTTGTAGCTTTAGATAAAGAATGATGGGAGTTTGGGAACACCACTCTATTCTGAATAGCATCAGTGCAGCAGCAAAATGACTATTCAGTCTATTAATGAATGACCATTATTTTAATGTATATTTTATATTCGCCTATATATAGAAATGCTCATTCAAATTGGTCATATTCAGCTTTATAAAGTTTTTTCTATACCTGCCTTAGAAATGTGTTAGTATATAGCATTGTAGTATTTGATAATCACTCTAAAAACCATTATTTTTATACATTCCATATAGGTGTGCTTTACCAGGAAATGTACATGGCTTTGATTTCCAGGAAAATGTTTCATAATATTCAATGTCTGCACAATAAAACTATGTGGGTGATATTTAAGAAATAATCACTATGAATGCCTTATTTTATTTATTTAATGAGTAAATTATTTATTTAGTTTGCGCTGTTATAAACCTTAAAATTTCACAGAACATACAACTGAATGTCTTGATAAGACTAAATATTGTATTCATTAGAAGAAATATGGTGGAGATTGGAGTTTCTTTTCTACAGTTCTGCATGGGTAGGAAAATGTATGAGATAAATTATTTTAGTTTCTTTCATCCTTTATTCTTCAAGGCAAAGGGGAGTAACTTGTCTCATTGGTAAAAAAATGAACGAATTGTGCCAGCATAGACTCTTTTTTGTTTCTTCCCCCAGAGTGAGTTCTGTTTTCAGGATACATTCATTCTCTGTGTCCTGGGGTAGGCTCTGCCCCTGGGAAGGAAAGGAGGGTGTCGCCATAGGTGTGCCTCAGAATAATGAACAAGTCTGACTTAGAAGGATTAAGGTTTCACTTATAGCCACTGGTCCAAGCAAATATCTTTACCTCTATGTCTTCATCTCTTGTCTCTTATTTCCCAACTCTCCTAAAAGCTCTAGAGGCCCAACATAGCTCAGTGGTTGAGCTTCGACCTATGTACCAAGCGGTCACGGTTAGATTGCCAGTCAAGGCACATACCCAGCTTGCAGGCTTGATATCCAGTATAGGATGTGCAAGAGGCAGATGATCAATGATTCTTTCTCATCATTGATGTTTTCATCTCTCTCTCCCTCTCCCTTCCTCAATGAAATCAATAAAAAACATATTAAAAAAAACAAAACAAAAAAACAAAAACAGGTCTAGAGGAAGAGTAAAGCCCTAACATGAGTGAACATTGATCCAGTTGCTCTATGGTCGATAGAAACGCATAGTATATGTGTTAGTGTGTCTTATTAGTCTTGAAAGCTTTCTGTGCTAATTTTCCTGACCTGAAAGAAATATAGATGAACTTTTGGCCTTTGTTTTAAGGCCTTTATCCCAGAGTGGTCCTCTTCTGCCATGGTCTACAATAAAATATGTGAGAGCTTTTTTCATAATATCTTATTGAAAAGACTGAGTCAGGAAGGTAAGATCACTAACTAAACAATGCTACCTTCCCAGTTTCTGACTTGGGATTTCACTTTGATGAAATTTGTATGAATCTTGACTAGAAAGTAAACCAGTTTTCTCCACGAATTTCCCTAGATAATGATTTCATAGATTATTAAGGGAATTTTACTATCACTTGGTACCATATTTTTCAGAACAACGATATTAAACCTCTAACATATCTTTCTTGATTTCTAATTAAAAGTTAAGTTTTATCAACATCTCTTTATCCAACAATTAGTGTAGGAATCGTCACTTTGGATGTTGACCAAGAATTAACACACTCCGATCAGGAATTCAGAACGTTTATTGCAAGAGCTGAATAATTGTAAATAACGTAGAACTGGCAAAGCAGTAACAAGGATAATTGTTTAGATATTTATTCTGTCAAAGTCATCAAACACCCCTCACAAACCGACAAAAATGTACTGCAATAAGCAATGCACCCCTACCCATTATTTTCCATTATACTGTGAAAAAATGTGAATTGCTATTTACAAAGTAATTTTATTTTTGGTAACAAATTAACTATCAGATTAGCAAACCTTTTTTTATTTTATTTTATTTTTTCAATTTTAAACTGATGTTGAACCGTGGCATTAAGATAACTTTCACTTCTTTCAATAAAGACAATTTGTTGCATGCTATTTATTTGTTTAAATCATCTGTCATGCCTTAACAAAAACCTCCTAAGAATGTTCAAATTTGGATTTGTTTGCACGTGCAACTGAGATCTTATTAACATTACTGGTAGTTGTCACTCTGTTGGTTTGACCTAAGTGACGAGATGCTGGTACCTGCCAGGCATTGACCAATTATGATAACAAACAGTTAAACAGCAATAATTAGAGATTTATCCCTTTATTTCCCCCAACTAGCCTACCTGGAGAATGTTCTGTTACATCATGAAGGCACAACACATTAAATATTTTGTGGCTATGGTCTAACACTTGTGTTACAACAACATTATTGTATATGAGGATCAACACAAACTCTGCCATTTCAACAAACTTGTAGACACACATTTGCCCAATTTAAACTATTTTCAAATAGTAATTTTTAATATATGCTAATTTTGATATATTAGTTTTTCATGAGTGACAAGTACAGGATATTATATCACTTTCTGAACAATAACTCTTTCACTTAATACTACTAATTAAGTGATTTGCTTTTGCCTACTTTGAAAATAAGAATGTAAATAAAATAGGTTCTGAATTTCCAAGCTTTTACAGAAATCATTTTTTATATAAAGTTTTACTTTTGAGCTTTATGTTATACAGAATCTTGGCATTATAAGCTATCATAAAAGAAGCAAGATTCCAGAACCTTTTTCAAAAAGCAAGTGTTTGAGATCCTTGGAACAATGTGTGTCAAGACAGACTACTAACGCAGAAATACCTCACTAAAAGAAACAACAAAATAATGACAGAGGCAAATGAAAAAAAAAAGGAAAGAAGCAACCATAAAACACAGAATTATGCTACACATTTTTTAGGTGAACATTATAAGTACACAAAAGTTGTTAATAATAACTTGCTTCTATTTACAAATACTTTAACACTGACTTACAAGTGTCCACTAACGTTGTTAACAGCACAATAGGTTTAATGCTTATCTTTTTAAGTTTTATTTGAAGTATAATGTCAAGTATAGCAGTCCCAGCACAAATCAATGACAAAAAGAGCACAATTCTCTAACTGGATATATTTGTCAGTCATTCTAATCCATGGAACTTTCTTACTCTCCAAATGCACATTCTATTGTTCATAGCAGCAGTCCAGGGTCAAAATAAAATGCAATGAAAGAAAAACAGAATATTTGCACAATGGAGAGATCTCTGGAGAGTTTATCCAATTCTAGTAAACAAGATCACATGGCTAATAGAACTATCTTCTCTCTTATGCTGTAAAACATAGTATCCTCCATGGTGCTAACACAAAGTTATGAATATCCCTGCTACAAGGGGCATAGTTGTAGAGATCTACTGAATACATAAAGCTCTGACACACACAGTATTAGCATGTCTATTTAGATTAAAGTTATTAGGTCCCATACAGCCTTTTTTTTTAATTTTGTTTTTTTAGAGTTGGTGTTCCTTCGGACTCTCCATAGCACCTCCTGGTTGCTTATAAGACTTCAGATTGGCCAGAGGAATGTCTGTCATGTGGCTGCCACTGTTGAAATGGCCTTCATTGGAGCCAAACTGCTTCCGGTCGTTGAACTGGTTCCTGTTGCTGTCTTCTTTCCAGGCTCTGGTAAGGGTGTGCCCATTCACAAGCTTGTCCTTCTTGACCCATTCTTTCTGGGGTGCAAAAGTTGAGAGAGGAGATTTGGGGTGTTGATATGGACCTAAGCCAGGAGGCATCCAGCAATTATCAGAGTGACCCAAAACCAAGCACTCCTGAGTGCACATCTCTGTAGCTTCAGCTAATCCTCGGGGGCCCAGAGGCCCATCTGCAGAAGACAAGAGACAGAGAAAATAAGAGAAGAAAAGCATTAGAATTTTTCATTTAAAATTATCAACTAGAGAAAAAGTGCATTGGCCATCTCATTTCTCATGAAAAGTATATTAAGTTAAACAATTCAAAGATTTCTTTTTGTCTCTATTGATTTAAGAATAACGTAGAAGGAATCAAGTTTCTTGTTACTGAGGCAAGAATTATCTTTTCTTCATTAAGCCTTTGTTTATATCCAGAAAAAAAAAGACAGAAACATAGGTACTAGACACATAGGTACAGAGACAGATATGGGCAAACAGATACACCCATGTGTATGGTAAATGGGAACATGGGCCCCTTTTCATGCTCTGATTCCCCCTCCCACTCTGTGGGAATATAGGGAAGCCCATCTTAAGTGGATGTGATACTTTAGGAACCTGGCCAGCAACTTGGTCTAAGAAAGGCCACAGAGAAACTGTGAGCCTGGATTATAAACAGCTAATGTTTTGACTTTACACAATTTGCACACATACACATACTCCTCCCCCTGCATTCCATGTGTTTCTCTGTTTTCTGTACACTATAAAACTTTGTCTTGGGAAAGTCTGCGTCTAGGTGGCAGTAAAACAATAGTACTGGTGGGCTGCCCAGATGGGACTGAGCGGGGCAACTTCACTGGTGGCAGCAGGTGCTGCGGTGAACTTCACAGGCCAGCCATCCATGGTGCACACGCAAGTCCTAATATTCCCATGTCTTTCACAGCCAGTCTCTGGGTTATTTCTTACAATACTGTGAGGTTTTCTGGCACCTCAACACCTTACATAACACCTTGATATATGATTTCTGATCAAGTCTTTATGTGTCATATGCATTATTACAGATTTATCTCCTAATTCTTAACATAAAGCTCATAGGTATGATAGATTATGAAAAATAGAAATTTTTATGTGCAATGTTGAAGAATATGTAACTAATACAACTCCATGAAAACAAAATGAAAAGGCACTACTTAAAATGTATTATTAAAAATACTCTAAATAAATAAATATTCTAAATGGCTATATATAATGTTTTCCATGTGAATATTTGTTTTTATATATGAAATTACATGAAAATAATTTTGCAACATTTGAAAAAATTCAATGATTATCTTAAAGAATACTTTCACTATTGTTATTGCTAAAGGCATACCTGGTCAATGAAAGCATTCTGAAATTCAAATAAATAAAGAAGCCATTTGATTCTGAAGCCAGCATTTGCTTCCTTCTGAGTTAACCTATTTTCAAGATTTGTAATGTACAAAACTATAGCTAAGTTGCAAATTGTATCACATGGAGTCTAATATTCAGGGGTAAAAGTTATCATAGATGTTTCTCTTTTACTTATTCTTTTTTTTTTCTAGCAGGCAATCTAGAACAGACATTTTGACCATGATTTCAAAAGTAAACTCTTCTGTGATTGTACAATGATATCAGCCCATTTAATGAATAACAACAGCCAGATAGTTAAGGAAAACGATGTTTTTTGTTGTTGTTTTTTTTTTCTCCCTTGATTAAACAGTCAAGTGATAAGTGATAGCTTGGAAATTAGGAATTGATTTTACGAATGAGGTTAAGTGGATAGGTAAGAATGCCTGAGGCATAAAGCAATTTGAAAAGCAGAGTCATCAGAATAAAAATGTAGAAGAAAATGTAGACTACATACCAGCAAGGTTGCCTAATGAACAATTAAAATAACTGAAGAATTGAAATGTAAATTTTTGCTAAAACCCATGTGAACACTACTACCATTTTTTAAGTGCCCTATAATTGTAGGGGTTTTATTATATTATCAACTACTTGTTTTAATAATATTTAGTTCTTTCTTGCATGTTAAATGACACCTGCTGAGTTAGGCAATAGTTCATAGCAAATACCTGAGATCACAAAACACAGGGGACATCAGAATGGATACTGGATGTGAAAAAAGAAAAAGTGGCTAAAATGTACTTGCCTACACACTCAAATTTTAGTCATTTTTCAAATCTAAGATATGCTCTGTAAAACAATCTTAAAATTCCTTCCCATCTGACTGGTATTCCCATTCCCTCAAAAGCAAACAGTTTTATTTTGTTTAAATACATGTTTATTACTTAAAACTAGCCTACCTAATAATAGACAAATATGCAAATTGACCATACCACCAACACACCCACAAGCCATGCCCACCATCCAATCAGAGCAAGCATGCAAATTAACCCAAACCAAGATGGCTACAGCCACAGAGAGCAAGGTTTCCTAGGTAACAGAGGAAGCCAAGCTTTCCGCCTGCCCTTGCCAGGCCTAAGCCTCCACTCAAGCTACAAAGTTTCAATTATAGAAGGTAAACAAATTCAAACAAATGGCGGCAGAATGGAGCTTGAGAGAGCAGGCCAGGGTTGCCACCGGCAACAGGGGAAGCAAAGCTTTCCGCACACCCTGGCTGGGCCCACCCGCTTAAGGCAACAAAGTTTCAATTATAACCCCAACACAAATGGCTGCCGGCCTCGGCCTCAGAGGGAGCCCCAGGCTTGGCTCCGTTCCAGGCTACAAAGTTTCAATTGTAGAAGGAAAATAAATTCCAAATACCAAGGCCTCCACTTGGGTTGCCAGGGGGCGTGGCCAGCCTGCAAACCACCACAGGCCCCTCACTCAGGCCGCCCCATGCCCCAAGGGAACCCGCACCTGATCCGGGACACCCTTCAGGGCAAACCAGCTGGCCCCCACCCCTGTACCAGGCCTCTATCCTATCTAATAAAAGAGCAATATGCAGACTGATAATCACTGCAACACACAATATAGCTGCCCCCATGTGGTCAAAGATCCTGCCCCCATGTGGACACAAGATGGCCACCACAAGATGGCCAGCAGGAGAGGGCAGGTGGGAGGCACCTGGCCTGCAAGAGAGGGCAGTTGGATGTGATCAACCCTGCAGGAGAGGGCAGTTAGGGGTGACCAGGCCGGCAGAGGAGGGAAGTTGGGGGCAAACAGGCTGGCATGGGAGTGGTTAGGGGGTGATCAGGCTGGCAGGCAGAAGCGGTTAGGGGCAATCAGGAAGGCAGGCAGGCAAGCAGTTGGGAGCCAGCAGTCCTGGATTGTGAGAGGGATGTCTGACTGCCTACCGGGATCGGGCCTAAACGGGCAGTTGGACATCCCTTGAGGGGTCCCATATTGGAGAGGGTACAGGCTGAGCTGAGGGATAACCCCCCTCCGTGCACGAATTTCATGCACCGGGCCTCTAGTTTCTCTCATAAATCTCCAATGATTACTTACTTCCTGGGACATTTAAT